>JAQSUU010000365.1:693778-1387556 GCA_038087645.1 Saccharum hybrid cultivar R570 | reverse complement strand
CGATCGGACGCGGGGCGCATCCGGTCACACGCGATCGAACGCGTCCGGTCGTCGAGGGAGCTTACTGGACTCCGACCGGACGCTGGCACTGTCGCGTCCGGTCGTTGCGAGGAGCGCGTCCGGTCGTTGCGTCGTGGGCGCGTGGGTCAGTGCGATCGGCGCGTCCGGTCGTTCGACAGGCGCGTCCGGTCATCGGGACCGGCGCGTCCGGTCTGTTGAGAGGCGCGTCCGGTCATGGGTTTTGACCGTTGGCGCAGTGACCGTTGGAGGACCGGACGCGGTTGAGCGCGTCCGATCAGTTTCGACCGACGCGTCCGGTCGTCCCAAAAAAAACGGTCAGTGGAGTTGCAACGACTCTATTTGTTTGGGGTGCTTATAAATACTCGTTGGCCGGCCCTTGGGGAGGTCTCTTGGCATTTCTAATACTCTTGTGCATCCTTTGAGCTAGAGCTACTCCTCCCACTCATCTCCCTTGCTTGATTGCAAATCAAAAGTGAGATTGAGTGATCCCAAAGTGCATTGCATAGCTTGAGGGCATCTAGTGGCACTTGTGGGTGGTATAGCCGGTGGATTTCTTGTTACTCTTGGAGAGTACCGCTCCTAGCCGGCTTGGAGATTGTTGGAGGCGTTGGCAAGAGAAGGTGATTGTTCTTGGCCACCTCCGGTTGTTTGTAAGAGGTTCTTGTGCTTTCCTCGTCGGGACGCCAAAAGCAACTCTATTGGATTGCGCGTGTCATTGAGTTACCTCACTTGAGAGTGGAGTCTTGCGGTGCCTTGCGGGGCGTGCCTTGAGGGGCAAGTGACTTGAGGGTCACACCGAGGAACCATCTAAGTGTTGGTCGACACAACCGGTGACGTAGCTTGTCGGTGCACAAGTGAACACCGGGTGAACAAAAATATTGTGTCTCTTGTCTCCCGGTGATTGGTCTACATATTGTGTTGTTGTCAATATTAATTGATTGTATATCATCTTGGTGATTGGCAACATCTTCACTCCACCGTCGGTATAAGATTCACTATCCTATCTCTTGCACTTATCTTTACTAGATTATCTTGTGTTGCTCTAGTAGTAGCTTGGCTAGTAGTGTTGTTAGCTTGTTCTCTAGTGTAAAATTAGTGACATAGCTCTTGTGTGAACTAGAGATCATAATCTACTAGACTTGTGGATAGGAGGCTTGCATCACAACCTTTGGCTAAGCAAAACTCGCTTTACGCCGTTTGTTATTCTAATAAGTTTGCTTAGTGGTGCTTGTAGAATTTTTATAGGCTATTCACCCCCCCTCTAGCCATCTAGGACCTTACAAGTGGTATCGAAGCCATGGTCACCGTTTTAATCAAGGCTTAACATCCTTCGGTGTGAAAAATGGCTCAAATTGTGTTCAATCATGTTGGGGGCAAGCCACCGTTCTTTGATGGTGTTAGTTCTTTTGCTCATTGGAAGAGAAAGATGACAATGTACCTTGGTTTTATTCATGAGAGAGTATTGCAAGTCACCGAGAATGATTTTGCTATCATTAATCCCAATCATCTCACCGATGAAGATAGAGCAAATAGAACATGCAATAGAATGTCTCTCAATACACTCTATAATGGTATTGACACAAAAGTGTTTGAGGGCATCAAAGATTTGGAATTGGCTAGTGAAGTATGGACAAGGTTGAGTGAGACATATGAAGGCACTAAGGTTGTGAAGAGTGCCAAGCTATATGGGCTCAAGAGTGAGTTTGAGAACTTCAAGAAAAAGGATGATGAAACAATCATTGAAATGTTTCATAGATTGCAAGTGATAGTCAATGATCTCAAGAGCTTAGGGCACAAGACTCAAGATCAAGATTTTTGTCACAAGTTCTTATTGAGCTTACCTAGAAGATTCAAGATGTTGATCATGATGTTGCAAAGAGATGGGCTTGAAGCAATGAAGCCTAATGATTTGCTTGGTGAAGTATTAGCCTATGACAAATATGATCAAGATGTTGATGACAAGGAGAAGGTGGAAGATGAAAAGAAGAAGAAGACCGTGGCGTTCAAGGCCATCTCCTCCAAGGGCAAAGCTACCATCATTGAAGAAGAAGACAATAGTGAAGATGAAGATTATGAAATTGATGATGAGGCATTTGCTTTTGTAGTCAAGAAAATGGGTCACATGTTCATTAAGAGAAGAGGCTTCAAAAAGAGAAATGACAACTTCAAGAGCAATGAGCAACAAAGGAGGTGCTTCAATTGTGATAGCACCGAACATCTTCAAGCCGAATGTCCCTATGATAAGAAGAAGAACAACAAGAGGGGCAAGTTTGAGAAGAAAAAGAAAGAAGCCAAGATAACATTCAAGAAAGGCAAGAATGGAGTCTATGTGGCCACTTGGGAAAGTGATGATGAAGAAGAAGAAGAAGAATCATCCAACAAGGCTTTTGCTTCCATTGCTATTAACAAGAAGCCTTTACTATTTGATTCATCCTCTTCATGCTTCATGGCCAAAGAAGCTAAGGTATTATATGATGAAAGTGATGATGAAAGTGAAATGGAATATGTTCATGATAGTGATAATGATAAATATGATAATGAAAATGATGATGATGATGAACCAACTAAAGAACAACTATATGACTTGTTGCAACAAACTAGAGACATAGCTATTGCCAAGAACAAGGAGTGCAAGAAGCTTTCAATGAAAGTAGCAATACTTGAGAAAGTTCTTGGTGAGCTTAAGACCACTCATGAGAGTCTAGTGGAAGACCATGAGGATCTTGGTAAGGCTCATTCCAAGCTTGAAAAGGCTCACTTGTTGCTACTTGAGCAACAAGAAAAGAAGGAGGTTGTTGTATCATGTGATATAGGTGTTACATGTGATATAATTGATGAATCCTTTAATGAACCTATCATCATGTCAAATACTAACCCTTCTTGTAGCTCTTCATCCACCACCACCAACTCTACCTCTACTACTAGTGATGGTTTCACTTGTGATGCCTCACTAATGGTTGAGAATGAGACTCTCAAGAGAGAGGTGGATGAGCTCACTCACGCCCTAGGCAAGGCCTATGGTGGTGAGGCCCGCTTGCTTAAGTGCTTGGGTAGCCAAAGGTTCTCTCTTAACAAAGAGGGATTGGGCTACACCCCCAAGAAAGGCAAGTCGGCCTTTGCAACTCCAAAACCTAGTTTTGTAAAGAGCAATGGTCGGTTTTGCAATAGATGCAAGCAAGTTGGGCACTTAGAGCATAATTGTAATAAAAAGAACCAAAGCAAGAAATTTGTTAATGCTATACCTTTTGATTCTTGCTATGTGCTTACCAAAGGTGTGAAGGGTGTGCAAGCTAAGTTTGTTGGTACACCAATAGTGGGCCCAAAGAAGAAGGCTATTTGGGTACCAAAGAGCTTAGTTACTAACCTATAAGGACCCAAGCAAAAATGGGTACCTAAGCTTCATTGATTTGCTTGTAGGTCAATTACAAAGCCGGAGGAAGGCATTGGATTATTGATAGTGGGTGCACTCAACACATGACCGGTACATCAAGAATGTTTGACTCAATCAATGACAATAATAGTGGTGTTGATTCTATCACATTTGGCAATAACAAGAAAGGCAAGGTTATTGGCTTGGGCAAGATTGCAATATCAAATGACATGAGTATCTCAAATGTGTTGCTAGTTGAAAGTTTGGATTTCAATC
Source organism: Saccharum hybrid cultivar R570 (assembly GCA_038087645.1). Lineage (NCBI taxonomy): Eukaryota > Viridiplantae > Streptophyta > Magnoliopsida > Poales > Poaceae > Saccharum > Saccharum hybrid cultivar. Next base: position 1,383,889 of record JAQSUU010000365.1, on the reverse strand, counting down.
TTCTATCCGTGGCACAAATATGTGATCTAGGCTACAAATGCATCTTTGGGGTTGATGATGTGGAAGTTATTAGTGTGGATGGTTCAAATGTGGCATTTAAGGGCTTTAGATATGAGAATCTCTACCTAGTTGACTACAATGCTAGAGAAACTTCTTTGACAACTTGCTTAGTCTCCAAATCAAGTATGGGTTGGCTTTGGCATAGAAGGCTTGGTCATGTTGGCATGAAACAATTGAAGAAGCTTACAACTCACAATCTTGTCAATGGTTTGAAAGATGTTGAATTTGAGAAGAATAAGCTTTGTAGTGCATGTCAAGCCGGGAAGCAAGTTGGAAGCTCACATCCAAAGAAGAGTACAATGAGCACATGCAAAGCATTTGAATTGATGCACATGGATCTATTTGGACCAACAACATATACAAGCATAGGCGGCAACAAGTATGGCTTTGTCATAGTGGATGACTTCACAAGATTCACATGGGTATTCTTTCTTAGTGACAAAAGTGAAGTGTTTGACACCTTCAAGACATTTCTCACTAGAGTTCACAATGAGTTTGAGATTAGAATCAAGAAAGTGAGAAGTGACAATGGAAGTGAGTTCAAGAATACAAGAATTGAAGAACTTTGTGATCATTATGGTATTGGACATCAATTCTCGGCCAAGTACACTCCACAATCAAATGGCCTAATTGAGAGGAAGAATAGAACATTGCTTGATATGGCTAGATCAATGCTTCATGAGTACAATGTGAGTCAATCTTTTTGGGATGAAGCAATCAATACCGCTTGCTACTACATCAATAGATTATATTGTCATCCATTGCTAGAGAAGACCCCATATGAGTTACTTCATGGAAGAAAGCCCAATATTTCTTACTTTAGGGTGTTTGGTTGCAAATGCTATATCTTGAAGAAGGGCACTAGATTGGGGAAGTTTGACAAGAGATGTGATGAGGGGTTCCTACTTGGATATTCAACTACAAGCAAAGCTTATAGAGTTTGGAACAACTCAAGTGGCATTCTAGAAGAAGTCCATGATGTGCAATTTGATGAAACCAATGGGTCTCAAGATGAAGAAGAAAATCTAGATGATATTGGTGGAACTCTATTAGTGGAAGCAATGAAGAACATGGACATTGGAGACATTAGAGCAAAACAAGTAATTGATATTCAAGATGATGATAAAGATCAAGTGCTAAATTCACCATTCAAGCTAGCTAGTGACTCTCAAGTGCAAGATCAAGGTGCTAGTTCTTCTCAACAAGATACATCAAGTGATCAACCAAGCTCAAGCAATCAAGTGCAAGTACTCCAACCACAACATGTTGCAAGAGATCACCCCATTAATAGTGTTATTGGTGATATTAGAAGTGGTGTGCAAACAAGATCAAGATTGACTATGTTTTGTGAGCATGCATCATTTGTGTCAACCATAGAACCAAAGAAGATAGAAGAAGCTTTGAGAGATGCCGATTGGATTATGGCTATGCAAGAAGAACTAAACAATTTCACAAGAAATGATGTTTGGGAATTGGTAGAAAGGCCAAATGACTACAATGTGATTGGAACCAAGTGGGTGTTTAAAAACAAGCAAGATCAAGATGGCATTGTAGTGAGAAACAAAGCAAGACTAGTTGCTCAAGGTTACACTCAAGTTGAAGGTCTTGACTATGATGAGACATATGCTCCCGTGGCAAGATTGGAGGCAATAAGGATTCTATTGGCTTATGCTTGTGCACACAATATCAAACTATATCAAATGGATGTCAAAAGTGCATTTCTCAATGGGATCATCAATGAGTTAGTATTTGTTGAGCAACCGCCCGGATTTGAAGATGACAAGAAACCCAACCATGTCTACAAGTTGAAGAAGGCTTTATATGGCTTAAAGCAAGCACCTAGAGCATGGTATGAGAGGCTAAGGGATTTCCTTCTCTCTAAGGGATTCAAAATGGGCAAGGTTGATACTACTCTATTCACCAAGAAGATTGGAAATGATCTATTCATAGTGCAAATATATGTTGATGACATCATCTTTGGATCAACCGATCAAGCTTATTGTGAAGAATTTGGTGCTATGATGGCCAAAGAGTTTGAAATGTCTATGATTGGTGAACTTAGCTACTTCCTTGGTCTCCAAGTCAAGCAATTGAAGAATGGAACATTTGTGAGTCAAGGGAAATACATAAGGGACATGTTGAAGAAGTTTGGAATGCAAGATGCAAAGCCAATTTCAACTCCAATGGGCACAAATGGCAATTTGGATAGTGATCTTGATGGCAAAATGGTGAATCAAAAGGAATATCGGTCTTTGATTGGAAGTCTACTCTATGTCACCGCATCAAGGCCGGATGTCATGTTTAGTGTTTGCATGTGTGCTAGATATCAAGCCTCACCTAGAGAAAGTCATCTCACGGCCGCAAAGAGAATATTGAGGTACTTGAAGCAAACAAGAGATGTTGGACTATGGTATCCCAAGGGGTCAAAGTTTGAATTGATTGGATATTCGGACTCCGACTATGGGGGTTGCAAGATCAATAGAAAGAGCACAAGTGGCACATGTCAATTACTTGGAAGATCACTTGTGTCATGGTCCTCAAAGAAACAAAATAGTGTGGCAATCTCTACCGCCGAAGCCGAATATGTGAGTGCGGGGAGTTGTTGTGCACAATTGCTATGGATGAAATCAACTTTGAAGGATTATGGCCTCAACTTCAAGAATGTGCCATTGCTATGTGATAATGAGAGTGCAATCAAGATGATACAAAACCCGGTTCAACATGGAAGAACAAAGCATATTGACATAAGACACCATTTCATTAGAGATCATCAACAAAAGGGAGATATTGCCATTGAAAGTGTTGGCACCGATGATCAACTTGCCGATATTCTCACTAAGCCACTTGATGAAAAGAGGTTTTGCAAGCTAAGAAATGAATTGAACATTCTTGATTTCTCAAACATGAGTTGAATGCACCCCACCCACTTATTGACATGCCTCTCCTTCGACATTGCAAGGTAAAATTGATTGACATGTCTTTCATCCTATGCTAAGGACTTGATAGAGCATGTAGACATAATAAGTGGTACGCATAAGCATTCATGATAAATCAAATGAATTTTATGGATATATGTTACCACTATTGCTTCTATGCTTATTTTGATCTAGTGGTGGCATATGACATGTTTGTGAGCTTGTAAACCTAGTGTTGAATCTAGAAGATTTGCTATAAGTGTTTAATTCAACATAGGCAAGATAACCCTTATTTTGAGGAGTGAAGAAGCTTGTCTTTGGTTCAAATCGAATTAAATATCTTTGGCAAGTATTCTAGGTTAAACCAAATTTGATAAATTTTTTAACCTTACATGTGGTATCGAATTAATTTCAATCTACTCCATCAAACACTTTTCCTTCTCTCCATAATTTGATCCCTTTTTGGGTAAGTTGTTGACAAAGGGGGAGAGAAAAAAGATGATTCAACTTGATAAAGGGGTAAATAAAATTTATGATGAGAAAAAGATGATTCGACTTGATAAAGGGGTAAATAAAATTTGTTGATGCACACAAGTAGGGGGAGCAAGCTCATAAACAAAGTTGTTGCATTTGTTTGTGCATTCTCATATGACTTGCTCATTGCACATGTATTTAAATTCAATATACATGCTTGTGTGGTGCAATGCTAGTATAGAAATTGGATGATGAAATGATCTACTAGCATGCATAGGAATAGTTTACATGTGGTATCTAGACTTGCCTAAAGCTTTACAAGTGGTCCAAGAACCTTTACATATAATGTTGATCTCACGGGGTTCTTGAGTTTTGATGGATGTCTAGTTACTTCATGATGCTAAGGATGGTGTAAAAGGCAACTCCGATTGGTATCACGCTTCAAAGGTCCATTTCTTACACCATAGCATCATTTTGGTAGAATTACTCTCCCAACACTTCTATCCATGCATATGTGCAAAGCTTTCAATCCAAACTCTATGCACATATGTAGGGGGAGCTAATGCTACCAAAACCGAGCTTGTGATAATTGTCCAAACTTTACTTATGAGCAAAATAATTGGACAAGTATGACAAGTTCAAAACTTTTATTATCAAAATCATCTTTGTGAGGGTTGTCATCAATTACCAAAAAGGGGGAGATTGAAAGTCCCTAGTTTGGTTTTGGCTAATTGATGAAACCTAGGACTAACCTTTGTATCTAAGTGGATGATTTAGATAAAGGTGGTCATTGCATATGAGACATGACATTGACTCATGTGACCAAGATGATGAAGACCAAGATGAGGCTTGGCTCGATGGATCGGTTGTGAAGGTGAAGGGCAAGTCGAGGCTTCGAAGCGAAGGACCATGCGATGGTGAAGCTTGAGCAAGACTTGGCGCCGACGGACCAATACAACGGTGAAGAGCAAGTGAAGTCAAGGTCGATGGATCGAGATGGTCATGTGATGATATGAAGTGGATCATATCATTTGGAGAAACAAAATGGGCTCAAGGCAAAGGTATAATCATAGGGCCATTTTGTTTTACACTCAAGACACCATAGAGGGTGTGAGTGATTTAGGATCGATAGCCGAACTATTAAGAGGGGAAGTCTTATCGGTTATTCGATGCACGGGTGCCACTAGGTGAATTCATGAAGTGCATTGCATGTAGGGCCTAGTGAGCTAATTGGAAAACCTTTGAAAATGATTGAGAAAATGCTAACACACAAGCACATGGAGATGTACACTTGATGGTGTTGGCACATTTGCAAAGGTGGCGTTGGTCGCGCTGTGGTTTGCGGGTAGAGAGGGGTTTGGGTTCCTCTCTCCCTCCCGCCGAGCGTGCGAGCGCGGGATTCAGGCGATTTCGGGGAAATGAAATGCCTATTTTCCACTACGCCGAAAGTCGGAAAAGAAACGGAGGCGAACGGGGTCACAGAGGTGACCGGACGCTGCACCGGACGCGGTCTCGGTATGACCGGACGCGTCCGGTCAGTACAGCGCGGTTTCGGGCGCGCGGGCTAGGGTTTGCAACCGGCGCGTCCGGTCACTCGCGGGACCGACGCGTCCGGTCAAGTGCCCAGAAGGAACTGCGGTTCGCAAGGACGATCGGACGCGGGGCGCGTCCGGTCACACGCGATCGGACGCGTCCGGTCGTCGAGGGAGCTTACTGGATTCCGACCGGACGCTGGCACTGTCGCGTCCGGTCGTTGCGAGGAGCACGTCCGGTCGTTGCGTCGTGGGCGCGTGGGTCAGTGCGATCGGCGCGTCCGGTCGTTCGACAGGCGCGTCCGGTCATCGGGACCGGCGCGTCCGGTCTGTTGAGAGGCGCGTCCGGTCATGGGTTTTGACCGTTGGCGCAGTGACCGTTGGAGGACCGGACGCGGTTGAGCGCGTCCGATCAGTTTCGACCGGCGCGTCCGGTCGTCCCGAAAAAAACGATCAGTGGAGTTGCAACGGCTCTATTTGTTTGGGGTGCTTATAAATACTCGTTGGCCGGCCCTTGGGGAGGTCTCTTGGCATTTCTAACACTCTTGTGCATCCTTTGAGCTAGAGCTACTCCTCCCACTCATCTCCCTTGCTTGATTGCAAATCAAAAGTGAGATTGAGTGATCCCAAAGTGCATTGCATAGCTTGAGGGCATCTAGTGGCACTTGTGGGTGGTATAGCCGGTGGATTTCTTGTTACTCTTGGAGAGTACCGCTCCTAGCCGGCTTGGAGATTGTTGGAGGCGTTGGCAAGAGAAGGTGATTGTTCTTGGCCACCTCCGGTTGTTTGTAAGAGGTTCTTGTGCTTTCCTCGGTGGGACGCCAAAAGCAACTCTATTGGATTGCGCGTGTCATTGAGTTACCTCACTTGAGAGTGGAGTCTTGCGGTGCCTTGCGGGGCGTGCCTTGAGGGGCAAGTGACTTGAGGGTCACACCGAGGAACCATCTAAGTGTTGGTCGACACAACCGGTGACGTAGCTTGTCGGTGCACAAGTGAACACCGGGTGAACAAAAATATTGTGTCTCTTGTCTCCCGGTGATTGGTCTACATATTGTGTTGTTGTCAATATTAATTGATTGTATATCATCTTGGTGATTGGCAACATCTTCACTCCACCGTCGGTATAAGATTCACTATCCTATCTCTTGCACTTATCTTTACTAGATTATCTTGTGTTGCTCTAGTAGTAGCTTGGCTAGTAGTGTTGTTAGCTTGTTCTCTAGTGTAAAATTAGTGACATAGCTCTTGTGTGAACTAGAGATCATAATCTACTAGACTTGTGGATAGGAGGCTTGCATCACAACCTTTGGCTAAGCAAAACTCGCTTTACGCCGTTTGTTATTCTAACAAGTTTGCTTAGTGGTGCTTGTAGAATTTTTATAGGCTATTCACCCCCCCCCTCTAGCCATCTAGGACCTTACACCTTTCCACCTCAGTGGGCTCAGGGCGAGGCTCACGTGGAGCGAGCTGGTCACGAGGTGCCCTGCCTCCAGTGGACTTGCGAGCGGTCCTCTTGGTACGTGCCATCTGTAGCAACAAGATACGACTGAAAGTGAGGATCATTTAGGGGATATGAAATTTAATTTAGTCAGGGCTATTGAAATTTTTAAGGAGGGAGTAAATGATATGTATGATATAATTAAACATGATGCATGGCCGTTCCGTACGCCCTCTCAGCTTAGTAGAAATCTAAAAGTTCAAACGCTAGGCGGTGGCATACATACGTTCTCTCATATAGGCGAAACTATCGGTCTACTCGTTACGCTGTTAGTGTACCTGCAGAAAATCTCATTTCAGCCCAACAGTTCCCAATATAAGCACACAAGAAAGCAGTAGTTTAAATACTTTCCATATACACATCCCCTGATGTATATACTTCAGTATCAAAGCTACCCGATATAAAGATTCCCACAATTAAGTGCTTACATAATTACACGGTTTAAACATGTAAGTATGCAAGTCACTAAAACTACTCTCCCCTAGATCGCCGGTTGGACGATCATGCTCTCACAACTCACACTTACCAGAGCATCGAGGCAATGATCCATACATTACCACCCAAGTGGATGGCATCCATACAATATCACGCCATATGGATGACGAAACGAAAACAAACAAGACCCCCAAGTTAGTCTTTATAATAAGCCACCTAAGAGTCCTTATTTGGGCTAAGGGATGTGATCACTGGCATACCTATGAAAATAATTTTTAATGTTTTAACCCCTTTTCATAATCAAATACTTTTGTTTTTAAATACTCGTATGATGTGTTTAATGTTGAATTATGCTCCGGTACCAGCTGTAACAGAACCGACCAAATTATAAGAGCACAAGTACAAAAATAAGCACCGAAGCACTCAAATTTTCGAACTTGAGCCCATATAATCCCGGTAGTCAATCGAAACCACAAAGGATTTCAAACCAACTTGCTTACAACCAAGATCGCATCGTTCAACATACAACATCATACGTTACATTTCACAAATAGTTCCGAAATAAGTTCACACACATGGAGTCGCAATTATTACAAACCAAGTTTATAAAAGTAGCGGAAGCAAACACACGCCAGTTGTTTAACTACTGCCAGTCTTGTGGATCAACAACCCGCAAAAGCATCAGGAAAGTACATAAAAGATGGTCACGCCCAAGTGATCTAGTCTTCGTCACCCGAAGGGTGGAGACAATTTTTGCAGAAGCCTTGGTAGAGCATATCATCTGTAACAGGAGGGAATAAACCCTGAGTACTGGAATGTACTCAGCTAGACTTACCCGTCAAAAACTAGAAATAAGATGACGCCAAGGATTATGCAAGGCTTACTCAAGAGGCTAGCTGACATCACATTTTTGCATAAAGGCATAAGTAATTGAGACTCTTATAACCTGTACTAGCAGTTATTTTTAGTATTTACCTGTTATCTATCTTAGCACGTGTACTAAGCATGCACTTGATTATAATCAAACAATTATCATTATTATATCCAGAGCAGGTATGAATTGTGGCAACATTGTAGCATTCCCTAACCACCAGTTCATTTAATGAGATCTACGTTGGCGCTGCTCAAGTCAAGTGCTCACTAACCGGGAGCGACGGCGATTCGAATCGAATTCCTATCCAGCTGGAGGGGTATTTCTAACACTCACCGAGTCACGCCTGGCGAGGGCTGCTCAGGTCATCTTTTGTACAGTTCAGGAATCGCGGGTCCGAATAATGTCGCGTCCCCAAGGGCGACACTCTGCCAGGTGATAGGGACTCTAACCCCCCTTGGTCTCACGCCAATGTCCCCAAGCACATCCTTTCTCTCCTCCAAGATGCAACCTACCATTCGATTCTCGGCCTGAACCATACTACTCGACTTCGCGATCGGAACGACTTATCCGGCCAACTAAGTGTTAGACTGCGTTCAACATGACTCAAGGACGTACAGCGAAGCGGTCCTTAAACGACTCAGACGGGCATAGCTCCACACCCAAGACGTGAAGTGTCTTGCGGCTGTACTATCGAATTCCCGCCCGGTCTCAATTTCATTTTAAGGCATGGTTCCATCCACGATAGCCATAAAGCCACTCGTGACTCCTTCCTACATCTCGCGGATGACCGGAAATCACCCGACTTCTACCGAACTAAGCAGGGCTAAGCATTGACACGTGCCTAAACCTAATATAGTATTAAGTATGATATCTGGACAAGGACAGGTATAATGCAACAATTGTTTTCATACAACTCCTACAACTTAATGCAGTAAACAATTAAAAGTACTCAAGATTAATTTATAAAATAGTAGGTTCAGCATGCACCAGGGCTTGCCTTTCAGAAAGGTCGAAGGCCGGTGGTCAGGACACTCAGGCAAGTCTTCAGCAGCGTCTCCTCCGCCGACTGGTTCCGCTGGCTCCTCTGGCTGGTCCTGGATTTCCTCCGGAATCACAGGCTCGAATTCGAGGAGAGTTACCCCCTCCGGAACACCTATTGCATGAGTGCACAATAAATATTATGGATGCATAATGGGTGCAACATGCTCGGAATGAAATGCATTTCAGAAATAAAATACTCTATTCAAGTCACTTCATCACTACGTGCAAATCTCTTCTCCGGTGGAGAATGTAACACCCCAGGTGTTATCTTGGCTAGTTTGGGCACTAACCTTGCATAGCTTAGCATGATCCACTCCTATCATGAACCTAGCATCTTGTTGATCAAGCTCAACTGATGAAACATTCATTTTGGACTAGTGAACACCTCTGTTCACTATTGAAACATAAGCTTGTACTTAAGTGCTGTTATGCATGGTATGCTTTGACCATGTGTCCTCTATACCAGTACTTGTTGTACATGTTGGTAAACATCTTTGTAATGGGTGATCATCATGTAAGAAGACCCTGAAATAGGAAACATAATGATAAAACATATGTAACAATCATTGTTATTTTATGCTTCCATTATGTGTTAATTAGGGATCTTGTGTAAATGATACTTGTGATGGTCTAACATGTGCTCTAGCACCTTCACTATGCTTAGGGTACCTATTGGAGCAATGTTCATGTTGACCATATTGCCTAATTAAGCTTCTAATCATCAGTTTGACCTAATTTGACCCTAGGAGCTCTTTTGCTTCCCTATTTAAAAAGTGCTTCAAGATGAGTTTGCATGTTGATGCACTTTTAAACAAAAGTATAGCAAAATTGTTGTGGAACAAAAGTCCTTTAATGGGCATCTCATGAAAATGGCTAGAAAATGCTCAGATGGGGCCCTCAAGTCAGGATCTCATACTGTTTCCACACTTAGAAAATATTCCAAGTCTGAACTAACATTTCAGTTTCATGTGCACTACTTTGGAGCACTGTATCTCTCAAACTAAGTAGAACCAGCTCAGGATTTTATTGGCAACTTTGTAGATCTCATGTAGCCCTACACTTTTGTAAATTGCACCTTGAGCTAAATCGAAACGGATTGAGAACTATAGGAACGAGAAGGGGGCGGATTCAGTCGGTTGGAGAGGGACTGAATCGTTCTTCAGTTTGAAACGAAGCTGAGCTCATGGCCGACCGGTTTTAGGCCGCTTGCGCCACATGGCGTCGGTACGTCTACGGGAGGCCACGATGTCTGGCTAGGGGCGCGTTAAGACGACGCCAACCCGCTGCTCTGCCCCATTCACTTCTCCTTTCCCTTCTTGCTCACGCCGAAGCGGAGAAGCTCACCGTCGCGTGGCCGCGAGCTCCGGTGAGCCCGTGCGCGTGAACCACCATGCCTCAGCCCACCTAACTCCACCTAAAGCTCCACATTGCTCTGCTCTTCATCGAAATCGCCTTGCATTAGGGAAAAGTCAAGCCTTAGGGAGCAGTTAATCTCCAGCTAGGTAACGACTCTTTGGTAGCTATGAAGGCTAGCTATGAAGGCTATGTCTTACAGAGCAATAACCAACAAGAAGTTAATCAACTAGCCACAACTTGAGTGATACTCTATCTTTCAGAGCCATGGAGATCAAGTAAATTCCATCTTGGACAATCACACAGATAGTGCAAGGTGTTCTATCCGCTAAAGTAAAGAATTAGAGAAAGTATGCCCTAGTCCAATCTGTATCCCTATGCCCATAGGTGCCACAAATGGTTTGTCCATAACTTGATTGGACGAAGTGTCGAGGAATATTCGAAAGCGGTTCCTTATCCTTGTAGGAATGTTCTCCAGGCAGAGTATGTGTTTTGCCCTACAAAAGTAACCCGCAAGTTCAAAGCGTGTGCATCCTCGGATTGGTATGAAAATTTATAGTCGAGATCTGCTGTTGGATGGCCCTTTTGAGGTCTCACAGATACTAGTTTACACTCTTTCATTTGCTTTTGCTTTCTCGTATCCCCAATGTACGAGCAGCCTTGGTGTACTGCAAATTAATTTATACCATCTCAAGTCAAAAGTAATTTGAAAAATGTCAAACAACAGATTTTCCATTTTAGAGCTGCTGTTTGATCCTAAAAAGGAAGCCTCAAGGTGAAAGTTGGCCTGACAAAGTTGTTACATTGCAAGTCAACTCAACTTACAGTACAACTAAGTCACCAAGGAAAATTTTACTCAATCGCTTGGTGGTAGACTACTCCCTGCGGTTTAGTGAATATTTACAACTTTTGTTGTCCTTAAGGCCTTGCTACATCTTTCTTTGGGAATTATTTTTCCAATGATGACATACTTTGGTACCTTATACATGTTTTTACCCAAGAGGTTGCATCTGATTCAACTCAGATAACTGTTGTCTTTGGATAAAAGAATCTTATTAGATAACTGTTGGCAGAAATAGGAAGCCGACAGAGTCAGCTATCACATTCACTGACCCCTCGACAGACTCAAAAAAAAATACAGTGTTGTCAGCAGAGAAAGAGAACTGCACACATGGAACCTAAAGTAGTTTTCCATTGGTTGGTGTCTAAATGAATGAACGTTTACGACCAGAATAGACCTTGTCTATTGGTTAGTTTGTACCATACAACCTCAGAGAATGTTTGTCGTCTATGATCTCACCCTTTTGGAAGGTTGTGCTCAAGCCATTTTGGTAGAGGACTGCTTTTCAAACTTCATGAACATAGAGTCATTTTAACGAGTATACTTCTGAAGAGTTCGATCTAGTGTAAAGTTCATATGACCTATGTTGTGCTCTTTAGAGAGTCAGATACTTGTGAGTGGTTCACTCAAGGACCAAATGATCTCCGTACACTGAGAATGCAGTATATGCTATCTTGGATTCCTCCCAAAGTAACAATGCTTCATGGAAGTCAATGAAGGAAATTCTTCAGACAATTTTTACCATGAAGAGTAAGTATCATAAAGTGCCTTTGACCAAACTATTCACCGATGTTGAAGCTTTATAGCTGAACGCTATAACAGATGTTGGGAACTAGATAACTTGTCTCTCTTCCTTAAAAGATCTTCCATTCTGAATCTCGGGACGCGATTCTTTTAAGGGGGGAGGGCTGTAACACCCCAGGTGTTATCTTGGCTAGTTTGGGCACTAACCTTACATAGCTTAGCATGATCCACTCCTATCATGAACCTAGCATCTTGTTGATCAAGCTCAACTGATGAAACATTCATTTTGGACTAGTGAACACCTCTATTCACTATTGAAACATAAGCTTGTACTTAAGTGCTGTTATGCATGGTATGCTTTGACCATGTGTCCTCTATACCAGTACTTGTTGTATATGTTGGTAAACATATTTGTAATGGGTGATCATCATGTAAGAAGACCCTGAAATAGGAAACATAATGATAAAACATATGTAACAATCATTGTTATTTTATGCTTCCATTATGTGTTAATTAGGGATCTTGTGTAAATGATACTTGTGATGGTCTAACATGTGCTCTAGAACCCTTCACTATGCTTAGGGTACCTATTGGAGCAATGTTCATGTTGACCATATTGCCTAATTAAGCTTCTAATCATCAGTTTGACCTAATTTGACCTTAGGAGCTCTTTTGCTTCCCTATTTAAAAAGTGCTTCAAGATGAGTTTTGCATGTTGATGCACTTTTAAACAAAAGTATAGCAAAATTGTTGTGGAACAAAAGTCCTTTAATGGGCATCTCATGAAAATGGCTAGAAAATGCTCAGATGGGGCCCTCAAGTCAGGATCTCATACTGTTTCCACACTTAGAAAATATTCCAAGTCTGAACTAACATTTCAGTTTCATGTGCACTACTTTGGAGCACTGTATCTCTCAAACTAAGTAGAACCAGCGCAGGATTTTATTGGCAACTTTGTAGATCTCATGTAGCCCTACACTTTTGTAAATTGCACCTTGAGCTAAATCGAAACAGATTGAGAACTATAGGAACGAGAAGGGGGCGGATTCAGTCGGTTGGAGAGGGACTGAATCGTTCTTCAGTTTGAAACGGAGCTGAGCTCATGGCCGGACCGGTTTCAGGCTGCTTGCGCCGCGTGGCGTCGGTACGTCGACGGGAGGCCACGACGTCTGGCCAGGGGCGCGTTAAGACGACGCCAACCCGCTGCTCTGCCCCATTCACTTCTCCTTTCCCTTCTTGCTCACGCCGAAGCGGAGAAGCTCACCGTCGCGCGGCCGCGAGCTCCGGTGAGCCCGTGCACGTGAACCACCATGCCTCAGCCCACCTAACTCCACCTAAAGCTCCGCATTGCTCTGCTCTTCATCGAAATTGCCTTGCATTGGGGAAAAGTCAAGCCTTAGGGAGCAGTTCTCGATTTCCTCTTCACTTGTGCTCGGTCCGCCATGAACGGAGTTCGAACTCCGTGCGGCCAGCCTCACCAGATCTCCCTCTCCTATAGCTTGTTCCTGTTTCCGAGTTGCATTAGGGTGTAGATCATGAAACCCTAGCGAATCGAAGCTCTACTGAGTTCATCGCATCGGAACGGGCCTTGACGCCGCGCGCGTCCGCCATTGCCGCCCAAGAGCTCGAGTCCAATCTCTCCATGCCCATGCATTCTTTGGTAAATTCGATCAATGTCTAGGGTTTCTGGGTTAGTCTTCTTGTTGTGTGCTTGATGGAACCGCCATCCGGAGTTTCACGGGAGCGGAACGCTGCGGCCCCGCCGCCGTCGACAATGTCCCCCCATGGAGCCACCGCGCACGTGGTCAGCCGGCCACCGACCACCTCGGACCACACTATGGACGCCTATGGACGTGCCTCGCTGCCCTGGAGCTTTTCCACTACTTCCCCGCGGCCGCCGACGACCTCACCGGCCGGAGATGGCCGACGGTGAGCCTCCTCTGTTTCCGGTGAACGGAGGAAGCCGGCATCCTCTCTCCCTGTCCCTCTATGGGTCTTTGACAGGCGGGCCCGATAGAACAGTGGGTCCCTCGTGTTAGTTAAGTAGTGTTTGGTTAGGGGTACAGATCCGGGTACGCCTAGCAATTTCAATAGGGTTTGAGTAATTTCGATTTTGAATTTTAGATTTCATGTAAATCTTCAAATATTCATATATCATGCTAGGAGACTCCAAAAATAGTAAAAGTGGACTTTTTAGAAACCTTGAGAAGATATCTATGTAATAGAGTCATAAAATGTTACATGTTTGTAGATGTTTTCTGATGTCTTTATTTAAGTGTTAAAAATGCTCTTAAATACCTTTCAACTTGACCAGAGCAAGATCTGGAGTTTTAGAACTCCAAAAATAGTGATTCTTATTTTATTAATTTTGTGATGACATGTACTTGCTAGGAAAAATATTAAACACCCTAGTTGTTCACTGTTTTCTTAGGGTTTTGATTTGACCTTGTTAAATAAGGAAAAATTACATTTTATTACTTGTCATTTTATATCTTGAGTTGTGATGCTCAAAATGATGTGAAATTTTTATGGAAGGTTTGTCATGATGTGTATGTACTGTGGTATAAACTTCATGGTCATTGCTTACTGTATGCCCAAGTTTTTGATTTAACTTATTTATAGCTTGATAAATAGCTTATAAATAATATATAAATGATAAAATAGAAAATGTTGTTCCATTACCTTAGTATGATGTTTTTCTATCATATTGATTCATAATATGGCTTTGTGTTCACAGAAAATATTGAGTGTTAAGTTTAACTTGCTCCCCCATGATTTATTGCTATAGCCTTTTGTCTTTTTCATAGAGGTTATTATACATGTCCAAACAGTTTCAAATTTGGGCAGTAGACTTTTGGGAGCATGTGTAGGCCACTGTAATTTTGGTAGAATTTATTGTGCACTTTTGATAGGTGTTCATAATTCCACCTAATTATCTAAATAAATTAAGAAAATGCATTAAAAGAAATTATTTAGGAATGGACACTATGTTTTCTGGTGTTCATTATTCATGTATGACATGTTGGTAAAGTTGGTTTTGTCTAATTATATGTTTGCAACATAAGTTAATAATTATTTCTTGCAAATGAGGTTTCTGAACAGATTTGAGAATATTGTTAATTACCCTATGCAAATGAGGTTTTCATGTCTTGTGTGCTATAACAAAGTTATTGTGAATTTCATGATCTAGCTGCTGTTAAATTTTGGTGGCATTTGGTCAAGTAGTTTTTGAGTTATAGCTGTTTAAAGTTGGGGTACAGAATTTCTTGCTCTCTGTCTTGTTAGACCAGTTTCTGTATTTATGTAAATTCGACATGTTAAACTTTGGAATCGTGCTATGATGATTATAAATGAAATTTAGATAATTTCATAAGCTTTCCATAATGTCTTCTTGTAAGGCATTTGGAGTTGTAGATCTCCAGTTATAATTAAATTACTCAGCTGTTGGTCTGATGTCCAGAAGGTAGCAATTTCTAGTTCTAGTGCTTTGATTAACTTTGCCATGCTTGTGTATTGAAGTGTGACACATGTCTTTGTTGGTACTTGGTTTGGTACCCTAGGATCTTATAAGACTTGTGTCTTGATTGATGTATTTGCAATCTTCTATGTTATGCCCTATTGTGGATTAAGTTAATTAGCTCTAGGTGTTTATGAGAACTTTGGTATGCTTGTTTGATTTCTTTGTTTATTGCACTTCTATGCATTCATACATATGCATTGTTGCACCTCATTTAGGTACGTTAGCTGAAGCACGTGAAGGACCTAAGGTAGAGCCAAACCCGAAGATGGAGTTGGTGGATCCATCCCGAAGATAGAATTATCGGGCAAGTGCTAGATGAGAGGATGCTCGCCAAGCGAACTCATCTGACATACTCTAACTTGAGTCGGATCCCAGGCAAGCCCCGGAGCATTATAAGCCTCCTATCTTCAAAGCAATCAATTCTATATATGTTATAAGTATTGTTGCATTAAGTGATAGGAGTTGGTTGGAAACTCTTGCTGCATTATATCATTCCTTGTCCAGATATATGAATCTTTGAATCCTACATAGACTAGGATCGAGTAGATGCTTAGCCCTGCTTTAAGCGGTAGAAGTCAGGTGAATCTATCCCCGTTTGAGTCGTTTAAGGACCGATTCGCTGTACGTCCTTGAGTCATGTTGAACGCAGTCTAACACTTAGTTGGCCGGATAAGTCGTTCCGACCGCGAATGTAATGTGATTCAGGCCGGGAATCGAATGGTAGGTTGCTTCTTGGAGGAGAGAAAGGATGTGCTTGGGGACATTGGCGTGAGACCAAGGGGGGGTTAGAGTCCCTATCACCTGGCAGAGTGTCGCCCTTGGGGTCGCGACATCATTCGGACCCGCGATTCCTGAATCATATGAAAAGGTGGCTTGTGCGACCCTGGCAGGGGCCTGCGCGGTGAGTGTTAGAAATACCCCTCTAGCTGGATAGGAATTCGATTCGAATCGTCGTCGCTCCTGGTTAGTGAGCACTTGACTTGAGCAGCGGCAATGTAGATTCCATTAAATTGAACAGATGGTTAATTGGATAACGATGGAAAGATTGCCTCAATTTATACCTGCTATGGTTAATATTGTTTGCTCCTAATAAAGTGAGTGCTCTAGTACAGGTTCTAATATAGATGATAGGTTAATGATAATTAACTTGATGCTTAAGCATTAATGATTGATCATCTATATTAAGCTTTTATGCAAAATGTTGTCAAGCTAGCCCCACTTTATATCAGCCTTGCATAATCCTTGGTGTCACCTTATTTCTGGTTTCTGACGGGTAAGTCTAGCTGAGTACTTTGTCATACTCAGGGTTTTGTCCCCACTTGTTGCAGGTTATGATGTATCATGGCGACTGCAAGAGTTGGTTGGCTCCTGCCGTAGAGGCGGAGTGTGATCATGGGCATGATCCTTCTGAGCTACCTTATCTCTAATGCTTTTGTTAGAAGTCGACCGTGGTACTGGCATGTATTTGAAATAAGAAAAATG
Organism: Saccharum hybrid cultivar R570; assembly: GCA_038087645.1. Lineage (NCBI taxonomy): Eukaryota > Viridiplantae > Streptophyta > Magnoliopsida > Poales > Poaceae > Saccharum > Saccharum hybrid cultivar. The sequence continues at coordinate 1,367,120 of JAQSUU010000365.1, read as the reverse complement.
TTAGTTTCAAATTACTTTGTTTCCGCTACTTTTCGATGTAAGTTCTAATAACTATGTTGAACTCCGATGTATATTGAATTACTTGTGAAATGGTTGTAACATGTGACTTGTTATGTTGAACCACTACGATCTTAGCTTGTATGTTGGTTGGTTTGAAATCCCTCGTGATTTCATTGGACTACCGGAGTTATATGGGCTTAAGTGCGAGAATTTGATCACTCCCGTGATTGTTTTTGTACTTGTGCTCTTATAATTTGGACGGTTCTGTTACAGCTGGTATCAAAGCAAGATTCAACATTAAACTTGTCGTATGTGTATTTAAAACAAAGGTTTTTTTTATAAAATCAGTTTTATCAACTTATAGTTATATATAGGTTTGTCAAATCTAAATTTTTAAACCTAAGTATGCCAGTGGTCAATTTTCTTACGCCCATATAAGGATTATTAGGTGGCTTATATAAGTACTAACTTGGGGGTTTTTCATTTATGCATCTACGCCCAGACCAAGGTATGTATGTGTGATGACTCTCCCACACTATGCTACCCGGTGTGTCAGATTAGAGGTAGCCTTCATATATGAAATAGCCATATATGTTGCTAGTTTACTTTTATGCAACATCGCACCTACGCTCAGGTAAGTGTGAGTTGTGAGAGCATGACCGTACAAACTGCGGTCTAGGGGAGAGCTAGTTTTGGTTACTGGATTATCTACATGTTACACACATGTATATATGAAGGTACTTAATTGTGGGTGATCGAATGATTCGGGTAGTTTTGGTGCTACATGTACGTATACAGGGGTATATGTATATGGGAGTGCTTAGAATTTTATCTTCCTATTTCATTGTGTGCTATATTTGGGGAATTGTTGGGCTGCAATGAAACTTTTTTGCAGGTACGCTAACCATGAATGCGTAAGTCGAATGTAGCTGGCGACTAGCTATATATCAAAAGAGTGCGTGTTATGCCATCGACATAGAACGTGATTGCCACCTTAGGTTGGCAATCTTGTGAGGACGAATAGGACGAAGCATGCATCTTCATGATTGTTGCGTTATACATGGCTATGCTCCTCTCACCCTTGTTCAAATGATAAGTAACTTGTGATCAATATAGTACACTATCTGTCTTGTGTGAAGCTAAACAAGAATGTCTTACTCTATGTTGCCCACCCAAGCGTTTGCCAATGCTTTAGACCTTACTTAAGTAATTATGGATTCTCATGAATAAATTAAATTCGTGTTGGTCTAAGATAACAAAAGTTAGAACTGCTAGGATAACATGTTTATGTGCTCTCTTGTTAAGTAGAACAAAGGCAAGCTTTGTTTTGCTTGTTGAATGTTGGCTGCTAGAACATTTTCTGTTGTAGTGATGCTTTCATGGCCATCATGGTATTTTCTGTAGTTATGAAGAATACCAAAGTTGTAGCCAACTTACTTATCTAGCTTGTCCAAAAATTTGATGACCCTAGGTATTATGGTTTGAGAATTATGAATTTTAGAAGTTTATTGTCAAGATTCTGCTTATGTTCAGAACAGATCTGAATGTTTGGTTTGTTTGACCTATGTTCATAAGGAATCATGTCTTGGAGATAATAGAAGAAGTGTAGTACTTTTTCTAAGCTTTCCAAAATGTCCTATAGCACTAATTTTGGTGGTTTAATCTCTAGTTATAAGCTTATAAAGTAGAATGACAGAATCTGTCCAAATCTGGGCAGATATGTCTTCTTTGTATTGTTTGGCCTTGTTAGATATAGAATCATCTTAGTATGATAATAAGAAAGTTATAGACAACTTAATAAGCTTTACATAAAGTTAAGGCTCAGCCTTGTTGTGTCCCTAGAACTCCAATTATGCATTTTTGAAGTTCTTGTCCATTTTCTATCCATGTTGGTATAGATCTGAAACATCAGCATGCTTGACCATGCTAACCTGTGATTTCGCTGTTGGTATGAATAACTAAAGAGTAGTCATTTTCTTAAGCTATCTAGAAAGTGTAGGATCACCTTTATAGGAGGTCTACAACCTCAGTTATGGTTGAAACAAGTAGTTACTATGCTGCTGTCTAGATTCTGTGCACATGCTAAGTTGGCTTCCTTAGCTAGCGTTGTTTTGAGCTAAACTAGTAGTTAGTTCATGCTTGAGATAAATGCTTATTTTGGGTGAGTCTTGTGCTTGTATTGATTGCTTAAGCTCATTCGTTTAAATTTTCTCAATTGTCTACTTGACGGTGATGCGTGTATGTATGCTTGTTATCTAGGTAGTGCCCTAGTTGTCACCTCGTTTGTCCTCGGTGAGCACACGAGTGTCAAATAGCTTTATCTTAGGGCAACACTCGAGTTACGAGAACTGATCTCTTAGTGTTGTCTGTAATCAGGTTCTCTCTCTTAGGAGCCTGAGCCTGTAGACTTGGTGGTTAGCCCTTGAATGTTTGTATCCATACCCTTGCTTGACCAAAAGCCCAAAGTTTAGTTCTCCTATGTGTTTGCATAAGCCATGGGTGTTTTGCAACTATTTTTGTGAAGACCTTTATCGACTGACCAACCAAGTTAACTTTTATCAATGCTAGCCCTTGACCATGGTTTGTTACGTTGCCAATTGTGGAGACCGTACCCAAATCCATGTTGGACCTTCCGGTTACCTCTCCCAAAGGTTAGCTAGTATGACGCAATGTATCTCTGCTATGGCCTCTAAATCGTGTGCTTGCAAATTCGTGCATCTACCTTATCAACTCAATCTATGACTACGTGTCGGTTTTCGCCCTTAAAATTTTCTTAATCCGTCCCCAACCTTCTCAAGTCTTGAGATGTTTATCAGTCTTGATCTCATGTTGTTGCCCAACATGAATGAATCTCCTGTTAATCTTTTATCTGGTACTCCCCTCGGTGGACGCAAGTCGTACATAGAATTTAAGCAAGAGTCTCTTGCTCAGTTATCCTTGGCATTTGTGTGATGTTCTCTTGTGCTATATTTTGATCTTCGGATCATTTTCGTGTTGATTCTAAACCTTGTGACTACCTTTGCTTGCTGTCCCTCCTTGTATGGCGCTTGCTCTTACAGCCCATTGGTGCCACTTGAAATTTCACTTTCGTTGTGCATTTAGTAATGGTGTTATGAGTAGTCACTGATGGTGCCGCGACGAAACCAAGGGCCTCTTGTGGCTGCAGACACATGGCTGGCTGCTTGGCACGCGTTGGTATCACGGTTTCTAGTCATGATCCATTATGAAACGACAGACGATGTGTTATTTTCTCGTGTTTCTTCTTGGTTATCTCTCCATATCGTATTGTAAGATCCATATCTTAGACCGAAAGTAGTGGAGCTTCCTTCTGAAGTTGCTAAGAGGATAACCTTTGAAGAACAAGTCACCGACATAAACTTTAACATACTGCAATATGTGGTAGTCAAGTGACTCTACATAGTTGCCCAAGTATTGACAACCAGCGTCTAGGGAGCCATGTATCTCAGCTCTGTTGGATAAAAAGGACACACAACACTTACTTTTGGATAAGTTATCTGTGGGATGAGAATCGATTGTCGCATTGTGCATATGACCAGAGCTATCCAAGTCGCAATCTTGGGTGCATAATGACCATACAATCGAAATCAACCATCTCTAGAATAACTTCGTATTTGCCAACTTCGATGGCAACCATCTATTCTGCATCAACCACAGTTGTTGTGGTCAAGAGTGAAGATTTGGAACTTTTTAGTGTTGAGAGACAACTGATTAGTTACTAATAGGAAGGTTAATCTCCAGCTAGGTAACGACTCTTTGGTAGCTATGAAGGCTAGCTATGAAGGCTATGTCTTACAGAGCAATAACCAACAAGAAGTTAATCAACTAGCCACAACTTGAGTGATACTCTATCTTTCAGAGCCATGGAGATCAAGTAAATTCCATCTTGGACAATCACACAGATAGTGCAAGGTGTTCTATCCGCTAAAGTAAAGAATTAGAGAAAGTATGCCCTAGTCCAATCTGTATCCCTATGCCCATAGGTGCCACAAATGGTTTGTCCATAACTTGATTGGACGAAGTGTCGAGGAATATTCGAAAGCGGTTCCTTATCCTTGTAGGAATGTTCTCCAGGCAGAGTATGTGTTTTGCCCTACAAAAGTAACCCGCAAGTTCAAAGCGTGTGCATCCTCGGATTGGTATGAAAATTTATAGTCGAGATCTGCTGTTGGATGGCCCTTTTGAGGTCTCACAGATACTAGTTTACACTCTTTCATTTGCTTTTGCTTTCTCGTATCCCCAATGTACGAGCAGCCTTGGTGTACTGCAAATTAATTTATACCATCTCAAGTCAAAAGTAATTTGAAAAATGTCAAACAACAGATTTTCCATTTTAGAGCTGCTGTTTGATCCTAAAAAGGAAGCCTCAAGGTGAAAGTTGGCCTGACAAAGTTGTTACATTGCAAGTCAACTCAACTTACAGTACAACTAAGTCACCAAGGAAAATTTTACTCAATCGCTTGGTGGTAGACTACTCCCTGCGGTTTAGTGAATATTTACAACTTTTGTTGTCCTTAAGGCCTCGCTACATCTTTCTTTGGGAATTATTTTTCCAATGATGACATACTTTGGTACCTTATACATGTTTTTACCCAAGAGGTTGCATCTGATTCAACTCAGATAACTGTTGTCTTTGGATAAAAGAATCTTATTAGATAACTGTTGGCAGAAATAGGAAGCCGACAGAGTCAGCTATCACATTCACTGACCCCTCGACAGACTCAAAAAAAAATATAGTGTTGTCAGCAGAGAAAGAGAACTGCACACATAGAACCTAAAGTAGTTTTCCATTGGTTGGTGTCTAAATGAATGAACGTTTACGACCAGAATAGACCTTGTCTATTGGTTAGTTTGTACCATACAACCTCAGAGAATGTTTGTCGTCTATGATCTCACCCTTTTGGAAGGTTGTGCTCAAGCCATTTTGGTAGAGGACTGCTTTTCAAACTTCATGAACATAGAGTCATTTTAACGAGTATACTTCTGAAGAGTTCGATCTAGTGTAAAGTTCATATGACCTATGTTGTGCTCTTTAGAGAGTCAGATACTTGTGAGTGGTTCACTCAAGGACCAAATGATCTCCGTACACTGAGAATGCAGTATATGCTATCTTGGATTCCTCCCAAAGTAACAATGCTTCATGGAAGTCAATGAAGGAAATTCTTCAGACAATTTTTACCATGAAGAGTAAGTATCATAAAGTGCCTTTGACCAAACTATTCACCGATGTTGAAGCTTTATAGCTGAACGCTATAACAGATGTTGGGAACTAGATAACTTGTCTCTCTTCCTTAAAAGATCTTCCATTCTGAATCTCGGGACGCGATTCTTTTAAGGGGGGAGGGCTGTAACACCCCAGGTGTTATCTTGGCTAGTTTGGGCACTAACCTTACATAGCTTAGCATGATCCACTCCTATCATGAACCTAGCATCTTGTTGATCAAGCTCAACTGATGAAACATTCATTTTGGACTAGTGAACACCTCTATTCACTATTGAAACATAAGCTTGTACTTAAGTGCTGTTATGCATGGTATGCTTTGACCATGTGTCCTCTATACCAGTACTTGTTGTATATGTTGGTAAACATATTTGTAATGGGTGATCATCATGTAAGAAGACCCTGAAATAGGAAACATAATGATAAAACATATGTAACAATCATTGTTATTTTATGCTTCCATTATGTGTTAATTAGGGATCTTGTGTAAATGATACTTGTGATGGTCTAACATGTGCTCTAGAACCTTCACTATGCTTAGGGTACCTATTGGAGCAATGTTCATGTTGACCATATTGCCTAATTAAGCTTCTAATCATCAGTTTGACCTAATTTGACCTTAGGAGCTCTTTTGCTTCCCTATTTAAAAAGTGCTTCAAGATGAGTTTGCATGTTGATGCACTTTTAAACAAAAGTATAGCAAAATTGTTGTGGAACAAAAGTCCTTTAATGGGCATCTCATGAAAATGGCTAGAAAATGCTCAGATGGGGCCCTCAAGTCAGGATCTCATACTGTTTCCACACTTAGAAAATATTCCAAGTCTGAACTAACATTTCAGTTTCATGTGCACTACTTTGGAGCACTGTATCTCTCAAACTAAGTAGAACCAGCGCAGGATTTTATTGGCAACTTTGTAGATCTCATGTAGCCCTACACTTTTGTAAATTGCACCTTGAGCTAAATCGAAACAGATTGAGAACTATAGGAACGAGAAGGGGGCGGATTCAGTCGGTTGGAGAGGGACTGAATCGTTCTTCAGTTTGAAACGGAGCTGAGCTCATGGCCGACCGGTTTCAGGCTGCTTGCGCCGCGTGGCGTCGGTACGTCGACGGGAGGCCACGACGTCTGGCCAGGGGCGCGTTAAGACGACGCCAACCCGCTGCTCTGCCCCATTCACTTCTCCTTTCCCTTCTTGCTCACGCCGAAGCGGAGAAGCTCACCGTCGCGCGGCCGCGAGCTCCGGTGAGCCCGTGCACGTGAACCACCATGCCTCAGCCCACCTAACTCCACCTAAAGCTCCGCATTGCTCTGCTCTTCATCGAAATTGCCTTGCATTGGGGAAAAGTCAAGCCTTAGGGAGCAGTTCTCGATTTCCTCTTCACTTGTGCTCGGTCCGCCATGAACGGAGTTCGAACTCCGTGCGGCCAGCCTCACCAGATCTCCCTCTCCTATAGCTTGTTCCTGTTTCCGAGTTGCATTAGGGTGTAGATCATGAAACCCTAGCGAATCGAAGCTCTACTGAGTTCATCGCATCGGAACGGGCCTTGACGTCGCGCGCGTCCGCCATTGCCGCCCAAGAGCTCGAGTCCAATCTCTCCATGCCCATGCATTCTTTGGTAAATTTGATCAATGTCTAGGGTTTCTGGGTTAGTCTTCTTGTTGTGTGCTTGATGGAACCGCCATCCGGAGTTTCACGGGAGCGGAACGCTGCGGCCCCGCCGCCGTCGACAATGTCCCCCCATGGAGCCACCGCGCACGTGGTCAGCCGGCCACCGACCACCTCGGACCACACTATGGACGCTTATGGACGTGCCTCGCTGCCCTGGAGCTTTTCCACTACTTCCCCGCGGCCGCCGACGACCTCACCGGCCGGAGATGGCCGACGGTGAGCCTCCTCTGTTTCCGGTGAACGGAGGAAGCCGGCATCCTCTCTCCCTGTCCCTCTATGGGTCTTTGACAGGCGGGCCCGATAGAACAGTGGGTCCCTCGTGTTAGTTAAGTAGTGTTTGGTTAGGGGTACAGATCCGGGTACGCCTAGCAATTTCAATAGGGTTTGAGTAATTTCGATTTTGAATTTCAGATTTCATGTAAATCTTCAAATATTCATATATCATGCTAGGAGACTCCAAAAATAGTAAAAGTGGACTTTTTAGAAACCTTGAGAAGATATCTATGTAATAGAGTCATAAAATGTTACATGTTTGTAGATGTTTTCTGATGTCTTTATTTAAGTGTTAAAAATGCTCTTAAATACCTTTCAACTTGACCAGAGCAAGATCTGAAGTTTTAGAACTCCAAAAATAGTGATTCTTATTTTGTTAATTTTGTGATGACATGTACTTGCTAGGAAAAATATTAAACACCCTAGTTGTTCACTGTTTTCTTAGGGTTTTGATTTGACCTTGTTAAATAAGGAAAAATTACATTTTATTACTTGTCATTTTATATCTTGAGTTGTGATGCTCAAAATGATGTGAAATTTTTATGGAAGGTTTGTCATGATATGTATGTACTGTGGTATAAACTTCATGGTCATTGCTTACTGTATGCCCAAGTTTTTGATTTAACTTATTTATAGCTTGATAAATAGCTTATAAATAATATATAAATGATAAAATAGAAAATGTTGTTCCATTACCTTAGTATGATGTTTCTCTATCATATTGATTCATAATATGGCTTTGTGTTCACAGAAAATATTGAGTGTTAAGTTTAACTTGCTCTCCCATGATTTATTGCTATAGCCTTTTGTCTTTTTCATAGAGGTTATTATACATGTCCAAACAGTTTCAAATTTGGACAGTAGACTTTTGGGAGCATGTGTAGGCCACTGTAATTTTGGTAGAATTTATTGTGCACTTTTGATAGGTGTTCATAATTCCACCTAATTATCTAAATAAATTAAGAAAATGCATTAAAAGAAATTATTTAGGAATGGACACTATGTTTTCTGGTGTTCATTATTCATGTATGACATGTTGGTAAAGTTGGTTTTGTCTAATTATATGTTTGCAACATAAGTTAATAATTATTTCTTGCAAATGAGGTTTCTGAACAGATTTGAGAATATTGTTAATTACCCTATGCAAATGAGGTTTTCATGTCTTGTGTGCTATAACAAAGTTATTGTGAATTTCATGATCTAGCTGCTGTTAAATTTTGGTGGCATTTGGTCAAGTAGTTTTTGAGTTATAGCTGTTTAAAGTTGGGGTACAGAATTTCTTGCTCTCTGTCTTGTTAGACCAGTTTCTGTATTTATGTAAATTCGACATGTTAAACTTTGGAATCGTGCTATGATGATTATAAATGAAATTTAGATAATTTCATAAGCTTTCCATAATGTCTTCTTGTAAGTCATTTGGAGTTGTAGATCTCCAGTTATAATTAAATTACTCAGCTGTTGGTCTGATGTCCAGAAGATAGCAATTTCTAGTTCTAGTGCTTTGATTAACTTTGCCATGCTTGTGTATTGAAGTGTGACACATGTCTTTGTTGGTACTTGGTTTGGTACCCTAGGATCTTATAAGACTTGTGTCTTGATTGATGTATTTGCAATCTTCTATGTTATGCCCTATTGTGGATTAAGTTAATTAGCTCTAGGTGTTTATGAGAACTTTGGTATGCTTGTTTGATTTCTTTGTTTATTGCACTTCTATGCATTCATACATATGCATTGTTGCACCTCATTTAGGTACATTAGCTGAAGCACGTGAAGGACCTAAGGTGGAGCCAAACCCGAAGATGGAGTTGGTGGATCCATCCCGAAGATAGAAGGATCGGGCAAGTGCTAGATGAGAGGATGCTCGCCAAGCGAACTCATCTGACATACTCTAACTTGAGTCGGATCCCAGGCAAGCCCCGGAGCATTATAAGCCTCCTATCTTCAAAGCAATCAATTTTATATATGTTATAAGTATTGTTGCATTAAGTGATAGGAGTTGGTTGGAAACTCTTGCTGCATTATATCATTCCTTGTCCAGATATATGAATCTTTGAATCCTACATAGACTAGGATCGAGTAGATGCTTAGCCCTGCTTTAAGCGGTAGAAGTCAGGTAATTTCCTGTCACCTGCGAGATATAGGGATATTCATATATGGCACGGTTGGCAATATTTGCTATCATGGAATGAAACCATGTGTTAATAAAATGAAATGAGACCGGGCGGGATGACGATAGTGAAGCAACAAGGCATGGAGGTCTTGGGTGTGAATCTATCCCCGTCTGAGTCGTTTAAAGACCGATTCGCTGTACGTCCTTGAGTCATGTTGAACGCAGTCTAACACTTAGTTGGCCGGATAAGTCGTTCCGACCGCGAAGCCGAGTAATGTGATTCAGGCCGGGAATCGAATGGTAGGTTGCTTCTTGGAGGAGAGAAAGGATGTGCTTGGGGACATTGGCGTGAGACCAAGGGGGGTTAGAGTCCCTATCACCTGGCAGAGTGTCGCCCTTGGGGTCGCGACATCATTCGGACCCGCGATTCCTGAATCATATGAAAAGGTGGCTTGTGCGACCCTGGCAGGGGCCTGCGCGGTGAGTGTTAGAAATACCCCTCCAGCTGGATAGAAATTTGATTCGAATCGTCGTCGCTCCCGGTTAGTGAGCACTTGACTTGAGCAGCGGCAACGTAGATTTCATTAAATTGAACAGATGGTTAATTGGATAACGATGGAAAGATTGCCTCAATTTATACCTGAAATGGTTAATATTGTTTGCTCCTAATAAAGTGAGTGCTCTAGTACAGGTTCTAATATAGATGATAGGTTAATGATAATTAACTTGATGCTTAAGTATTAATGATTGATCATCTATATTAAGCTTTTATGCAAAATGTTGTCAAGCTAGCCCCACTTTATATCAGCCTTGCATAATCCTTGGTGTCACCTTATTTCTGGTTTCTGACGGGTAAGTCTAGCTGAGTACTTTGTCGTACTCAGGGTTTTGTCCCCACTTGTTGCAGGTTATGATGTATCATGGCGACTGCAAGTGTTGGTTGGCTCCTGCCGTAGAGGCGGAGTGTGATCATGGGCATGATCCTTCTGAGCTACCTTATCTCTAATGCTTTTGTTGGAAGTCGACCGTGGTACTGGCATGTATTTGAAATAAGAAAAATGTTAGTTTCAAATTATTTTGTTTCCGCTACTTTTCGATGTAAGTTCTAATAACTATGTTGAACTCCGATGTATATTGAATTACTTGTGAAATGGTTGTAACATGTGACTTGTTATGTTGAACCACTACGATCTTGGCTTGTATGTTGGGCTCAAGTGCGAGAATTTGATCACTCCCGTGATTGTTTTTGTACTTGTGCTCTTATAATTTGGACGGTTCTGTTACAGAGAAGTACTTATCTAATCTACCCAACCTAAGATATAGATGTTCTTCTTCGGTTAAGGCCCTAGCACCTAACAATTACAAGAGTAGCATTACTTAGGTTACCACATCCAACCCAAAATACAACAGTAAGACATTCTGGACAGCATCCCAAAGATTCTAACATAACTGGAGATTCCCAACCCCAAAAGATATGATCTAATACAATCTAAAAAGCTTAAGAAATGCACTACAAAATATTTTCAGACCTCAACACTTAATTCTAAAGTTTACCTAGTCAAAATTCCAAAGTTCCAGAATCTGTTCTCTCTAAACAGAGAGTAGCCAATTCTGGACTGCCACTTTAAACAGCAATAATTCCCAAACTACTAAGCCTAATGCTCCCAAATTTTGACACAAGCTAATTTACCAAGTTTACTACAACTTTGGTATTTACAAGTTTTCCAGCAAACACTTTTATCAAGGATCAAATCTAGAAATACTATCAGCTGTCCAGAAAACCTAGAATTGCAAAGGTTAAATATTTATTGATGTGGCAAACATCCCATAAGACCAAACTAATGTTACCACAAGTTCACATAGGTCACAAAGACACCAGAAAGTAAGGTTGGCCCACCTAAAATATTTATTTAAACTCATTTCTTAATTTACTTAAGTAATTAAGTGGAATTTTAAACATATATGTAAACTGCTCCTAAAATTCTACAAAAATTACATGAGACTCTCTGACCCAAAAAGAGTCTACTGTAAAAATTTAAACTAAATTTATTCACAGGAACTTCCTACACGAAATTAACAAGCCCAAAAGGCTAATTTTTGTATAATTAACAAATCATATTGAAAAGTATCAAACGACAGATTTCCTAATTTTCTTGGACACTTTAGGGTACCAAGACATTCTCCAAAAAGTTATAAGAACATTGCACATGTAGAAAAATTACAAAAATTCATTTAAGTGTTTTCTAAAATAACAAGATAGCATTATAACTTGAAAAGTACTTAAGCACTACTGCCCAAATTTTTACCAAAGCTAGAGCAAGTATAAATTAGCCTACCCACCAAATTTCATAATTTTTGGAACACTGAAACTCACGATATGATTGAAACAAGTTTGCATGCAATCTAAAACACATTTCAAAACCCTAATTAATTATTCTAGAAATTAAACATCACATAAGCATTTGATATTTTTCCTAGATACTACATTTTATTTGGAGCCCAACAAAATTTGGATCACAATTTTTTGGATCTAAAATGCACGAGATATGGATTTTACCAAGTAACAACAAAATCTGTGAAACAATTAAAGAAAAACCAAAAATGAAAACTAAACCCGGTCACTAGGCCGGCCTGCGTACGCCAGCGAGGCCCATAACGACGCGCGGCCTGTGTCGGCTCCCACCCACGCGTGCGACTGCCAGGCGGGACCCGTGTGTCAGCGACACAGGGTAGGGGAGGCGGACGGCGGTGGTCGGAGCTCGCCGCCGGTGGGTCGGCCGGCGAAACCGAGGGCACCAGCGCGATCTACGTGACGCGAGGAATCGATTGGTGCTAGTGGCGCGACCTATGACCTAGCGGAGGTGGCACGTCGCCGGTGATGGCTGCACGACAGGGCTCCGGTGCGAGCTGCCGGCGATGGCAACCCATGGCCGGCTCAACCGAGCACGGTGTGAGCTACCTGAGGTCGCCACGGTGCTAACACCGCAAAGAACAGGGACGGGATTATTCCTAGCTACCCCGGCCACGACGGCCTCATCTCTGGCGCGGTCATGCCCATGGCGGAGACGGCGGAAATGGTCACTGTGACCTTACCAAAGCACGAATGGCGCAGCTGGGAGGTGGACAAGGTAGAGGAGGACACGGCGAAGCTATGGTGAAGACGGAGTTCGCGTTTTTGCGGTGGTTCGCGAGCTCGCTATGGTGAAGCTTGCTCGGCAGCGATGGCGGGCGCTGAGCTCGGTCGCTGCTTGCGGTGGAGGCGACGAAATGAAATTTCTGGGCTACGAACAGGGCGGGTAAGCGTGTGTGAGTGTGCACTTCGTGGCTGGCCTTGCCAGGGCGTCCGCGGCACGTGGCAGCACGGTCAGACGGCCAGTGACGGGTGTCACCACGCGTTGACTGATTTCTGAATCGGTGAATACGTCGAAGTCTGAATTTTTCGTTTCAGAGCTCAAAAGTGTCAACTGACAGGGCCAGTTTAACACCGATTAGCTCCTGAACCGTGACGAGTTAGAGGAAACAATAAACATGAAAGTTGTAGAGCTATAGTAGGGCTTCAACTTTGATTTAGAAATCAACAGCCAGATCTCCATGGATCAAGAGTTGTATCAATCCAAAGTTGGCTCAATCAAACTGAAATGGCAGTTAAGACTTAGCAATTTTTTCAAGTGTTGACTCCACCTTCAAATCTGAATTGTGGGTCACTTTTGAGCATGTTCTGGTCATTTTCATAAGATGGCCATATTAGAACTTTTGTTCCTTATGAAATTCTCTACAACTTTGCTTAAGGTTGCCCCTCCATGCAAGATTTCTAAGCTGGACTTTTTAATTGGTCAAACCAGATCACTCTAGGGGTTAAAACCTAGTCAACAACATTTGGAAGGGCAATTTGGTAATTTTGGTCAACATGAACATTACTCCACTACTTACCCTACATGTAATTAAGGTGTTATAAGACCTAATTAACCACTCTACACATTGGTTACACAAAATCCTAGTGTCACACACTTTGAAACAAACAAATCAATATTCCACCCAAATGTTGCAAGATCATGTTGCACATGTTTCAATACTTTGTTGCATAGCACTAGCTAATTATGTTACACTAAAGTAGGTGGCATGTCTAAAATGGAAGTTGCACATGTTGCACTTGGGTGTTGCACACTACTCATTTCATAAACACACATGAAATATAAACACATGATGCCATGTTTCAAAAGCATGTTTCACATATTATAAGCTTATGCATGAAATGAACAATGCTCACACTCATGAATGAGATGATTAATGTTCATGCTTATGAAATGCAATGCAATTAAGGAAGCCAAACACCTGAGGTGTTACATGTCGACCCAGCACCGTTCGTGGCACTGGCCATGGCCAACACGACATCTGCTCCACCACTATCGGTGAGGGGCCAGGCGCCCATCCACGTCAATGGGCACAAGTTGTTCGTACAACTCAGTGAGAAGAGTGAGAGTGGGAGTACTTGCTAGATCCTCAACACGGGAGCGACGAACCACATGATGGGGGAGCGCTCCTTCTTCTCCGAGCTTGACACTGGCATGCACGGGACCATCCGTTTTGGGGATGGCTCGATCATGGCCATCGAAGGTCGCAGCACCATCATGTTCAAGCTGAAGAGTGGCGAGCATCAGGAGCTGGCCAGGGTCTACTACATCCCCAAGCTAACAGCGAACATTGTTAGCCTTGGCCAGCTCAATGATGATGCATACAAGATCCTCATCGAGCATGACATCCTGAGGGTCTAGGTTCGACGAAAGCGGTTGCTAGCCAAGGTACCACGTTGGCCGAATCGCCTGTACATCCTCACCCTAGCCATCGACAGGCTGGTGTGTCTCGCCGCACGCAGCTCCAAGGTGGCCTAGCATTGGCATGCCAGGTTTGGGGATTCCAGGGGCTGAAGGAGCTGTCCAAGGGGTAGATGGTACGAGTACTGCCCCCGATTGACCACGTCAAGCAAGTCTGCCACAGCTGTCTCGCGGGCAAGCAACGACGATAGTCGTTCCCGACGGGAAGCAAGTTTCACGCCGTATGCCTGCTCTAGCTGGTCCATGCCAACCTATGTGGGCTGATCACGCTGGAGACGCCTAACAAAAATAAGCCGTTTCTGCTCATCGTCGACGACAAAAGCCGCTACATGTGGCTGGTGCTGCTGAGCTCCAAGGACCAAGCCAGCGATGCGATCATTCGACTCCAAGCTCGCATCGAGGCTAAGGCAGGGCGAAAGTTGGGCATGCTGCTTACCGATCATGGTGGGGAGTTCACGTCGCGCACGTTCATGGAGTACTACACCGAGCAAGGGGTACAACAACACCTCACTATGCCCTACACACCCTAGCATGGGGTGGTTGAACGGTGCAACCAGACTATGCTCGACATGGCGCGCAGCATGCTCAAGGCGATGCACATGCCCGACCAGTTTTGGGGAGAGGCGGTGCTGATGGTGGTCTTCATCCTAAACTGATCGCGGACAAGGAGCATCAAGGGCATGATGCAGCATGAAGCTTGGTATGGTGCTAAGCTACCTATACACTTTCTCCATGCCTTTGGCTATGTTGTGCATCTCAAGGTGGCCGGCGATCACCAGAAGAAGCTCGATGACCGTAGCACCCCGATGGGGTTCATAAGGTATGAACCAGGCAGCAAGGTGTACATGTTCTACAATCCAAACACCAAGTGTGTGCGCATCTCACGTAATGTGGTGTTTGATGAAGGGCGCTCGTGGGACTGGAGCACCGACGCCGATGGTGCACACACGACGGACACCGAGTCATTCCACGTCGAGTACACGATGGTGGTGGACTACCATGGCAAGCTAGAGGAGGAGCAGGAGGACGTTGCGAAGGACGTCCAAGTTGGGGGGAGCCCAGCACACTTAGTCAGAGCACCGACGACACCCGGCACGCCCGTGGCGGCGTCCAGCGCAGGCTCACCAACAGGCGTGCATGGTGGTAGCGCGTCACTGAATCCTACATCCCCTCCACCAGGCGCAACTATGGAGTTTGCATCCCCTCCGTCCGATGATCTGGTCCTCGACAACGATCATGATGGCGCACCTCTCGATTCCGAAAGCTGGACAACGTCTTGGGGCCAGTGGAAATATGGGGTCTAGCGGAATGGGAGTTTGAGGTGGACCAGGACCTGCTCCTGGCGGTCGGAGAGGAGCTGGCCATGTTCGAGGAGGCGCGGCACGAGGAGTGCTGGCGTAATGCCATGATAGAGGAGATGGCCTCGATCGAGTAGAACGATACGTGGAAGCTCGTGAACCTTCCCCATGGTCACCGGCCCATCAGCCTGAAGTGGGTGTTCAAGGTGAAGCATGATGAGGCGGGCGCCATCATCAAGCACAATGCCTGCCTTGTTGCAAAGGGCGACGTTCAGCAAGAAGGTGTTGACTTTGATGAGGTGTTCGCACCGGTTGCTCTGATGGAGTCGATCGGCATGCTGCTCGCCGTGGCGGCACAGGAGGGCTGGCTTGTCCATCATATGGATGTCAAGTCAGCGTTCCTCAATGGCGAGCTGAAGGAGGAGGTTTATGTCTAGCAGCCACCGGGCTTTGTTGCTGTAGTGTGTTGACGGTAGATAAGTATCATTTTTTAACCATCAACATAGCATGAAAAAGGACTAATCAATAATTACCACTTTGATATAGGGGGTCTACTAATAGAATTCTACGAGTTTTGGTGAATGCCTGTTTCTGTAGGGTGTCAGCTGAAAAGAACCAAGGAAGGCCTACATGTCAGGTTTACATAGAGACAAAAGGGCCACGAATAACTTTTCTATAATCTAGAAGGTACGAGAAGGCTCTAGACCAAACGGGAGGCAAAATGGGCCTAGAAGCCGGGCGACCGCCCAAGGGGTTGGGGCGCCCGCCCCACCTGCAGAGCCAATTAGGCTCCACCTTCTGGATCATGTCTCCACTGTCTTTGAGGATCAATAATAATCATAGATCAAGGTCGGTTTGATCCGAGGGTTGTGGTGCTTCCTAGAGGGCTCTATAAGCAAGGCCCCTGGCCCCTAGAGGAGGCAATCCCCCTAAACCCTAATTCATTATCTCCTAGCCGAGATCAGGTGAGAGGTGTCCCTAATTCATTATCTCCTAGGGGATTAGGTCTAGCTTCTTCAATGTAGTAGATTAGTATCTTGGGAGATAGGGTCGAGTTGAGATCTTGCTCAAGGTTCTGGATCTAGTCATGGAGGCTTGATAAAGCCTTGTATCTTCACTTCAACATTCTGTAAGACGTATACTTAGTCTCTTATTTACATGGCTATGCTTACTTTAAATATATCTTGCTAGTTGAGTTTATCATTTCTTTTGTGTGCTAGTTCATAGAGCGCTTAGCCTTCTAGTTTGTCGACTAGGCTAGGTAGCCGAGCCTCATGTAAGCGTGGTTCTTACACGATGCTCTGCTTATGAGTACACCCTGCTCCCTAGCTGTATGGTAGTTACGGGAGGTGACAACCCCGTCCATATCTATCGAGCAGGTTCTTAAATTGTAGGACCGTACTCACGTCATTAGAGGTATCCTTTGTGGTGCGCTCTCCTGTCTAGTGGCATCCTGAAGTGCACAAGAGTGTGGTAAGTCATAGCATAGTTGGGTATACCTTTACCATGTGATAAGATTATCATAGGAATCTACCTCACCCGTTGACCTCCCAAGTTAACTAGCTGCGTATCTTTAGTGACCTATCCCATGTGTGTCATATTGCATAAATTCTATCATTCATGTATCATTTACCCCTGCTATAGTCTAGTTGGTTTACTAAGTTAGTAGATACATGATGGTAAATTATCAGATTCTTTAACCCTTGCTTCCCTGTGGTAAAATGTAAATAACGATACATGGACTACTCCTAGTAAAATGCTACAATGGTATGTTCTGTGCGCTTGCGGAATCCTTCATATTTTAGTTGCACTTAATTTATACCAACATAGTGCATGAGGGAAAGGTGTTGAACCTATAGAAGGCGTTGTACGGGCTGCGACAGGCGCCGCGTCCATGGAACACGAAGCTCGACGGCAGCCTACACAAGCTCAGGTTCACACTGTGTGCTAGCGAGTACGGCATGTACACGCGTGGCGCTGCTGCATCGCGCGTGGTGGTGGACGTCTACGTCGATGATTTGATCATCACAGGCACGAACCCGACGGACGTCAAGGCGTTCAAGGAGGAGATGCGCCGGCTATACGGCATGAGCGACCTTGGGCTTCTCTCGTACTACCTCGGCAACGAGGTGAAGCAAGGTCGGAATGCCATCACCTTGGGGTAGGCGGCGTACACAAAGAAGCTCCTGGAAAAGGCAGGGCTGTCGAGCTGCAAGCCCTGTTCCACGCCAATGGAGGTGCGCCTTCGGCTATCGACCAAGAGCATGACGCCAGAGGTGGACGCGACCATGTACCGAAGCCTGGTGGGCAGCTTGCGGTATTTGGTGCACACATGCCCTGACATCACCTTTGCCATAGGCTATGTTGGGCGCTTCATGGAGAAGCCACGACAGGAGCATCTTGTCACCGTCAAGCATCTACTGCGCTACATCGCTGGCACGGTGGATTACGGCATCGTCTACCTCAAGCTACGCAATGGCGACAATAGGCTGACGGGCTATAGTGACAGCCATCGGGGAGGTGACACTGATGAAAGGAGAAGCACCGCAGGGGTGATCTACTTCTTAGGGGAGCTGCTAGTCACATGGCAATCACAGAAGCAAAAGGCGGTGGCCCTCTCCATATGCTGGCTGAGTACATTGCTGGCGCTGTAGGAGCGTGCCAGGCCATGTGGCTCATCTAGCTACTGGGCGACATCACGGGGAAGAAGGTCTAGCAGCCGATTCTGAAGATGGACAACCAGTCCGCAATCGCCCTATGCAAGAATCCCGTTCTACACAATCACAGTAAGCATATTGATACAAAATTTCATTTCGTTCGCGAGTGTGTGGATAGCGGGAAGATCTGTGTGGACTAAGCGAGCACCTAGGAGCAGCTCGCCGACGTTCTGACGAAGTCACTGGGGCGTGCGAGGTTCTGTGAACTCCGCGATATGATTGGCGTCATCAAACTGAAGAATTAAGCATGAATTAGGGGGAGAATGTTGGATAATCCAGGCTCAAATCTCAGCTCCTATTTTTACTCCGGCTATAGATAGGAAACCTAAACTCGATCCTAGCCAAGTCGAGTGCGTCTGTAACAGCCTGATGCATGCTGTGTTCATGCAGTGGCTTCCCTTCCCTCTAGTTGAGTAGACTTAGCAAGTAGCGGTGATCGCGCACACTGTGATCTCGTCCGTGGGATGGCGCGGACCTGTAGGAGTCTATGGCATGCGCGTGGTAGTAGGATCAAGGGCCATGGTGGCCATGTAATCATTGCCTATATATGCTTGCAAAGAATAACATAAAAGCTATGACATTACAGCGCCAACACCCACCGTGTTCATCCACAGAGTTTTGCGTGTGTTTGTGTGCGTTCATGAGTGTTCACTAGTTTGATCTAGGGGTCATCTTCCTCGTCTCTGGTGACGTGCGCCGGCGAGCCGTAGACTACACCGGGGTCCACGACGTCAAAAAATTCCACTACTGACTTTAGCGGGTCGAGCTTTACCTCGGGCATTGGTGACGATCAGAAGGCTGATGACTACACGAAGGAGTGGCTAGCTAGCTAGCTAGAGCCTAGAGCTAAGACTGATCGAGCCGCAAGAGCGAACGATCAGCTAAGAGTGGGATCAATCGAGTTTGTGTGAAGCCATGTGGTGAGACCAGGGCGCTATATAGAGAGAGAGGCCCGGCGGTGAGGCCAGAATGGGGAGAACACGAGGGCTTACCACTCCGCCGATTTTTTTAAATCCCACGTGATCTACATTAATGCAAATGGAACTGGTGAATGCGCATTATGTGTAATAGAGTTGTTGAGGAATGCTACGATAATGAGCCTACTACTACGATGTGATTTTGGAATCCGGAGTAGATCAGCAAATCAAGTACTCCCTCTGTCCCTCAATAAATAGATTTTTAGAATTGTCTTAAGTCAAACTTTTTAAATTTTAAACTAATTTTTAGAAAAAAAATGTTAAGATTTATGGTATCAAAATTAGTATCATTAGATTTACCATAAAATACATTTTCATAAGGTGCTCATTTTATGTCATAGATGTTTTTTCCTATAAAGTTAGTCAAACTTAAAAAAATTGACTAGCACGGATTCAATGAATTGATTTATTTGGGGACGAAGAGAAGAGAGTAGGTTGCATCTATAGCTACCAGGACTTTTTGGACGCTGGATCTATTCAACAGTTTTGTTTTGTTTTGATGTGCTGTTGTGATATGGGTGCACAACTGCACATCACAAAAAAAACAGCCGTTGCAGTGCTTATGGCCAAAAAAAAAAGGTTTGTTTTCTGTGACATCTATCGTTGAAATGATGAGAATTAGAATTACATCTTGATATCATCCTTACAACTTACGATGGGATAATTGGATCATGATACTGCACCCTACCCCGTCGTCGCTGGCTTAAGCAAAATAGATATTACCTTGTACACACTTTGTATTCCTGTTCATTTTATAATCGAACTCAGATCATCCATGGACACGCTACTTTAAGAGCCTGTTTGGTACAGTTCAACTTCACAAGTGTAGTAGTTTTTTTTTATTTTGGTTCCATAAAGCACCTTCACCGGGGAAGGTTAAGCTATTTTCGGAAAATGCTTGCAAAACAACTTCTTAGAGAAGATAGCATAGGGAGAGCTAGAAGTTAGTATTTTCGGCTTTGTCTAGGGAACTGTGCATGTGCGAGAAGCTAAAAACAACTTCTATGAAGAAGCTCTTTCATCAGATCCTATTTAATAGGAGAAGCTGAAAAACAGTTCAGGGAAACTTAGGATCTCTGGCAAACAGGCCTTAACTTGTACAGTGACGAAGCACCTCGATGTTGCTTAGAGAGGGGGTGAATAAGCCTGTTAAAAACAAACTCGAGCAGAAGTTAAATTCCACGTGCGGCACTGCCTCACTTGAGTGCGACATTGCCGCACTACGGCGCTGCCTCACTCCAACAACGGCACTGTCTCACCTGTAGATAAGCTCGAGTGCACAATTCAAAATCTACCTAAGAAAAAATAGATCGAGCAAATTACTGATGTTCCTGGGATAGTGTAGAGCCTATTACACCATTTGAATCACAGTGGAAGCTTAAGCACAAGTAGATCGGGACCAAACCCTAGAATCACCACAAATACAAAGTGAAGCAATGTAAATCACAAGAACACAAGTGAGACATCGATTTATCCCGTGGTTCAGTTCACCACTAAGGTTTGTCTATGTCCACGTTGTTGAGGTTGCCACAAAGGCCTTGGTCTCTTTCAACCCTTTTTCCGTTCTCAAGTCAAGAGAATGAACTCTTGAGATGAGGGGTGATTTCACTAGCTAATTGAGGTGATTATAAACCTCCTGGGGCTGCCACACAAGTTGGCAAGCTCACAGGCGACGCTCTAGCCGGCTAGGAGCAAGCTCCAAGAGTAACAAACACAATCCACCGGCTTGAACACGAACCAAGTGCTCTAGAAGAAGAACAGTTGGGGCTGCTCTCTAATGCAATTTGGACGCTCAAACTCTCTTAGATTTGGAAGGGAATCAAAGAAAGAAGCTTGAGGGGCACTACTAGTGAGTGAGGAAGAGAGAGAGCTGCTGTCTGGTCGCACCTAGGAGAGAATGGTCGATCTAGAATAGGTGACCATTGTGGGATAGAAGAAAAGGTATAAATACCCCTTAGTCCCAACGGTCGGATAAGTGCGGCAGTGCCGCACTTGACCCGCGGCACTGCCGCACCTGCCAGGACAGCAAAGGTCAAGATTTGAATAGCAGGCTGTCTTGGCTATGGTTGGAGGATATTTTAGTGGGTAAAATGAGCACTTAGTTGCACATTAAAGTTCGTGCATTGTATCCCTCTTTATAGTACGGCTTTTCTTAAACTCAAATTCAAAACATAAAGAATTTAAACCTCCTTAGAGTTGGTTGCCGCTTTCTTTTATAATTGGGGGTTCCACCATTGCATGTATTATCCTCTTTCTCAATATCACTTCATAAAGCCTTTGCAATCTTTTTGTCTCATCACCTCGAGCAAATATACCTTGAGCATGTGACTTGAACTATTTTCGTACATATGAGTTCACCTCATGGCTTCAAGTCACTTATACTAATGATTTGACTCCAACACAATATGACTTCTCATAGCTCGATTAGTTCCTCGACTAAATGCAAGTACTCTCTTCTTCACCTTAGCCATGGTACCTCGGTCCTCAAGCCGTCGCTTGCCCTTCACCTTTGCTTAGTCTCTCGAAGCCCTTTCCTTGCTATCTTCACCTTATCAAGTCATAATCAAGTCGCATCATATTAAGCATCCATTGAAAAATCATTTCTTCAATATTGTGATCCTTGCTTGAATATCTTCTATATATGAATGTTGAGATCAATCAAGCTTTAGTTGAATTCACATAGATTGAGATATATGTATCAACATCAATATGGTCAAGTCAATTCATGATTCCTTATATCCTATTCATTTTGGTTTGTCATTCCTAATACTCACTTCAATCTTTAACTTCATACTTCTAGCTTGATTAACTCAATGCAAAGTGATTTTCTAAATCTTTATCCATACAAGCAAACCAACATAGAGACCGACTTATATTTAATATGAGTTGTGTCCTTTGTCATATGACCTTTGCTTGGTATTTGTTCACTTATGCATTCTTGACTCGTTCTTCAATCCTTGATCAAAGCTAGTCCACTATCCAACTTTTCTTGTTCATGTGAAGCAAGCCATTATAGAGACCAATCCAAAATCATCAAGTCATGTCTCATTTGCCATTTGCCAAATATGTTTGCTTTCACATGATGCTATGATATCCCACAACATAGAAGCCATTTTATTGATTCCATTTGCATTATTGTCTTTTGCTTGAACTAGATTGTTCCCATAATCTTTCAATACAACAATATACAATTTTGGTCTTCACTTGAACAATATGTGGAATATCATCAAGCTTGCCTTCTTGTCGAACTTTAGATACACCTTGTTATGCAATATTCATGTGTATGCATATACTTAATTTCCTGTTCAACACTTAGCAAACTTGTTAGACCTTTAATTGTATTGTCATTCAATTCACCAAAACCCACTAAAGGGCTAGAAGCAATTTCAAGTGACGAGAGAGATTGAGTCCGTAGAATCCCCACTAAGACGGTTGTAAGAGATGAAGGATATTCTTTATTAATATTAAAGACAAATAAGATATGGGCTTCGTTGTGGACTGTGAGCCGTTCATTATGATATTTCGATCAGACGCTTACGATCACATAGGAGGTACTAATGGAATGCATATTTATTTAATTTTGTATTTTATAAATAGAATAAATAAGAAAAGTTTTAGATATCAAAAATCTTTTTTTAATTTGATTGATGCATGTGTGATCTACCTGATATGGTAATTTTTTATTTTATAACTTTGTACTTGATATATTTTGATTACCATATAATTTTGTATGTAACTTAGACGCTTGATTTTGCATATGGTAGGATTTGTATGTGTACGTGATTAGAGGAATATCGGGACGGATGTTTTCAAGGAGGAGGAAGGATTCCCCATGATCTTTTCTCCCGTCATCAGGGGAACAGGAGGGATTATATTTGTTTTTCTAGATTTTTGAATTTATTAAGTAATTCATAAAATCTAAAAAATTAATGGCTTAGATTTATTTGAGATATTACCTTCTAGTAGGTAATTGGAGTACCTTCGTATTGCCCGATTGATATACCTATATATCTAGACATATTATTATATCTAGATGTATAGCAAAATAGATGTATCAAAAAAGTTAAAGTGACTTATAATTTGGAACGGAGGGAGTATTGAAATCTGATTATATTACGCATGATTAAAGGGTGAACTCTCAGTCTCCTTATATAAAATATGGGAAGTACATGAATTACTTTCCTTATACAAAATAATCACGCATTTTATTTAAGTAAACATTATCTTCTTATTTCCTGAATGCACTATATTTCATAACAATTTTCAAATGCCAGAATGCACTATATTTTAGGACAGAGGGAGTAGATTATTAAAAAACTTAGATTAGTTCATTAAATGAGTTATGAGTCAAGATGAAAGTCCCTGTCCGAAAAGATTTATGCATCTATATCTCCTATAAAGATAAACCCAACTAGCCTAATTCTCTAGCACCTCCTTACGCCACGTCATCTATTTATCCCGTTCAATTAGTAACGCCTGATCATGTGTCTGCATGCGTAGTAGTAGTCCGTCTTCTAAATTCTTGCACGCAATATAGTAGTAGTTCGTCTTTCAATTAACATCCACGTAGTAGTAGTTTGTCTTCTAAGTTCATGCACCCAATACAGTAGTAGTTCATCTTTCAATTGACACCACTAAGTATCATTAACTTTCAACTCTCTTGCAAGTTCCATCCGCGTCGTTCACTGCTGCATGCCCGCATGCGTCATGTCGAGTAGTAGTTCGTCTCCAGTCCCTGCCGCTTCTCCTGCCCACTACAAATTCAATTACTCGAAAGTCGAAACTGTTGCCACCAGCACATCTCCTTTAAAACCTTGTTCACTTCACCATCCTAACCTAAAATATTTCCTCTTCCACTCATCACATCAAATCTTTCGACGCATGCATGAAGTATTAAATGTAGGTAAAAAAGATAACTAATTGTATAGTTTGTCTGTAAATGTCGGGACGAATCTTTTGAGCCTAGTTAGTCCATAATTAAACAAATTTTGCCAAATAACAACGAAAGATGCTACAGTAACTTTTCACCTGCTTTTCGTGAAGTGAACACACCCTCTATGGCCGTGTACCCAAGGATCATCGAACCTACGCGTACTCCGTAGTGCTTTCTTCACTCAAGGAGACGAGGACAGTATGTCCCGTCATCTGTAGTGCAGCAGATCGATCGAGTTGTAATGCATGGCATCTTCTTGCTTGCACTTGCAGGTGGTGTCCGTGACCTTCATCAGAGTGGCGCGAAGCTTCCAATGGCAGGTGATAGAAGGGCAGGCAGCCGTGGGGTGGTGTACGGCTGCCGTCGACTGCATGGAGGAGGAGATCCGTCAACAACGAGGCGTTGTACGGCCACGCCAAGGCGGTGGCCGAGAGAAAGATCAAGAGGCCAACGTGAGGTTGTGCCCCCAGTTCATAGCAGCCGAGGACTTCGGCTTCTACTCGCAGAATCCCGGTGGCCTTCTTCAGCATCGGCATCAGCAAGACAGCAACGCCGAGACAGAGAATATCTGCCGCGTGCACTCGTGACTCGCCGCACCTCGACATCGACGAGACCAGGCTCCACGCCGTCGTCGCCATCGAGTACCTGAACAAATAGGCTTCTAACGCCAAGCTGCAGCTAGCTGTTTACTGCCACGACGCCATCCCTCGCATGTATATGTATGTACTCCACAGACCATTCTCCATGTACATGGAGTCCGATCCCGCAACATCCGCTTCCTCTTACCAACACCATACGTATATATTATATATCATGTTTCTTCGTTATCAAATCCATACATATACATCTCCTAATTCTTATTAGTTAACATTCTAAACTATTTATATTCCTCCTTTATACCCGCGACAACGCGCGGGGAATCCTCCTGGTTTTTACTAATCCTGTTACGGGAACGACACGACATATTCATCTTTTTTCCCCTTACGAGGATAGAATTTTATTAATTCATAATCATTACATCGAGTTGATACAATAATTACAAATCTACTTTTGGTCTTTGCATAGAAGTATAGTCTAAAAAATAAGTTTGTCACTCTAATGACTATCAATCCTAAAACTAGATCACTAAATCGTCACCTATGTACTTAGGAGAAAAACACTGTAACCGCCTAAGCCAGTTGTTGCGATACCACTACAACCAAAGCCCGGAAGTAAGCATCTGGAGGACAATCCATGAGCGGAGCCAAAGATAATCGAATGTAGCACCTGCAAAGAAGAACAAGCATGCTTCTTTTCAAATATCAAAGCATTTTTGCATAACCAAAATGACCAACGGATAGCTGCTGCTCCCAATAGAACTAAAATTTTCAAATCACATCTAAACCAACTCCAAAAAACGAAAAGTAGTTGATAGAGCGAAATTCTCAAATTTATTTCTTGAAGGATCTATTCTATCTTTAAAGACCACAATATGGGTCGAACACACATTTGATCTCGCTAAATCGCGTTCATGGAACTGTAAGGGGCCATATCGGTAATTTCATCCCCTGAAGTCCATAAAAGCTGGAAAATAAAGCATCAGCTAGTTCTAAAAAATGTTTTTGGTAGTTGGATTCATATGAAAAATAATATAAGGTTGATAAAGGCTTAAAGCAATAATATGTATGTAGCCCCAAACTATACAAGGACAAAATAACATCGAAGAAAAGATACTTAATTGTCTCTCTCTCTCTTTGGCAAAGCAAACACTCCCTGCTGCCTTACCAATTGTATTTAGCTTGTCAATTGTGTTTAGCTAAATATCTTTTATTAGTAGAATCACTTCTCTGTCAAGAACTCAAGATATACTTTCATCTTTCTTGAGAGGAGACACGAGAGGACATTTCTGCAGGTCGACATGCAGCACTACTGACAAGTGACAAGGGACAGGCCAGGCCCGGATTGGCGATCTCGATGACTTGTGCAGCGACAGCCCTCGATGCCGGTTGAAGTGGACGCAGCGGCATTTTTTAAGCACCATGTGGTACACGTTGAATCGTTGATGCTCCAAATAATTTGTTTCATTATTCCCCGCGAGCTTGATTTCGTAGTTTCAGTTCCAACAAGTAACAGCCATTCGAGAACGAAAAAAGAGAGAACAACAGCTTTTATATGAACAATATAGCACGTCAACAGCAACTGGAGTCCGGACTCCGGAGACGTGAAGCGATGTCCCAAACGGGGGCCATTATCTGGTCCCGGCTCCCGCGAAAGCATAATCTACTCAACTTCATGAAATTCGGTAGACGAGCAAAAATAAAAAAAAACATTGAAAAATAGGGCTCGCTCTCTTCTGCCGGCTGCAGCAGCCAGCAGCCAGCAATAACAAGCGCCTTTCTAATATCCACCTGTACTTCGTTTTTTACTTTTTTTTTAAGGTAGTGGCAGGTGCTCTGCCTTTTCATTATAGTTAAGAATTGAAACATGTACAATAATTAGGTAGTTTCAAGTTGTTCAAGTTGACGTGTACAGAAGATAGTTTCAGTGACTTCATGTTTACTTGCCTCTGTTCTTCACCACATGATGAGTTCTGAGACTTGCAATATGAAACTGATATATTCTGTAACAAGCATGCTTAGAGGTTGCACCTACAGAGTTAATATATGCTGTTCCGATAGAATATATTCCATTGAAAATTATGAGCGTATTCAACTGGAGAAGCCTTCTTTTTGAGTTTTTTCCCCGTTTTCAAGCCTTGTTCTACCGTGGAGCTTAGCAAAAGGAAGGCCCAATCAGCAATCTATTGTGGACACAAAAAGCCCAGGTCATAGGCTACTTCAAGCCCAACAAATCCCAAAAATCGGGCACGTCCACCGGCCCAATCTGCTTAACCCAACGACGCGCCTGCCCCCAGAACTGCTTTGCGACGCGTCGTGCCGCTGCGCCGCCGCCGTCTGAATTCGCAAAACCAACGAGCAGTCAGAGCGAAAGCCGCCGCGGCGCCCGTGTCTGGCGGGCGCGGGGCGCCACACCGAGCCAATGGAGCCCGCGCTGCGCGAGCTGTGGGCAGAGTCCCGGGACCTGCTGGGCCTCCCTTCCTCTTCTCTGGACGACGCCGCCGCCGCCGCCGCCGCCGCCGTGCCGCGCGTCGATCTGCCCCCGACGCCGCTCGCGTTCCTCCGTGACCACGTCTCCCCGGGCCGCCCGCTCCTCATCTCCGCCGCGGCCACCCGCCACTGGCCCGCTGCGTCGCTCTGGACCACCGCCTCCTACCTCACCGACGCGCTCCGCTCCACCGCCGTCTCCCTCCACCTCACCCCCGATGGCCTCGCCGACGCGCTTGCCTCGCACCCGCATCCGCGACGCCCCGGATCCTCGAGGTGCTTTGCGTCTGCGCTCGTCCGCCGCGTCGACTTCCCTACCGCGGTCCGGCTTATCAGGGGATCCGACCCGGCCACCGGCCTGGTAGCGTACGCGCAGCAGCAGGACGACTGCCTCCGCGGGGAGTACGCGGCGGTCGCCGGTGACGTGGATGCGCACGTACCCTGGGCCAGCGAGGCGCTCGGCTGCCTCCCCGAGGCCGTCAATCTCTGGATCGGCAACGCCCACTCCGTCACCTCCTTCCATAAGGACCACTACGACAACATTTACGTCGTTCTCTCCGGCGAGAAGCACTTCCTCCTGCTGCCCCCCACCGAGCACCACCGCCTCTACGTCCGCGACTACCCCGCCGCCCACTACGTTGCCGTGGAGCAGGACTCCGAAGGGGAGCATCGGCTGAGGCTTAAGCTGGAGATGGAAGAGCCAGAGAGGATTGTGCCCTGGAGCAGCGTTGACCCGTGCCCGGCGTCGCAGGAGGAGATGGCGGTGCAGTCGTCGTCGTTTCCGCTATACTTTGACGGGCCTGCGCCGATACGGTGCACAGTCCGGGCCGGCGAGATGCTCTACCTGCCAAGCATGTGGTTTCACCATGTCAGCCAGAGCCCAGGGCCGAACGGGCTCACCATTGCCGTGAACTACTGGTACGACATGCAGTTTGACATCAAGTATGCCTACTTCAACTTCTTGAGGTCGCTGGAGATCAATGGTTGTTCATCGGGCAAAGCTGGTGCTTTGGAAGATGATCTTGAGGAGAAGATTGAGATGGCAGACTGACTCTGATTACCCCTGGTTTCTGCTGAACATCATGATGCTGTGCTGGGCTGAGTTTCTTGCGGCCACTGTCTAACAGAGTAACATCTCTTCGAGCATTACAAGTTGTTGCTGGACACATGGAAACCAACTAATCGGCCATGTATGTTTGTAAAACATATGCAGGTGCCAATTGGCATATCAGGCTCAATATGGTTGCAACTAGAACATTTGATTTGGTGGTGCATTGGCAAATTTTGGTTGCATTCACAAAAGAGAACATGAATTTTGGATTGTGTCTATGTGTTCCTGATCCTTTCTGTTTCTGGTGATGATTCTTCGTATCCTGCAGGCCTGAGTTATAGATTGTGCAAATTAGCATCATTATATTCACTGGAGGGATGGATTGTCTTTGTAGAAATCAGAAGGTCAAGACCAGCTAAAGAACTGTGCAGGGTGGATAAAGAACGTCATGGGTGAGATAAAGCTGAGGTTGACAAGTGCTTAATTCATAAGGTTGAAAACCAAGATGAAGCTATATAGACAAGGGGGTTTCCGGCGTGGAAGAAGTGGGAGAAGGGGCAGATTTTCTCTTTTGTCCATGTGTTGATGGTCAGACTTCGTTGTTGTTGTGAGAATCAGCACCCAAATCAATCTGGTTCCTGTGCTTGTTGTAGTTTGCCTTTGCTTATTTGGTTTGTTCTTCCGTATGAAAGTATGAACCCTTTCTCTTTGTTTTTTTTTTTGGTCAATAGGGTTCAGAGGCATTGGCAAATGTTGTGTGTGCATTAGAAAAGCTCCATGTTCCTGCGGTGAACACACGATGCAGCACTGTATCATTTGGTAGTCTAAAGTCCAAAACTGATATTTGATTTTCTTTTTCTCCTTTGCAATCGTAACCGCACAATACTGCGTATCTATTTTCATTTCTCATTTTCAAGGACCTGAGAAATCCGAAGTGTTTCTGGGCTGACGGTTTTGACGGGATTTGGCATACTTGTGGCAAAAACTCGAAATCCACCCCCAGTTAACTTGTGCGTTGCATTACTTGTTACGCGTAACAGCATTTTCAAGCATGTCCTGAACTTTTGTTTCTTGTGACAGTTTTCAATGTTCCATGATGCCACTCTTGCTTTCAAGAAGCATTTGGATTTTTGAATCATCGAACTGCACTAAGTTGCGGAACGACAATGCAGCATGAGAGAACAGTGGCGTCCAAATGCCTCTTAAAACAGCAGCAATACGAAGGCTACAGCTCATTCCAGGCATTAACATTGGGAAAACTCAGTATATTAATTGCAATAGCACTGCCAAAAAGTTTCACTAGCATTGCCGTACCAAGCATAAACCACCGAGTACTCAAAAAGAGCTATCAAGGTTCACACCCAGAAGAAAATCTGAAGTACTTAGACACGAGATAAAGGTTCAACATCCAGCATAAAATATAAACTAGGACAAGACTTAAACTTCAATGACTCTGATTATGACACTTTGGATGAAGCTTGATACTTGTCGCTGTGGTTGCTTTCTAATCATACTTATCAATACCATACTTGGAGACAAACTTGTGCTTTTCCCTCAACTGAAAATTGAAGAATGTTGGAAAAAATACATGAGACTAAAGAATGAATTCCATTCATCACAACGTAATTGTATCAGTTGCCAGTAATGAAATAATGAAGGCCACAAACATGGACTAAGATAGGCTATATAATCGAGGTAGCACAGATGCGTAGTACTTAATTGTTAGGGGAAAAATAACTCTTACCTCATTGTTGTGACCGCACTTCTTCTTGCGACAGTTGGTAGACCTGAGGGGAAGGCGAGCATAGCACCTGAAAAAAAAAAGAAAAGTGAAAAAGCTAGGCAATGTTGGCACACAAGACACAACACTGTAACTCATGGCAATAATAAGACTTGAGGAAATAGCACATAGTTACAGAAGAGGCTGATGACTAGACAAACTAAATTAGCAAGACAGGAAGCACACATGTTAAATTGACAAACTAAAAAGAACGACCTGCCAAATCACATAAGCAAGGCAGCTATGAACTAAATGCCTGTCATGCATCGACCTCTGTTTCACTTTCACAATGCATATACATTGCAGTTAATAAAGTGGCTTAGCTCAATGTAAATCACACAATTTGAACAAGCAGCATAGAAGCACAAGAAGAATCAGTACACATGCTGACATTCATAGTCAATCGAACGTAGTAAGCAGCAAATTATGCAATGTATGCATGGTGAATTAGGGACATGCGTGCGTACTTGCGGTTCATTGCAGTTACAAAAGTGGCTTGGCTCAATGTAAACCACACAAACAAGCAACATAAAAGCACAAGAAGAACCAGCACACATGCATAACCAATCTAAAGTACTAGATGTCTAGATCTAAGCAACAAATTATGCAATTGTTGAGAGAGAGAGAGAGAGAGAGAGAGAGAGAGAGAGAGAGATGGTGAATTAGGGACGTGGGTGCGTACTTGCGGCAAATGAGCTTGTTCTCCTTGTACTTGCGCGCGAGCACGAGGAGGTTGGGTGGGATGTTGAATTTGAAGCTCTTGCTGCCGCCGCGGAGGCGGAGCACCAGGTGAAGGGTGGACTCCTTCTGGATGTTGTAGTCGGCCAGGGTGCGGCCATCCTCCAGCTGCTTTCCGGCAAAGATGAGGCGCTGCTGGTCCGGCGGGACTCCTGCAATGATTGAGCCAAAGCAAAGCCAACCAAACACTGACGGTTACTTCAATCTCAATTAATTAATCCAACACAGACGATACCATGCACATGCACAATTTGCACAGAACCAGAGGCACAATTTGCACACGATCCGAACTGGATGATGAAATTGAACGATCCAAAACAGGGAATTTCTAAAGCAGATTCAGTTCAATTCTATATCTAGTAGCCAAACAAGAAAACTAGAAAAGGGTAATCAATCCTACCACCTCCAATTCCTTCCAAGAAACAAAGAAAAAAGCAAGGTTCAACACACTGCACTTAAACAGGATGGAAAGAAAGTTTTGATTCAGTTCATCAAGACCACCCAACCTCGTCGTTCTGTTCTGTTTTTCTATCAGACTATGAACAACGCAGAAAAATGGGGGATCCGACGATACCACATATCTAGATGCTTAGATTACTGAACTTTCTCCCAAAACCCGGCATAGGTGTAGAGGTTTAGTTGGGGTTTTAGCTCCTTCAAACAAGCGTCAAGCGATCTAGTAGTACACATGGGCAGACCTTAAAAAGATTCAGTTCGACTGTCGAGCGACTTGCAAAGAAAGCAATACATCGATCGAAGCTATCTTGATTCCGCTCAAGAAACCAAAATAACAAGCTAAATCTAACCCTATCCTTTACCCACCAGATCAAAAGAGAGCTGTGGTTTTTGGCTTCAAAATAAAGGCCAGCCATCCAGGTCCACTGCAGATGTTTCAGATACGGCAGTAACACGGGGGATTGGATGAAGATGAACATGACTTTCTCTCTAAAAAGACTAAAACCCGCGTATGTGCAGAGAAAAAAAAGGCAGGGGTTTTAGCTCCTCCAAACAATCGATCGAACACACATGGTCAGACCACGACCAAAACGCCACAACAAATTACACGAGTAAACAAGCTAATGGATGCTACAGCGGCCGGAGAGCATGCGGACGGAGGCGATCGAGAAGGTGGTCGGAGACGGCGCGTACCTTCCTTGTCCTGGATCTTGGCCTTGACGTTGCCGATGGTGTCGCTGCTCTCGACCTCGAGCGTGATCGTCTTCCCCGTCAGCGTCTTGACGAAGATCTGCATCTCGACTCGCCTTCTTTGGATCGCTCGCTCGCCGGTGGGAGTGGGTGGTGGTGTGGTGAACTGGTGAAGGAGCCGAGGCGAGGAAAGCACCGCCGCGGACGCGGGCTGGTTATATAGGGAGGCAGTGCAGGGGAGGAAACGCGGCCGCTACGGAAACCCCAAGAACCCCAAAAGCAAGCGGTAACTGCAGAAGCAGGGCTCCTTGCACCCGGTCCACTCGGCTGTAGACCGCGGTCGCACGGCGTTGCACCGCGCCGGCATGGGACTGACACTCTGACAGCACACAGCGCGGCCTCGCGGGAGGAACGGGAGGTACGGGGACGGGAGCAAGTGGGCAACACTGACACCCCCGCGGAACGGAACGGAACGGGGTCATGAGTTTCGCGGGCATTGGGCTGGGAGTCCGTGAAGAGAAACCAAGGGCCCATGGGCCGTGGACTTGCTGTTTTACAGACCTTGTCGTGCTGATTAGTGATTTCTCTTCGGTAATCTTTAAATGCCGTGGTAGGTAGATCACTTCAACTTGGGGGCAAATCTATAGATTCCAGAGTCCAGACAGATCCAAACCAGAGCACGTAGAACAAGTTACTGAGAGGCCAGAGCAGTCGCAGAACAAGTTACTGAGAGAGGGCAGAGAAAGTCACGGAATCGTCCAGGGGAGTGTTCCGATGGCGATGCAGCAGTTCCTCTCATGGGGTCGAGCAAGAGAAGCATGAGAATGAGATGAAGCAAGCAGGCACCGACATACAGCAGCACCGGACGAGATGACAGGCTGGCGACCTATCAGCTGCCTGCTGGAAACATTTCCAGCGATCACCTGTACTTTAGCAATTCCGCAAGCAAAAATGCTGATCTACTGCATCCTATGAACGCATCGAACTCGGACTAAAGATTTAACAGCAAATTGAAAATTGCGCGGGGGGTCATGAATGAGAACCATACCGGCATTCTTTATTCAAACATGGCCGATTATTCAGTGCCGCAGCAAGAGAAGTCAGTCACAAGAAATACACACACACGCCCAACAAGATTCCCCAACTCTATCGATACATCGCAGATGGTCAAGATATATATGCCTGGAGTCTAAACAGCTGAGCACAATACACGGTGGTACATGCCAAAATTTCCTGAAGCGAAGGGGTACACAACAGATACCGCACGATCTCACTTCTGCATATGGGTTTACATGCTTCAGCAAGGGCAAACGAATTACGAACTTATAAAAGAGATCAGAAGCTGACCATGCACCCAAGTTACAACCCCAGCTCCGAGAGGAGATTGCGCCACCTTGGCGTCTCCTCATCGAATATGTAGGTCAGCTTTGTTACCAAGACTCCACTGCCACCAACCTGCAGTTCCGAGTCCACAGATAATATTAGTATTGCACGCACCATTAACATCAAGAATCATTCAGGCTCAGAAAAGATAATTATATACATAGGTACTGATAATAGGTTCTGATAGGAGCTCCAACAAGTTAGTTTGGTAGTTAGTCGAGAATAATCATCTTTTTCAATCATGTCATTACACTATGGCAATTTTTTGTGTGCTAACAAAAGAAAGGATGAAGCAAGAGTCGTACTGATCTCAGTTGTTGGATAGATTTGTAAAGCAGCTTCTGTGGAACAACCACATTAATGGCATAGTATTCCACGTCAACTTTTCCATCACGTCTGCAATAGACAGGACTTATAGTCGGGCCCTGTTCACATCAACATTGAGTAAATGAAATCATAAGCAAAAGTCAGAAATACAAGAATCCAACCTTGATATTTCAAACTACTGCAATTTCAATTATAGATAATGATTAGTTTCGCTACAATTAGGAGGCACTACTCTCACTCTAATGACCCAGAAGTTCCTTCATCAAGGAAGAAGAAAAAGAACCAAATATTATAATCCCTTATTCAGTGGGGAAAACTTAAATGATGCAGAATAATTAGATTTGCTTCATGTGTATATTGGAGCTGCTACAGTAGCATAGTGACTCCAACTATATTTTGGTCACAGATATAGGGCCTATACATGATATATCGTGAATGCAACTCAATTTCTGAACACAAAAACAATCATTTTACCCCAAAACTACACATAATATATTGACAGTTCTAAGAAGATAATGATTATTGCTAGTTATAATTTTCCTAATTATTACCTGCAATCCACATATTGACGTTTGGCTAAGAACTCTCTCTGCCACTTCTTCTGCGCTGTTTCCCCTCATGTTTGCAGTGACCTAATATAAAAATAGGAAGTACAATAACTCTGTTCCAACCAGTATAATCATGCATACATGAGTTATATGAAGACTTACCATCAACTCTGCAGTTGCTCTTAGGTGAGCTTCTAGTCTTTCAAGCAACTCATGAGTAACCTCC
The DNA here is from genome assembly GCA_038087645.1 of Saccharum hybrid cultivar R570. Lineage (NCBI taxonomy): Eukaryota > Viridiplantae > Streptophyta > Magnoliopsida > Poales > Poaceae > Saccharum > Saccharum hybrid cultivar. The sequence goes on along the minus strand of JAQSUU010000365.1, from coordinate 1,332,789 downwards.
AACACACCTTTACGCTTGTGCAGAGATTTCCTACTTGCTACAAGAGTGGCCTGCATAGAATTTGATATCTTAGGAAATAAGAAAGGGATAAACTTTCCTCTTTGACAGAGGAACAGTCAACTGCGAAATATTGCCTACTGAAGAGTGTGTGCCCGACACATGCATGTGTGTGTGTGAGAGAGAGAAAGTTTACCTGGCTTTCCAAAACTACTCCACCATCAATTTCCTTTAGGTTATTCTCACGCAAGGTCGTTCCGCTACTCACGAGATCCACAATAGCATCAGCCATACCCATCTTCACAGGGGAAAGGAAATTAGCAACATGTGTTAACCTTGATAGCCTCTTTACACAACAACTCGCAAGCTAGTAAAAAGTGACACTAGTGTGCATACCAGTAGTACCTTACAATAGTAAATGAACAAATTGATCCATGTGAAGGGTTAAAGTTCAGACACCCATAATCTACGTCAGTCATATATTACCCATACAGAATTCAGGCCAGCCATCATAACTACTAGAGCAAGAACATAAACAAGTATAGCAGAGTCAATAGTACAAATAATTCTATCTGGCGTACTGATTTCTGGATAGAGCAATGTCTGACATATGTTAACACAAATAGTTACCACTTAGATTCTAATAAGATCTAAATTTAAGCACTATTGGGGAACAGAAAAGGGCAACCTTCACTATTGGGCCAATCAAATTCAAAATAAATACATGGAAGGAAATGCAAAAAAGAAAGGCAAAGGGGGGAATCGCAAGGGAACAGAAGGAAATCAAATGAAGAGGGGTAGACTCACAGGAGGATATGACTCAAGAGCTCCATCGGCAGATAAAAAGCGAACATGCATAAAACCTTTCTCTCTTAAGAACTTATCGCCTAGCTGCAGCACAATAATATAACTGGGGTGAATAATCAGTGTGTGTGTGTGTGGGGGTGGGGGCGGGGGGGGGGGGGGGGGGGGGGGGGGGGGGGGAGCAGGAATTTGACTGCTTGGGTTTGGATCATACATATCCAAATCCTGTAACAACACGTAGTGGCCTTTCTTCTGTCCATTCAGGCATCTTTAACAAATCTTCCAAAGTAATTATGTTCTCAAAGATGCCTTCCTTAGGTACCTGGTCACACAAGTTGACTGTTTCAGATATAAACTTCAATTTGGAATAACAAGACTACTACCCATGAATGCGCCTGGATAACAACACACCGCAAGGGACAAACGACAGTGTCCAAAGTCAAGAGCATCATGAACAACCACTAAATCCTCAGTGCCCTGCCACATAAAATTTTAAGTACAAACATTGGTCAGATAAAGGTTTCTTCAAAGCAGAATAAATTTCACATAAAAGAATATTACGAACTCAATTAGCAGAAATTGTTTTATAAAAGATAAGTCCAGAACCACATGTGTGCACAAACCGGAGGCATTAGTCTAGGGACAAGATAATGAGAAATAATCAAATGCATGCTGAAAACATCTTTTACCTCTTTGACAGCATTATATAGGGTATAAAGTGCAAATTGAAATAATTACACACTTATTTTCATCCCAGGACTAATATTGTGTCGTGACTCTTGAGTAAAAGGACTTATGGTGTGTTAATACATACAACTGAAACATCTAAGACTAAAAGCATGTACAAACAGAGCAAAATAATGATATGCAGCTCTCCTGCATGTTCGAGAAAAAAAATTAACAGGATTGCTCAAAAGCTTACCTCCCCATATTCACTAACTATGTCAAAACCCACAATACCAAGGTCAAGATCGCCTGACTGAAGTTTACGAACAACGTCCTTAGGCCTTTGGAACCAAACCTCCAAATTTGGAATCTGGAAAGGATAAAAAGATATCAGCGCGTTGCATAGACTCAGCAAGAATTCTATTGAAACTATCAATCACTCCATCCACATAATGTGTCAAACCAGCTATCCACACATAGAAACCGAATAAGGAGGTATAAAGTTGAAGTGAAGGGAAAGAAAGTAAGCTTCCAATGCTACCAGCATACCACTACTTAAATGATATTATACCGAACATGGTACTTCTTATCTCTGAACTTAAAATGGGAGGAAAAAAGAACAGGGACTATACCAATGGTTTAACCAATGGATAAATATTGTCAAATGATGTTGCATAATAAGGCTGACCCGCTATGAATGAGGGTGAGCATATAACTTAAACATGGATGCCTGGACTGTAAGAGAACCACATTAACCAGAAGGCAAAACAGAAAAGACAAGGACCCAGGCTGTGCCATTGAACATTGATTAGATTTAGGCAGATATAATGATTCCACATTGGATATTAGTCCATTTAAAGATACAAAGCCTCAATACATACAGCTACAAATCAGATGTTTGGGTTCATCGCTGTTGCGTACAGGTCATGCTCTGCAGGTAATAGGGTGTGCTAGTTTTGCTTCCAGCAGGGCTTTAATGATGCAAACAGGGATGTGAGAGTGATCTTGTAGAGATTTCATTAGCCAAGAGAAAGCCTTCTTAATTCTTGAATCTAAAAGATTACTCGAAAATGCTAAGGACCCAGTTGGACTCAAATTTATTGACTACTTGTAACTTATGGAAAAGCATGTTCTGTAGTTTACATGGTTCTGCTATGCAATATTATGAATCGCATAATTAGCCTCAGATAGTGAAGGGTCAATAGGCACCATGAAACATCTACTTGGCATTGCTCCAACCAAACATCGAGAAGGCCTTGCATGTAACCATCAGAATTATAGTGGCCATTTCTCACTAGCTAAACCTAAGTGTTAAGCTTACCTTACAGTACAAACAAACCAAGGGAGTAAAAAGTTACACTTAAAACTCTTAAAATCCTTATCCTACCAGTGAATCAGGAACCCTAGCTAAACCTAAGTGTTAAGCTTACCATACAGTACAAACAAACCTAGGGAGTAGAAAGTTACACTACACTCTTAAAATCCTTATGCTACCAGTGAATCAGGAACCAAAGGCTTACTGATTCAAAACCTACTAACAGCAACTAGTTGCCTCCCTGTCAAATTTGACAGAAGGTAATTAAATCATAGAGATGAGAGAACATAGTAAACCTCACCAGCGGGATATCCGCAGTGTACTGCCGTGGGTTGAGCTGCCTCACCGACAATTGGCAACTCTGCATCATCAAGCACAAAGAGCACAACCATAACCAAATCAGCATACCAATCATACAATTCAAACTTTCCAACCCAGCAACGGAACCAACGATTGGAAAGGAGCGTCAAACCTTGAGGAGGCTTAGGGTTTGCTCGGCCATGCGGCCCTTGCTGGGGAGCCCGATACGGACGACAGTACGGTCCGCAACCAGGGGAGACGAAGCCGCCGCCGGTTTAGCGGATACGGCGGTCGCAGAGGCTGCTGCCACCGGAGCGACAGAGCGGGCCCTCGCCGCCGGCGAGGGGCGGAGGCCAAGGCGGAAGCTCGCCTGTGGCGAAGGCGACTGGGATAGTGGGAGAACCGTAAACTGCGCCGTCAACATCGTCGGCATTTTGTGGGGTTGGTGGGTGGCGGGCGGCTGCTGTGCGCCTTGCTGCCGTTATTCAGTGGAGTGAGGGGGATGGCTGGCGGCGGTGTTCGGCGGCGACAGAGCAGGGAACAAAAACATGCGGCGCCACGAGGCTTTGGGTACTAGTGCGAGTCCGGACCCACTTTGGGGGCTTTGGGCCGATCGCGGGCCAACATGGTGAAGCTAGAGGCCCAAAACAATCAGTACTAACATTTTTTTTTACAAATGACGGATTCCTCCATCCATCCAGCACCAGAATTAAAAAAAATCCCGCCAAACACCCCAATGATTCTTTTAGCTGTGCAAGACATAGAAACCACGAGATTGAAGTTGACTGGAGGTTGCAGTCGCCGTATTAGACTGTCCGCACCGGGTCCGCTATCCGCGTCCGCTACGCGCGGATAGCGGACGAAAGTGCCGCAGCGGCGTCCGCTACGTCGCCATGGCATCCGGCATCGCGCGGTCGGTCCTCTAAATTTGGCGGGGTACCGTGCCTGCGCTATCCGCCTGCCCCGGCCCTACCACACGACAACAGAGGAGAGAGATGACCGGCTCGCTCGTCCTCGCACCCATCCGCCGCCACCGCCGCCGCGAGCTCGTCCGGCCACCGCTCACGAATCGGCCTTGCCGACCCTAGCCGGGGCGTCGGCTCGCGCCCAAGGGCCTCGCGCTCGCCTCGCCCGGCCTCGCCATCGCAGCACAGCCACCAGGGCGGGGAGGCAGCCGCCCTCGGAGCCACCGCCTCCGCTCGAGGAGAGAGAAGGACGGGACCGAGCTGCCGACGGGGAGAGAGAAGGGAGGGAGGGAGGCCGCAAGCTCCATGGCTGGCGCGGGGAGGGAGGGAGGGAGGCCCGCCGGGCGCTCGCCGAGGCACGCCGCACGCGCGGGGAGGGAGCCCGCGAGCTCCATGGCCGCGAGGAAGGAGAGGCGGGGGCGAGGCTTGCCGGCGCGGGGAGGGAGAGCCCGGGCCGCCGTGCCAGTCCGCCGCGTGCTGGCCCGCCGCGCGCTAGCTGCCGCTGGTCCACCGCCGAGGCCCGTCGCGAGGAGGAGCGCAAGGACCGCCATGGCCGGGGAGGGAGAGGCGGGGGAGGAGCCAACCGACAGAGAGAGAGTGGGGAGGGAGGGCGCGCGGTCGAATAGAAAAGGAGGAGAGGGGAAAAAGAAGAAAAGAAAAGAGAAAAGGGAAAAAAGAAAAGAAAAAAAAGAAAAAATCTAACAAGTGGGCCCCAAAGTGGATAGAGTATGATATAGAGTATGGATGAATTCATGGATGCAGAAGAAATTGATATAGAGGATGAAATCTCGATGACTACGAAATATTCCTTTTAGATGATGAATTTAGAATACGACGAGTGCGGATAACGACCTCCACAACCGAGAGCGATGCCCAAAACTGTTGATGGTACACGTGAGAGAAGTCAGCGTCGATCGCTGTTTTGACATCGTTGTGGGCCCACAGAGAAGATAAATAAAAAAAGTTAAAAAAGTAAAAGCTAGCACTGGTATCGTGCATGTGTCGTTCAGCATGTGTCGATCTCTCTCCTCCCTCTTCATGTTCTATTGAGGGGGTGTTTAGATGCAATTTTTTTTAAAAAAAATTTGGCTACTGTAGCACTTTTCGTTTGTATTTGACAATTAGTGTCCAATCATAAACTAATTAGGTTCAAAAGATTCGTCTCGTAATTTACAACCAAACTGTACAATTAGTTATTTTTTATCTATATTTAATGCTCTATGCATGTGTTCAAAGATTCAATGTAATGGAGAGACAGTGTAAAAATTTAGAATTTGGAATGCATTTAAATAAGGCCTGAGTTAGCACCGTTGGGAAGTGAAGCTTGTACTTGCGCCGCTCCCATTCCTGCTAGCCTCACCTGCTGCAATGGCAGGAGCGGTGCCAGAAATTTCTCTCTATTTGAAGCAACACTCAAGCGATACAATGTGGAGGGCCTTAGGAGTTGATTTCAAGGTGGTTTCCTAAATCTTTAACTAAGATATCGTAAGCACTTAATAAGGTTTCAGAACCATGAACAATATCCACAAAATTTTTAAATTTTCAAAAATGATCCTACAGATAGATTGGACACAAAAAACCTTATAAAATATTTAGAGCTCATGAAAATATATCTAGAAGCTTCCTAAAATTAGATAGCTCTAGAAGAATGGGAAAATATTCAAGAAAATTTGAAAAATTCCCAAACCATTATAATCAATGTATGAATGTGTTTTTAAAACTTTCCACAACAAAACTATAAGAGACAATCAACATGAGTACAACATACATTAATGCTAAATTCCTTCATGCTAGTTGCATCCTATATTTTGTAATGTAAAGTTTCTAAAATGCATTTAGACATTGATTAGAGTGTTTTTGTCATTTCACCATATGTAGATGTTTTTTCCCATTCTACTAGAGCGTCTACAAGCTTTTAGATATATTTTCATGTAAATATTTTATTTGGGTTTCTCACGTCCCAACACATCTTTATATTCTTTATTGGAAATTTTAGAAGCTTAGATATATTTTTCATGGTTTAAAACCCTTTTTATCACTTGTTTCTATATTTTTAATTAAACATAATGAAACCACTTTCAAAATCAATTCTAACTTTTTTTGTGACTTAAAATCACTTCTAACTAGGAAGGGTAAGGGAGATAATTTAAATGGTCTTGGGAGTTTAGAAAGACAACTTATCCGATTTTGGAGTTTGAGGAAGAAACATGGACTCCAGTGATTAGTTTATGAGGCATAAAAGGGCTTTTTCAAGAAAAAGTTATGACACAAGTTAACCTTTAATTGTTTGTATGATGCAATATGTCTGGAATGTTTTATTTGACTGTTTGTATAACACAAAGGCTATGTTCGCTTGTCTTATGAGCCGTACTATTTCAGTGAAGGAATAGTGTTTTTCTCTCATATCAAATCAGCGAACAGTACTTTCAGTCATGACTTTTCAACGAAGCGAACAGGGCCAAAATTTATAACAGAGTAACAGAAATGAAAAAATATTCAAAGTTGGGTTTTCTTTATTAAAAGAAAAACACGGTAGTAGCTAGGAGCAGAATAGGGCAATAGGCCAAGCCTCGACTATTTCTGGATAGATCCTAGATAACAACTAGTCTACTACAAGCAGGCTCGGAGACACAGACCCGACTTTGCCTTTTGGGAGTTGTTGAACATGAAAATTTGTCCTAAAAATTCTAGGCTTTTTTTTGACCGAGTCCGTAAAATACTTAGGTCTAATAGTAGTACAGCCATTCGGTTAAATGCCACAGAAGAATAAAAGTATTTTGCAATAAAGTGACGTCGATGGGCATGGTAGCGAATGCCACAAATGTAGTATAACCTACTATTAAGCACAGCACAAAAAAGGTGCCAGAACCATCACCAAAAAGATCAGCATAAGTGCATAAACCCTTTCTCGAGCCAAGAGGCACGGTTGTGCTTGCTCGCACAAAAATGAAGCTCTTAAACGTCATTGCATGCACCAAGAGTCCATAGCAGGATAGGACTATCTAGGTTATGGAAATCTTGCATGAATATATCAGCCGGCCGTCACAACTCCAAAGTTCTGTTATAATATCAGATGACTTGTGTGCTACCTCTAAAATAAAGTACTCTATCGGTTCCAAACAAAGGTCGTTTTGGCTTTGCTCTTCAAATATCTTTATTTTTTTATCAAGTTCCTATAAAAATTATTACTATACATATTTTATGGTGCATTTAATGAAACCAATTTTAAATTGCAGTTTTTTTATTTTTTTCTCTAAGTTAAGTCAAAGTTAGAGGATGTCCAGGGAATGGAGTTCATCTAAAGCAGAGGGAGAAGAAAGTTGAGGAATCAAGCACGATAGAGAGGGCAAAGCAGCCGAGCAGGCAGGGCACAGAATGTCCGGAATGGAATTCTACCGAAGCACTTGCGTTTGTTACACAAATGTACTGTATGTATAGCTTTTACTGCTATGTGGTGGTCAGTCAGCTAAGCTTTTAATCGATAACAGAAAGTGTGGAATGAGGGTGGAAACACCCTAGACCGTACCGTCCCGTTTGTCCTGATCGAGAGCGACCGGCATACGGGGAAGATACTGAACACTCCTTTCTACAAGTCCAAGACACCCAATTGTCCGTCCAGAAGCAGCATTTCAGTTAAGCTTGCAAGAAGGTACGTGCATGAACCACTCTTCGCCTAAACAGCCATTTAGTCCGTTTAAACACCGTTTAAACGGTAAACAGAAGTCAGCCGTGTTGTTTAGGCCCTAAACGGTGAATTAAACGGTTGAGCCATTTAAACCTGTTTAAACCGTTCAATCCCGCATAAACGGTCTAAACAAAATCAGACTAAACGTGATTAAATGAGCTAAACAACCATTTAATCCATCATTAAGTGAATTAAAGGACTACGTCTATATCACAATCAACATGAAACTAATTAACATTGTAATTATACGAAGTGGTGTGGAATTTAGATTTCTTCCGACAAGATTATTTGGTAGAATATTTGATTTTTACATGTGTAAATATGTATGGGTTCTAGCAAATTTTATTTTTACCTACATAAATATGTATATTCTATTGTTATCGTACAAAACCGTTTAGGCCGTTTAACTCCGTTTAAACACCGTTTAAACGGTCTAAACGCTAAACGAATGGTGATTGACTGTTTACCGTTTAGCGTTTAGGAAAACATTGGCATGAACCCATCTTAAGTTGTGGTTCCATATTTGATAATGATACATCCATCCGTCCGGACGTTCCGTTGCTGAGCCTGCACATCGATCGCCCAACATGCAACGCATTTTTCCACTCACAACCTTTCCTTACTCGGGGCCGCTTTCATCTCCGCAAGTAGCAATCACGGCACCGTTCGCCCGCCTATTCTGCTCCGCAGCACGCCGCCGCCACTTCTCCTCACCCACCGGCGTCGCTGCTGCTCCCCCTCCCTTCCTTTATGCTTGGGTTGGCGGCAACGCTGCGGGCCCTCCCCCAAGGTCGCGCACCGCTGGTTGTGGCGTGCGTTGGACGAGATAGCCATGCCCGCACGTTCCTTTTAGCGCACGTGGATATGACAGATAGTGGCTACAAGCTACTCGATTTGGACGGATCCATCGAGGAGGAGGCCTAGAGGGTGAAGGAGGAAGACTGCAGCAGCACCACGCGCGTCCTTCGGCCTAGCCTAGTGTGTCTGAAAGTGCAACTAGGCCCTTGTGGGTTTTGGCGCATTTAATGACAACATGATTAAGAGATTAATAATATTTATGAGACTTGCAGGTATTTAGTCCCAGGTTGTTTATTATGTGTTGGACTCATATAATGTGTGGTGATCATATAAATGTCAAAATTGAGTTCAAGATTTATTGTGAGGCAAGGATTTGCAAGCAAGTTTGTTATCAAATAAATGAGACATAAAAGGGATTTCATATGGAATGGTCTCATCTATAAAACTTGCAAGAACTAATATCAAAGATAGTTGTCAAGGTTGTGAGAATTATTAGAAACAATCTTGTTCAAGCACAAGACAACAATGCAAATGAAATGATACTCATATCATGGTTAGAAGGATTGACAAGTGATGTAAATCTTGAGAAGGTGAAGATAGCAAGGTGTCGGCGTTCGGTCCCGTGAGGGTCCTAAGCCAACGAGTGAATCAAATGTTGTGTGTCCCTAATCTGGATGGTGATGCAAGGAGGATACACGGGGATTTATCCTGGTTCGGGCAAAAGAAGGCCCTACGTCCAGCGGGGAGGAGGAAGTATTGTATTTCCTTGCACCTAAATGCTTGCGTAGGGGTTACAAGCTGTGAGAGAGGGAACTGAGCCCAGGTCTCAAAGGAAAAGTGAGATTACAAAGGAGATTGCTTGAGATGTTGATCTTCTTTAGTGGGATGAAGACTGGTTTTTCATTGTCTATTGTTCGTTGTTTGTCTGCCGTCCGGCTCCCCCTCGTAGAGCCCCGGCCTGCCCTTTTATAGGGTAAGAGGAGGCAGGGACGCCGAGGGTGCCTTTGAGGTGAAGTTTTGTCGATCCCTGTGGAGGTGGTTGTAGCTGAAAGGTCTTGATGGCTAGAGGGGGGGTGAATAGCCTATTAAAAATTTCTACAACAACAAGCTAAACAAGTTTATCAATATAACAAATAGCGAGATGCGAGTTTTGCTTAGCCTATGGGTGTTTGCAAGCCACCTATCCAATTCACAATTCTAATATTTGCACTCAACCGCACAAGTCAAACCGAGAAGTTAAGTACAACTACAACTAGCAAGCTACACAAGAGAACTACTCTAGCTAAGCTAACTAGCTAGCAAAGATAGCTAAGAAATTAATACAAGAGAGATAGGAGGGTATCACCGAGGGGCGAAGTATTGAGCCAACCAATATGATCAATAATGAATACCAAGATAACCAAACACCGGGATCAATCAATCACAATATGAAAGTGATGACACGAAGATTTATCCCGAGGTTCACGTGCTTGCCGGCACGCTAGTCCCCGTTGTGTCCCTCTTCACCACGTGGTTCGGTGGCTAATCGGTCTCACACCGAGCCTCTCAAAAGGCACCACAAGAACCTACCAAATGGCAAAGGGTTGCAATGACACGAGCAATATACTAACGTTGCCTTTGGCGCTTCGCCGAGGTAGGCACAAACCCCTCACAATTACCGGAGGTGGCCAAGAACAAACACCAACTCTTGCCAACGCCTCCAAGCTGCTCCAAACCGTCTAGGTGGCGGCAACCACCAAGAGAAACAAGAATCCCGCAGCAAATCAACCACCAAGTGCCAACTAGATGCAATCTCACAATGCAAATGCACTTGGATCACTCAATCTCACTTCGAATATGCAAAGAAGCAAGAGAGATGAGTGGGAGAGGAGTTGCTTAGCTCAAAGTGCTCACAAGTATGTCAAATGTTCGAGAGAGAGAGAGCCTTGAGCCGGCCAACGAGTATTTATAGACGTACCCCTTCGAATATAGCCGTTAGAAACTTAAACAGCTGAAATCGCGTTGACCGGACGCGCTGGTCCAACTGACCGGACGCGCCGGTCGCGCAACGGCTAGTTTCGCAACACTGACCGGACACGCCGGTCGCAACGACCGGACGCGCCGGTCGCGCAACGGTATTTTTGAAACACTGACCGGACGCGCCGGTCGCAACGACCGGACGCGCTGGTCACGACCGGACGCGCCGGTCCCGTGACTGACCGGACGCGCTGGTCAACCCTGAGCCGCGCACAACGAACCAGCGACCGGACGCGCTGAAGAACTGACCGGACGCCACAGTACCCGCGTCCGGTCGGAGTCCAGTAAGCTCCCTGGACGACCGGACGCGTCCGGTCGCCTATGACCGGACGCGCCACGCGTCCGATCAAACAACTGAAAAACGCGCAGATACTGGACACTGACCGGACGCGTCCGGTCACACCGTGACCGCGTCCGGTGCAGCGTCCGGTCACCATTGTGACCTCCGTTCGCTTCCGTTTCTTTTTCTGACTTCCGGCGTAGTGGAAAATAGGCATTTCATATCCCCGAAATCGCCTGAATCCCGCGCTCGCACGCTCGGCGGGAGGGAGAGAAGACCCCAAACCCTCTCTACCGCTTAAACTCCACCGCCGTCGGAAATGTGCTAACATCACCTAGTGATCTCGTCATGTGTGAGTGTGTTAGCATTTTCACAATCATTTTTCGAGGCGATATTAGTTCTATCCAGATGCATATGATCATGAAATGCACATCTAGAGGCACTTAGGAGTTCAATAGCCGCGTCATTCCCCTCTTTATAGTACGGCTATCTATCCTATAATGTAACCACACCCACTAGGTGTCTTGGTTACTAAAACACAACCCTTAAGCATATACCTTTGCCTTGATCACATAGGGTTGCGTCCAAATCCAAGTGTGGCCATCATGATCACCATGTCCATCTTGCCACCAACCTTGGAATGTACTAATCCTCATATGCTACATACAACTTAGGCATAGGATTAGTACTTAGGTATTGTCACTAATTACCAACACCAAACATAGGACTTTCAATCTCCCCCTTGTTGGTAATTGGTGACAACCCTTTCACAAAGATGTTATAATAAAATTTTGATTGAACCCATGTCACATTGTCCAAGTATATTACCATGTGTAAGAATTATGGACATGTGATCATGAATTCAAATTGATAGCAATGGCTCCCCCTACATGTATGCTATATGTTTGGATTTTGGAAGCATACATGTTAGATAGGAAAGATTAGGAGCATTGTCTACCAATAGGTGCTAAGTGTTTAAGATTATAGACCTTTGAAGCGTGATACCATCGGAGTAGCGATAAACACCATCTTAGCACCTTGTGTAGTTAGATTCCACTTGTAAAAGTACTAACATAACTAGAAACCTCGTGAGATCAACATTTATAAGTAAGGTTCTAGTACCACTTTGAAAAACATGAAGCAACAAAAATCTAACTACTTCCTATTCATGCTAGTACCATAATGCATCATTCAAATTATACTAGCAAGTCACCACACAAGCAATGTATCGGAGAAAACGAAATGCATAACTATGCATCATACATATGAAGTGCACATAGAAATGCAACATTCATGTTTAAAGAGCTTGCTCCCCCTACTTGTGTGCTCAAAATTTTAGTTGATCCCCTTCTTTTATCAATTCTCCCCCTTTAGGATCTATCTTTGTGAACAACAATTTCTCCCCCACAACATTTTCTTGCTCTTTGAGTTCTATCTTTGTGAACAATATTTTCTCCCCCTTTGGCACCAATTGACCACAAGGAGCAAACTTTAGATAGATTATCATGTTGAAATATGGGGTGAGGATCAAGTTTATGATTCAACCTAGATTGCTTGCATAAATAAAATACTTCGGTTTGATCCAAGGGCAAGCTTCTTCACACCTCACTAGAAGGGTTATCATGCACCATGTTGAAGCAAATATTTAGACAAGTTTTCTAGATTAAACACTTAGGATCACAAGCTACTTAAACAAGTTATATGCTACCACTAGATCATACAAGTCATGGAAACAATAGTGGTACCATATAAACTTCAAATTCATTTGATTTTCATGAATGAGCCTAGAACATATAAATTATGACTAGATGCACTAAACAAGTCCTTAGCATAGAATGTATGACATGTCAACCAATTGTACCTTAGGGCTCGAAGGAGAGGCATGTCATATATGGGGTGCATCAACTCATGTTGGAGAAGTCAAGTATGTTCAACTCATTTTTTAGCTTGTGAAATCTCTTCTCATCAAGTGGCTTGGTAAATAGATCGGCTAATTGATCTTCGGTGCCCACACTCTCAATAGCAATGTCACCCTTTTGTTGATGATCTCTAATAAAGTGATGGCGAACATCAATATGCTTTGTTCTTTGATGTTGAACCGGATTGTTGGTTAGCTTCACGGCACTTTCATTGTCACATAGCAATGGCACATTCTTGAAATTGATTCCAAAATCTTTCAATGTTGCCTTCATCCACAAGATTTGTGCACAACAACTACCCGCGGCGATGTATTCGGCCTCGGCGGTGGATAGTGCAATACTATTTTGCTTCTTGGATGACCATGAGACAAGTGATCTTCCCAACAATTGACATGTCCCGGAAGTGCTCTTTCTCTCCACTTTATCACCGGCATAGTCAGAATCCGAATATCCAACTAGCTCAAAACTTGCACCTTTGGGATACCATAATCCAACATCTTGTGTATGCTTTAAGTACCTCAATATTCTCTTTGTTGCCTTCAAATGACTTTCTCTTGGTGAGGCTTGAAATCTTGCACACATGCATACACTAAACATCACATCGGGCCTTGATGCCGTCACATAGAGTAGGCTACCAATCATTGATCTATATAGCTTTTGATCCACCATGTTGCCACTCTTGTCACTATCCAAACTTCCACTAGTGCCCATTGGGGTTGTAATACTCTTTGCATCTTCCATGCCAAACTTCTTGAGCATATCTTTGATGTACTTAGTTTGGCTCACAAATGTACCTTCTTTTATTTGTTTGATTTGAAGTCCAAGAAAGAAACTAAGTTCACCAATCATTGACATTTCAAATTCCTTTGCCATCATTTTCCCAAACTCATCACAATAATCTTGATTGGTTGAACCGAATATGATATCATCAACATATATTTGCAACACAAACAAGTCTTTCCCAATCTTCTTGGTGAATAGTGTTGTATCAACTTTGCCCATGACAAATCCTTTAGATAGCAAGAAGTCCCTCAATCTTTCATACCATGCTCTAGGTGCTTGCTTTAATCCATACAAAGCCTTTCTTAACTTGTATACATGATTGGGTTTCTTGTCATCTTCAAAACCGGGAGGTTGCTCCACATACACCTCCTCTTGAATGTACCCATTGAGAAATGCACTCTTTACATCCATTTGATATAGCTTGATATTGTGAGCACAAGCATAGGCAAGTAAGATCCTAATTGCTTCCAATCTTGCAACCGGGGCATAAGTTTCACCAAAGTCAAGACCCTCTATTTGTGTGTAACCTTGAGCCACTAGTCTTGCTTTGTTCCTTACTACTATCCCATCTTGATCTTGCTTGTTGCGAAAGACCCATCTTGTTCCAATGACATTGTGATCCTTAGGCCTTTCAACTAGTTCCCATACTTCATTCCTCTTAAAGTTGTTGAGCTCTTCATGCATTGCATTTACCCAATCCGGATCTCTCAATGCTCTATCAATGTCCTTGGGTTCTTCCATTGACACAAAAGAAGAGTGACCACAAAATGATGTCAATCTTGATCTAGTTTGAACTCCTCTTTGTATGTCACCAATGATGGAATCCAATGGATGGTCTCTTGCAATGTTAGTTGGTTGAAGCACTTGGACTTGATTGCTTGGATGTTGATGTTGATCATGAGTTGGAGATGATGAACTAGCCACTTGTTGATCTTGTTGCACTTGAGATGATGTACTAGCTTGATTTTGCAATAGAGAACCACTAGCTTGAGTGATTGGACTTTGGAGCACTTGATCTTTGTTGTCATCTACATTAATAACTTGCTTTGGTCTAATATCACCAATATCCATTTCTTTCATAGCATTACTCAATTGAGTTCCTCTCACATCATCCAAGTTATCTTCTTCATCTTGAGAGCCATTTGTTTCATCAAACTCAACATCATGCACTTCTTCAAGTAAACCACTAGCCAAATTCCAAACTCTATAAGCTTTGCTAGTAGTTGAGTAACCAAGTAGAAATCCTTCATCACATTTCTTCTCAAACTTGCTTAATCTAGTGCCCTTCTTCAAGATGTAGCATTTGCAACCAAATACCCGAAAGTATGCAATGTTGGGCTTTCTTCCATTTAAGATCTCATATGGTGTCTTCTCTAGAAACTTGTGGCAGTAGAGGCGGTTGCTATAGAAGCAAGCCGTGTTGATTGCTTCGGCCCAAAATGAATGACTCACATTATACTCATTCAACATTGATCTTGCCATATCAATTAAGGTTCTATTCTTCCTTTCAACTAGGCCATTTGATTGAGGTGTATACTTGGCCGAGAATTGATGCTTGATTCCAAGCTCCTCACATAGCTCATCAACTCTTGTGTTTCTAAACTCACTTCCATTATCACTTCTTACTTTCTTGATTGTGGTCTCAAACTCATTTTGCACTCTCTTGATGAACTTCTTGAATATGTCAAATACATCACTCTTGTCCACAAGAAAGAATACCCATGTGTATCTAGTGAAATCATCCACAATCACAAAACCATACTTGTTGCCACCAATGCTTGTGTATGTAGTTGGCCCAAATAGATCCATGTGCAACAACTCAAATGCCTTGGAAGTACTCATAATGCTCTTCAATGGATGAGTGTTGCCTACTTGCTTTCCGGCTTGACATGCACTACATAGCTTATCCTTTTCAAATGTGACATCCTTCAAGCCTCTAACTAAGTCATGCTTTACTAACTTGTTCAATTGCTTCATGCCAACATGACCAAGTCTTCTATGCCATAACCAACCCATACTTGATTTGGTGAGCAAACATGTTGAAAGTTGAGTGTCACTAGCATTAAAATCAACCAAGTATAGATTCTCATATCTAAAACCTTTGAAGATCAAGTTAGAGCCATCAACACTAACTATCTCCACATCATCAACACCAAATATGCACTTGAAACCGAGATCACACAATTGAGCAACCGAAAGAAGATTGAAGTTCAACTTTTCAACTAAGAGCACATTGGAAATGCTATGATCATTAGAGATTGCAATCCTTCCAAGAGCCTTTACATCACCCTTGCTATTGTCACCAAATGTGATACTATCAATGCCACTATCATTTGATTTGAGAGAGTTGAACATTCTTGAATCACCGGTCATATGTTGAGAGCACCCACTATCAAGCACCCAATGCCTTCCTCCGGCCTTGTAATTAACCTTCAAAACAAATTAATGTTTCTTAGGTACCCATACTTGTTTGGGTCCTTGGAGATTAGTCACTAAGCTCTTTGGTACCCAAATGGCCTTCTTCTTTGGGCCCACAATTGGTGTACCAACAAACCTAGCATGCACACCTTTCTCACCCTTGGTAAGTACATAACAAGAATCAAAAGGAATGTAAGGTACATTAGCATTTTTCTTGTTCTTGTTCATTTTATTGCATTTAATCTCTAGATGCCCAATTTGCTTGCATCTATTGCAATAACGACCATTGCCTTTCACAAAGCGAGGCTTTGGAGTAGCAAAGGCCGCCTTGCCCTTCTTAGGAGTATAGCCCAATCCCTCTTTGTTAAGAGAGAACCTTTGGCTACCCAAGCATTTTAGCAAGCGGGCATCCCCACCATAGGCGTTGCCTAATGCGCGGGTGAGATCATCCACCTCTCTCTTGAGAGTCTCAACCACAAGTGATGAATCACTAGTAGTAGAGGTAGAGTTGGTTGTGGTGGATGATGATGAGCTACATGAAGCATTAGTAGGACTAACAAATAAAGAATCATCAATAATATCACATGTTAGTCCAATATCACAAGTGACAATCACTTGCTCCTCCTTATCTTCCTTCATGAACTTCTCCAACTTAAGGTCCTTTTCCTTGATGAGCTCAAGTAGAGTGGAGTGGGCTTCCTTAAGCCTAGTGTGAGCAATTTCAAGATCCTCGTGGTCTTCCTTTAGACACTCACGAGAAGCCTCTAGCTCATCAAAGGATTTCCTAAGAGCTTTGAGCTCTTGTTCAATTCCTTTGCACTCCTTACTCTTTTTGAGAGCAACAAGCTCCTCCATCAAGGCATCATTTTCATTGCTCTTGGCAATGAGCTCTTGTTCCAAGATTTTGTATTTCTTGGTTGTCCTCTTGTAGCCCTTGCTCATTTGATCTATTATGCCTAATAGATCATCCTTGGAGTAGTCCTCATCCTCCTCATCATCACTCCTACAATCATCACTAGCACAAGAATCATCATCACTATCATCATGTTTTACCTTGGTAGGCTTGGCCATAAGGCATGTTGATGTAGTGTCGAAGATGGATGGCTTGTTGGAGAGGGCGATGTTTGCAGTGGCTCGTCGAGTGATCCTCTCATCATCACTAGAGCTTTCATCATCATCACTATCGGAGTTGTCACTATCCCAAGTGACTACATAACCACCACCCTTCTTCTTCTTGTTGAAAGTGAAGCTCTTCTTTGCTTTCTTCTCCTTCTTGTTCTTCTTCAACTTTAACTCCCCATCATTATATCTTTTGTCTTCATAGGGGCACTTTGCCACTACATGATCGGGGCTATTGCAATTGTAGCAAAGCACCTCCTTTGCCTTCATGAAGTCCCTTCTCTTTCTTGCACCATAGCCTTTCTTCTTCATGAACCGACCCATCTTTTGCACTAGAAGGGCCATGATCTCATCATCAAATGGATCATCATCATCATCATCAACCTTGCTCTTGCCCTTAGAGGATGAAGCCTTGAATGCAATGGGCTTCTCTTGCTTGACCTTGGTTTCCTTCTTCTCTTCTACCTCATCTTCATCATCGTTGTATTGGGCATCAGTCATTATATCTCCAAGCACATTGGTTGGTTTGACCTTGTCCAATCCCTCTCTAAAGATCATTCTTCTCAAGGTGGCAAACTTCTTGGGTAAGCACATCAAGAACTTGTGTGAGAAGTCCTTGTCCTCAACCTTCTCCCCAAGCCCCTTGAGATCATTGACAATGACTTGGAGCCTATAGAACATCTCCGGGATGGATTCATCATCCTTCATCTTGAATGTGGAGAACTTGTCCTTGAGCATATATAGTTTGGCACTTTTTACCGTTGAAGTACCTTCATATGTTTCTTCAAGCCTTATCCAAAGCTCATTTGCCTTTTCAAGATCTTTGATTTGCTCAAATACTTTATCATCAATGGCACGATAGATTGTGTCAAGTGCCGCTGTATTGCATTGTTTGTTGATGCGGTCATTGGGAGTGAGGTTTTCCTCATCAAGAATGACGTATCCTTCTTTGGTCACATCCCAAACCTTCTCATGTATATTGCCTAGATATTGCTTCATCTTCCTTTTCCAATGATCAAAGGAAGAGACGCCATCAAAGAATGGAGGCTTGCCATTAACATGATTGAACATAACTTGAGCCATCTTACACCGAGGTTGTTAAGCCTTACAAACGGTGACCACGGCTCCGATACCACTTGAAAGGTCTTGATGGCTAGAGGGGGGGTGAATAGCCTATTAAAAATTTCTACAACAACAAGCTAAACAAGTTTATCAATATAACAAATAGCGAGATGCGAGTTTTGCTTAGCCTATGGGTGTTTGCAAGCCACCTATCCAATTCACAATTCTAATATTTGCACTCAACCGCACAAGTCAAACCGAGAAGTTAAGTACAACTACAACTAGCAAGCTACACAAGAGAACTACTCTAGCTAAGCTAACTAGCTAGCAAAGATAGCTAAGAAATTAATACAAGAGAGATAGGAGGGTATCACCGAGGGGCGAAGTATTGAGCCAACCAATATGATCAATAATGAATACCAAGATAACCAAACACCGGGATCAATCAATCACAATATGAAAGTGATGACACGAAGATTTATCCCGAGGTTCACGTGCTTGCCGGCACGCTAGTCCCCGTTGTGTCCATCTTCACCACGTGGTTCGGTGGCTAATCGGTCTCACACCGAGCCTCTCAAAAGGCACCACAAGAACCTACCAAATGGCAAAGGGTTGCAATGACACGAGCAATATACTAACGTTGCCTTTGGCGCTTCGCCGAGGTAGGCACAAACCCCTCACAATTACCGGAGGTGGCCAAGAACAAACACCAACTCTTGCCAACGCCTCCAAGCTGCTCCAAACCGTCTAGGTGGCGGCAACCACCAAGAGAAACAAGAATCCCGCAGCAAATCAACCACCAAGTGCCAACTAGATGCAATCTCACAATGCAAATGCACTTGGATCACTCAATCTCACTTCGAATATGCAAAGAAGCAAGAGAGATGAGTGGGAGGGGAGTTGCTTAGCTCAAAGTGCTCACAAGTATGTCAAATGTTCAAGAGAGAGAGCCTTGAGCCGGCCAACGAGTATTTATAGACGTACCCCTTCGAATATAGCCGTTAGAAACTTAAACAGCTGAAATCGCGTTGACCGGACGCGCTGGTCCAACTGACCGGACGCGCCGGTCGCGCAACGGCTAGTTTCGCAACACTGACCGGACACGCCGGTCGCAACGACCGGACGCGCCAGTCGCGCAACGGTATTTTTGAAACACTGACCGAACGCGCCGGTCGCAACGACCGGACGCGCTGGTCACGACCGGACGCGCCGGTCCCGTGACTGACCGGACGCGCTGGTCAACCCTGAGCCGCGCACAACGAACCAGCGACCGGACGCGCTGAAGAACTGACCGGACGCCACAGTACCCGCGTCCGGTCGGAGTCCAGTAAGCTCCCTGGACGACCGGACGCGTCCGGTCGCCTATGACCGGACGCGCCACGCGTCCGATCAAACAACTGAAAAACGCGCAGATACTGGACACTGACCGGACGCGTCCGGTCACACCGTGACCGCGTCCGGTGCAGCGTCCGGTCACCATTGTGACCTCCGTTCGCTTCCGTTTCTTTTTCTGACTTCCGGCGTAGTGGAAAATAGGCATTTCATATCCCCGAAATCGCCTGAATCCCGCGCTCGCACGCTCGGCGGGAGGGAGAGAAGACCCTAAACCCTCTCTACCGCTTAAACTCCACCGCCGTCGGAAACGTGCTAACATCACCTAGTGATCTCGTCATGTGTGAGTGTGTTAGCATTTTCACAATCATTTTTCGAGGCGATATTAGTTCTATCCAGATGCATATGATCATGAAATGCACATCTAGAGGCACTTAGGAGTTCAATAGCCGCGTCATTCCCCTCTTTATAGTACGGCTATCTATCCTATAATGTAACCACACCCACTAGGTGTCTTGGTTACTAAAACACAACCCTTAAGCATATACCTTTGCCTTGATCACATAGGGTTGCGTCCAAATCCAAGTGTGGCCATCATGATCACCATGTCCATCTTGCCACCAACCTTGGAATGTACTAATCCTCATATGCTACATACAACTTAGGCATAGGATTAGTACTTAGGTATTGTCACTAATTACCAACACCAAACATAGGACTTTCAGTAGCGACGTGCCTCGGGAATGGCCAGTCATCCCTGGACACCATAGTGACGTAGAGGACGAGACGGTTAAAAGACCCCGAGTCCTGTGCCACGTCGGCCTTTCTTCCCTGTTGACCGGTGGTGGGTCGAGGCTGGGTCGAGGCCAGGTCGAGGACGAGTGGATAAGGTCGAGTCCCCGAGATCGTGGGGTACGGTCCTTGTCGTATCTTCCCTCGAGGGTGATCAGTAGCAAAACAGTGCACGACATGGTGCGTATAGTGACAGGTTTTCACCTCCCATCCTGGGATGGGCGGTAAAAAGTGAGATTTGACACCGGTACTGCTTCCATGACGGTTACCGCTGTAGCCATGACGGTAGGAAGTAGTTGGTAGTCATATTAAATGCTCTGACTTTTGTCTTAGAGTTTGGTGAATAAGGCGGGTCGAGCGGCCCGACCCGGGGTCATGCCAGTCGGAGATTTCCCGAATAGTCAAGGTGCCTTGTCGAGCGAGCCTCGTACGAGTTAGAACGTGATCGAGGTGTCCTATCGAGCGTGCCTCGTACGAGTCGGAATGCGGTCGAGGCATCTCGTCGGCTATTTTGGCTCGTCCCATTTATAGGTAGTGGTTATTGTTTTTCTTAATCATTGATTGTGGGTACCCCTAACTGTAGGTACCCGATAGTAGCCCCCGAGCCTTTGGGTGAGTGTGGGTCACTCTCACAGAGGCTCAGCAGTTCATGAACTAGAGTCGTAGCGTTGTAACCTTTTCTAGTGGGTGCGCGCGAGCGCACCCACCGGGTGTAGCCCTTGAGGCCTCGGTGGAGTGTTTTGACTCCTTCGAGGTCTTTTGTATGCTTTATTGGGGAATGCTCTCGTATCGTAACGTGTTCTGTCTTCTTTCGTTTGAAGTTTGGCTTTCTGCGGCCAAGCCCCCGAGCCTCGTGCGCGTGAGGTCGATCAGAGTCTTGGTCGTCTTTTATCGTTTCTACCCTCATGCTCCCTTTTTAGGAAAAAGGGAGGAGGGGTGGGGAACATCGTACTACCCTCGTTGGGTGAGTTCCGACAGTCTTCGGTGAGCTGTTAACGGGGAATTCGAGTGTGAGCCCATGCTCCATTCGGTAGGAGTCGGCTAGCGACCGCGGAGGCGCTCTCAAAGATGCCAAAGAGTAGTCGCGTGGATCTCGATTCCTTGTGATAGGATTCGAGGGCTCGATGCCTCCCTCCGAGGTGATTCCTCAGTCGACCTCTCTTTTAGCCTCGAATACGTCTGGGGGCGCCTCGAGAGCATGGCTCGAGCCCTGGCCTTGTATGGGCGCGTCCCAAGTCATCCCTGACTCCGCTACTTGAGGGCAGCTGTCGAACCCTGGTCGAGGGCCAGCTTTCGATCCCTCGAGGTTTATATCGAGCTTGGAGCCCGTTACCCATGCGTCTGGGAATATCCGTCCGCGGATCCTTCTCCTGCCCATTTTGAGCGCGTCTTTTTAGGAGGGGAAGCGAGATCAGCGCGGTAGTGGGCGGCGTGGTGCGACAGTTATGGAGTGTATGGCGGACACATGCCCATATCTACATATTTTGAGGGAGCGGTTAGGTAAGGTCATTGAATGTGGAGAATGCTCCTACCTTTTCGCCCGCCCATTAGCCTTCCATCGGGGTATAAGAGCCAGGCCTGGGGTTGGCTGGTGGGGTCGAGCCTTCCACCTGCATGGCCTCGTCCCGCGGGATCCTCCTCCTTGTGCTTCCCCTTATCCTGATTGCCACCAAAGATGGCACCAACTGCCTCCTCGTTGGCGGCGAAGTTGGTGATGATGTCCATCAAACCGTTGGCAGTGATGGGAGTGTTGTGGCCCAACTCTTGGACCAACTCTTTGCAGGTGGTACCATAGAGGAAGGCCATGGTGACGTCGGAGTCAGTAATGTTGGGGAGTTCGGTGCGTTGCTTGGAGAAACGCTGAATGTAATCCCAGAGGGATTCACCTGGCTTCTGTTTGCAGCTTCAAAGATCCCACGAGTTGCCGGGGCGCATGTAGGTTCCTTTGAAGTTCCCCTCGAACACTCTCGCGAGGTCGTTCTAGTCATGGATTTGTTGAGGTGGGAGGTCCTCGAGTCAGGCTCGAGCAGTATTCGACAGGAACAGGGGGAGTTGTCGAATGATGACCCGGTCGTCGGTGGCCCCACCCAACTAATAGGCCAAGGAGAAGTCAGCGAGCCAAAGTTTAGGTTTGGTCTCGCCGTTATACTTGGTAAGAGTCGTGGGGGGTAGAACCGAGCCGGGAGTATCGTTTCATGAATGGCCTTGCTAAAGACCCGAGGACCCAGTGGCTCGGGTGAAGGGCTTCGATCTTCCGAGCTGTCGTAGCACCCGCCTCTGTGCTCGTGGTAGCCTCGAGATGCACCGTCACCATGTTTGCGGCTCCGACGCTCAATGATGTTGTCACGGGCATCTCGAGGCTCACGGTTATCGACGATGCGTTCACGGACAGAGACCACCTTGTTCCGTTGGGCGCGCTCGGGATGAACCAAGGCCTCTCTCTCCTGATGGGAGGGCTCCGTAGGTTGCTCCAAGGCAAGCCCACGTTGCCTAGAGGAAGAACTCTCGGCCTGCTGTATGGCAGCAGTCTCGAGGAGTCCTCGGATTTCATCACAGGCTCGACGGGCCTCGGGGTTCGATGGCTCGGGCATGTTACGAAGGAGCATGGCGGCTGTGACCACGTTCTGGCTGGCTCAACCGAAAACCGGGGGCTCGACTGCCCGATCCTCGACGATGCGACGATTGACGTCGTGAGCTCTCTCTTGAGCTCCTTCGCCATGTGCGTGTGTCACGCACTCTTGCTCGAGGGTTTGCTGAAGTAGACGTAGGTTTTCTCGTTCCTCGTCGAGCTTGTCCTGCAACTCGCGGATTTGCTCGAGCTGCATTCCTTGATCTGCAAGGAATTGAGCCTCATCCCGCTCAGCAGGGAGCTTGACCTGAGGTGGCGTGTTCCTTCCTTCAACGGCTGCCTCATCCTCCGAATCCGACGCGATAGCTCCATCGATATTGAAGCACTCACGAGTCGGGTCGTAGGTGTCATCGGCAGAGTCAGAGTCTGGAGCACCAAAATAGTAGTACAACGGGTGCGTGTGAGGCCGTGCGTCTCTAGGGTCGTGATGTCGAGAAGCAATTGCACGGAGCTCCGTATTTGGGGTCTCCGTGGAGTCTAGATACTCGGAAGCTGGTGTGGATGAAATGAGGTCGAGGGTGGAGTGTAGATGGTGTCCGAGGAGATCCTCATAAGCGCTCATGCTGGTGCTTACAGAAGAAGCATATGCCCGGGCAACCAGGTTGTTGATGCAAAAGTAGATCTGCAAACACAAAGGGCTAATACCCGAATTCGATATCCAAAGCGTGCCAGTCGATTTGACCTGTTAATCGACAAGGATGAAGATACGAGCACTTTGGTCCTGACAACAGTGATACGCCCGGAAGTCACGACCAAGAGGTACTCACGCGGAACTCGAGGATTGCCGAAGATTGCACTGGAGCAATGCAACTCGCCGAATCGATGAGAACTCGTAATAAAAAAGAAAAAATACGTAAATTGACGAAGTCGTCGAAAGTAGATGTAAATAAGAATAAAAGTTGTTTTTGATATATTGATTGATGTCTCTTACATTGCCCTTCACCCTATATTTATACCCTGATCTACAGAAACATAACCAAATACGACTAGGACACTAAATCCACATCTATGGAAACACACGACTTTGACACAACTCAAACTCTATTAAACATATATAAGGAATTTAATTCCTATCTTATTCCATAGTCCGCCTCAGTCACGATGGTATTCTCATCGACTTCCTTTTTATCGGCAAAATTCATGTTCCATCGGCAGCAACCTTCAAACCATCTTTCATCAGCATCGGCAATAATACCCTTAACCCTATCAGCAACATTTCAACTTGAACCTATACGCCGTTACCACTCATAAGCAAACCTATTTTTCATCAGCTATCAATCTACACAATAATCTTTCCCCTGCTGATTAGCCTTTCTTGACCATCTTGACACGTGCTAAAAAACGATGTCAACACATGCCCCCCAATTTCGGAGTATAAGATATTAATGCTCCAAAATTTACTCCAGATAATGCCTGCCATTACCTATTTTTCAACCCATTCTCCAAGCATAACATGATCTATTACCAAATTTAATCAAATCTAAATCTAATCCATGTATCTCAGTAAATATCGCACATTTTTCCCAAAATAACAATCCATCGGCAAGATCTTATCATAGCAACATCACCATTTTAAAACAGAAAGATCCTGTATCAGAATATCCTTCAAGTCATGATTACTTGCCATGCCATCAAATCTTCTGCACAATCCCTTGATTATCGTGCGAACAGTGACCATATCTATCTGAACCACCTTGATCCATCCGCGTACGGCATAGAGATAAGTCAAGAATACCCCTACCCCAAATGGCCTATAAATAGATTTCTCCGAACTGCTCATCTTCTACCTTCAAACTGCAACCTTTAGCAATCTCTCTCCGGCGGCAACCCTAACTGCGCATCCTCAACCCACCAGAGCTCACTCCATCGTCATTTTCCAATCACCAGCTAGTGCCCTCATCCTTCTCGAAACAATGGCGGTCAACTTCAACGTCCCTGTGGTTCGTTTTCATTACTTTTACTTCGACCCTTTTAGCCCCTTGTGAATTCTTACAATTGGTATATTTTTTTTACTTCTTCCATTTTCTTGATCTTCCAAACTCAGGAACTCCGCAACACACTGGTTATTCCAACCAATCAACCTCCCCTCCATTGCCTAGGTCCAATGGGTGATCCAGATCCAACTGACATGATCAACACAGAAGCTAATCGTATTCCCTTCAAAGCTCAAAATTTCTCTTTGAATCTATGGAAAGATACATTTCGATCTTGGCCCAAACCTACCAGAGGGTGGAAAAACTGGTACTTGAGAGTCAACAGATCAATGCAAGTGTTCTGGGTAGAACGGAAGATAGATCAATGTATCAGGCTATCCATTGCCGATATGCAAAGGAATGAATCCATGATGATAGCTGCCGCTTATTTTTGGTCAGATACCACAAACACCTTCATGTTTGGTCATGGCCCATGTGCCCCTACTCTTGCCGATGTATATATGCTCACCGGCTTGGATATCTCAACTGTCGATGAAGGCCACATTTTTGGTAGAAAAACTGAGTATAGAGTAAATACACACAACATTAGAGGCTGGACAGGATACATCCAAGAGTACCAAAAAAACTGGTACTGTCAACCAAAGGGAACACGCCATATTCCTGAATATGTGGTTGGAGAAGTTTATCTTCTGTGGTCGATCGGTAGGACCAACTAACGCCTTCCTTCCAGCAGCGGAACTCTTGGCCAACGGTGTCAGATTCCCACTTGGCCGATACCTCCTGAGCTCATCTTACTACCTTCTCCACCAAGTGTCCCAGAAGCTTCTACTTGGTGAACCCATCGGCAATCTGGGAGGCCCGTGGTGGTTCATCAATATGTGGTTAAACGCTCACATGCATAAATGTCTACAATGGGATTTCTTTGCCCAAGAATTCCCACGAGAGATCGCCGAAGATTACATCCTTGGAGACGATGAATCGGCAACACGCCCTCCTCTCAACTTCGGCGAAGCCATAATCGTCCTTCCTGGAACAGAATCCAATGAAGATCAAATTGGCAGGTTTTTTCAGAATTTCTACCATGGTCTCCCTCGTGATCTCAGAGCTTGGGTACCCTATATCGATGAGGATAACAAGTTCCCTCTTCTTTTCAATTTTGCCGATAGTGATCTAAACCAAGATAATGATCTTATGATGGCTATTATTACCCCCAGAGCAATCCCAGTAAACACATTTGGCAGCGGGAAGAATTCCCATATCACTTATGAATTCTACAATCCATCGGCAGTGTCTCGCCAATTAGCCTTTGGGCAACTGCCGATCAAACTATGCTTTGTCGATGTAATTAAGCCCAGAGAAATTATTACAATTGGGACTGAATGGAGTAGAGTAGTAAGACTTGCTCCTGATGCCGATATTTCAAATGTTGATCTCTCCGCCTGGTCACCAGCGTCTTTCATCACAGAGTTATATAAGCAATGGTGGCAAGAGTGGAAAGAACAGTTGTTTTCAACATCCGTTCATACATATCGGCACATGATCGATCCCGACTACGCTGTTCCTGATGATGCAATGAGTTCCTTTTAACTTTCGTCTCTCTCCTTCCTTTTATATGTATATTGGTAACTAATCTTCCCTGAAACAGGCCGATAATCTAGTTTCATCAATAAGCAAAAGTGGAAGACCCTTCAACCTCCACCCTATTTCTCCAGCCTCAACAATTGGCTACAACGCCCCTACCTTAGAGGCCCTAACCTTCCAGAGGACTCGTGCCAAAACTATCACCTCTAGACCAAGACTAGCAACATCCAAGGCCACTCCAATGGCTACTGCTTCAAGTCTAATCAAGGCTTTTAAGGTAATAACCTTGCTTACTTTGTTTTTCTGTCGATGCATACTATATTAACATATAACTATCAGGACGTGAGAGCTGTAGCTAGATCATCATCAGTAACTCTTCCAATATCAAGCACCACGACCTCTACTCCTTCTTCAGAGGTATTCTCTTATTTTTACATTCTTTCTGTTAAATATCCAATCTTATACTTGTTTTTGCAGCAACAAACGGGCACATCGGCAAGCACACTAAGTATGCAAGCTCCCCAATTAGCACATGTCAATGCCCCCCCAGCCAATTGTCGCTGAGGTCCAAACGAAGCGCAAAGCTTTAACCGATGCTGAAGCTCAACAAAAGCGACAGAAATCTACACCAGCTCCTTCATCCGTTCTAACACTTTAAGGGCCGACTACTGATGAAGTTGTAGAAGACATTCCATCGGCATCCCCTGTCGATCCTTCGCATGATCTTTTTCAAACCGCTCCTTCAAGCCAAGTTCAAGAAATTGCCCTGAAGCAGGTAAACCGATTAACTGTTTGGTTTATAATATCCCCAGACATCACAAATAGGATTCCTAACTCCCTTTATTTCACAGGAACAAGATTCTCTCGATAGCTTGTTTTCTTTTGCTATCGACATCTCCGATGATGACGGAGAAGAAGCGAGCTCTTCCCCGGCATTGGGAGCAATATCGGCAGATACCTATGGCAAACTAGAAGTTCTCATAAATCTGCTGCAACAAGATACTGCTCAACTGGTGATTGATTCAGATCCTGCAAGGACCATCTTTAAAACACTCCGTGGCCAAGTCCCTGCCGATGTTGAAGAAATCATCTTCCTAGCAGTCCATCTGGAGAGCAAACAACTTCAATATCAAAAGACTGTCCATCGTATTGCCGACAGAGCAGCTCAGGCTCAACTTAAGGAAGAAATGCTACAACTGAAACAAACTGCCGATGAGAAGCATAAAAACATCAGCAACTTGCAAGCCTCCGAAGCTGATCTTGAACAGAAAATTTTAGACCTATCGGCAAAAAGGGCAGCTCTGCTAGCTGAACTGGAAAAGGTTGAAACAGCCCTGACTCAGGTCAAGCAAGAAAAAGACCATCTTCCTGACGCTATCAAGACCCTTCAACAAGAACGAGACGTCCAAGCTCGCAAGGCCCTGGTTCTCAAGAAGAAACTCAAGCCTGTAGAAGGAAATGCCGATGAAGATGCCAATGAATTAAAAGAAACCGATGAAATTCGCCTGCGTGCGATATCAGCTATCCATGCTTTGTTAAATTAACGCATCGGTAATGATTGATACTTTGTTTTGACTCTAGCCGATAGGATTGTTATCGGCAATTACTCTTTTATGCATCCATCCAGATACTAGGATAATATTTCTTTAAATATTTTCCATTTAATGCTCTGGGAAATACAATTCCTTCAAGAGTTTCAAGAATATATGCATTACCAGGAACAGATTGATTTATCTGATATGGACCTTCCCAATTAGGTGACCATTTGCCAAACTTAGAACTTTTAGTCCCAATCGGTAAAATCAATTTCCAAACCAATTCTCCATTGACAAATTTCTTTACCTTCACCTTCTTGTCATACCATCTAGATACTCTTTTCTTATTCTCCTCGATGCTAACTAAAGCTTTTAACCGATGACCTGCTACATCTTCCAACTCATCCTTTATAAGGATATCATAATCATCGGCTGTCAATTGATCTTGAGAGCGTATTCGCCTAGAACCAATTTTAATTTCCCAAGGTAAGACTGTATCATGTCCATACACCAACTGATAAGGTGTTACCTTGGTTGCACCATGACACGCCATCCGATATGACCACAAAGCTTCATTTAATACTGTATGCCACTTCTTAGCATACTCTTTAATCTTGCGCTTAATAAGCTTGATAATTCCTTTATTAGATGCTTCAGCTTGACCATTAGCCTGGGCATAATACGGTGAAGAATTCAAAACTTTAATCCCCATTCTTATAGCAAACTCATCAAATTCATCCGATGTAAACATAGTGCCCTGATTGGTAGTGATGGTTTGAGGAATGCCAAATCGGTAAACAATATGCTCCTTCACAAAATCAATCATATTAGCCGATGTCACCTTTTTTAAAGGAATTGCTTCAACCCACTTTGTGAAATAATCGGTAGCAACCAGAATAAACTTATGCCCTTTACTCGATGGTGGATAAATCTGACCGATGAGATCAATAGCCCAACCCCGGAACGGCCAAGGCTTAATTATAGGGTTCATAGCCAATGCGGGTGCTCTTTGAATATTACCAAATTTCTGACATTCCTGACATCCTTTAAAATATTTAAAACAATCTTCAAGAATAGTCGGCCAATAATATCCATTTCTTCTGATCATCCATTTCATCTTGAAGGCTAACTGATGAGCCCCACATACTCTTGGTAGCTTGGAACCTTATACGTCTTTCAACCTTTTTAGATGGATTCTTTAAATAATCAATAATTTCCTTCCTCCAGTCATCGGTATCAGCTGCCGATATTAATATTTCTTGAACAGGTTGATACCCTGAAGCATGCTGAGCCAATCAGTTAGCCTCTTCATTATGCATCCGAGAAATATGTTCCAGATGAAAACTCCTGAACCCTTTTAATAATTTCAAACACTTTTCATGATATGAAATTAGAATTTCATTTTGGCATTTATAAACCCCAATCAACTGATTTATAACTAACATAGAATCACCGAAGATCTCAACAGCATCAGCACGTACTTCCTTGAGCAATTCTAACCCTTTTATCAGGGCTTGGTACTCAGCTTGATTGTTTGTCGATGTAGCAACAATCGGCAATGAGAACTCATACTTCTTCCCCTGAGGGGAAATTAATACGATACCAATGCCTGCCCCTTCACCACAAGTACACCCATCAAAGAAAAGTGTCCACGGAGCAATTTCCAGGGAATCTACCGTGTTGCAATGTTGAGTAACGAAATCGGCCATAACCTGTCCTTTAACTGCCTTAGCCGATTCATAACGTAGGTCAAATTCTGATAATGCTAAAATCCATTTACCAATCCTACCATTCAATATTGGCATTGACAACATATACTTGACCACGTCATCTTTGCATATGACAGTACATTCAGCCGATAGTAAATAATGTCTCAGCTTAATACAAGAAAAGTATAAACATAGACATAATTTCTCAATGGCCGAATACCTAATTTCAGCATCTATTAACCGTCTGCTCAAATAATAGATAACACGCTCCTTTCCTTCAAACTCTTGAATAAGAGCTGAACCGATAACAGTATCTTAGATATAGGCTGCCCATCAACTCTGCCTTTTACAAACAAAGCCTTGAGGTGTTGTCTCTCATCATCGGCAGGCTTCTCAAAAATAGCCATCATTAGATCTAGTGTTAATTGAGCTATTTGGTCAGAGAAAACAACTTCTTCTTCGCTATCAGATAGAGCCAAAAATTCCATCGGCAACATAAACACCAAATTGATATCTACCGATGGGCTTTTATTTTTGTGCCTTATCTGCCACTGCTGATTACCAGATTTCTTATTGGAGGGACTTCCTTCTTGGTAAAAGTCTTTTTGACGCTCTCGCTGCAATTTCCTCTTGTGTGTCTTTGTCAAACCCTCTCGACACCATTGAGGAAGTTTAGTTTTCCACACTGGCTGATAGGTCCTGGTTGTCTCTACACGACGTATATTAGGATCCCTGTAAAATATTTCTTCATCAGGAACTCTTGCATTTGCCATCTCTTCAAGTTCCTCTTGGTTTCTCAGAAAATATGCACCGTGTTTACCAAGCCTTTCATGTACACTAAGCCTGCCCCCCAGCCGATCATATGCTGATGCTCTCCTTCTGATCGGCTCATTAATGGACAAACCTTGATTACCAGATCGAAATCTCCTTATAGGATGATTAACTCCATAATAACCATTGCACTCTGGGCAATCTTCAACAGTAGGTAACTTAATACCTTTCTCCCAACAATGAATAAAAAACGGACAATTCCAATGATCCTTATGCCGATTCCATTCTTCTTGACGTCTTTCCTCTTGCTGTTGTCGATATCGATCCCTTCGCTGACGCCAGCCTTCCTGTTGTCTTTGAATAATCATGATGCCAGATCGAGGAGGCTTTCCAGAACTGCCACCTTCTGTCAATAGCCCCTTGCCTTTTGCATCATCGGTAGTTATACGATGTTGGGGATCTACTGATGCATTCTTTTTAGCCGCTTCCGATGTCAACACCTTAATTTTACCTTCAGTATTCAACATATTTGCTGGAAAAGGATGTTGATCAATTTTCATCGGCTTCTGAATTTTGGAATTGCCAAATTTTATTCTCCCAGACTCAATAGCCAACTGTAATTGTTGTCTAAATACTTTGCACTCATTTGTACTGTGTGAAGTTGCATTATGCCATTTGCAATACAACATATGTTTCAATTCTTCTGCCGATGGGATCACATGATTAGGTGATAACTTAATCTGGACCTCCTGAAGCAAAAGATCAAATATCTTATCGGCTTTGGTGACGTCGAAAGTAAACTTCTCCGGCTCTTTGTGACCAAAGGGACAAGATATCGGTTTTTTATTCTTAACCCACTCAGCCAAACCGATAACTAGTTCTTCATCCGAATCAGAATTTTCTACTTCTTTGACAAATGAAACTTTCTTATTCCAATTCCTTTTAGGTTCAAAAACCCTAGTATCTTGATCAGAAATTCTTTGCACTAGATGACTTAGGCTTTCGAACTCCTGAGAAGCATATTTATCCTTAAGATGTGGCAATAATCCCTGAAAGGCCAAATCGGCAAGTTGCCGATCATCCAACACCAGGCTATAACATTTGTTCTTTACATCTCGTAGCCTTTGCACAAAGCCTTCTACCGATTCATCATTGCGTTGTTTCATCTTTACCAAATCGGTAAGCTTCTTTTCGTGAACCCCAGCAAAGAAATACTTATGAAATTGCTTTTCCAGATCAGCCCAAGTAATAATAGAATTTGGTGGTAGTGAGATAAACCATGTAAATACTGATCCAGATAGAGATGATGAAAACAAACGAACTCTTAATTCATCTCTACAAGCTGCCTCTCCACATTGAATAATAAAACGATTAACATGCTCCATGGTTGATGTATCATCCTGCCCAGAAAACTTGGTGAAATCTGGTACCTTGTAACGATTTAGGAGAGGAATTAAATCATATGCCAGAGGATACTGTAACATCTCAGGTGTTTAGCTCCATAATTGCATTGCATTACATGAGCATAAGCATGCATCATTTCATGATAATTCATGTGGTTGCAACAAATGTGATTTGTTTTGAAGTTTTATTTGATTCACATCATGTGACACTAGGTAGTTGGGGTAACTCAAGGGTAGAGTAGCTAATTATACCTTACAACACCTTAATTACACTTAGGATCATTAGTGGAACAATGTTCATGTTGACCAAAGTGACTAAATTGCCCTCCTAAGTGTGTTTCCATGCTAATTAGTGAAGTCATGTAAACTGAACCCTCAGAAGCACTAGCTTAGAAGCAAAACCAGTTCAAGTCCATATTAACAAAGTTGTAGTAAAAATTGTAAGTTTCAACTTTGTCAATTAGCATAATTCATGATTCAGCCCCTAAGCCGGCCAAATTTTCACTTTACCATGCTGCTGATTTTCTGTTGTTTCACAAAAACAGATTTTTGTTCCTGGCTCTGTAAATCCCAAAACATGTCGATTCAGGTTTAGCTCATATTGACAAAGTTGTAGAGAATTTCACGAGCTACAACTTTGTTAATTAGCTCATCTCGTGATTCGGGCTGGTTTTAGAGCTACAGGGCTTGAAAGCTGCTGCTGTTTGGGGTGGCAAATGTTGCAAATGTTGCAACATGATGTTGCATATGTTGCAGTTCAGACCGGGCAGAGGGGGGAAGTGGCCGACCGGCCTCAGGCCGCGACCGCCGCGTGGGCGCGCGGTGGCGACCGTACGTCGGCTTTGGCCCCACCGGTCAGGCCGAGCGGGCTTCTTGAACGCCACGACGCGGCCTCCGCCTCACTCCCGCCCTCGCCTCTCTCTCTCTCGCCCTGAGCTCGCCGAGCGGAGTGAACCGAGCCGCCTTCGGTGCCGCGCGCTCCGCCGCCATCGTGTGCGCTCACCGTCGCACCCCCGGCCAATACACCACGCCCACAGCTCTGTCACCACCTCCCGAACCTCGTCGAACCCTCCTTTGGAGCAATTGAGCAGGGTAAGGGCGCATTGCCGGCTTCTCCCCCGCTTGGAGCTCACCGGCGCACCACCGCCTGCGGTGCTCATACGCAGTCATGCTCCTCCACCTTGCCTTGGTCCTCAATAGGAATCTCGTTAGGTCCGCCTTGGCCCTGGGGAGCAAATGCGCACCTCCGGTGACCACTTGGCGCTCGGAGCTCACCACTGCACCACCGTGCGCCATCACCGGGCCGCCGTCGCCATGGCCGTCGTAGCTAGGTGGGGATAGGGTCAGCCAAGCTTGGTTCGGTCGGTGCAGAAAGTCACGGGGAAACCATCGGTGATCTTCCCGTCACCGGAGACGCCGTCGTCGGCAAGCTTGAGCTCGCCGGAGTCGCGGCCGTCTCCTCCCCTCCGCTCTTCTCTCTATGACCTGCGGGCCCACGCTGTCAGCCCCGCGCGCGCGGGCAGGATGGCCGAGCAGGCCGCGCGTGCGTCGCGGGCCGCGCGCGTGCGCCTTGGGCCGCGTCTTTTCCCGGGCCGGCCCAGTAACAAATCTGATTTATTTCATTTCTTTTATTCTGTCACAGTTTTAGATAATGTTTAGAAAATGTAGATCTAGGGTTTTACTTGCCCAAAAATTATGAGATAAATTTTGTTAGGATCTACTTGAGGTGTAGTATTTTATAAAAATATGAATTTGTTATGTGATGTTTAGTTTCTGGGATATTTAAATAGGTCTTTAAAATGTGTTTTAAGTCACATGCAAACTTGTTTAAATTATATCTTGAGTTTCAGTGTTCCAAAAATTATGAAATTTGGTGGGAAGACTAATTTATACTTGCTCTAGCTCTGGTAAAAATTTGGGCAGTAGGGCTTAAGTACTTTTCAAGTTATAATGCTATCTTGTTATTCTAGGAAATACTTAAATGAATTTTAGTAATTTTCTACATGTGCAATGTGCATATAAATTTTTGGAGAATGTCTTGGTACCCTAGAGTGTCCAAGAAAATTTAGAAATCTGTTGTTTGACACTTTTTACTATGCTTTGTTAATTATACAAAAATCAGCCTTTTGGGCTTGTGAATTTTGTTCAGAGAGTTCCTGTGAATAAATTGAGTTCAAATTTTTACAGTAGTCTCTTTTTGGGTCAGAGAGTCCCCTTTAATATTTGTAGAAGTTTAGGAGCAGTTTACATATATGTTTAAAATTCCACTTAATTACTTAAGTAAATTAAGAAAGGGGTGTAAATAAATATTCTAGGTGGGCACACCTTACTTTCTGGTGTTCTTGTGACCTTTGTGAACTTGTGGTAACAGTAGTTTGGTCTTATGGGATATTTGTCACATAAATAAATATTTAATCTTTGCAATTCTAGGTTTTCTGGACAGCTGGTAGTATCTTTGGGTTTGACTCTTCATAAAAGTGTTTGCTGGAAAACTTGTGAATACCAAAATTTTAGTAAACTTGATAAACTAGCTTGTGTAACAATTTGGGAGCATTTGACTTAGTAGTTTGGGAGTCATTGCTGTTTTAAGTGACAGTCCAGAAGTGGCTGCTCTCTGTTTAGAGAGAGCAGATTCTGGAACTTTGGAATTTCGACTAGGTAAACTTTGTAATTTAGTGTTGTGGTCTGAAAACATTTTGTGGTGCATTTCTTAAGCTTTTTAGATTGTCTTAGATCATATCTTTTGGAGTTGGGATTCTCCAGTTATGTTAGAATCTTTGAGCTGCTGTCCAGAATGTCTTACTGTGGTAACCTAAGTAATATTACTCTTGTATTGATTAGGTGTTAGGGCCTTAACCGAAGAGGAACAACTATATCTTAGATTGGGTAGATTAGGTAAGTACTTCTCTACCGGAGAAGAGATTTGCACGTACTAATAAAGTAACTTGATTAGATTATTATTTTATTTCCGAAATGCATTCATTCCGAGCATGTGGCACCTTTATGCATCCATGATATTTATTATGCATTCATGCAATAGGTGTACCGGAGGGGGTAACTCTCCTCGAATTCGAGCCTGTAATTCCGGAGGAGGACCAGGAGCAGCACGAGCCCGAGGATCCAGCAGGCGAAGGAGTGCCCGCAGACGACCTTCCTGAGTGCCCAGACCACCGGCCTTTGACCTTTCTGAAAGGCAAGCCCCGGTGCATGCTGAACCTACTGATTTATAAATTAATCTTAAGTACTTTTAATTATTTACTGCATTAAGTTGTAGGAGTTATATGAAAACACTTGTTGCATTATATCTGTCCTTGTCCAGATATCGTACTTAATCCTATATTAGGTTTAGGCACGTGTCAATGCTTAGCCCTGCTTAGTACGGTAGAAGTCGGGTGATTTCCGGTCATCCGCGAGATGTAGGAAGGAGTCACGAGTGGCTTTATGGCTATCGTGGATGGAACCATGCTTAAAAATGAAATTGAGACCGGGCGGGAGTTCGATAGTACCGCCACAAGACACTTCATGTCTTGGGTGTGGAGCTATGCCCGTCTGAGTCGTTTAAGGACCGATTCGCTGTACGTCCTTGAGTCATGTTGAACGCAGTCTAACACTTAGTTGGCCGGATAAGCCGTTCCGACCGCGAAGCCGAGTAATGTGATTCAGGGCGGGAATCGAATGGTAGGTTGCTTCTTGGAGGAGAGAAAGGATGTGCTTGGGGACATTGGCGTGAGACCAAGGGGGGGGTTAGAGTCCCTATCACCTGGCAGAGTGTCGCCCTTGGGGTCGCGACATCATTCGGACCCGCGATTCCTGAATCATATGAAAAGGTGGCTTGTGCGACCCTGGCAAGGGCCTGCGCGGTGAGTGTTAGAAATACCCCTCCAGCTGGATAGGAATTCGATTCGAATCACCGTCGCTCCCGGTTAGTGAGCACTTGACTTGAGCAGCGGTAACGTAGATCTCATTAAATGAACAGGTGATTAAGAGAATGATACAATGTTGCCACAATTCATACCTGCTCTGGATATAATGATGATAATTGTTTGATTATAATCAAGTGCATGTTTAGTACAGGTGCTAAGATAGATGACAGGTAAATGCTAAAAATAACTGCTAGTACAGGCTATAAGAGTTTTAATTACTTATGCCTTTATGCAAAATGTTATGTCAGCTAGCCTCTTGTGTAAGCCTTGCATAATCCTTGGTGTCATCTTATTTCTGGTTTTCGACGGGTAAGTCTAGCTGAGTACATTCCAGTACTCAGGGTTTATTCCCTCCTGTTGCAGATGATATGCTCTATCAAGGCTTCTGCAAAACTTGTCTCCACCCTGCGGGTGAAGAAGACTAGATCACTTGGGCGTGATCATCTTTTATGTACTTTCCTCCTGCTTTTACGGGTTGTTGATCATCAAGACTGGCAGTAGTTAAACAACGGGTGTGCGTTTGCTTCCGCTACTTTTATAAACTTGGTTTGTAATAATTGCGACTCCGTTTGTGTAAACTTATTTCAGAACTACTTGTGAAATGTAACGTATGATGTTGTATGTTGAATGATGCGATCCTGGTTGTAAGCAAGTTGGTTTGAAATCCTTCGTGGTTTCGATTGACTACCGGGGTTATATGGGCTCAAGTTCGAAAATTTGAGCACTTCGGTGCTTGTTTTTGTACTTGTGCTCTTATAATTTGGTCGGTTCTGTTACGAGTCCGATAAGAATAAGTATTAACTTTGGGCTTGATCCCAAACTGATCCTTCATGATCTCTGCTATTTTATCAGCCCAAAAAGCATCAACATCTTGTTGACGATATGGTTGAATCTCCACTGGAGGTACTTGTTGATACCCTTCTGCATATCTTTGTGGTTCACGATCTCCAGCAATTGGCATATTTGTTACTATCTGTGGTCCATTAACCTGCTGAAAAGGGTTCATCGGTTGAGCTGCCGATGTTTGATTCTAAAAAACAGCATGCATGTGACCTTGATGAACACCTATGGTTTGCTGATTTGGCTGAACTGAATGTTGAGTGGGAAACTGCCCTGGCCAATTATTAGCGTTCATCGGTACAAAATTTGCCGATGGTTGGTAACTTATTTGCATTGCCGGATAATTACAATTAACTTGAGGTAAAACCTGGACTCCAAGTTGACTTACGATTGGAGCCTTCTGTTGCATCGGTAACAAATTTGCCGATGGACTTGAACTAGATGTTTGTCCCAAAGACACCTGGAAACCCCCTAGAGTTGGTTGTACAGTAGTTGCTGTAGTATATTGAGGTACTTGAGCTATCGGTGAACCGGCCGATAGCATAGAAGCTTTTCCCGTTGCATCAAACACTTGAGGTGATCCGTGGTTAAAAGCAGATGGCTCTGGAGGCATACCATATCTCTACCAATTTGCAGGAGTCTGATTATTCTGTGGTACAGGGCCTGATAAAACCGATGCTGATAGATCTGTATTAAGCTGAACTCGTCCTGATAATGCTGAATCCGGACGCATCGGTGTAGATTGTACATTAGATAAACCTGCTGATACCGGAAGAGAAGAAATCTCTATACCCGCAACGGCCGGGGGAGCCGATGGAGCAATAGCAGATGCTGATTCTGGTTGATGATAAGCTGGTCCAACGTAACGAGGTAACGCTTGCCCTTCTTTGAAAGTTCGAATCACAGCATTATGAACAGTATTGGACAGCACATTGGAATGATTAATTAAAGCATGATTCACTACAGAATTAACCATCTCTTGAAGTGTACCCGGATCAGAATCAAAGGTAACTTGCCGAGGCAACGGCAAGTCTTGCTTCTGGATGACTTGTCCACTTTTGTTCAAACTGAATGACTTCAAGCAGAGCTGTCTGTATTCTTGTATAGCTCTTTCCATAGCCTGCTTCTGATCATCCTTAAGATCTTCTTCTGTCACCGCGATAATGTTCCCTGCATCGATCTCAGGATTAAGCATCTTGACTAGATCTGTCCCACCGAGCGTGCCAAAAGATGTGTTGATGCAAAAGTAGATCTGCAAACACAAAGGGCTAATACCCGAATTCGATATCCAAAGCGTGCCAGTCGATTTGACCTGTTAATCGACAAGGATAAAGATACGAGCACTTTGGTCCTGACAACAGCGATACGCCCGGAAGTCACGGCCAAGAGGTACTCATGCGAAACTTGAGGATTGCCGAAGATTGCACTGGAGCAATGCAACTCGCCGAATTGATGAGAACTCGTAATAAAAAAGAAAAAATACGTAAATTGACGAAGTCGTCGAAAGTAGATGTAAATAAGAATAAAAGTTGTTTTTGATATATTGATTGATGTCTCTTACATTGCCCTTCACCCTATATTTATACCCTGATCTACAGAAACATAACCAAATACGACTAGGACACTAAATCCACATCTATGGAAACACACAACTTTGACACAACTCAAACTCTATTAAACATATATAAGGAATTTAATTCCTATCTTATTCCATAGTCCGCCTCAGTCACGATGGTATTCTCATCGACTTCCTTTTTATCGGTAAAATTCCTGTTCCATCGGCAGCAACCTTCAAACCATCTTTCATCGGCATCGGCAATAATACCCTTAACCCTATCGGCAACATTTCAACTTGAACCTATACGCCGTTACCACTCATAAGCAAACCCATTTTTCATCAGCTATCAATCTACACAATAATCTTTCCACTGCTGATTAGCCTTTCTTGACCATCTTGACACATGCTAAAAAACGATGTCAACACAGGTCTAGTCCAAACGGGAATGCTGATGAAGGCGTCGTTCCTCATGTCGGTGTAGTCGAACTGGGTGGTGGTGGTGTCGCACCAGGTAGTAGAGCGATGGGACTCCCTGTCAGCATCTTACCCTCAGCAAAACTCATCCTACATAGATCCTCAGTGAGGAAATCTATGTCGGCATCTGGCTGTGAAGCGCCGGATCAAGGAATACCATCACCCTCCGCAAGGCGATGACGGCGGTTGTGCTGGGCTCGCCGTTGCCTGGCAGCGCGTGCCTACCGAGAGCAATGATACCGGCACAGGGCTCCCCCAGGTTGAGAGAGCTCGTGGCCCCCATCGGTCGGGTGCCTAGGCGAGAGGAGGACCATGTCGTAGCCATGGCCAAGCGACATGAACTCCAAGCTCCCAAACCAGATCACCGTGGCCAACGGGAATGGACGTTCGGGGTCAGCCATCTAGAAAAATGGCGGGAAAACGATGTTGGCACGCAGCGTCCCCTACCTAGCTCGCCAACTGTCAGCGTTCGATCCTGTGGGGGTCCTAAGCCAACGAGTGAATTAATTGTTGCGTGTCCCTAATCTAGATGGTGATGCAAGGAGGATACATGGGGATTTATCCTGGTTTGGGCAAAAGAAGACCCAACGTCCAGCGGGGAGGAGGGAGTATTGTATTTCCTTGCACCTATGTGCTTGCGTAGGGGTTACAAGCTGTGAGAGAGGAAATCGAGCCCAGGTCTCAAAGGAAAAGTAAGATTACAAAGGAGATTGCTTGAGATGTTGATCTTTTTTGGTGGGATGGAAACTAGTTTTTCGTTGTCTATTGTTTGTTGTTCGTCTGCCATTCGGCCCCCCTCGTAGAGCCTCGACCTTCCCTTTTATAGGGTAAGAGGAGGTAGAGACACCGAGGGTGCCTTTGAGGTGAAGTTTTGTCGATCCCTGTGGAGGTGGCTGTAGCGACGTGCCCCAAGAATGGCCAGCCATCCCTGGACACCATAGTGACGTAGAGGACGAGACGGTGAAAAGACCCTAAGTCCTATGCCACGTCGGCCTTTCTTCCCTATTGACCGGCGGTGGGTCAAGGCTAGGTCGAGGCCAGGTCGAGGACGGGTCGAGGACGGGTCGAGGACGGGTGGATAAGGCCGAGTCCCCGAGATCATGGGGTATGGTCCTTGTTGTATCTTGCCTCGAGGGTGATCAGTAGCGAAACAGTGCACAACATGGTGCGTATAGTGATATGTTTTCACCTCCCATCCTGGGATGGGTGGTAAAAAGTGTGATTTAACACCAGTACTGCTTCCATGCCAGTTACCAATGTAGCCATGACGGTATGAAGTAGTTGGTAGTCGTATTAAATGCTCTAACTTTTGTCTCAGAGTTTGGTGAATAAGGCGGGTCGAGCGGCCTGACCCAGGGTCATGCAAGTCAAAGAATTCCTGATAGTCGAGGTGCCTTGTCGAGCGAGCCTCGTATGAGTCGGAACACGGTCAAGGCGTCCCGTCAAGCGTGTCTCGTACGAATCGGAACGTAGTCGAGGCGTCCCATCGAGCATGCCTCGTACGAGTCGGAACACGGTCGAGGCGTCTCGTCAGCTAGTTTGGCTCGTCCCATTTATGGGTAGCGGTTATTGTTTTCTTAATCGTTGATTATGGGTACCCCTAACTGTAGGTACCCGACACAAGGAAATCTCTTTGAGGTACTAAGCTAAAGGTGAAGGGCAAGCGGCGGCTTGGTGGCCGATGGACCTATCTAAAAGTGAAGAAGAAATTTACTTGCATTTAGTCAAGGTACTAATCAAGTGGTGTTTGCCTATGTGGAAGATCAAATCAAATGTTCTAAGTGACTTGAAACCTTTGATACAAGTCACATGCTCATGATGGACAAGCTCAAGACATTAAAGTGATGAAGATTATCGATGCGGGACCCACATGGTTTCCCAACAATGTGACTACAAGTCGTGGGCCTTGGCCTGACCCACAAACTGGAGCTAGGAGAGATGTAGCATCCACTACACTGAATTCAAGTAGAATAGGCCAGAGTAGCCGGATTTCTATGGAAGGTAACTTCTATATCTAGTTCAGGACATCTTCTTTAGATCCGACTAGGATTGTAACCGCACCACAGCTTTCTCTACTATTAACGGTAATTAACTATCATTTTAAACCATCAACATAAGAGGAATAAATGATAACAAGGATCACCACATTAGGTTTAGAGGTTTAAACTAACAAATTCCATGAGTTTTGGAGATTCTGTGTTTTTCAGGGGCTAAGCTGCATAATACAGAACTAATCTCCTTCCAAAGGAAAAAACCAAAGCAATCGGCCTAATCTCCACGTCACGGATGTGGATAGGGATTCTAGAAGACCTAAACCGACTCCACGAGGCAACACGAGCCAACTCGCCGCCAGGTGGGGCCAACCGGCCCTAGGGCTAGGCCGACCGGCCCTCCCCTGCGCCGCCTCGGCTCCTTCTCTTGCAAGCTACCTAGACCGCCTCTAAGGATGCATCTAAACCTCATGCCAAGGTCGGTTTGATCCAAGGGCTGCGGTTCCACGCCCTGGGCTATATAAACAGCCCCCAGGATCCCCTCTCAAGGAATCAGTTGAAGAATTAGATCATCTCTTCCTCATTTGTGAA
This sequence comes from Saccharum hybrid cultivar R570, assembly GCA_038087645.1. Taxonomy (NCBI): domain Eukaryota; kingdom Viridiplantae; phylum Streptophyta; class Magnoliopsida; order Poales; family Poaceae; genus Saccharum; species Saccharum hybrid cultivar. Next base: position 1,291,599 of record JAQSUU010000365.1, on the reverse strand, counting down.
GTCAAGGCCAGAAGTTAGGGTTTCAAGAGAGAAAGAGAGTTAGAGTTCTAGTTCAAGTTTAGAGTTTAGTCTAGATTGATTCAAGTAGAGGCAAGCAACTGCTTGGGATCAGGATCGTTCGTCGAAGACTTAGTAATTTCGTTGTAATCATCAATCGACTTTATGCTACTTCAATATATTTCTATATTTCAACTTCATTCTGTTCTTAAGATTGTTCTTGTTCTACATCTTGATATGAATATGATTAGTAGATAGTTTATGAATATGTTCATAGAAAGCTTGATCCAATTCTAGATAGGATTGAGTGGCTATCATATTGTAGGCGTGGTGCTTAGATTATGCTTGTCTACGAATGCACTCTATGCTCCGGGCCATGTGGTAGATCGCGGGTGTGACATTCCTGTTGAATCTTTTGTAGTCCACTCCTCGAGTATAGAACTTAGTAGAACGCGGTTACAGGGAAGAGATCATTACTCTGTTCTTGACTTTTCTCTCAGTAATGTTCCTTATTCATAGATGACATGTTGATTATATCATAGATGATTGTGTATAGTTAGATTGATTAATAGACTGATTGAATAAGAAATACTTATTATTTACATCTCTAAATTAATCTCTATGACTACTTGACTTGAATAATGTTAACTCCCTCTTGTCTCTGGAATACCCATGATTATCATTTATCATTTATCTTATTTGTCTTACCCCTTTCATGACAAGTGATTAGTTGTTTTGATATTTATTATTGAGTAAGTGCAAATGATTGTCTCTACTGCCATTGTAACTATTTATATAGTCCCATTTTGATTTTCCTTTTCTTGGTAAAATTATAAATAACGATACTTAGGAAAACCTGGGTGAAATGCTACAATGGGTGTATTTATCTGTGCGCTTGCGGATATATACTATAATATCTTTATTTAGTTAAATGGCATGAGTATAATACAACCACTCTTGGTGTCATGTTGGGGATGACAACCTAACACGAGTGACGTTAAGAAGTGTCAACATCTACCGATATAAAAAGAGGCTTTGGGCACCCCTGTAACAAGAAATGATACAACACAATCAATCCAACGCAAAGGCTAACGCTGACTGGATATAGGGTTATTACTCAATCATCGATTGAGGGCCCGAACCAGTATAAATCGACTGTCTCTGTGTTCACCGCTGAGTTCTAACATGCACCAAAGCCCGAACAACTGTCCCAGGTACCCCCGTGGTAGGCTATCGATGGTCAAACACTAACAGCTGGTGCGTCAGGTAGGGGCTTTCGACGCAATCACGATCAAAAGCTCTACGGATTTTGATGACATGATCTTTCTGATAGGATCAATCTTCATCTTTGGATCATGGGTTTGCGAGGCGGACGACAAGGGCAACCACCATGGATATCTCGTCGAAGCTCCAGAAGCCCACGAAGATCTCACCCTTTCGACAAAGCTAACCAAAGATCTCAAAAAGCTTACGGTGTCCGAACCAACTCAGGCCCCGACAACGATCAATCTCGATTTAACATCCGAGTCGGATTCCTCCCCGGAGTCTTATTCGGGTTCTTTCAAAGACAAGCCAAGTCCTTCGATTGGACTCTGGAACATAGCATCAACTCTACAAGAGATCAATTCGAATCTATTTTAAGTTTCTTCCAAGAAATTGGGTCGCTTCCCAACCGGACTTAACAACGTGACAAAGACATATCAAGGCTTACTTTGAAGCATGGCTGGTCGGGCGCAGATGCTGCATCTTACGAGGGCACAGGAAGGTCTTATGTTAACCATAACACCTGAAGATTGCTTGGTCCATTAGCCGGGTACATATCCCCTGAACAACAATACCCAACTAGTTGAAGAAGCTATTACTCTACCTTACCAAGAAGGTAGTGCGCTCTGCGATAACAACATTCCAACCAAAGTCATCAGCAATTACAGCAAGGCAAGCCTAGTGCCAGGTCGAGAAGCCTTCATGATTCGGTGGCCACTACTGATACCACCAACTGCACCCGATGTCAGATCTTCAGATGAATCAGAATCAAACATATCGCCCAACGTTTCTGAATACGATGGCGAATCTAAGGGCCAACGACGAGCTAGAGAAAAAAGGAACAAACTAAAAGAAGGTCGCAGACGTCGTGCCATGCAACGAAAAGAAGCACAAGACACATACAAAATGGAGTTGGCCGAGTACTACAAGAGAAAATCAGAGAAAGAAGCCCAAGAAAGGCGTGCAGCCAGAGTACACAAAGCCCCATACGACAAGATACGGGAAGCACTAGAAGAACTCGAAGCAATTTTGCATCCCAACGAAGAACAAGAACAACTCCGAGAAGTTCTCCAGACAACAGCTCAGAGGGTGCACGGCGGAAGGACTCATTCTAGGCTTCCCGCTATGACAGCATCGCATGAACAAGACACGCAAAGTCAAAGGAGGTTCGCCTTCGAGAGATTAGGACCAAACAGGAGCCAGAATTAAGAAAAAAGGAGAGACAACGCCCGGAGTAATCAAGACAAACATCCAAGAGAAGAAAGGAGCATAGCATCTCACCACTCATCCCCTTGATTCATTCTTAGGCTAAATAACAACTGGCTAAAAGAGGGAGCTGAGTCAGAACACAGAGAAGTCAGAACGCACGATAGATTTTCATGTTTTTCAAAACGACTTGCTTCGATATGGCTGCCTCACAAGTTCAAACCATCAAACCACTCCAAATACGACGAGAAGACTGAACCAAAACAGTGGTTCAAAATCTACTCGTAATGAATCGAACTAGCTAGAGGAGATGATGATATCAAAGCATTATTCTTTCCCATGGCCCTAGAAAGCATGCCCCTCCAATGGTTTGATAAATTGAACCTGGGTTCAATCAAAGGCTGGAAGGACTTGCAAAGAGCTTTCTACGAAAACTTCACAGGCATCATCACGCATCCCATCACACATGTAGAACTAAAGGGACTCAAGCAAAAGGGAGGCGAGAGCCTCAGAGATTATTATCGACATTTTGGTGAATTACGTGCCTAGGTACATGACATCACCGAACGAGAAGTAATTGAAGCCTTCTCAGACGGGATCATGGCTAAATGGCAGTTTCAAGATTTTTGCAAAGAAAATCCAAGGAACAATGAAGAATTCAGACGTGCGGTAGAAAAAATGATTATGGCTGACGAAAAGACGAAAGAAAGATTTCCAGACAGAAACAACCGAGAAAACAACAGAGACTACTCGGACCAGAGAAATTTTCCAAACATGGGTCATCCAGACAGGAAACGCGGACCAGACAACACCATCACCATGGCCAACAAGACAAAAAAGTTCTCAAAATTTAGGAGGTTCGAGGATATTGAAAATATGCACTATATATGGCACCCACAAGGAAACCACACAACGAGAGATTGTCGAATCTTCATTGATCAGTACACAAGAAAAGGAAAAAACAAAGATAAACAAGAGGATACCAAAAAGAAAGACGAAGACAACATAGAAGATAAAGGATTCTAGTAGCCAAAGGGGACGGTCGCAGTAATCTTTTCTAGAGTTCTGGGTTTCGGAAGCAAGCACCAAGACAAACTGGCTCTCCACAGCATCATGGCAGCCGAACTAGCGGTCCCAAGGTACCTAAATTGGTCACAATATCCAATCTAGTTTTCAAGAGAAAATGAATGGACAAGCATTGGAAATGTCAGCCTATATCCACTAGTCCTAGATCCAACTATAGCAGGGATAATGGTCACCAAAGTTCTGATCGATGGGGGAGTTGGACTCAACATCATATTTTCATAAACGCTAAAGAAGATGGGGCTAGACTTTGCTGGGTTGATCACCCCAACAGGAATACCCTTCTATGGAATAGTACCTAGCAAAGCAGCCATGCCGCTCGGGCAAATCACTCTACCAGTCACATTTGGAACACAAGCAAATTACCGGACCGAATTAATTCAGTTCAAAGTTGCGGACTTTGAGACATCGTATCATGCCATCCTTGGAATACCAGCACTTGCAAAGTTCATGGCTATACCTCACTACCCATACCTCCTGCTCAAGATGCCAGGACCTCATAGAATACTCTCCCTCCAAGGAAACCTAAAGCGTGCCTTCGATTGTGACATTCAAGCAATCCAAATCGTAGCCAAAATTCAGGCAGCCGACGACAGAGAAGAAATTACCACCATTGCTGCACAAATGAACCCGAAAGCACTAGAGATCCCAGCAAAGAAACCTTGTATCCTTGTACCTCAAAAAGAAGCCGATGTAAAGAAAATTGACCTGGGTATTGGTGATCCTGAGAAGACAGCGACCATCAGCGCCCACCTCTTGGCTAAATAGGAACTCGCGCTCACCAACTTTCTTTGGGACAATAAAGATATCTTTGGAAGCCGGCCAACATGTCAGGTGTCCCAAGAGAGTTAGCTGAGCATAGAATTGATGTCAATGAAGGCTCCAAACTAATTAAGCAACGGTTGAGAAGATTCTCACCAGATAAAAAGGAAGCAATCAAGAAGGAGATTATAAAATTAATGGCAGCCGATTTTATAAGAGAAATTCTTCATCCAGATTGGCTAGCGAATCCCATTCTAGTATAGAAAAAGAACACAACATAATGGTGCATGTGCGTCGATTACACGGATCTCAACAAACATTGCCCAAAGGACCCGTTCGGGTTACCATGAATTGATCAAATTATCGATTCAATAGCAGGATCCACCCTGCTATCTTTTCTCGATTGCTATTCAGGATATCATCAGATTGCATTAAGGGAAGAAGATTAGAGCAAGACATCTTTCATCACTCCTTTCGGCGCCTATTGCTATAAAATCATGTCCTTTGGACTCAAGAACGTGGGCGCCACCTATCAAAGAGCTATTCAAACATGTCTTGGTGAACAAATCGGTAACAATGCAGAAACTTATGTCGATGACGTAGTAGTAAAGACAAAGAACCTAGAACAGCTAATCGAAGACTTGAAGCAGACTTTTAAAAATCTAAATAAATGGAAATGGAAATTGAACCCGAACAAGTGTGTTTTCGGGGTACTATCAGGGCAACTACTCGGATTCCTAGTCAGTAATCGGGGAATAGAAGCAAGCACTAAGAAAATTCGAGCCATAATGGAAATGGCACCCCCACACAGTGTAAAAGATGTGCAAAAATTGACATGAAGCATGGCAGCCCTCAATCGCTTCATCTCACGACTCAGCAAAAAAGGACTCCCTTTCTTCAAGCTAATAAAAAAGACAGACAAATTTGAGTGGACAGAGGAAGCCAAGGAGGCTTTTGAAAGCCTTAAAATATACCTCACCTCATCACCCATACTTATGCCACCAAAGAAAAAAGACATGATGTTATACATATCGGCAACATCTACTATGGTCAGTGCAGCAATTGTGGTAGAAAGAGAAGAAGGGCATGTATACAAAGTACAGCGGTCAGTATACTACATCAGTGAAGTTCTGACATATTCAAAAATATGGTACCCGCATGTACAGAAACTACTCTACGCCCTCCTCATCACTTCCTGTAAGCTTCGGTACTACTTTGAAAGCCACAAGATCACCATAATAACAGATTTCCCTCTTAAAGATATCCTACATAATAGAAATGCAACGGGACGCATATCAAAGTGGGCAGTTGAACTCAGAGCTCTAAATATCAATTTCTATCCTCGGAAGGCAATAAAATCACAAGCACTCGTAGACTTTGTGGCTGAATGGATAGAAATCCAACAACCCGCACCAGATACCTTCCTCGATTATTAGAAGATGTACTTCGATGGATCACTCAAGTTAGGCGGAGCAGGCGCAGGAGTTCTTTTCATATCCCTAGAAGGAAAACAGCTTAAATACGTACTCCAAATTCTATGGAAAGCCACAAACAATGAAGTAGAATATGAAGCACTCATCCATGGGCTAAGAATCACGACTTCTCTCAGAATCAAGCGGTTGCTTGTCTATGGAGATTCAGCTGTAGTCATCAATCAAGTCAACAAAGACTAGGACTATACCAAAAATAACATGGAGGCCTATTGCGCTGAAGTACAAAAACTAGAGAAAATTTTCCAAGGACTAGAAATCATGCATGTTCTATGAGACTCAAACATTGCTACAGACGTCCTCATGAAGCTGGGATTGGACCGAGCGAAGGTCCCGCCAGGGGTGTTTGTAGAGGAGTTGCCATCACCCTCTATAAAACAACCCGGTTGAAATAACCCCTGAGCCACTAGCACCAACAACCCAGATTATGGTAATCACCAGATCATGGACTCAAGACTTCATCGACTACATCAAAGAAAACAAACTACCAGCTAATAGGGAAGAGACAACCAGGATAATCAGAAAAAGCAAAAACTACGTCCTTGTAGGCGATAACCTCTACAGAAGAGCCGCGTCATCAGGAGTACTTCTTAAATGTATCACAAGAGAAGAAGGAAAAGAAATCCTTGAAGAAATTTACTCATGTTGCTGCGACAACCACGCAGCCTCAAGAACTCTGGTGGGGAAAACTATTCGCACCGATTTCTATTAGCCAACAGCTTTGAAAGATGTAGAAGAATTAGTCAGATAATGCAAAGGATGCCAAATGTTCGTGAGACAAGCTCACGTACCAGCTCACGAGCTGATTTGCATCCCTCCTGCCTGGCCATTCGCATGCTAGGGGCTGGACCAAGTAGGTCCACTCAAAAAGGCCAAAGGAGGTTTTGAGTACATCTTCGTTGCAATCGACAAATTCACTAAGTGGATTGAGTACAAGCCACTCGTAAAATACAGCGTAGCAAAAGCAGTCGAGTTTATCCAAGACATCATGCATCGCTTCGAAATACCCAACCGCGTCATCACAGATTTGGGTTTCCCTTTTACAGCTATCAAATTCAAAAATTAGGCACAAAATTGTGGCATCAGTATAAATTATACGTCAGTTGCACACCCTGAGGCTGACGGACAAGTAGAAAGAGTCAATGGGCTTATACTAGTTGGATTAAAACCAAGATTATATGAAGAACTAGAAGACTACGGCTCCAAATGGATTGAGGAATTACCCAAAGTAGTATGGGAGCTCTGCACTCAAGTAAGCAGAGCAACTGGATACTCACATTTTTTTCTAGTATATGGATCAGAAGTCATGCTACCAGCAGATTTGATCTGGACATCCCCAAAAATAGAGCAATACGAGGAGGGAGAAGTAGAACACACATGAAAATTAGAACTTGACAGAACAAAAGAGGTCAGGATAAATGTTACCCTTCAGTCAGTTCGATACCTCTATAGTCTAAGGCGACACTACAATAAAAGTACTAAACAACATTTAGTACAAGTCAGAGACTTAGTACTACGAAGAATACAAAAAACTGACGGACACCATAAACTGCTCAGCCCATGGGAAGGTCCTTTTATTGTCACAAAAGTCTCTGGACTAGGCACATACAAGTTAATGACTGAAGATGGGGAAGAAGTGAGGAATACGTGGCATATCAGCCAGCTAAGAAGATTCTACGCTTGAAGAACTCAAGACAAAATCTATGTAACAATAAAGCGATATGTAATTAGGATTCACGATCAATGGAATAAAGATGATATTCCTCATCAACATTTGTCTTATTATAATCATTCCCGAGTTGTTTTCAAAACTGAATGAAAGCAAAAGAGCTGAAAAGATGCTTGAGTTCGTAATCCTAAGTTTATTCAGGCTTGGATAAGAGTAAGGCGGATAAGTTGACACTCAACCTATCTTGGGTTGTTTACACAACCTGGATGAGAGCCAGAGGTGCTCGACCTATCCCAGAGTTGTTTTCAAAACCGGATGAGAGCAAAAGAGCTGAAAAGATGCTTGAGCTCGCAATCCCAAGTCTTTTCAGGCTTGGATGAGAGTAAGATAGATAAGATGACACTCGAACCTATCCTGAGTTGTTTTCACAACCTGGATGAGAGCCAGAGGTGCTCGACCTATCCTAGAGTTGGTTTCATAACCGGATGAGAGCAAAAGAGCTAAAAAGACGCTTGAGCTCGCAATCCCAAGTCTTTTCAGGCTTGGATGAGAATAAGGCAGATGAGCTGACACTTGAACCTATCCTAGGTTGTTTTCACAACCTGGATGAGAGCCAGAGATGCTCGACCTATCCTGAAGTTGTTTTCACAACTGGATGAGAGCAAAAGAGCTGAAAAGACGCTTGAGCTCGCAATCCTAAGTTTTTTTAGGCTTAGATGAGAGTAAGGCAGATAAGCTGACACTCAAACCTATCCTGGGTTGTTCTCATAGCCTAGATGAGAGCCAGAGGTGCTTGACCTATCCTGATTTGTTTTTGCAAGTTGGATGAGAGCAAAAGAGCTGAAAAGACGCTTGGGCTCGCAATCCACAAGATTCAAGAGCAAAATAGTTGAAAGATTCACTCGAATGATTCAAGCAAGATAGTAAAAATGTCCTTTACAAAAGCACAATACAAAGTATATCTTTACAATGAAGAAAAGTGCCTAGATATTATAGAACCTAACTATCAACTTCGTCATCAGAAGGCGGGAGATGAATATCGAGCTTCTCAGCAATGAAGTTGGCTAGGTCTTCAACCTTAGACTCTACATTCTCAATGGACTCTTGATAGTTGTCATCATTAGTGTCCTCTCGAAGTTTCTCCAGAGGAACCGATGGCGGAAGAACACGGATGTGAGCCAAAATGTTCTTGACACATGCCCAGACCTCATCCTTCACAAAACTTTGAAGACGGTTAGGGATCAGCGGGATGAACTCGCCCCAAGTTTTCCTGTCATCTTTAGAAGTTCGAAGAAGCTTCACAATAGTCCTGAAAGATTTCCACGATGTAGCAAATCGTTGATCAGATGTAGACAACTTCCTAGACAAATCTTCAATGGTCTTCATCTCCTGCATAAGATCTCGATCAGCATCAAGTCTAATCAACTGGGCATGAGCAAGCTCCTCTTTAGCATGAGCCTTTACCTCTTTGGCCTTGTTATGACTAGATTGAACAGATATCTTTATATCTTCAATATTAGCCAAGAGCGTCTGCTTATCTTTTTGAAGGGCTGAACAAGACAATAAAAGAAAATTAGGCAAAAAAGGAGCAAGAAATAAAGAAAAAGATGGATCAAGGTATAAAAGAACTCGGAATACCATCACACGCTTTCTTCATGGCCTCCACCTTTTCCAAGGCTTCCTGGACCACAGCTTTCCTCTGCTCCTCCGCCTCGATCACCTGATCATGAAGGGCTTTTTCCTCCCTCTGATGCGTCTGATGCTCAATCTCCATCTCGACCCAACTGAGGTCTAAATCTGTCTTCAGAACACTAATCTTAGAGGTCAACTTTTTCTCGAACTCAGTCGAAAAAAAGAAGTCGACATGGTCCCGAGAGAAAGACTGATCAAACAAGATGAAGGGAAAGAAAGACAAGGCATAAGAACCCAAGAGGAACAGCAAAATAGTAACTCAAGAAAAACTTACCTAAAGTTTCTCTCCAAAAGAAGCAGCACCAGCCGCCAGAACTCCCCACTCCGTAGTCAGCTCCGACAAGCGATGGGTGGCGTCAAATTCCCGCAAGACGTCGTCATCCAGATGCTGACTACTAGTACCAAGGGCAACATGAGGAGAGACTGGCTGATGCGAAGACAACAAAATCAAGGCCGCAACCTAGGCAGCAGAAGCCCTGGCTACCTCCTCAGATGGACCTACCGCCACGGTCACCACCGTCCCTAGAGTAGGTGACTCTGCGGTAGCATGTTCACCAGAGGCCGCCGTCTCCCTCACAGCTGCCTCCCGGACTATACGTTTTGAGTCATGAGACTCAGTATGTATGGCCGCACCACTAGAATGCGAAGAAGCCGGTCGAGGGTTCAAAGAAGGCACGGGTGAAGATCTGCAAGACGATGAACAACCTCAACGACACAAGAAAAATAGAAAACAGAAGCAGACAACCTAACCAGGATTCACTTACTTGGCTGACTTCTTCTTCAAACTAAAATCCCCAAGCCGAGCTGAAGGTTTTGACGCAGGTATGGCGATAGAAAAGACATCACCAACATCCAGCGCCAGGAATGGCGTGATCGATAACTGAGCCCCAGGAGAACTCAGGCTCGACGACCGCTTGCTACGAAAGAACAAGGACAAGTCAAAAGAAGTGCCCAAGAATAATAGCAACAAAACAAAAAAAACTCACCGACGAGTGTCGAGGGACACATCATCATCCTCATCCTCCTCCCCCTCGAGCAACTCAACCACAATACCATCTGAGAAAGAAGAAAGTACTCGGTCAAGAACATGAACAAACTACAAAGAAGACAAAAATATTGAAATGCTCACCTAAGAGCATGCTACCTACAACTTGAGTACCTAGACGAGTACTCGATTGACGAGGCTTCTTGGTAGAAGACACCCCGACGGAAGCATTGTCTACTCGCGTCCTCTTGCTGCTACGAGGAGCTCGAGGACTGGACGAGGGACATACTCAACGTATGGAACAGTTTCTGCGATGGAAGCACCAGGAAGGATGGTGGTGGCTTGAGACTTACTGGTTGAAGACGCTCCAGCAAGGTTCTCCCTAGCTTTCACCCTAGAAGGGATGTCATCCACAGGGATCGGATCAACAAAATTCTGACCCAAATCCTGCAGATAAACAACAACAACAACAACAACAACAACAACAACAACAACAACAACAACAACAACAACAACAACAACAACAACAACAACAATAACAACAACAACAACAACAACAAGAGAAGTAAGGAAAATGAACACAGAAAGCACTAGCAACAAAGGAAATATAAAGAATAAAGTACTCACGAAAGAAAAGCAACTTACAGCAGGAGGCAGGTTGTCAGCACGATACTCAGGGACCGTGTGCAGAACGACGCTCACTACCTTTAGGATTTTCTTGAGGTGCTCTAGCACCTCTTCTTCGGTTAACTCTACAGCCAGGACCATATGAGAAGGGTCCTCGGCCCCGGAATACTCAAAGTCATAGTGCTCCCTCGCCTTCAAGGGTTGAACTCACCGGCACAGATAACTAGCGATGATTCTAAATTCATTCAGTCCTTGCTGCTTTAGAACCCGAATTCTATCAAGCAATGGCTAGATCTTCTTATGCTCTTCGCTCGATAGAGGGTTCTTCTCCCAATGATCATTGACCAAGGGACCAGAGTTAGAGTGAACAGCAAGGGCAGGGAGCATGTTTCCGGCATAAAACCACTCGGAACGCCACTCCTTCACAGAATCAACCAGGTCATAGTCAAAAAAGAGATTCTTCTTGCCCTGGCGGAATTGAATCCCATAACGACCTAAAGGAGAAATATTATCACTCCGGGGGTGTGGTTTCAGATGAAAGAAATAGCAAAACAAGGAGATAGAAGGGAGGATTCCAAGGAAGCTTTCACAGAGATGAACAAACACAGACAAGTGAAGCACACCATTTGGGTCAAATGTTTAAACAAATCCTAAAATATTAGAAGAAATGATGAAGAAAAGCAGAGGCGGGCAAGCAGAGACTAGCTCGAACAAAAGAGATAAACAGGACGATCTCACTAGGACCAAGAGTAGGAACTCGATGTTGGCCGGGGACCTTCCAATCAGCAAAGTCCTTCTCCTGGATTAGGCCATCCTTGACCAAATCACACAACTAATCCTCTGTGGTAGTCGGAACTGGCCAGAGCTTTTTCGCAGCCCTCATAGCGATGAATTCCTAATTCTTGATGACCGAGAGCGATGCCTCCTCATCCACTAAAACCTCCTTCGACTTGCTTGATGACTTCTTCTTACCCATACAATGGCAATGATCTAGGGTGGGCGGCAAAAGGTCAACGGCGGCGGCGACGGCGGTGGTAGAACTCTAGAGGTTAGGGCTTTTGCAAAGGCTTAATGAATAAGGGCAAAGATAGGGTAAGAAAGAAGAAGAAGGAGTGCCCTTAAATAGATTTACAACGGTAAAAATGCGGCCCATTAGGCCCGCTTAACATGGCGTGAAAAACACAACAATCCATTTTTTTCCATAACTGACATAGCCAAAACAACGGGCGACGCAACCTTTCACAACGGTACAGTACAACGTGCAGATCCCAGACTTATTCGTTCACACCGTGCCATTAACGAATTGATACAGATTGCACAACTCAGAAAGAACTCACCATCCATAAGATTCACATAATACATTACAGTACACCTCTAGAGAACCGGGATACTTCAAAAATAACCTAGACCATGCTCAAAAGCACTCAGACAACAAAAAGGAGACAACAACTGAGAAAGAAAGACTTTTTATTATAAATATCATCAAAAGACATAAGATTATAGATCTTACAAGACCTAATGAACTTGGTACTACGACGAGCAAGACAGCTACAAAGAGCACAGGCAGAATCCAGCTCTGGAAAAAGACTACGTGCTCCTAGCTATAACACGGCAGAATACAACCAACTCGGATACACTTTTTTTTAAAGGAAGGACGCAGTGCATCCAAGATGGATATCAACAGCACAATGGGATGACCCAGACCAAGCGAGGATCACAGACATCAGTCTACCCAAGCCTGATGTGATCCAAGATCATACGCTGATCTACACCGAACAGTCGCAAGGCATTGTGGAAGGATCAACTTGAAGCTACTGGATGATGGAACGTATCCCATATCACAAGACTTCTTCCACCTGCCACCACGTACTACCTGGTTCAATGCTACCGTGAGATTAGTCTGCCTCTAATCTCAATCACAAGACTTCTTCCGCTTGTTACAAGACTTACAAGACTCACAACTCACGCTTAGGGGCTGCTCTACTTCACAAAGTATCATAATCATGGCTACGGAGGCTTCAGACTATACAATAAGACACTTAATGAATAGAAGCAGCGCACCAGGAGGGTATTTATAGGCCAAAAAGCGACGTACATAGACTAGGAGCACCAACAGAACATGCCTCACAAAGGTCTCAGTGAAAAGATAGAAAGCAGTAAGAAGAGGACACGCGCGTGAAGGAACAGTATTCAAGGACAAGCATATTCGAAAGAATATACAAATACTATACACCTCGTGACTACAGAGAATTCAATTCAACTACCAACCACCACCAACATCGGATATAAATCTGGCTACCTAAGAAGACAATAGAAGACCCTCTATCCGAGTTCTTAACGATCGAAAAGAACTCGGAAAATGCTCAGGGGCTGCAAGGCACATATTCTGAGAAGAGATTTTTATTTTTTTCAACAATCAAAGTTTAAGACCCTCTAACTTTTTGTTCCAAATAGCAAGAGACTCGGGGGCTACACTCAGTGAGTGCGTTTTTTCTTTAAGAAAGCGCACGTCACTTAAAAGACTTCATCAAAAGAAGACCACTTCAAGGCTTCACGTCGAAAGAACCCAGAATGAAGTCTTTGAGTTCAACCATGAAATGCTCGGGGGCTTATCGATGCAGGACCCATAGGGTTCCCCAACAATGTGACTACAAGTCGCGGGCCTTGGCCTGACCCACGAACTAGAGCTAGGAGAGATGCAGCATCCACTACACCGAATTCGAGTAGAATATGCTAGACTAGCTGGATTCCTATGGAAGATAACTTCTATATCTAGTTCAAGACATCTTCTTTGGATCCGACTAGGATTGTAACCACACCATAGCCTTCTCTACCGATATAAAGAGAGGCTGTGGGCACCCCTATAACAAGAGACGATACAATACAATCAATCGCAAAGGCTAACGCCTACTGGACGTAGGGTTATTACTCGATCATCGATCGAGGGCCTAAACCAGTATAAATCAACTGTCTCTACGTTCACCGTTGAGTTCTAGCACAGACCAAAGCCCGAACAACTATCCCGGGTACCCCCATGGTAGGCTATCGGTGGTCAAACACCGACAAAGACCATGAACAATTCAATCATCAAAGTGGCAATCAAATTTAAAATGAAGAAAAGCTCAAGTGGAGATGAAAGTTTTATTTTTATTTGAGTTGAGTTGAGTTTGCCACACTATCAAGAGGGATGCTTCACCAAGGTTGAGATAAGAAAATGGTGCTCAACAAAAACCTAGTGAGAAACCTAAGAGTGAGAGAAAAGAAAAGAGTGAGAGAAGAGGAAAGAGTGAGAAGAAAAACATTCTCCCTGCCTTAGCCTAGGCCGGGTTTCCATGCCGGCTAGGCCACGATCCCGGCTAGGTCGGGTTAGAAGGGTGGCCAGGCCTCCTTTGGCCCCAATGGCTAGTTGGTTTGAATTCCCGGCCAAGCCGGGTTTTCATCCTTGCTAGGCCGGGTTTGTCGACTCAGACCCAACGGCTAGTTTTGGGTTGGTGGCTATAAATACTACTCCCTCTCTCCCATTTGAGGCTGTTGATGCTCTCCATTCTTCATCCACAACCAGAATAGCCCTTGGGCACTCCTCTCTCTCTCTTTGTGAGTGACTTGATTAGAGAAGACAAATCTTTATTAGAGAGTGATCCCAAGCTTTGTGAGCTAGCCTTTGTGGCATTAGTGAGCTGAGAAGCTTGTGAGAGCTGTCCCATTCTAGAGCACTTGAGCAAATCAAAGATCTTTGGTTCATTGCGTTTGTTTCTCTTGGAACTTTGTTCCTAGGCGGCAAAGTGTCATCGGCAAGCACCCAAGGGTGTGTGGGCTGTTGTGGTGTCCTTGTAAGAAGGGTTAGTCTCCCCGCTGAAAGAGGAAAGAAGACCCCTTAGTGGAATTGGTAGAAAGAGACCGTTTCGTGTCCGGCCACGAGTTGACCTTGGTTGGGTCCTCACCGGCTTCCACAACGGAGACGTAGGTCACCTTTGGGTGGTCCAAAATCTGGTCAAACAAATCTCCACGTCTCCCATTCGGTTTGCTTTGCATTTGTTCATATCGCATATTCTTATCTGTATTTCCGCTTGTGCTACTAGTGTGGTGTAGTTTGTGTTTGCAGGGGGTGTGTGAAAGTGTTCATATACCCATAAGAAAGCTACACACCAAGTTGCATCAAAATAGAAGAGGAGGCTCAAAACCCCTTTTTGAGCGTAGGCTATCAGAAGTTCTGACAAGTGTCGGAAGTCCCGACTGCCAGAAGTTCTGACAACCCGGCTAGGCCGCCATTATAACCCGGCTAGGCCCAGTTCAAGCCCCAAGTCGGCTAGGCTGGGATCACACCTCGGCTAGGCCGGGTTTGCTCAGTGGTGAGTTTATGTTCTAATATTCATTGAGAATTTTTGTAGAGCCTATTCACCCCCTCTAGGCATCGAATCAGTCCTTTCAGCGTCTCCCTTCGGTTTGGCGCCGTGCCCCCAGTGCCACTAGGAGGTCACCGGTCGTTGCTTTTGTCAAGAGCCCCCTCGTCAAGCAGAAGGTGGGTACAACATGTAGATGTTGTACTTGAAAGCGCATGTTGCATGGGTCTGTTTCAAGTGTTTTAGAGGTTTCATAGGTTTGTTGCAAATGTTTCATATACATGTTGCAAATCTAGATCGAGATGTTGCATATATTGCAATCACTGTACACATATGTTGTAACCTTCTGTTCCCAATGTTTCATATGTTTTTTTGATATATGTTGTAATTGTGTTTATTTTTGGATGTTGCACACGTTTCACACATCTGTTGCAAGTGTTTTATCTGAATGTTACATATATTTTTACAATGGTTTTGAGGTGTTTTCGTAAGTGTTTCAGATGCATGTTTCAAATGCTTCATCTGTCTTCATACCTATGTTCCAAGTGTTGTATTTGGAGGTTTTAAAAATAGATCGAGGGTGTTGCATCTGCATCTCCGTGTCTTAAGACCTATGTTGCCTGTCGCCCGTCATGGGACAGCGGGCCACCGCACTTGCTGGGCGCAGCCATGGGTCAACCCCTGTGGGCTTCCTCATGCGGGCGCAGGGTGGGCGCGGTGCGCGGATCCTGCGAACGGATGCGAGCACGGGTGCTGTGCTGGGTGGGATGCCGGGACGTGGGGCGTTAAGCGGACACGGAGCTACGTCTTGATTGATTGGATAGGCAGCGGCGTCCAAACGCATCTCACGCGCCAGACGTCCGGGCACTAGGAAAGCCATTTCATATTGAGCTAGACACAGACCCACACAAAACTAATGTCTTTAACTGTCGTCTAAAATACAAAATATTTAGTTAAGCTTATTGGCATTGGAATGTCTGAACCCTGTTCGTTTGAATTTATCAGTCTGACTTATTAACCATAGTACAATATTTTTCTCTCATAATAAATCAGCTCCAGCTAACTTATCAGCTGCAGAAACTAGCTAGGAGTACTTTGCTAGTGCAACTTTACTATGAATCTGTCGAGGAAAGTGACTTCCTATACCAAAAAAATAAACCATCGAATAATAAAAGTGTAACACGCTAGTTTTCATACTGATAAAATAGATTCAGTGCGTACATTACATACTCGTGTGAGTTCTACAAACACGAAAAGGATTAAACGGGTCCAAATTAAAGCGACACCCTCGGCGTACGGTTACATAGGTGATGAAACTCCCGTTCAGCTAGCAGTGATAGTGGCCAACTCCCTATCATGGTAGTGGCCAGGTGATGGAGCCGAGCTGGTCAAGCCGCCATGGTAGTGGTAGTGGTGGCCAGCATCTCCCTATCGATGGCCCCCTTGAGGAGGCTGCCTTCCTCGACGACCATCTGCACGGGGAGCACCCTGAGGCCGCTGGCGACGGCGAGCATGACCTCCCTCATCTCGGCATGGAACTCATGGCGGTCCACGGCGCCATCCCCGTCGCGGTCGAAGCACGCGAAGAGCGCCCCGTATAGGCCGGCGAGCTCGGCGGCGGGTGCCGGCGTGTTGGCCCCGAAGTGTGCCTCACGCACGCGTAGCGCCATGAGCTCCCTGGCCATCTCGGCGTACGAGAGGCGGCCATCGCGGTCCGCGTCCAGCGCCACGAAGCAGGCGTCCATGGATGAGTTTTTTTTACAAGCGTCCACGGACGAGTTGAACGCAAGCCCGTCCTCCACGAAGCTCTGCACCGTCCGCCCGTCTAGGATCTCCACGCTCATCTTGGGAATGGTCTCTTGTGCTTGGCACGGGCTCTTTTCTGTCCGTGTACACTTGTGTTTTGTTGGTCTTGTTGGATTGATCTCCCACCAAGATGGCCCAACGGCCACTTGGGCCTTGACTCGCGCCCTGATCGGGGGGCGCTCAACCCATAAGCGGTTGGTGGGCCCCCGTCGCGCAGTGCCATAAATAGGAGGTGAGGGCTAGTGGTTAGGGTAACGAGGTTCACTGCTGCCACACCCCACCATCATATCCTAGTCTGATCAAGAGGGGGCACTGTAGCGACGGGAAGCTCCACTGCGCCATCGCTGCCACTGGACCGGCGACTCCACTACACTACTCCGTCTTTCTTCACCGAACGTCGCTGCCCGTGCGCAGCCCTTCTCCAATGAACGCGATGGCGATCGCCGGCTCCAGCTCCTCCTCTGCGGCCCCTACTGGTTTGTGTGCTTCACATCTCCCTCTCCTTTCTTCCTCTCCTCGATCTATCCTCGATCTATGGCATTTTGTCATGAACAGAAAGGAACTACCCACTCGATCTACACCCTAGTGATCCTAAAATCTAACAATGGTACCGGAGCTAGGTTCAGAGTGTAGATCTGAGTTGGGAAAGAGAAAGAAACAGAGGATTCGATAACGAATCGAAGAAGAAAGAACCCTAACCTAACCCTAGAAGGGAAAAGGATAGTTGACACCACGGCGCGCGGTATGGACACCGCTGCAGGCGGGATGACGAATCCACCGCGCGCGGGGTGACAAAACTGCCGATCGTCATATTGGCGTCGCGTGGGAAGAGTGGCCACGCCTTCGCGCGGGCACAAAAGGCCGCGCCGCCACCATGTGCGTGTGCGCGCGCACTTGTAAAGGGCGCCGACCGAGGGGCCACTCAACGGTGCCGCGTGCGAACGCACTCGTGCGCTGGCGAGAGGCGCCTCGACGGTGCCACCTCCTTCCTCCGAGCCGCCATGGGCGGTCGCCGCCACCGCTTGTCTTCAGGCGATGTTGCGGGCTGTGCAAGAGGAGGAGAAAGAGAAAAGCGAAGGGAAGAAGGGGAGCCTACCGGACTTGGTCCGGTGGCGCTTTTCCTCACTAGCGCCGGTGACAACCATGGGCGCCGCCACTATAGCCTCTGAGGCCAAGAGAGAAGGAAAGGAATAGAAATGGTCTTAGGGTTTTAGGGGGAGCCGCTCTGAGCAGTTTTGTTCCCGCGAGGATGAAGGGCAACCGTTAGATCGGATTCAATGGACAGGATAAATCGGGCTTCTTTAGGCCCAGGCGGCATTGACAATTCCTGGCCTAGGCCCAGGTTACGGCCTGGGCGCGGGGGAGCAGGGCGCGTAGCACTCGGCTGCTGGGCCGCGGGCCGGCGTGAACGGCTGGGCCGCTGCAGAGCGCGCACAGTTAGCAGATCACGGGCCGAATACGCACGCGCGCGAGCGCCTGGGTCGCGTGCTGGTTTCGCCTTTGGGCCGCTAGTCATCCCAGGAACGGTGCAGGCCACGGGCCGAAGAGTGGGCGCGTGCGCGCGCTGGGCCGCAGGCCGTTACCAGCGGGGCCGAATGCAGAGAGTGCACAGTAAAGCATGTGAATTGAGTTTATTATTTTCATAAGCAAATTTTGAAGAATTTTGTTTCGTTTTTCATCTCTATTCAATTTGAACCAACGGGATAATTGCTTAGAGAATGGATAAGTACGCAGTGATGCTTCTGAATTAGTATTATTTTAAGATTTTTTTTAATGTTTCCACTGCAAAGAAAAGGTTTATTGTCTTCTAATTTGAAGAGCAGTTATAGCTATACAGTAAATAATGAAAAGTTTATCCTCCAGTTAAAATTAGAACCAACAGGAAAATTTTAATTGGAGGAATAGTCGGTTTATAGTTAAGAAAAATTATAATATTTGTTATTTTCTGACCAACGTTGATAATAACAATATTATAAGTTTATTTATGAGTTTAAGTTTAAAGAAAATTATGATGTTGTTATTTTCTGACCAACGTTGATGATAACAATATTATAATTATATGAGTTTTATGTTTAAAGTTTAAATCTCTAATAAATATTGCATCAAAGTGACTAATTTTCAGAGAATAGATAAGAAACAAGAGATGCTCCAGAGCGAGCAGAATGTAATGTATTTTCATGTTTCCGCTGCAATAACAATGATGATGATGATCTTCAAAATTAAATTCGAAACAACGGGAGGATTTAATTTTGAAGAGGGTTATAAGATAATTGAGTTTTCATATGTTAATTTCATTTCTGCCCAACGGTGATGTGGAATTAATGTAGAAGAAGGTTGTTTTATTCTATTTCTGCCCAACGGTAATATAGAATAGAACATAAAGTTTTAAAAGTTTAATGAACATTATTGTTAATTGTTGATTAATGTTTTCAGACAAAGAACTTTATGTCTTTATTCTTGAAGGGTGAAAAGGAAATGAGCTGGGTACTTGTGACTCAGAAGATAAAAAGTGCAATTTTTTTGCAGAAAGAAGACCATTGTGTAAGGGACTGCGGTCTCTTTAAAGAATGACTTTAAAAGAAAAAGAATTCTAGGATATTGATCCAAGAAATAGAACATTAAGAGTTTATTTTAAAAGATGTCTTTTATGTACTCTTTATGAAGAAGAATTTAGGTTTTAGTTTTTATCACCATGATAAGAGTTGTAATAAGTAATATATTTTTTTAGACTTAATCATCATGATATGAAATGTAATGAGTGACATGTATGTTTAATTTGACCAACGTCGGATTAAGCATGTGTGTTAAAGAGTATTCAGATTTATTCCTAAATTTGATTATTGAATATGAGCCAATCCTAGCATTTATGTCCCTCAAGGGAATTATCTCGCATGGCGGGAAAAAGTTTATGATAGTACCCGCATGGCGGGAAAAGTTTGAGAAAATACCCGCATGGTGGGGTAAAGTTGGCATAATACTTGTATTAATCAATCTTGCATGGCGGGAGAAGTTTAGCATAGTACTTATCCTGCATAGTGGGAGAAAGTTATGATGACTCATGTGCTTGATAGTGCTCTTCTATTGTGTCATAGTAATCAAGCACTCAATGAGTTTAAGGAGAACAGAAAGTTACAGACGAACCTCAAGATAAGAATGACATGCAAGCGTGACTTGCGAAAGTATTAATGATAAAAGACTCTGTTGAGTTCTTGAAGTGAAATGAGGACAAAGTACTCTCATACGAATTAAGAAATAATTTTATTTGCATGATATAATCATGTGGATGAAGTAAGTAATCAAAGATTCCTCATTCATAAGAGTTTTGAATAGTTTTTGAAATTGTGGTAGAAAAGTTCATACCACATTTCGAGGGGAAGAAATGTGAGATCAATTAAGAAAGACAATTAAGAAAGATATTTCCCCATATTTCAGATAATGCGATGCATACTATGCATTGAAGGCAAGAGTGATCTACAAAAGACAAATGTGATCGTCGGGGGAGTAAGACAGTCATAATAACGATACCCCTAAAATAAAGAAATAGCTAAATAATTCCTGAACCTTTTACAGTTCAGAGTTATTAAGACGGTGCTAAACGCACTATATAAGTTTTAGCAGATTAAACCCAAAATGAGAAAGTTTGAAGATGGGACAATCTGTGAGAGCATGTTACAAAAGTACCTAACTCCTTAAGGAGAATGAATAATATAAATAAGGATCTTATTACATAAGACCTTGTAGAATCAATTGTCTTTTGACAATAAAGGTCAAGAAATGCTAGTAGCTGAGGTCGTAGAAAATCTCAAAGAATAAGAAAATCAGATATTTTTTATGACTATAAAGTCTATATTAGTGAAATTCAAATGGAGGGTAATTCCACCTAATTTGAAGAAGTCATGAGAGGCGTTCACTCGTCTAAGTGGCAAGAAGCAAAGAAAGATGAAATGGAATCCATAATACTAATAATATTTTAGGATTTAGAATAAATTCCTTTGGAGATAAAACAGTAGGCTGTGATGGGTCTACAAGACAAAATATGATTGCAAAGGGAATATGTAAATATGTAGAGCGCGACTTGAATCAAAGTTTTTGCACGAAGCGAATGAATAGATTACAATGAGTGCTAGTGGCACATTATGATCTGAGTTACATCAGATGAAAGTAAAGACGGTATTTCCTAATGAGATTTGTATGAAAATAGTTACATGGAACAACCTAGAGATTTTGTCATGGAAAGAAAAGAAGAGATGCCACCTGTAGAAATCTCTTATGGACTAGAGCAAATCTCTAGATAGTGGCATTTAAAGTTGAAGAGTCAATTAGAAATTTTGAGTTAAAGAAAATGAGAGGACAATTGCATTTGTACAAAGTTATAGAATAAAAAATCCATTTCCTAGTCCTGTATATGTGAATAACATCTTACTTGTTTGTAGTGATGTCAATCTACTATATGAGAAGAAGAAGCTCTTGTTCTCAAGGTTTAATAAGAAAGTTATCGATGAAATATATCTCGTTATTAGAATTAAAATTCACTGAAATAGAAGAAAAGGGATATTAGAACTATCACATAGACATGCTAAGAAAAGTTTGTAAAGAAAAGCACTTATGCGGGTAAACCTACGCCTGTTCTCATGGTCAAGGGTAATAGTTTTGAAAACTTTAGTGTTCCAAGAAGCAATATGAGATTGTTTTAGATGGACGTCCTATATGCTTCAGCTGTTGGAAGCTTAATGAGTACACAGATAAGATATTACTCTGACATAGTTTATATATCCGGGTTATTTTGTCAAAAGTCCAGTCCAGATATAGATCACTGGAATAGAGTTAAAAATGTCAGCCTCATGCTAAGAAATAACAAGTACTCTCAAATAGTTGTGGGTATAAATGTTAAATTTTGACGAGATGTTTAGTGAAACCCACATAGTAGCTAACACTCGCAGTTAGAGTTTTATTATGGAAAAACTCCAAAGAAATAATTTTAGTATTATCAGTGATGCAAGGTTACAGTATAGCATGATATGAAGCCGCAGGACAGGCAAAATGGTTAAGGAACTTGTACCCGGAATTGATAATGGTTGTCAACAGCAATAACCATTTAGTAGTTTGCTCCTAAGACAACGGGTCAAGTGTGCTGCCAAACATATTGACATTAAAGTTATACGTTGTAAAGGAGAAAGTCCGGAATCATATTAAAAGGTATTGAACATATAAGTAACAAAAAAATGCTTGCGGATCCGCTTACCAAAGGCTTACCACCCAGTGTGTTCAGAGAACACACAGTCGACATGGGTTTCTGATATAGCCTATGATTTCTGGACAATAAAGGGCCCAAAGTTAAAGAATCTGTTTCAGATCAGAGATGTGTATTGTAGCTGTTAAATCTATCAGCGACTGACCGTGACAATGAGGCATGCTCTATACACTGATTTGTGATGAAACAAATAAAAGTGAAAACAATTAAAATCAAAGTTTAAAGTTAAAGTATAAGGTGAGATCAAGGGGGAGAATGTTGGATTGATCTCCCACCAAGATGGTCCAACGGCCACTTGGGCCTTGACTCACGCCCTGATCGAGGGCGCTCAACCCATAAGCGGTTGGTGGGGCCCCATCGCACTGCGCAATAAAAGGAGGTGGGGGCCGCGACTCACTGTATGAGGTTCACTACCACTGCCGCCACCCCACCGTCCTAACCCTGTCCGATCCGAGAGGGGCGCAGCCAGCGGCGGGAAGCCGCCACCGACTTCACCATTGCCACTGCACTGCGTCGCGGTCTCTTCACCGACCTCGCGTCTCCGACGACATGGCCGGCTCCAGCACCTCCACCACGACCTCCGACGGTCAGGCATCTAACCTCTCTCTTTCTCTCCCTCTAAGTCTTCACTGTTATCCCATGTTTTACACAACAGCAAAGAAAGTCAACCCAAATGGAACCCACCGATCTACACACAAGTCTCGGTTTGAACAAAAGGCAGCAAGGCAGCGGCCGCGTTTTATAGCGGCGAGCCGGCGGCGAGCCCACTTGTGGCCGCGTCGTGGTCTGGTCTAGTTTGCCGAGAAGGTAATATGCTGTGGGATGTGCGGAAGCAGCAGGCGACATGTGTTCACGCGCGGGTCTAAATCGAATCCAAGATGCGCTTGAGATGTAAGCCAAGTTTTTGTTCTCCTCTATCTAATCTAAAGAGAAAAGTCTATTCTAAATTATAATTCGTTTGACTTTTTTGACCTAAAATTTGACCGCTCGTCTTATTTAAAATATTTATGTAAACATAGTCAAATTTAAATCGTTCTTGAAGAACTTTTGTTAATAAAACAAGCTACAACAAAGAAAATGATATTTAGCACAAATTTTTTAATAAGCTAAGTAGTCAAATTTGATGTCAAAAAAGTCAAACAAACTGTAATTTGGAACGGATTTAGTAGTAAAAAGCCCTCCCACCCGTGGATTCGCATTCGGTCGCCGGCCGGTAAAGGCTCGCGGCGTCTCGCAGAACAGATCGAATACGCGGGGAATGTGCGCGCGCGTTCTCTGGACGGCGCCGGTGGCGGTGGGAGTGCGGTTCGGGTGTTTTGCAAAAAGAAAGCCGCGCTCGGCTCCGGTGCACGCACTGAGCGCTGTCCTTCGTGTGGACAGCGAGCTCCGGGAATTGAGTCGCCTTCACACTATACAAGTCCGAAACCATGGCTGCGAGCCTGCCATCAACAACATTCTTTTCTGTCGGCGTCGAGCGAGACCGGTTAAAGCGTCAAGGACTGGCAAGGTCATACCTGTACACACCTCGTCCAGGCGTAAGCTGTGTGCAGCTCCAGGGATTTAATCCAGTCGCAGGAAGGTAGAAACCTGTGTCTCTGGAAAAAAAAAAGACCGATGATGACGCTGATGCTGATGTGTTTTAAGAGAAAAACATTGTTTTATGACTAAAAAATGGTGCTGATAAGTTCAAGCGAACAAGACGGTTAGTCCATCCACGGAGCGGCTATAGTAGAACGGAGAACAGAGATGATACCATCTCGACGTCCGAATGGATGCCCGTGCGTGCTACCCCTTTCCCCACACCCCATTTTCCGCGCTTGCTCGTTTCGCGTGCCCACATGGGGCCCGTGTAACACCTCAGGTGTTTAGCTCCTTAATTGCATTGCATTTGCATAAGCATAAGCAAGCATCATTCATTTCATGCATAATCTTATAATATGTAAAACATACTTTGGAAACAATGCCACATATGCTTATATTTCATGTGAAGTAAGAAGTGAGTAGTTTGCAAAACATAAGTACCTTATGTGCAATTTCCTTGGTGAGATATGTCAACCACTTTAGGGTAACATAATTAGCAAGTGTTATGCAACACACTCATGCAACATGTGCAACACGAGCTTGCAACATTTGGGGTGAAAGTATTGAATTACTTGTTCCAAAGTATGTGACACTAGGAATCTTGTGCAACCAATGTGTAGAGGGGCTAATTAGGTCTTATAACACCTTAATTACATTTAGGGTAAGTAATGGAGCAATGTTCATGTTGACCAAAATTACCAAATTGCCCTTCCAAATGTTGTTGACTAAGTTGGACCCCTAGAGTGATCTGGTTTGACCAATTAAAAAGTCCAGTTTAGAGATCTTGCATGGAGGAGCAACCTTAAGCAAAGTTGTAGAGAATTTCATAAGGAACAAAAGTTCTAATATGGCCATCTCATGAAAATGATCAGAACATGCTCAAAAATGGCCCACAAGTCAGTAGTAGAGGCTGTTTTGGGACTTAGCCATTTTGGCTAAGTGCGGAGCTGAAAACCGTTTCACTGTACCTCACTTTAGCAACTTGTAACTCACAAACTAGGCCAAACCAATCCTGGAGCCAATTGACAAAGTTGTTGTCCACACATAGCTCTACAACATTGTCAATATCACCATCACCTAGTTCTAAATGGTTTAGGAGATATGGTGTCTAGAAAATCGGGTTTCAGTCGGCTTAGTGACTGAAACTAAGTTTCAGTTTCAAGGGTCACCACTTTGGAGCCTTGTAGTTTCAAATCCAGGCCGAACCAGTCTAAACTCCAATTGACAAACTTGTAGTCCTCATGTAGCTCTACAACATTGCCAACAGCACCCATACCTGGTTCTCGCTGGATTAGGAGTAAAATGAACTCAAAATCGCTCTGTCAGTCACCGTTTCAGACGCGATTCAGTTAAGTCAGACTTCGGTCATGACTGTCGTGGCCGACCGGCCGCAGGCCGTCGTCAACGCGTGGCCACGCGGTGGCAGCCGTACGCCGGCCTTGGCCCCACCCGTCGGGTCGCGACGCCTTCAAGGACGCCACGAAGCCGGATCCTGTCCCTCACTCGCGCCTCTGCTTCCCTCTCGTCCTCTCCGAGCCAGGGCGGAGCACCGAGGTGCCATTGCCGCCGTGCCACTTCCCCGCGCTCGTGCGCCGTCATCATTGAGTCTCGGCCCAATTCCTCCCGCCAGCGACACCGCAGCATCTCCCTCTACCACCTCCACCCCTTTCTGGGGGCGTTTGAGCGAAGGTGAGGCCGCATTGCTCGCTTCCGCCGCCACGGCCGCGTTCGGGACCTCGCCGGAGTGTGAGGCCACCGTGGTCAGAGCGGCTCGGCCCTTCTCATCCCTCTCTTTTCCCGTAGTTAGCGTTCCAGTGACCTCGGGAAACTCGGAGCGGGCTTGGTTGAGGCGGTAGGGGCTCACCGTCGCCGGCGTACCGCCGCGCACCTCCGACGTGCCGCCATGACCGACGGCGAGTGCTTTCCCGTTGCTCCGCCGCCCCGTTCTTGCCACCAATCGTTGTAGTTCGATGACGTGGTCATGCTAGTCCGTCCAATTGCGTCGGCCGGCTCACCGACGGCGAGCTCCGGCGACCGCAGCTCCTCCCCTCCGCCTCTCTCTCGCTGACAAGTGGGGCCACCCGGTCAGGCATACGCGCGTGGGCGGGAGCCATAGCAGGCCGCGCGCGGGAGCAGGCCGCACAGCGCGATGTGGGCCGCGTCGGCTTTGCAGGCCGGCCCGGTAACAGGGTTTTGAATTTATTTCATTTCTTTTATTCTGTCATAGTTTTAGTTAAGTTTTGAAAAATGTAGATCTAGGGTTTTACATGCCCAACAATTATGAGATAAATTTTGTTGGGATCTACAGGATGTGTAGTATTTTAGAAAAATATGAATTTGTTATGTGATGTCTGGTTTTCTGGATATTTAAATAGGTCTTTAAAATATGTTTTAAATCACATGCAAACTTGTTTAAATTGTATCTCGAGTTTCAGTGTTCCAAAAATTATGAACTTTGGTGGGTAGACTAATTTATACTTGCTATAGCTTTGGTAAAAATTTGGGCAGTAGTGCTTAAGTACTTTTCAAGTTATTATGCTATCTTGTTATTCTAGGAAATATTTAAATGAATTTTTGTAATTTTTCTACATGTGCAATGTTCATATAACTTTTTGGAGAATGTCTTGGTACCCTAGAGTGTCTAAGAAAATTTGCAAATCTGTTGTTTGACACTTTTTACTATGCTTTGTTATTTATACAAAAATCAGCCTTTTGGGCTTATGAATTTGGTGTAGGAAGTTCCTGTGAATAAATTTAGTTCAAATTTTTACAGTAGCCTCTTTTTGGGTCAGAGAGTCTCGTGTAATTTTTGTAGAATTTTAGGAGCAGTTTACATATATGTTTGAAATTCCACTTAATTACTTAAGTAAATTAAGAAATGGGTTTAAATAAATATTCTAGGTGGGCACACCTTACTTTCTGGTGTTTTTGTGACATTTGTGAACTTGTAGTAGTATTAGTTTGGTCTTAGAGAATGTTTGCCACATCAATAAATATTTAACCTTTACAATTTTAGGTTTTCTGGACAGCTGATAGTATTTCTAGGTTTGACTTTGGATAAAGGTGGTTGCTGGAAAACTTGTAAATACCAAAGTTGTAGTAAAATTTGTAAATGGGCTTGTGTCAAAATTTGGGAGCATTTGGCTTAGTAGTCTGGGAGTTATTGCTGTTTAAAGTGCCAGTCCAGAATTGACTGCTCTCTGTTTAGAGAGAACAGATTCTGGAACTTTGGAATTTCGATTAGGTAAACTTTGGAATTTAGTGTTGTGATCTGAAAACATTTTGTGGTACATTTCTTAAGATTTCCAGATTGTCTTAGATCATATCTTTTGGAGTTTGGAATCTTCAGTTATGTCAGAATCTTTGAGCTGCTGTCCAGAATAACTTACTGTGGTAACCTAAATAATGTCACTCTTGTGTTTATTAGGTGTTAGGGCCTTAACCGAAGAGGAACAACTATATCTTAGGTTGGGTAGATTAGGTAAGTACTTCTCCACCGGAGAAGAGATTTGCACGTACTAATAAAGTAACTTGATTAGATTATTATTTTATTTCTGAAATGCATTTCATTCCGAGCATGTTGCACCTTTATGCATCCATGATAATTATTGTGCATTCATGCAATAGGTGTACCGGAGGGGGTAACTCTCCTCGAATTCGAGCCGGTGATTCCGGAGGAAGTCCAGGACCAGCCGGAGCAGCTAGAGGAACCAGCCGGCGACGAAGCTCCTGCCGAAGATCTACCTGAGTGTCCTGACCACCGGCCTTCGACCTTTCTGAAAGGCAAGCCCCGGTGCATGCTGAACCTACTGATTTATAAATTAATCTTGAGTACTTTTAATTATTTAATGCATTAAGTTGTAGGAGTTATATGAAAACACTTGCTGCATTATACCTATCCTTGTCCAGATATCGTACTTAATCCTATATTAGGTTTAGGCACGTGTCAATGCTTAGCCCTGCTTAGTACGGTAGAAGTCGGATGATTTCTGGTCATCCGCGAGATGTAGGAAGGAGTCACGAGTGGCTTTATGGCTATCGTGGATGGAACCATGCTTAAAAATGAAATTGAGACCGGGCGGGAGTTCGATAGTACAGCCGCAAGACACTTCACGTCTTGGGTGTGGAGCTATGCCCGTCTGAGTCGTTTAAGGACCGATTCGCTGTACGTCCTTGAGTCATATTGAACGCAGTCTAACACTTAGTTGGCCGGATAAGCCGTTCCGACCGCGAAGCTGAGTAATGTGATTTAGGCCGGGAATCGAATGGTAGGTTGCTTCTTGGAGGAGAGAAAGGATGTGCTTAGGGACATTGGCGTGAGACCAAGGGGGGGTTAGAGTCCCTATCACCTGGCAGAGTGTCGCCCTTGGGGTTGCGACATTATTCGGACCCGCGATTCCTGAATCATATGAAACGGTGGCCTGTGCGACCCTGGCAGGGGTCTGCACGGTGAGTGTTAGAAATACCCCTCCAGCTGGATAGGAATTCGATTCGAATCGCCGTCGCTCCCGGTTAGTGAGCACTTGACTTAAGCAGTGGCAACGTAGATCTCATTAAATGAACCGGTGGTTAAGGGAATGATACAATGTTGACACAATTCAAACCTGCTCTGAATATAATGATGATAATTGTTTGATTATAATCAAGTGCATGTTTAGTACAGGTGCTAAGATAGATGATAGGTAAATGCTAAAAATAACTGCTAGTACAGGTTATAAGAGTCTCAATTACTTATGCCTTTATGCAAAAATGTGATGTCAGCTAGCCTCTTGTGAAAGCCTTGCATAATCCTTGGTGTCATCTTATTTCTGGTTTTCGACGGGTAAGTCTAGCTGAGTACATTCTAGTACTCAGGGTTTATTCCCTCCTGTTGCAGATGATATGCTCTATCAAGGCTTCTGCAAAACTTGTCTCCACCCTGCGGGTGAAGAAGACTAGATCACTTGGGCGTGATCATCTTTTATGTACTTTCCTCATGCTTTTGTGGGTTGTTGATCATCAAGACTGGCAGTAGTTAACAACTGGTGTGTGTTATGCTTCCGCTACTTTTATAAACTTGGTTTGTAATAATTGCGACTCCGTTTGTGTAAACTTATTTCAGAACTACTTGTGAAATGTAACGTATGATGTTGTATGTTGAATGATGCGATCCTGGTTGTAAGCAAGTTGGTTTGAAATCCTTCGTGGTTTCGATTGACTACCGGGATTATATGGGCTCAAGTTCGAAAATTTGAGCGCTTCGGTGCTTGTTTTTGTACTTGTGCTCTTATAATTTGGTCGGTTCTGTTACAGCTGGTACCGGAGCATAATTCAACATTAAACACATCGTATGAGTATTTAAAAACAAAAGTATTTGATTATGAAAAATGGTTAAAACACTAAAAATTATTTTTAGGTATGCCAGTGATCACATCCCTTAGCCCAAATAAGGACTCTTAGGTGGCTTATTATAAAGACTAACTTGGGGGCCTTGTTTGTTTTTGTTTCGTCGTCCATACGGCGTGATATTGTATGGATGCCATCCACTTGGGTGGTAATGTATGGATCAATTGCCTCGACGCTCTGGTAAGTGTGAGTTGTGAGAGCATGATCGTCCAACCGACGATCTAGGGGAGAGTAGTTTTGGTGACTTGCATACTTACATGTTTAAACCATGTAATTACGTAAGCACTTAATTGTGGGAACCTTTATATCGGGTAGCTTTGATACTGAAGTATATACATCTGGGGATGTGTATATGGAAAGTATTTAAATTACTGCTTTCTTGTGTGCATATATTGGGAAACTGTTGGGCTGAAATGAGGTTTTCTGCAGGTACACTAACAGCGTAACGAGTAGACCGATAGTTTCGCTTATATGAGAGAACGTATGTATGCCACCGCCTAGCGTTAGAACTTTAGGTTTCTACTAAGGTGAGAGGGCGTACGGAACGTGCATGCATCATGTTTAATTATATCATACATATCATTTACTCCCTCCTTAAAAATTTCAGTACTCCCGACTAAATTAAATTTCGTATCCCCTAAATGATCCTCACTTAAGTCGTATCTTGTTGCTTCAGATGGCACGTACCAAGAGGACCGCTCGCAAATCCACTGGGGGCAGGGCATCGCGTCACCAGCTCGCTCCACGTGAGCCCCGCCCTGAGCCTACTGAGGTGGAAAGGCTGAGGGCATAGTTGGCTGAAGTGACTGCTGCCAGGAATGCAGCGCGTCAGCAACTGGAGCAAGTGATTCGTGATCGTGACCAGGAAACCCTTGCAGTCCAGAGATTGACAATAGCAAACCGCAACTGTCAACGCATGTTGGTCCGTGTCATGAACCAGAGGGATGAAGCCTAGCACGAGGAGAACGTTCTGAGAGCTCGTCAGTTTGAGCTCGAGCAACAGTTGGAGAATGCTGAAGAATACAATGACAATCTTCATGAAGAAGTGCACCGCCTGAACAACGAGCTTAATCCCCTGCTGCCTCGAAACAACAACGTCAATGAGGACATGGGTTCGGGAATCTTCATAGCTGAAGATGATGAAGTGGAGGTCAATGGGCCCCAAGATGCCGAACCAGAGGAGGAACCAGAAGAAGAAGAAGAAGATGAGGAGTTAGAGCCTGTTAGTGATGAGGACGGCGGGGAGATCCATGACACCGACTCTGAGGACGATGCTTAGAGTAGTTATCACGTAGCCATGATGTTAGGATCGTCCTTTGTGCCCTCCCTGTGATGGAGTGAGGCTTTGTAATAACTTGACTTTTCATATGTAAGGTCGAACCCTATGTTTCCTGGTTGTTTAGTGGAACCTGTTAATTTCGATCGCATTTGGATGTCTTGTTGTGTGGCATTCGATGATGGTGTCACGATTAGCACCCTTCGGTGCCGCGACGAAACCGAGGGCCTCCTATGGCGCGCGACATAAGGCTGTGCTGCTTGGCACGCGCTGGTATCGAGGTGGCTAGTCATGATCCACCATGGAGCTCTACCGTTGAGAAGTCTCTTTGTGATCAGTTTGAAGTAGCCTTTCTCAGTCAACTAAACACTTTGAAATTGAATCCTAGTACCAGGAAAAAGGTCAAAAATCACGTAGATTTTAACGTAAACGGTTCAGTAACTGCTGTGCTCCTCGTGTGTGAGCCTTTATCAAAGTACATCTAGTTGGATTCTATCGCATGATTGCGCCAATTGATCCGCTTGAATGGATTGTGCGGTCGTGATGAATTATTGTGCCATGAGTATTTGAGGAGTCCATTTCATGAAGTCAGTTTGACAAATTTACAATAATTCATCTACAAATTTCCCACATCGTCAGTGCTCATTGGCTATGCATTTTGCAGATGTCGTACAATCTTCGTCGGGGTCGTGGCAATGAGGATGAGGAACAGCCACCCCCTCCACCACCACCTACCCCGGCTGAGCTGATGCAGACAGTGGTCGAAGGGCAGCGCATGTTGGCAGATGCTATGCGCTAGCTGGCTAACCGGGAAGCTCGTCCTGGCCGCCAGGGCCCAGAACCCAATCAATATAGTGATTTCAAAGACTTTCTTGATACTAAGCCCCCGCTCTTTAAGGAGGCGGAGGAACCACTGCAAGCTGATGAGTGGTTAAATACTATTGAGCAAAAGTTTCGTCTGCTTCGCCTGACTGATGAGCTAAAGACTGAATATGCTTCTCATCAATTGCATGGTCCAGCGGGTATTTGGTGGAGCCACTATCGTTCCACACTGCCTGCAAATGTCCCGATTGCTTGGGACCAGTTCAAGGCTGCATTCCGTGGGAATTATATTCCTCCAGGTCTTATGGCTATCAAACACACAGAATTCATGAGGCTGTCACAGGGAAATAAAAGCTTGACCGAATATCTACAATCTTTCAACAACCTGGCAAGGTATGCCACTGAGTTTGTGCATACCGATTCCAAGAAAATTGCTAGCTTTAAAAGAGGCCTCGGCCCAAAGCTAATGAAGACTATGGGCACTAGCAAGTGCACTACTTTCAATGAATTTATCAGTGATGCTCTGACTCAAGAGAATAACAATGCTATCTATTCTGCCTCTAAGAGCCGCAAAAGGGCCATTGAGGCGAGTGCTTCACAGTCTCGAGCTCCAGCTGCCCCGAGGGCTCCTCCTCGCCCTCCTGCCACAAATGCTAAGTTCCGTCCTCCGCAAAAGAAGGCACCAGTGAAGACTGGGTTTCATAAGGCATATACAGTGGCTCTGCCAAAAAGTAGTTCGAGCCAAGGCAGCTCCAGTGTCCCTCCTAGCAACATGCCTTGCTGGAACTGCAACAAGCCAGGCCATTGGTCCAGAAACTACCCTTACCCTAAGAAGAATGTCAACCAAGGTGGCCGTCAAGGGCACGCCCATTATAACAGCATTGAGGAAATCCCATCTGGTGAGGTTGTCACCGCTGGTAAGTTCCTAGTTGACCAACATCCTGCAGTGGTACTTTTTGATTCGGGTGCTTCGCATTCCTTTATCAGTCCTAAGTTTGCATCAGAGTTTGCACACAAATTGCATACTGTTGAAGGTGGGGGTTATTGTATTAGCGCAGCAAGTGGGAATGTTTCCACAGATAAAGTAGTGGGGAATCTTGAGCTTGAGATAGAAGGGCGAAAGTACTCGCTTTCCTTAGTGGTTTTGCCGGGCTTAGGCATCGATGTTATTTTGGGCATGAATTGGATGAGTCAGAATGGGGTACTCATTGATACATCCACTCGGGTAGTTATGCTCAGAGACCCTACAGATCAAAAAGGTTTTCTGGTACAACTTCCCAGAAAAGTTGATTTGTCTGGGGAAGTTCATGCTGTGCAAGCAAAGGCGTTGGCCGAAATTCCAGTAGTAAGTGAGTTTCCGGACATTTTTCCCGATGATTTGCCGGGGCTCCCTCTGGATCGGGATGTGGAGTTTAAAATTGAGTTGTTGCCTGGCACGGCTCCCATCTCTAGGAGACCCTATAGGATGCCTCCGAATGAACTAGCTGAACTTAAGGTGCAATTGAATGAACTTTTGAAGAAGGGGTTGATTCGTCCTAGTTCATCGCCGTGGGGATGTCCTGCTATCTTTGTAAAGAAGAAGGATCAGTCGTTGCGGATGTGCGTAGATTATAGACCTCTCAATGCAGTCACTGTCAAAAATAAGTACCCTCTACCACGTATCGACATCTTATTCGATCAGTTGTCTAAAGCTAAAGTTTTCTCCAAGATCGATCTAAGATCTGGCTACCATCAAATTAAAATCCGCCCAGAAGATGTTCCAAAGATAGCCTTTTCTACCAGATACGGTCTTTATGAGTATCTTGTTATGTCTTTCGGCTTGACAAATGCCCCCGCACACTTCATGTACTTAATGAATTCGGTGTTTATGCCTGAATTGGACAAGTTTATGGTGGTATTTATTGATGACATCCTGGTATATTCTGTGAATGAGGAGGATCACGCTGAACATCTGCGTATAGTCCTCACAAGACTGCGTGAACATCAACTTTATGCAAAGTTCAGTAAGTGCGAATTCTGGCTTCGTGAAGTACCTTTCCTTGGGCATGTGTTGTCCGATGGAGGAATTATGGTGGACCCCACCAAGGTACAGGAAGTACTGAACTAGAAGGCTCCTATCTCGGTTCACGAGGTCCGAAGTTTTCTTGGTTTGGCTGGCTATTATCGTCGCTTCATCCCGGATTTCTCCAAAATAGCCAAGCCAATGACTCGGTTGCTGCAGAAAGACACCAGGTTTGTCTGGACTCCTGAGTGTGATGCGGCTTTTCACCAACTGCGAACCCTCCTAATCTCAGCTCCGGTTTTGGCACAACCGGATATCGAGAAACCATTTGATGTTTATTGTGATGCCTCAGACATAGGTTTGGGAGGTGTGTTGATGCAGGAAGGCCGAGTAATTGCATATACCTCTCGACAACTTCGAAAGCATGAGGCGAATTATCCAACGCATGACTTAGAACTCACCGCAGTTGTTCATGCTTTGAAAGCCTGGCGACACTATCTGTTGAGCAATGTTTGCAACATCTACACAGACCACAAAAGCCTCAAATACATCTTCACCCAACCCGAGTTGAATATGCGTCAACGAAGATGGCTCGAGTTGATTAAAGATTATAACCTTCAAGTGCACTATCATCCTGGCAAGGCAAATGTGGTTGCGGATGCTTTAAGCCGTAAGTCTCATTGCCATTCCTTAGTTGAAACTGATTTTCATCGATCTCGCCTTCTACATCTAGCAGTCTTGTATAACATCACTGTCAGTTGTACTCTCAAAAACAGGATTATTGAACTTCAAAAGACTGACACTGGTATATTCCACATCAAGCGTAAAATGAAAGAACAAGAAACTACACAGTTCAGGATAGATGAAGAGGGTGTACTATGGTTCAAGGATAGGTTAGTTGTGCCTAAGGACTGGGAGCTTCGAAATGATATTATGTCTGAAGCACACTCTTCTAAGTTGTCCATCCATCCTGGTAGCAATAAGATGTATTATGATTTGAAGCCATACTATTGGTGGACCAAGATGCGGAAAGAGATAGCTGCATATGTGGCTAGGTGTGACACCTGCTGTAGAGTTAAGGCTGTGATATGAAAGCTGGGTTACTTCAACCACTTTCTATCCCAGGTTGGAAATGGGAAGAGATAAGCATGGATTTCATTGTCGGACTTCCTCCTACTGTCAAAAATCATAACTCCATCTGGGTAATTGTGGATTGTTTGACCAAATCAGCTCACTTCATTCCAGTTAGAGTGGACTATCGTCCCACTGACTATGCTGAGTTGTATTTCAATCAGATAGTCCGGCTCCATGGGATACCTCGTACTATCATATCTGACCGTGGTCCCCAGTTCACTGCCCGCTTTTGGGAGCACTTGCATCATCTTCTAGGAACCAAGTTAGTGAGAAGCTCTGCTTATCACCCCCAGACATCAGGACAGACGGAACGGGTTAACCAAATCTTGGAAGATCTATTGCGGGCATGTGTCATTTCATCCAAGGGTTCTTGGGAAAAATGGTTACCTCTGGCCGAGTTTTCGTACAATAATAGTTATCAAGAGAGTATTAAGATGGCTCCATTCGAAGTTTTGTACGGTCGTAAGTGTAGAACTCCACTAAACTGGGTAGAAGCTGGTGAAAGGAGATTTTATGGTATTGCTTTTGTTGAGGAAGCTGAGGAACAAGTCCGTACCATCCAAAAACATATGGCTGCAGCCCAAGCTAGACAGAAAAGTTATGCTGATCGTCGTAGAAAACCACTCGAGTTTGAAGTTGGAGACTTCGTGTATCTAAAAGTTTCTCCAATGAAAAGTGTCCAACGTTTTGGTGTTAAGCGGAAACTTGCGCCGAGATACGTGGGTCCTTTCCAGATCATAGGCAAGAGTGGAGCTGTTGCGTATAAAATCCAGTTACCTCCAGAAATGAGTGCCATATTCAACGTCTTCCATGTATCTCAGCTCAAAAAGTGTCTTCGAGTTCCTAAGGAAAGAGTCCCTTTAGGAGATATCAAGCTGGAATCCGATCTAACTTACGAAGAAAAGCCAGTCCGGGTGATAGATACTCAGGAACGAGTAACTAGAAGCAAAGTGGTTAAATGGTATAAAGTAATGTGGAGTAATCAGGGTAGTGAAAGCGACGCTACATGGGAACGGGAGGACTATCTGCGGGATGGTTATAAGGAATTCTATGAAAAATGGTACGCTTTCCAAATCTCGGGACGAGATTTTTATAAGGGGGGAGGGCTGTAACACCTTAGGTGTTTAGCTCCTTAATTGCATTGCATTTGCATAAGCATAAGCAAGCATCATTCATTTCATGCATAATCTTATAATATGTAAAACATACTTTGGAAACAATGCCACATATGCTTATATTTCATGTGAAGTAAGAAGTGAGTAGTTTGCAAAACATAAGTACCTTATGTGCAATTTCCTTGGTGAGATATGTCAACCACTTTAGGGTAACATAATTAGCAAGTGTTATGCAACACACTCATGCAACATGTGCAACACGAGCTTGCAACATTTGGGGTGAAAGTATTGAATTACTTGTTCCAAAGTATGTGACACTAGGAATCTTGTGCAACCAATGTGTAGAGGGGATAATTAGGTCTTATAACACCTTAATTACATTTAGGGTAAGTAATGGAGCAATGTTCATGTTGACCAAAATTACCAAATTGCCCTTCCAAATGTTGTTGACTAAGTTGGACCCCTAGAGTGATCTGGTTTGACCAATTAAAAAGTCCAGTTTAGAGATCTTGCATGGAGGAGCAACCTTAAGCAAAGTTGTAGAGAATTTCATAAGGAACAAAAGTTCTAATATGGCCATCTCATGAAAATGATCAGAACATGCTCAAAAATGGCCCACAAGTCAGTAGTAGAGGCTGTTTTGGGACTTAGCCATTTTGGCTAAGTGCGGAGCTGAAAACCGTTTCACTGTACCTCACTTTAGCAACTTGTAACTCACAAACTAGGCCAAACCAGTCCTGGAGCCAATTGACAAAGTTGTTGTCCACACATAGCTCTACAACATTATCAATATCACCATCACCTAGTTCTAAATGGTTTAGGAGATATGGTGTCTAGAAAATCGGGTTTCAGTCGGCTTAGTGACTGAAACTAAGTTTCAGTTTCAAGGGTCACCACTTTGGAGCCTTGTAGTTTCAAATCCAGGCCAAACTAGTCCAAACTCCAATTGACAAACTTGTAGTCCTCATGTAGCTCTACAACATTGCCAACAGCACCCATACCTGGTTCTCGCTGGATTAGGAGTAAAATGAACTCAAAATCGCTCTGTCAGTCACCGTTTCAGACGCGATTCAGTTAAGTCAGACTTCGGTCATGACAGTCGTGGCCGACCGGCCGCAGGCCATCGTCGACGCGTGGCCACGTGGTGGCAGCCGTACGCCCATCGACGCGTGGCCACGCGGTGGCAGCCGTACGCCGACCTTGGCCCCACCCGTCGGGTCGCGACGCCTTCAAGGACGCCACGAAGCCGGACCCTGTCCCTCACTCGCGCCTCTGCTTCCCTCTCGTCCTCTCCGAGCCAGGGCAGAGCACCGAGGTGCCATTGCCGCTGTGCCACTTCCCCGCGCTCGTGCGCCGTCGTCATTGAGTCTCGGCCCAATTCCTCCCGCCAGCGACACCGCAGCATCTCCCTCTACCACCTCCACCCCTTTCCGGGGGCGTTTGAGCGAAGGTGAGGCCGCATTGCTCGCTTCCGCCGCCACGGCCGCGTTCGGGACCTCGCCGGAGTGTGAGGCCACCGTGGTCAGAGCGGCTCGGCCCTTCTCATCCCTCCCTTTTCCCGTAGTTAGCGTTCCAGTGACCTCAGGAAACTCGGAGCGGGCTTGGTTGAGGCGGTAGGGGCTCACCGTCGCCGGCGTACCGCCGCGCACCTCCGCCGTGCCGCCATGACCGATGGTGAGTGCTTTCCCGTTGCTCCGCCGCCCCGTTCTTGCCACCAATCGTTGTAGTTCGATGACGTGGTCATGCTAGTCCGTCCAATTGCGTCGGCCGGCTCACCGACGGCGAGCTCCGGCGACCGCAGCTCCTCCCCTCCGCCTCTCTCTCGCTGACAAGTGGGGCCACCCGGTCAGGCATACGCGCGCGGGCGGGAGCCGTAGCAGGCCGCGCGCGGGAGCAGGCCGCACAGCGCGATGTGGGCCGCGTCGGCTTTGCAGGCCGGCCCGGTAACAGGGTTTTGAATTTATTTCATTTCTTTTATTCTGTCACAGTTTTAGTTAAGTTTTGAAAAATGTAGATCTAGGGTTTTACTTGCCCAAAAATTATGAGATAAATTTTGTTGGGATCTACAGGATGTGTAGTATTTTAGAAAAATATGAATTTGTTATGTGATATCTGGTTTTCTGGATATTTAAATAGGTCTTTAAAATGTGTTTTAAATCACATGCAAACTTGTTTAAATTATATCTCGAGTTTCAGTG
Source organism: Saccharum hybrid cultivar R570 (assembly GCA_038087645.1). Classification (NCBI taxonomy): domain Eukaryota; kingdom Viridiplantae; phylum Streptophyta; class Magnoliopsida; order Poales; family Poaceae; genus Saccharum; species Saccharum hybrid cultivar. The sequence goes on along the minus strand of JAQSUU010000365.1, from coordinate 1,253,915 downwards.
TTCTAAAAATTATGAACTTTGGTGGGTAGACTAATTTATACTTGCTATAGCTTTGGTAAAAATTTGGGCAGTAGTGCTTAAGTACTTTTCAAGTTATTATGCTATCTTGTTATTCTAGGAAATATTTAAATGAATTTTTGTAATTTTTCTACATGTGCAATGTTCATATAACTTTTTGGAGAATGTTTTGGTACCCTAGAGTGTCTAAGAAAATTTGGAAATCTGTTGTTTGACACTTTTTACTATGCTTTGTTATTTATACAAAAATCATCCTTTTGGGCTTGTGAATTTGGTGTAGGAAGTTTCTGTGAATAAATTTAGTTCAAATTTTTACAGTAGCCTCTTTTTGGGTCAGAGAGTCTCGTGTAATTTTTGTAGAATTTTAGGAGCAGTTTACATATATGTTTGAAATTCCACTTAATTACTTAAGTAAATTAAGAAATGGGTTTAAATAAATATTCTAGGTGGGCACACCTTACTTTCTGGTGTTTTTGTGACATTTGTGAACTTGTAGTAGTATTAGTTTGGTCTTAGAGAATGTTTGCCACATCAATAAATATTTAACCTTTACAATTTTAGGTTTTCTGGACAGCTGATAGTATTTCTAGGTTGGACCTTGGATAATGGTGGTTGCTGGAAAACTTGTAAATACCAAAGTTGTAGTAAAATTTGTAAATAAGCTTGTGTTAAAATTTGGGAGCATTTGGCTTAGTAGTCTGGGAGTTATTTCTGTTTAAAGTGCCAGTCCAGAATTGACTGCTCTCTGTTTAGAGAGAACAGATTCTGGAACTTTGGAATTTCGATTAGGTAAACTTTAGAATTTAGTGTTGTGATCTGAAAACATTTTGTGGTACATTTCTTAAGCTTTCCAGATTGTCTTAGATCATATCTTTTAGAGTTAGGAATCTTCAGTTATGTCAGAATCTTTGAGCTGCTGTCCAGAATAACTTACTTTGGTAACCTAAATAATGTCACTCTTGTGTTTATTAGGTGTTAGGGCCTTAACCGAAGAGGAACAACTATATCTTAGGTTGGGTAGATTAGGTAAGTACTTCTTCACCGGAGAAGAGATTTGCACGTACTAATAAAGTAACTTGATTAGATTATTATTTTATTTCTAAAATGCATTTCATTCCGAGCATGTTGCACCTTTATGCATCCATGATAATTATTGTGCATTCATGTAATAGGTGTACCGGAGGGGGTAACTCTCCTCGAATTCGAGCCGGTGATTCCGGAGGAAGTCCAGGACCAGCCGGAGCAGCTAGAGGAACCAGCCGGCGACGAAGCTCCTGCCGAAGATCTACCTGAGTGTCCTGACCACCGGCCTTCGACCTTTCTGAAAGGCAAGCCCCGGTGCATGCTGAACCTACTGATTTATAAATTAATCTTGAGTACTTTTAATTGTTTAATGCATTAAGTTGTAGGAGTTATATGAAAACACTTGCTGCATTATACTTGTCCTTGTCCAGATATCGTACTTAATCCTATATTAGGTTTAGGCACGTGTCAATGCTTAGCCCTGCTTAGTACGGTAGAAGTCAGGTGATTTCCGATCATCCGCGAGATGTAGGAAGGAGTCACGAGTGGCTTTATGGCTATCGTGGATGGAACCATGCTTAAAAATGAAATTGAGACCGGGCGGGAGTTCGATAGTACAGCCGCAAGACACTTCACGTCTTGGGTGTGGAGCTATGCCCGTCTGAGTCGTTTAAGGACCGATTCGTTGTACGTCCTTGAGTCATGTTGAACGCAGTCTAACACTTAGTTGGCCGGATAAGCCGTTCCGACCGCGAAGCCGAGTAATGTGATTCAGGCCGGGAATCGAATGGTAGGTTGCTTCTTGGAGGAGAGAAAGGATGTGCTTGGGGACATTGGCGTGAGACCAAGGGGGGGTTAGAGTCCCTATCACCTGGCAGAGTGTCGCCCTTGGGGTCGCGACATTATTCGGACCTGCGATTCCTGAATCATATGAAACGGTGGCCTGTGTGACCCTGACAGGGGTCTGCACGGTGAGTGTTAGAAATACCCCTCCAGCTGGATAGGAATTCGATTCGAATCGCCGTCGCTCCCGGTTAGTGAGCACTTGACTTGAGCAGCGGCAACGTAGATCTCATTAAATGAACCGGTGGTTAAGGGAATGATACAATGTTGCCACAATTCATACCTGCTCTGGATATAATGATGATAATTGTTTGATTATAATCAAGTGCATGTTTAGTACAGGTGCTAAGATAGATGACAGGTAAATGCTAAAAATAACTGCTAGTACAGGTTATAAGAGTCTCAATTACTTATGCCTTTATGCAAAAATATGATGTCAGCTAGCCTCTTGTGAAAGCCTTGCATAATCCTTGGTGTCATCTTATTTCTGGTTTTCGACGGGTAAGTCTAGCTGAGTATATTCCAGTACTCAGGGTTTATTCCCTATTGTTGCAGATGATATGCTCTATCAAGGCTTCTGCAAAACTTGTCTCCACCCTGCGGGTGAAGAAGACTAGATCACTTGGGCGTGATCATCTTTTATGTACTTTCCTCATGCTTTTATGGGTTATTAATCATCAAGACTGGCAGTAGTTAACAACTGGTGTATGTTATGCTTCCGCTACTTTTATAAACTTGGTTTGTAATAATTGCGACTCCGTTTGTGTAAACTTATTTCAGAACTACTTGTGAAATGTAACGTATGATGTTGTATGTTGAATGATGCGATCCTGGTTGTAAGCAAGTTGGTTTGAAATCCTTCGTGGTTTCGATTGACTACCGGGATTATATGGGCTCAAGTTCGAAAATTTGAGCGCTTCGGTGCTTGTTTTTGTACTTGTGCTCTTATAATTTGGTCGGTTCTGTTACAGCTCGCGCGCGCCCAGATGTCTCTGACGCCGCTCGACAGCACGTGAGGACGGTCTGCTCGCTCGGCAGCGTCCCAACAACTATAGCAAGCTGCTGCGGTAAGTGAGTCTCATTCAATATGTGCAACATCCGGTCTACTTTTACAACATTTAGATGAAATACTTCCAAAACACCAGAAAAATTTTGAAAACACGTGTGTAACCATTATAAACGTTGCAAATATCCAGATGAAAACACTTGCACATATGTACCAAAATACTTGAAACACTTGCATATGCAACATCCAGATGAAACGCTAGCAACATATGTTTGAAATAGATGAAACATTTGGTACAGACACTTGAAAATATATGTATAGCCATTGCAACATGTGCAACATCCTGATCTACTTTTGCAACATCGATATAAAACGCTTGCAACATATCTCTAAAAAACTTTAAACACTCGCCTGCAACATGCGCTTCAGCGCAATGTCATCTTGTTGTCTCGATAAATGGAGGCTTGTTATTGCGGAGCTTGACACCGGCGTGGAGGTCGGCGACGGCGCGTGCATCTCGCGCGAAGGATGGAGCGCAGCCGCGGCAGAAGGGGCGACTTCGGGCAGGGGCTCGCGGCGGCACTGAGGTCGTCGGCGGTGCATAGAGCTCGCGCCGACACTGTGTTCCGGCGCGGGCATCTCGCCGACGGATAGAGCGCAGCCACGGCAGGAAGCGCAACTCCGGGCAAGGGCACGCGTGGGGCGGCGCGGGCAGGGCGGGGCGCAGTCTGGTTCAGTCCGTCCGGACGCCTAGAAGCATATGGCAAAATCGTTCGGAGTTTCTTCGTGGGGGCAAAAAAAACAAAAAAAAATGTTGGCCTCCTAGAAAAGCAGCTTGGGCATGCCAAAACGAAGTTAGCAGCAGAGGAAGAAGTAGCCAAGGCTAGTAAAGGTCCGTTAACACAAACATAGCGAATCAGGAATTCAGGATGGGGGCCATGCGACCATGCCTCGATGGCTCTCCAGGCGTGGGGAGCGGCATTCCAGGCTTCCAGCCGAGGCATGTTCGGCACGCACCCGCAAGTTGGCCGGGGACCAAATCAATGGGCCAACCTTGGGCTAGTTTGGTCTACCGAAGACATCAACCACACTATCGCCTTGTTTAGTTTGTCTCAAAGTTCCAAGTTTTTTCACTCTCTCCATCACATCAATTTTTAACCGCTTATATGGAGTATTAAATGTAGGTAAAAAAATAACTAATTACACAGTTTAGTTGGAAATCACGAGATGAATCTTTTGAGCCTAGTTGGTACATGATTGGACAATATTTGCCAAATAAGACGAAAGTGGTACTATTCATCAGTTTGAAATTTTCTTCAATCTAAACAAGGGCCATATCAGTTTCCTTTCAGCAACACAGTGACCCAAGTTCCCCATCCCAACTCTGCGACAGCGACCTTAGATAGGAAAAAGTCCACGTTACCTCCTTGAACTTTCGCGAAAGTCCGCTTTTCCTCTTTGGACTCCAAAACCGGGCAAAACAACTCCCTCAATTTTTAAAACCGTTCATCTTACCTCCATAGCACTGTTATAAACAGTTTTGAAGACAGTTTTGTCTTTTTCTTTTTTATTTATTTCAGCTGAATCTTGAAAAAATCATAGTAAATTACAGAAAAATTATAAAATAAAAAATCTAATTTTGTTGGACTCTACATGAGTAGATCTACACATTGAACATATAATATGATATGCACGTCAGCGGCTGGCCAAGCCATGGGCCAGCTACAAACTCAAAGCAGCCCATCCGAAGTCCAAGTCTGCGGCCCAAGCGAGGTGAAATCGAAGCCCAAAGCTGGCCCGGCCGCGTCCAAACCGAAGCGTCGGCGTCGGTGGCGGTGTCCCCGTCCCGGAAGCGACCACGGCGACATGGCACGCACACAGCCTCAGCCGGCACACGCGCAGCAGACAGCACGGCACCATGACTTGCAAGGGAATTAAATAGCCCTGGTCGTCGTCTCGCTCGCTCGCGCGGGCCGGACGTGGATGTCTGGCCAGCAAATCCGCGGGACGCTTCGCTTGAGCGACATGGCAACCATCTTCTCCCGCGTTCTACGTCAGGCCACTCCTTTTCTCTCCTTCCTCTCCCGTGCTCGCTCGTTCCATTGCATTTCCGGTCCGGTGGGCGGTGGTTCTCCCGTCATCAGTCGCCAATAATTGCGGCTCCGGTGACGTCTCCACGGCCACCACGAGATTTTGCGTCGCGGTGACCAATGATTTTGCTGCGTGGAAGTTTATTAATTAAGTACCGTGGGATAAATACAGTGTCCGTACAATGTGTTGCTGCCTTTTATTCTCTCCTGGATGAATAAAAACAAGCAACGTTTCTAAGCTCCGAGTTGGTAAGATCTGCAGGTTCAAGTGGATTGAATCCCAAGTTCTGAACGAGAACAATCTAAGATCTATCTTCCTCTTTACAGTACCTTTTGTCTTTTGATGAGAAGAAGAGAAGGCTTGCTTGATCCTGACAACGAATGAAGCTCGGTGGGCTCGGCGTCATCGACCTTCGCAGGTTTGGTATGGCTCTCAGACTACGCTGGGACTGGCTGAGGAGGTTTGACACTAGCCGGACCTGGGTGGATATGCCATCCTCTTCGGACAAGGCCGCGGCTGCCCTCTTCCGTGCGTCCACACTGCCGGTTCTGGGCGATGGTGGATCAACTTTGTTTTGGCTGGACCCGTGGATCAATGGCCGAAGCATACAGCAGATTGCACCCGCCGTCCTTGCTTTGGTCCCTCGTGCGAGGGCGAATTCGAGGACCGTGGCGTCCGGCATGAATGACCGTGCATGGGTGACGGACATTGTTGGTGCCAGGACAGTGCAAGTGGTCCTGCAGTTCTTGGACCTCTGGGACATGCTTCGTGAGATACAACTGCTACCTGGGGTCTCGGACTCTGTTGTTTGGCGTTGGGCATCAGACCTGAAGTATTCCGCGGCGTCCGCCTATGGAGCAATGTTCATCGGCTCGTGTACGCCCTTTGGTGCCAAGCTCATCTGGAGCTCTCGCGCACCACCCAGGGTCAGGTTTTTCCTTTGGCTTGCCCTTCACCGCCGATGCTGGACCGCGGAACGCAGGAAACGGCATGGCCTGCAACCGGATGATAGCTGCGTCATGTGCCAGCAGGCTTCGGAGACCCTCGACCACATCGTGCTCGGTTGCGTCTTCAGCCGGGAGGTTTGGCACCGGCTACTTTCCAGGCTCCACCTCCAGGATCTTACTGCTGGCGGCGACCTGGACCTCTTCGTTTGGTGGAGCAGGGCCAGACTGCGGGTACCGCGGATGAGCAGAAAGGGATTTGATTCACTCGTCGCGCTCACTTGCTGGTCGCTCTGGAAAGAGCGCAATGCCAGAACTTTCAGAGGTGAAGCTTCTTCAGCCGCCGACCTCGTCACCAGCATCTCCCAGGAGGCCGAGCTTTGGGTGCGGTCCGGCTTTGCTTGTCTGTCGTCCCTACTTGTCTTGATGTAATCTCGCCTTTTCTTTCCGCTTGCGTGCGGCGCGCTTTCGTTTGGTTTTGGGCACCCCTCCGTGCCCTTATGTTCTTTGTTTTGGTGTTGTTTAGTTCCTCTTAATGAAAGACGTGCTACAGTGCACGTTTGCAAAAAAAAAAGTTAGGCTACCTCAAAGTCATCAACCGCTGAAAGTCTGGAACGCAGCCTTTTCATTGGTGATCATTGAATAAGTGAAAGGAGGCACTTTCGTGTTAGTGGTTACGATCATGAATTAGGCATGCACTAATCGATTCTATGTGGCGAAAGGAGGGGCATTAGCTAAGCTACCTGCAATTCTAGACCAAACAGGAGCTTGGTTTTCAGGTAGAGGTGGTACTGTTATACTTAGAGTGAAAGAAAAGACAATAAGCACATATGTAATCATCACATTTTCTTGGAAAGTGAAACGAAACCAGAAAGTGAAGGGTTTTTCTTTTGGCGAAACAAAAAAGTAAAATGGAAAAAACTTCTCGGTAGTTGTTTATGTGAAAAAGGAGGACATGAGCTTCTTGCTGCACCTTTTATTCCTGTAGATATGTGATATAGTACAAGCTAAAAAAATCATGGCTGGTCTAACAAATGCCATGTAGCCAACATGCAGAAATATGATTAGCGATGTGTAGTTTCAAAAAAACATGTCTATACTTTCCTTATTTCTTTTTGAATTTTCTTATCAGACTGAGCTATAGTACTAATGTGGACATGAAATTCAACTATGCAGTAAAATTCATCGAACTTTGCAGTCTTTTAGTGTTAAACATGTTACTACTTGATCGGGGATGACAAATAATGGCACTGAATTTGATTTCGTGTCGAAACTTAATTGAACATGGCAGCTCCAGAAATGAACTTTCCTCTCCCTTTGATGATTAAGGTGTCTATTAATGTGAGCTCGTTGATGGTACCTACCGCTGAACAATTGTTATTCTACTAGACTTGATGCATGGAAGATGCTTAATCGATCCCACCAGATACAAACTGTATCAACTGTGTCAAGTTGCTGTCTCACCGACACTTCAAAATCAAGTCAGGTAGTGGGCTCACATTATCAAATCCAGTTGACACCTCATATTACTGAATTATATATCGATCACGACATATTTATTTCTGAAATAATAAAATGTTATATGTACATAGACGTACATAACATATTTCATTTAAGAATAAGAAGAAGGTGTTGACTAAATATCTGTGAATCCTTCAATTCTAATCAAGAACTAACCCATCATTTCTAGAAAGATCATTTTTCATGAGATAAAAAGGTGGCTGATGACAATTTGTGACATTTTCTCGTAGTCATGTGCTTGTCTACTTCAAGAAAAATAATTTGGTATTTACTTTGAGTGTCGTGCAAGTTGAAGGAATCCTTGATATAGAAAAAAAGGAGCATTGGTTACACTGTCAGGATTATTAACCGCACCGATGCACTAAGCTGACTTGAAGTCTTCCATGAAAAGCCTTAGTAATCACTAACCACTGCTGATCTGCTACTGACTTTTGTAGTTATTATACATGTGGTCTAGACTCCAGATCAGAGACCAATAGTGATTCAAATCAGAGTTTCTTTAGGCCTTGTTTAGTTTCTCCTCCAAAATTTTTCACCCCATCATATTGGATGTTTGATACATGCATAGAGTATTAAATGTAGACGAAAAAATAACTAATTGCACAGATTGTGATAAATTTGCCAGACGAATTTTTTAAACCTAATTAGTCCATGATTTGATAATAAAGTGCTATAGTAACATATGTGCTAATGACGGATTAATTAGGCTTAATAAATTCGTCTCACGGTTTCTAGGCGAGTTATGTAATTAGTTTTTTATTAGTATCCGAACACCTCTTTCGACATCCATGAAACATCCGATGTGACACCCTAAAATTTTTCACCTCAGGAATTAAACACCGCCTTTGCCCTAAAATGCTCATATGAAATGTTGATACCTATATCCTGAAAGGTGTTAGAAGAGTCAAGGGTCTATTGGGTCTTAGCCCGTTAGGGTTAATTAGTCGCTTGCTTAGAGCTCAAGTAAGACATCTTCTCTATATAAAGAGAGGATTGTTTGTTTTCGTAGTTCATTGATTCATCAGTTCATTAGATCGGGTTGTTTTCGTCACGGAGAATAACTGAAGAATGATTCACAGTGTATACAAAAACCTAATCCATACTACTGTAAGTGAGAGAGAGAAAAGATTGAAGTGCAGTAGTATTGCAAACCATCAAAAGCCGTAGTGGTTGGAGCGTTCTCGTTGGTGGACGCCATCTGCGCTAGGCAGCGACGTTCGGGGAAGATGAGAGTCGACGCAGTGAAGATGGTGGCGCAGTGAAGACGGTGGCGGCTTCCCGTCACTGGCTGCACCCCTTCTCAGATCGGGATCGGGAATATCGGTGGGGAGTGGCGGCTCAGGTGAACCTCGTGTCTAGAGCCAGCCGGCCCCCACCTCTATATATAGCGCAGTGTGACGGGGGCCCACCAACCATGTAGGGTTGGGCGCCCCCGATCAGGGCGCGAGAAGCAAGGCCCAAAAGGCCGTTGGGCCTAATGGTAGGAGATCAAAAACCCAACAAGGAGATGTATCAATCTAATGAAGTAAGAGATTAGAAGGAAAAACCTTCTCTCTTGCTGGTCGTGGGCGAAGCCCCGTGGCCGGCGTTCCCAGTGCCCCTCACAGCCCTAGCTGTCGGTCCTCTGCCTCTCTCACGTGAACAGTACCCGTGGGTACTGTAGCGCCACGGGTCCTGTAGCTCCGCCGCCACTTCCCTCGACTCTCCCCTCTCGTTCTGGTGGGCTCTATGGGATCCAGGTGGCTACACACGTGCAAGTCCATCACGCGGAGAGTGTCCACCATATCTTCAGGAGTAACAAATAAAGAGTTGTAGTTTATTTCAGGTCAATAAAATAAGACGAAATGTAAAAGGCTTGTTTTTAGGTGTTAGGTTTGTGTCTACTGGAGTCAACGTTAGTGTCCTCGTTAAGTTGCAGCTCGAGGATGAGCTGCATGTCCAGGTGGGGTGTAGTGTTAGAAGAGTCAAGGGTCTATTGGACCTTAGCCCGTTATGGTTAATTAGTCGCTTGCTTAGAAGTCAAGTAAGACATCTCCTCTATATAAGGAGAGGAGATGTATCAATCTAATGAAGTAAGAGATTAGAAGGAAAAACCTTCTCTCTTGCCGGCCGTGGGCGAAGCCCCGCGACCGGCGTTCCCAGCGCCCCTCACAGCCCTAGCCGCCGGTCCTCTGCCTCTCTCACGTGAACAGTACCCACGGGTACTGTAGCGTCACGGGTCCTGTAGCTCCGCCGTCGCTCCCCTCGACTCTCCCCTCTCGAACCCAACAGCCCACATAACAACCTGGTATCGGACTTGGCCATGTCGATCCCGCTGCCCTCCACCACCGTGCCGCCCCTCTCCGCTGCGATTCCGCCGGGCACAACCGCGCCGCTACCTGCGGTCACCACGTCTGCCATGGTCTCGCAGTCCTTGCTGCAGATGATCGTGGGCGCGTCCTCCTCGACCGTAGGCGTGATGACCAACGAGCAGCTGACGGCGGCTGTCCTCGACCTCGGCAAGATGGTGGCAGGCATCCAGTCTTACCTCGGCATACCGCCACTGCAACCAGCCAGCTGGCCGCTGTCGCAATCGGGCGTGGCCTCTTTGCCACCGATTGTCCCCTACGGGATGCCAAGTTACGGCACGACGCTGCTGCCGTTCCAAGACGTGCAGCCAACGGTGCAGCCAACATTGCAGCAGATCGAGCAGGCGATGGACATCACGATGGAGCCAGCAGGAAAGATGCTTTCCTGCAAGGTGTCTGCGGCGGTGCGGCTACAAGCTGCGGCGCGCGGCCTCCTAGCACGCCGGCTGCTGCAGGAGATGTGTGGGCTGTTGGGATCGAGAGGGGAGAGTCGAGGGGAGCGGCGGCAGAGCTACAGGACCCGTGATGCTACAGTACCCGCAGGTACTGTTCACGTGAGAGAGGCAGATGACCGGCGGCTAAGGCTATAAGGGGCGCTGGGAACGCCAGCCGCGGGGCTTCACCCACGGCCGACAAGAGAGAAGGTTTTTCCTTCTAATCTCTTACTTCATTAGATTGATACATCTCATCTCCTTATATAGAGAAGATGTCTTACTTGACCTCTAAACAAGCGACTAATTAACCCTAACGGGCTAAGGCCCAATAGACCCTTGACTCTTCTAACAAAAAGGAATCTGATCTCTCTGCGTTTTTGGCAGAGTAGGAATCTCTGTGCTTAGAGCGAGCACACTGTTACCACATTGCAATCCGGTTTTCCCTATGGCCTTTTTTCTAACAAAGATGTACTAGAAACCAGTTTGAGTCTAACGGATCTCGATGTCAGACATCGAATAAACAAGTTTACAGTTCTCATACTTCTTGTGGCCTTGCACAGGACGAGTTTAAAAGCGCAGAGTGCGCAACTGGATTCCAAAAAAAGTCAGAAGCACTTCATGCAGCCAGGTGACAGTTTGCAATTGACCTTACAATAAAACTGAAGCGCGGTATCCTATTGGTCAGATGGTACACAACCTTAACAAAATTAACAAGCACTGAAAACAGTTTGTCAGAAAAGCAAGCAGTGCATGTTTTCAGCAAAACACCCCACACACAACACAATGATCGGGTCTGAAATGCAGTACTTTCTGAGATGGGGTTCTAATTGCACTGCTACCACTAATTATTGCAAATTATTTTCTGAAATGGGTTCTAATTGTCCTACTACCACTAATGGAGCAGTGCGATTTACTCAAGAACGGAACAGAAAGGCCCAGGACAGGCAGCAGAAAAGCGAAGCTAAGCTGATACCTGGCCAGCATTCAGCAATCAGCACGCACCTTCTTCGCTGAGAGCGCGCGGGCACCAACTACTTGCCCCCGCCCGCAACAGCTGCCACCCCTACGAACATCTCAATATTTTTATTTATTTTATAATATATTTTCTCCCGCCCGACAAAGAACACCACGGTTTTATATAGCACCCCACCTCTACCCAGCGCTCCTGCGAGCTTCCACCCTCTCTTCTTCTCTCGTCCCCTCTTCCCTGCTCTGCTCCATCAGGTTTGCTCCTCCCTTGGATTTTCTCTTGTTCTCCTGCATTTGCAAGGCATTGTACCACCTGGTCATGATGTTCTTTTCGTCAGTCGCATGCGATTGTCAGCTTGAGAATTACCAACTCTACATGCATTGTGATGCTCGTGTAACTTTTCGACGTGTCGGTACATGATCTCGGGAACATGAGAGTTTTATGTTATCTAGCAGACGATTGTAGTTCTTAATCTTTAGACTTTAAGTCGAAGCGAAGGTCGTGTAGGCTAGCTCTTGAGTGCTCGTCTAGATAGCTGTTTTTTTTTAATAAGGATCTAGGTACGTAGTTGGTTTGTTCTTTGCCCTTTTTGTATTGGTTTGAGATCTGAAAGTTCTTTTTTTCCCCTTTGCCTTTTTGTTCAAGCAATTGTTGTATCCCCTGTCCGTATCATGATTTGGTTGGCAGTAGCGCCCAATAACGTGCCGTCTAGGCAAGCTAGCAGATCCAGTGATGCATCTTGTATCCAAAGTTATTCTTTTTCATAGTGATAGCGAGTGAATCAATAACCAAATGTTCAATACATCCTCCTTAGTACTCTTACGTAGTAGATCAGTAACGGTACAATTCCATAATAGTATTGATTTGAACGCAAAAATATGAGCATACATTTGGACATTTTGATCAAGAGAGGTAACTTTGTTTTTTACAACGACACACAACCACCAGTTTTTTTTCCCTTTTTTTTTAAAAAAAAACTCTCACCCTTGATCAATGAACCAGATCAAATTGGCTAACTATGCTTTCTGCGTGATCCCGTCAGGGGCTTGCATTACAGAAGCTATAGAAGAGAGGTGCGCCAGACGTTGCGATTGCATGATGGGGTCCAAAGCTGCAATTCTTGCCACGGCTGTACTGGCCGTCCTCTTCTCCGCCCCGGTATTGGCTCAGAAGAGCAGCCCGCCCGCGCCGGCGCCCGTGTCACTGTCGCCGACCCCGGCGCCGGCGCCGGCGCCGCACTACGTGGACCTCGCGGAGCTCCTGAGCGTGGCCGGGCCGTTCCACACGTTCCTCAACTACCTGGAGAAGACCAACGTGATCGAGACCTTCCAGGGGCAGGCCAACAACACCAAAGTGGGCATCACCATCTTCGTGCCCAAGGACTCGGCGTTCGCGGCGCTCAAGAAGTCCACCTTCTCCAATCTCACCTCGGACCAGCTCAAGACGCTGCTCTTGTACCACGCGTTCCCCAAGTTCTACTCCCTGGCCGAGTTCAAGAACCTGAGCTCGCTCAACCCAGTGAGCACCTTCGCGGGGCCGCCCTACAACCTCAACCTCACCGACGACATGGGCAGCATCTACGTGCAGTCCATGTGGTCCAGGCCCAAGATCGCCAGCAGCGTCTACGCCACCAAGCCCGTCGCCATCTACGCGCTCAACAAGGTGCTCCTGCCCTTGCAGCTGTTCAGCAAGGACCCGCCGCTCGCTCCCGCGCCGGCGCCCGCGCCGGAGTCCGGGGCGTCCGATGCCCCCAGCCCGGCGGCCGGCAAAGCAGGCGGGCTGGCCGGCGGCAAGGGTGACTCAACGAGCGCCGCGCACGGCACTGGCGCCGTCGGCGTCGCCAGTTCCTTGCTGCTCGCTGCCGCAGGGTGCTTGATGATTCTCCAGTGGTGAGAGACTCGTGGGTTGTTGCCATTTGTGTGATCGAGCACGGTACTCGTGCTTCCCCACGGCCACACTTGATTTCGTTTTGAATGGGTTGCTGGAGTCAAATTCTTTTGGACATAAGGTAGGCATACCGTTAGGATCGAGTTGGAGTATTTTACGTCAAATTACATTACTCTCATAATTTCTATTATTTTTTTGATGGACGGATGATTGAATGAATGAATACGAGAAAAAAGTTTTCACTGCTACCCCTTTTCCTCTATCTAGTCCCCCTCTGCTGCTGTTGATCAAAGACATTTTCATACTTGTTCAGATAAATAACTTAAACTGCTTGCAAGTTGCAACTGGCACCTCACCTCCACTGAGTTGTCCCTGGCAGGAACAACATGCACAAGATTACAAGTTTATTCGAATTTTGAACTTGGGTTGGCCTTGTTTAGATGTCAAAATTGGGAGGCAAAATTTGCATAATATATGTCGCGTCACACTGTAGCAATTTTGTTTTTATTTGGTAATAATTGTCCAAACATTGATTAATTAGGTTCGAAATATTCATCTCGCAAAGTACAACAAAACTGTGCTATTAGTTTTTGATTTCGTCTATATTTAGTACTCCATACATATGCCGACATTTTGATGTGACGAGGAATCTTCTTTTTGGATAGTGGAATTTGGGGGTGAATTTGGGAATCTAAACAAGGCCGTGCCTATAAAGATAACTGAAACTTCCATGTGCATTGAGCATGGCTTGCTGTTTCCCACATGCAACTTATTTTTCGTCCGAAGAATCTGTGTTCAATAGAAGATGAATCAGATCTTAGGCAATCGTTCAGTTCTCCACTTGACTCAGAATATTTTTTAACTACTTATTAATTATTGTTCGCAAAAAAAAACTACTTATTAATTATGCAAGCTTAACACCATGTGTCTGTTTTCCTAGTGGTGCAGAAATACCAACTGGTTTGTAGCATTTAATCACATTTTGAAGTCAAACTCTGCATCATAGTTTGTGTGCCAAGTGGCAACAATTAAGCGTGATGAGTGCCAGGTCACTGCAAAACATTGAAGCAACTCCACACCTAAAAAGGATGAGTAAAATGCAACGGTGGACCTTAAACTTTGCAGCAAGTACATCTAGATTTTGCATGGAGTATCCATCTACTCCCTCCGTCCCAAAATAATTGCACGTTTACTATTTGAATTTTGTCCCGAATTAAATTATCAAATGGCACAAGATTTGATGTGCAGGAGGAGGCGACGGAGCAGTGGAACAGTAGACTAGCCAGCCTTCTAGATCAGTATACTAAAAAAAAAATAACTCAAAAAAAGGAAACCGATGAAGGCCACGAATGCTCAGGTCCACTAGTTTTCTTTTTGTCTCCGCATAGAAACATCGCGGTTTCTGTCCACACTCATAGCGGCACTGTCATATTTTTATCTTTATCTTGGTTTTCATGCGGAATCCTAGAATGCTAGCTTATTTTGAGACGGAGGGAGTAGGTTGCTAGACTCCCAAAATATACATCTAGCTATAGGAACTAGATTCGTGCAACGATACATGTCCAAACGGGACGCAAGCAACAGACCCTCTTGTGGATGTGCCAATCCACGATGGACAGCACGTGCACTCGAGGAAATTGTATATTGGACAGAAGCCTCTCATCTTGGCCTCGCCTCCCACATTTGCTCACGCCTCTTCGACTTCCTCATCGGCGCTCGCCATTTCGTCACCCAAGAAGATCTTGTAGAGTTATCGGTGCAGGTGGGACAAGAAGGACATAGGTCAATACGTCGGGCGTTTTGGCTCAGTCACCCTGCGAACACAAGGTTGACTAGTACCCTTGTGTGTTCGTTTTATGATGAGTGATTGTTAATGTGATCCACGAAGTATATTGAGTGGTAACTAACCCTACCTTAGCGAAAGCCTTGTGTGCGACATGTCTCTTGGCTTGTGTTGTGCAGGTGTGGAGCACGGAGACGGGAGCCGACGGCGAGGTGAAGGTCAAGGAGGATGTGCCGTGCCGATGGACCTGAGGGGTGAAGGACGGACGTGAGGCTTGGACCGAGAGACCCGGAGGCTGGGTGGCTAGCCGCGCTGGCTGACACTTGGGACATCGATAAGCGCGAGAAGACATAAGAGTGACCGTGTTGACCGTGGAGGTGACACGCGTCGGATGGCGGGGGACGCGTATGGAGTACGCTACTCGCGGAGCGGTTTGATGGTTTGGGCCTCAAAACCATCGAAGGCGGGTTTACGGGTTTGGGCCTCAAAACCCGGGCGGAGGTTCTGAGGTGGAATGGACGGCACGTGGCGGCATCGGGGAGTTCGCGTCGAGGCGAAGCTACCAGTGAGGAGGCGCGGTGGCCGTTGGATCAACATGGAGACCGAGTTGGACCTCTACGCCCTTGGGCTCGATGGTTTAGCTCTTATGTATCCAGGGGCAATTAGGGAAATATGTAATAGCCCTGATAAATAGGGGATGGCAGCCCTAAGCCATCTTCACCTCTCCACCCACCTCATTTTGTTTCATCCTTCTAGGGTTTTCTTCCTCTAGTTGCTTTGCTTATGAGAGAGGTCCACTAATTGTTAAGATTAGTGTAAGAACCAAGCTTCCAAGGGAAAGGAGGTCCCGAATCCTCCTTGTTTCCTCCGGAGTTCGGAGAAGTAATCATCTTGTGTGTTCTTGAACCGTTCCTCACGTTCTTATTTTGGTCCCTCTTGTTCTTGCCTTTGATTCGCGTTTTCTAGACCATTTTCGTTGGTTTTGGTTGCCTTGATCTAAGCTATGATGTGAGTAGATCATCCTCACCGAAGGAAATCACTTGATTCCTCACGAGCATGTAGATCGGGCAAGTTCTTGGTCTAGGGTGCAAGAAAAGGGGATTGTTTGTTCGTCCTTGATTTCTCTTGATTGGCTTCAAATTGAGCGATGATCTCTTAGAGACAGCTCCCCAACTGTCTTGTGATGTTGCCTACAAAGTATCGTGGCAGTTGGTGAAGATTTGGCCACAAATTGGGAGAGTTTTGGTTGGAGGCGGTTTTTCTCGTGTTCTGTTCTTCGCAACCCGGCTAGGCCGACTTTCCAACTCGGCTAGGCCGACCCTCAAACCCGGCTAGGCCGGCTCTTCATCCCGGCTAGGCTGAGTTTGGACACTGCAGAGAGACAACCCGGCTAGGCTGACTTTCCAACTCGGCTAGGCTGACCCTCAAACCCGGCTAGGTCGGCTCTTCATCCCGGCTAGGCCGAGTTTGGACACTGCAGAGAGACAACCCAGCTAGGCCGGCCCTCCAACTCGGCTAAGCCGGCTTTGACCAGTGCTAGTGTTTTTTTCTTCCGTGTTTTTGTCGTTTGAGCTCTGTTTCTTTTAACGATTGTTGCGTTGGCTTTCTATCGTTCTGTAGATCTTATCTAGGTGTTTCTGTCACTAGTTGGCTTGAGTTTCCAAGATTTGGGACCTCGCTTCTTTTCAATAGAAGTGGAAAGTCTCGTTTTCTTATCTATTGGTTCGGTGCTCGCTCCGCTCGCTTTATGGTGATCCGTTGCGTTCCGAGGGAACTTCCACCCTTCTCTTTGGTCGTGGTCATCATAGTGTTTATGTTTGCCTCTTGGGGTTTGTGATTTGAGCCAAGGACCAAAGTTTTGAAAGAATTTTGAGGCTCCCATTCACCCCCCTCTGGTCACCAATTCTGGTCCTTCAATTGGTATCAGAGCCGGTTAAGGATCATTCCACCTTAATCGGTCCGTGATCCACGAAGGCGACATGGAGCGTGGTTTCGGCAAACCACCGTTCTTCGATGGAGTAAATTATCTCTATTGGAAGATCCGCATGTCCGCGCATCTCCATAGGATTGATTGACTTGTTTGGGAGATTTGCGAGGATGCTACTTACGTTGTGCTTGAACCTCGTGCTCGTGTCACGCAAGATCAAAAAGATCGACACAACGCTAATAGCAGAGCTCGCGCAGTTCTTTTCTCGAGTCTTTCTCTTCAGGAGTTCGAAAGAGTCTCCGATTGTACTACTGCTCGGGAGATCTGGGTGAGGCTTCAGAGCTATCACGAGGGAACCGCACAGGTCAAAACCAGACTCTACGAGACGTACAAGAGGGAGTATGAGAACTTCACCCAGCTTGATGGCGAGTCCATCGATGCCATGTTTTCTCGCTTTCAGACCATCGTTAACAAGATGCGAGCAAACAAGGCACAATTACCTTATGACGATCACGAGAGGGCACTCAAGATTCTATATGCCCTAGATCAGAAGGTATGGGATGTAAAGGTGACCGCCATCATTGAGTCTTCGGGGTATGAGACCCTCACCGTGGATGAGCTTTTCAGCAAGCTCAAGTCCACCGAGATCGACTATCAGACCCAAGCCAAGCTCAAGAATCCCTCTGCACCGACTATGGCCTTGGTCTCAGGTAATGGCTCAAGTTCTTTGGCTAACCCTTCACAGGTGTCTTTTGCCTTGTCTTCTTTGGTGTCTGTCACAGAGGAGCAGATGGAGAGTCTTGGGGACGATGAGCTGGCGTTGATCATCAGCCGGTTCTCGTGGTTTCACAACAACCGTTTGAATCGCTGACGTGGTGGTGGTCCGAAGGAAGGATGCTACGGCTGTGGAGATCCCAACCACTTCGTTGCCCACTGCCCTAAGAAGAACAAGCACTCCTCCGACAAGTATGACTCCAGCAAGCGCAAGGACAAGCGTGAGTACACCTCCAAGCACAAGTCGAAGGGAGGATTCGATAAGGAGGCATTGAAGAAGAAGTACTTCAAGAAGGCCAAGGCCCAAGAGCACGCCTTCCTTGCCTCCCTCAGCGACCTCGACAACAACACCGACGACGACCGGTCTTCTTCTCCCTCGAGCGATGATGAGTCCGAGAAGAGACGTGAGGACAAGTTGACCAGGCTTTGCTTCATCGCCAAGTCCATCCACGGAGGCTACTGCACCATGGCCGTGGATGAAGGTGTGAAGCCCAACAAGGACGTGCTTCCCGGTGACGACGACTCTACCGAGGTAAAACCCTCCGTCGATGCTCTTATTGCCGGCTTGATATCATGACCGATACTTTGATGAGTCAAGATAAGTTGCTGAAACATGCTGCTCGTAAGAGGAAAGAGTTTAAGGACAAGCTAGAAGTTATGGAGAAAGAACTTGAGGAAGCTAAGAAGCTTGTTGTTCATGTGTCTGACGTGGTTGAGTGCGATGAATGTGCTATTCATATGACTAACTTTTCTGAGTTGCAATCTAAGTATGCTGCCTTGTTAGATGAGAACGATGAGCTGAAGGCTAGGTCTAGCTTGTTGGGTGCGTGCAAGTCTTATTCAGGCTTGCAATCTGAGCTGGCAGAGAAGAATGCCAAGATCCATGCTCTTGAGAAGGCCAGTTCAGATAGCACTGTTGTTGAGTGTGCATGTTGTGAGAGTTTAGTGTTGGAGCTTGAGTCTTACAGGCATGACAAGATGAGATCCGAGGAAGACAACACATACCTTCGGTCCATCTTGAATTGGGTGTCTTGTAGTGAACCGCAGTTGGGCATGATGATGAGCCAATTCAGACGGGGAACTAAGACATCGGGAGTAGGCTTTGCTCTAGGTGAGAAGGGTGAAAATGTCTATGGCAAAGTTGGTGAGTTCAGTGGTTTGAGCCCAAGTGAGAAACCTTCCACTACTCCCAAATTGATCAAGATCAATCCACCTAAGCCTACCGAACCCACTATGAAAGATGGAGTGTTTGAAGAACCTCCAAGAGCTCCACCTCAGAAATAAGTTTGGGTTCCAAAACTGAACCATCTCATAAACCCACTTGACACTCTACCGAACATCTCTGAGGATCCCCTTCCTAAAGCAAAAAAAGCTACCAAGAGTGAACCATACCCACAAGAGAGTGAGCCAACAACCACCTAAGAGAGAGGTGAGGTATCACTGTGACTATTGCCGTAGGGATGATCACCTTGTTGAGTTTTGCTTCAGGAAGAAGAGAGATGAGCGGCGGGAGTATGAGTTGAACAACCGGAACATGTACCATCCACCCCATGGTGTACATGTGCCTCCTGTTCAGAGGCACAATGCTAGGCCAAGAGGTGTAATGCCTCAAGGTGCTAGGCCTCAGGTTGCTAGACCACGCGGTGGTCATGGTAGTCGTGCCCGGCGTGGTTCAGATCATGATCAATATGACTTTGGACCTCATGACAGTGGCTTTCAGTCCTATAGCTCTAGCGGACCACGTTTTTCCCTACGTGGTGCCCGCTTTCCTCAAATGGGACATGGCATATTTGGTGTTTTTCCTAACACTTTTCCAGGGCAAATGAGCCAACACTGGTACCCTTCACAGTTTACTAACCCCAGTGTTGTGCCATTTGCTCATCCTATGTCTTTCTATTGTTGCAGGACGGAGGTCTGGAGAACACATGGCTCATTGATTACGGATGCTCGTGCCACATGACCGGAAGTTTCAAATGGTTCTCCAGCCTCGACCCCGTGCAATATAAGGAGTACATCACATTCGGGGATAATAGCAAAGGTAAAGTGCTTTCTCGTGGGACCATTCGGGTCAATGAGAGTTTTGTCTTGAAGGATGTTGCTTTGGTTTCAAACTTGCATTTCAATTTGCTTTCTGTTTCGCAACTCCTTTAAGATGGCTTTGAAGTGTGCTTTAAGACCGGCTTGTCTCGAGTTCTTGACTCTCAGGGAAATCTTGTTTGCCAGATTGTTCCTTTTGGCCATGTCTTTCGAGCTGATTTTTCTCACTCCTCTGGCTCTTCTCGATGTTTGATGGCCGGATCCTCCTCTGAGCTTTGGAAGTGGCATAGGAGACTTGGTCATTTGAGCTTTGACTTACTAGCTAGGTTGAGCTCACTTGATCTAATCTGAGGATTGCCCAAGTTGAAATTTGAGAAGGATTTGGTGTGTCACCCTTGTCGTCATGGAAAGATGGTTGCCGCTTCTCACCCACCTGTGAATCAAGTCATGACCAAGAAACCCGGCGAGCTACTTCACATGAACACAGTTGGTCCAGCTCGGGTTCGGTCAGAGGGTGGGAAGTGGTACGTTCTAGTGATCGTGGACGATTTTTCTCGCTACTCTTGGGTGTTTTTCATAGAGGGTAAGGATGAGGCTTTTTCACATGCTCGATATTTGATTCTTCGGTTGCAAAATGAGTTCCCTAAGAATGCCATGAGAGCGATTTGCAGTGACAATGGCACATAATTCAAGAATACTCACTTTGAAACCTTTTGTGCTTCTTTGGACCTTGAGCATCAGTTTTCCTCTCCCTATGTCCCTCAGCAAAATAGTGTTATTGAGCGCAAGAATCGGACCCTTGTTGAGATGGCCAGGACAATGCTCGATGAGCATAGGACTCCTAGGAAATATTGGGCTGAAGCTATCAACACCGCGTGTCATGTTTCTAATCGCATCTTTCTTCGAGCCTTCATGAAGAAAACTTCTTATGAGCTGCGATTCGGTCGATTACCCAAGGTGAGCCACTTTCGAGTGTTTGGATGCAGGTGTTTCATTCTGAAACAAGGTAATTTAGATAAATTTGAGTCTCGATCCTCGGATGGTGTCTTTCTTGGTTATGCTTTACATTCTCATGCATATCGAGTACTTAATCTTGAAACTAACCGAGTCGTAGAGACTTGTGAAGTCACTTTCGATGAGACCATGCCTTGTTCCATTCCTATCTTTAAAAGTGCAGGTGATCAGGAGATTGGTGAGAGCATCTTCATTGAGGAGAATGAGGAAGATGCTGATTGGGGAGATGCAGAGCCGACCTCTTTGGCTGTTCCAATCGAGTCTACGACAACTACTTCGGCTCATGGACCAGATCCATCTTCTTCCACTACATGGGGTCCGCACGAGCCACCTCCTCAGCCTACGTCGGCTGCACCTGAGGAGGCCCCAGCAGCTGTTGAGGGGGAGGTGACATCTTTGAGGGAAGCCCCTCGGCACATCCAGTGTCGCCACCCGCCTCAAACCATGATCGGCGACATCAGTCAGCGTGTTACACGCTCAAGGTCATATGAAATCTCACATTTCGCTCATTCCGCTTTTGTCGCTAATTTTGAGCCACAAAATGTTGGACACGCACTTTTCTGATCCCGATTGGGTCAATGCTATGCACGAGGAGTTACAAAACTTTGAGAGGAATGAAGTCTGGGTCTTAGTTCCACCTCCACCTGAGTGTCACCCTATAGGTACAAAATGGGTTTTCAAGAACAAGCAAAGTGAGGATGGAGTGGTGGTGAGGAATAAGGCTAGGCTAGTGGCTCAGGGGTTTTGTCAGAAAGAGGGAGTAGACTTTGAAGAAACCTTTGCTCCTATGGCCCATATCGAGGCTATAAGGATGCTCTTAGCTTATGCAGTTTCGAAAGGGTTCAAACTATATCAAATGGATGTGAAGAGCGCCTTTTTAAATGGGTACATAGAGGAAGAGGTGTATGTGAGACAACCCCCTGGCTTTGAAAATCCCAAGTATCCCAACCATGTTTACAAACTCCACAAAGCCTTGTATGGATTGAAACAAGCCCCGAGAGCCTGGTATGAGCGTTTGAAAGCCTTCTTGCTTGCTAAGGGCTTTAAGATGGGTTCCGTAGATAAAACTTTGTTTCTCCTCAAGCAAGGCACTGACACACTTTTGGTTCAGATTTATGTGGATGATATTACTTTTGGTGGTTCCTCTCACGCTCTTGTTGCAAAGTTTTCTGAGACTATGAGCAGGGAATTCGAGATGAGTATGATGGGCGAGTTGACATTCTTCCTCGGGCTGCAAATCAAGCAAACACGTGAAGGAACATTCATGCACCAAGGCAAGTACACCAAGGATCTTCTGAATAAGTTTGATATGGGCGAGTCCAAGCCTCTTTCGATGCCCATGTCGACCATGATGGCCCTGGACGAGGACAAGGAAGGAGAAGTTGTGGACCAGAAGGAGTACCGAAGCATGATCAGATCGTTGCTGTACCTGACGGCAACGAGACCGGACATCCAGTTCACGGTCTGCTTGTGCGCGCGCTTTCAGTCTTCACCGCGCACATCGCATCGTCAAGCCGTCAAGCGGATCATGAGGTACCTTCGGTTCACACCCGAATTTGGTCTTTGGTTTTCGGCTTCCTCCTCTCTTTCTCTTTGCGGTTACTCTGATGCGGATTATGCTGGCTGTCATACTGAGAGGAAGTCCACTTCTGGGACTTGTCAGTTTCTTGGGTCTTCACTTGTGTCTTGGTCCTATCGTAAGCAGTCTACTGTAGCCCAATCCACCACAGAAGCTGAGTATGTTGCTGCTGCTGCTTGCTGTTCCTAGTTACTTTGGATGGTTGCTACTTTGCGAGACTATGGCTTAGAGTTTAGGCGAGTACCTTTGTTCTGTGATAGCACCAGTGCCATTTGTGTAGCCAAAAACCCCGTTCTTCACTCTAAAACCAAGCATATAGAGGTTCGTTTTCACTTCTTGCGAGACCACTATGAGAAAGGGGACATTGACCTTATTCATGTTGACACCCACAACCAGCTCGTAGATATCTTCACTAAACCCCTTGACCAAACCTAGTTTGCTCGCTTGCGAGGAGAGCTTGGGGTTTGTTATCCTTTTTAGAAGAGGGAAGTTTGTGGTTCTTGTACATTAGTTTTTGGTTTTGTTTTCAGTTTAGTTTCTGTTTTTTTGACCTTTTATATCATTCGTGCATATCATATCATCATGTATCATATTGCATCTTGAGCTTCATCCTTATAGTAGCTAGATTGACACTATGCTCTTGTTGGGGATGTTATGGATATATATGATGTGCTTTGCTTAGGCTCACTTTGATCTCTTGATATGAGCTAAAAATGCCTCTTTCATTTGTGAACATGAATAACACTTGAAGAAACTTGAAACATGTTCACCACTACTTGTAGCAACTAGCAGGTGTAGGCATGTCGAGAACCCTTTTGCTTCATATATATGCTTAGTTGCTACGGCTCATACCTTGAGTTACACACTTGCTTGAGAAACTTGGATTTGTGCTAAAACTTAAAAAAAGCAAGGTATGAAAAGATCGGGATGGGTCTTTATTGTCCTATGTCAGAGTATCGAGACAGCTCCCTATTGCACTTAAGGGTGAACTTGAGCTCTGTAATGGATACCGAGATCACTGTCTTAAGCTTCTGATTGCTTCTGGCATAGGCTTGACATGATCGATAAGTCAGGTTTTGATAGCATCGATAACCTCCCGCACACATTTGTTTGACAAACATTGGTGATAAGTTGCATAACTCCGATAAAATTTAATTGATTGAAAATTTGATCCAATCACAAGTTTGTCTCATGACATGATGTGTGAACTTTGTTTGTGGTAGTTCACTTTGCATACATGTGTAGCACAAGGTTGATCTCCTGTCTATATTTGCTATGTGCTCATTTGGTGGTGAACCCTCTTTTAAATTGCTCAAACTTGATCAAACTTGCTAAAATGACATATTTCATCTCATTTGGTCATTTTGAGCATTTGCTAGCACTTTTATTTGTTGTTATATATACATGACAGCATCAGCTAGAGCATCTTTTCAATCTACTTGTTATAATCTTGAAGCTTCTGCATTTGTGCATTTCTGCATTCATAGCATGTTTTGAGGGAGAGTTGTAATCCTTGGGCTCTAGCTTGATAAGTGCATGTGTCAACAAGGGGGAGAGATATGTCACACTCACCATGTCAACAAGGGGGATAAGTTGTCAACAAGGGGGAGAAGTCTCCATTTCGTGCATTCTTTTGAGTGAGATTGTATTTGTTCAGGGGGAGTTGCATTTGAGTTGCTTTTGCTAGATGTGTTGAGTCTTTGCCTCTTCTGGAGGGTCTAGCAGGTTCTCCTTTTCGAGCTTTGCTAGTGGTGTTGATCCTGTTGCCTCTTCTTGAGGGCTAGCTTTATTTTACTTGGTTGCGTTGAGTCGTTGCCCATGTCGTTGGGGACCAAGTTTTTGCTCATTTCAAATGACCTGCTTTTGACTTTTCTTTGGTTTTTGGTTATTTGGTTGAGCTCCTTGTTTTTCTATTCTTCTTCTTTTTCTTTTGCTCAAGCTGTTCGTGTATTGGTGTTCACAATGCACTCATCAAGGGGGAGATTGCGAACACAAGGTTGACAAGTACCCTTGTATGTTCGTTTTGTGATGAGTGATTGTCAATATGATACACGAAGTAGGTTGAGTGGTAACTAACCCTACCTTAGCGAAAGCCTTGTGTGCGACATGTCTCTTGGCTTGTGTTGTGCAGGTGTGGAGCACGGAGACGGGAGCCGACGGCGAGGTGAAGGTCAAGAAGGACGTGCCGTGCCGATGGACCTGAGGGGTGAAGGACGGACGTGAGGCTTGGACCGAGGGACCCGGAGGCTGGGTGGCTAGCCACGCTGGCTGACACTTGGGACATCGACAAGCGCGAGAAGACATAAGAGTGACCGTGTTGACCGTGGAGGTGACACGCGTCGGATGGCGGGGGACGCGTATGGAGTACGCTACTCGCGGAGCGGTTTGATGGTTTGGGCCTCAAAACCATCGGAGGCGGGTTTACGGGTTTGGGCCTCAAAACCCGGGCGGAGGTTTCGAGGTGGAACGGACGGCACGTGGTGGTATCGGGGAGTTCGCGTCGAGGCGAAGCTACCAGTGAGGAGGCGTGGTGGCCGTCGGATCAACATGGAGACCGAGTTGGACCTCTACGCCCTTGGGCTCGATGGTTTAGCTCTTATGTATCCAGGGGCAATTAGGGGAATGTGTAATAGCCCTGATAAATAGGGGATGGCAGCCCCAAGCCATCTTCACCTCTCCACCCACCTCATTTTGTTTCATCCTTCTAGGGTTTTCTTCCTCTAGTTGCTTTGCTTATGAGAGAGGTCCACTAATTGTTAAGATTAGTGTAAGAACCAAGCTTGCAAGGGAAAGGAGGTCCCGAATCCTCCTTGTTTCCTCCGAAGTTCGGAGAAGTAATCATCTTGTGTGTTCTTGAACCGTTCCTCGCGTTCTTATTTTGGTCCCTCTTGTTCTTGCCTTTGATTCGTGTTTTCTAGACCATTTTTGTTGGTTTAGGTTGCCTTGATCTAAGCTATGACGTGAGTAGATCATCCTCACCGAAGGAAATCACTTGATTCCTCATGAGCATGTAGATCGGGCAAGTTCTTGGTCTAGGGTGCAAGAAAAGGGGATTGTTTGTTCGTCCTTGATTTCTCTTGATTGGCTTCAAATTGAGTGATGATCTCTTAGAGACAGCTCCCCAATTGTCTTGTGATGTTGCCTACAAAGTATTGTGGCAGTTGGTGAAGATTTGGCCACAAATTAGGAGAGTTTTGGTTGCAGGCGGTTTTTCTCGTGTTCTGTTCTTCGCAACCCGGCTAGGCCGACTTTCCAACTCAGCTAGGCCGACCCTCAAACCCGGCTAGGCCGGCTCTTCATCCCGGCTAGGCCGAGTTTGGACACTGCAGAGAGGCAACCCGGCTAGGCCGACTTTCCAACTCGGCTAGGCCGACCCTCAAACCCGGCTAGGCTGGCTCTTCATCCCGGCTAGGCCAAGTTTGGACACTGCAGAGAGACAACCCGGCTAGGCCGGCCCTCCAACTCGGCTAAGCCGGCTTTGACCAGTGCTAGTGTTTTTTTCTTCCGTGTTTTTGTCGTTTGAGCTCCGTTTCTTTTAACGATTGTTGTATTGGCTTTCTATCGTTCCGTAGATCTTATCTAGGTGTTTCTGTCACTGGTTGGCTTGAGTTTCCAAGATTTGGGACCTCGCTTCTTTTCAATAGAAGTGGAAAGTCTCGTTTTCTTGTCTATTGGTTCGGTGCTCGCTCCGCTCGCTTTATGGTGATCCGTTGCGTTCCGAGGGAACTTCCACCCTTCTCTCTGGTCGTGGTCATCATAGTGTTTATGTTTGCCTCTTGGGGTTTGTGATTTGAGCCAAGGACCAAAGTTTTGAAAGAATTTTGAGGCTCCCATTCACCCCCCTCTGGTCGCCAATTCCGGTCCTTCACACCCACAACAGCAACGATGGCTCTGAGTTGTGGAGAAGGGCAACCCCACGCCGACATACAATGAGTACATCCGAGCCAAACCTCGTTTAATATAGGTGCCTTTTTTGTGGTTGATTTGGTGGAGGTAGCGGTTCTTTGCCTATTTGGAGTTAGGAAAATAGGGCTCTCCCACCTTTGCTCAGATGTGCGCTGCTCCCAGGTTCAGCCAAGAGGAGAGGGGCCATGGGCTTCTTGGCCTGTTGGGACTTGGGAGTTAGTAGAATAGAGAGCACTTGTGGGTGCCTAGGAGGATGACTTGTTGCATGTTGGGCTGAAGAGGTGTTCATTGGCCCAAGTTGTAATTACTGTCGTCTTCAACCTTTGAACCACTCCAAACCCTCCTCCTCATGCCAGCCATGGTGAAAATTCTTGGTGGGGCTCCAGAAGAGAGAGGTCTCCATGGGATCAGCAATGGTAGAAGGGGCTTGAGCTCCCCCTGCCACACCGCTAGATACGATACGCTCCCGCGTCCATATCAAAATAAACTCTGGGACCAAGAACAACTGCGTGGCCACAATGTGACTAGCTAATTGTGATATATTTCATGGCTGTACATCATCAGATGAATAGTTATATTTTTAATACAATATATAAGAATTGATGTGTTAATTTTTCTATTTCTGCATGCTCGCACGTGTATGTCTATTAATGAATAAATAGCGGACTTGAGTTTAAAAAAAACATTCGCGACAAAATTTGGTGGAGCCAATTTTGGCCGTGAACACACACTGTCCTTGTCTTGGAATTTGGATGTATGTAGGCCGCTATTTATCTTGTTTCAGTGCTTCAATCTGCAGAAACAACAGAGGGTTAATAATTTGCACAATCCAGAGACATCTTGTGCCTTTGGGTTCTGAACTTCTGATAGCCTGCTACTCCATCCGCATCCGGGACGTTTGCTGAAACCTTAACCTTGTAGATATCGCAGCTACTGTTAACGATGCTGGGCCCATGTTTAGATCACCTCAAAATTCCAAGTTTTTTCACTCTCTCTCCATCACATCAATTTTTAGCCGCTTGCATGGAGTACTAAATGTAGGTAAAAAAATATCTAATTACACAGTTTAGTTCAAAATCACGAGATGAATCTTTTGAGCCTAGTTGGTCTACGATTGGACAATATTTATCAAATAAGACGAAAGTGGTACTATTCATCAGGTTGAAAAAATCTTCGATCTAAATAAGGGCTGGAAAATGCACGGGTAAACTTTTACCGTAGGTAACTGCCGTGCACCGTGCGCGTCCTGTGAATCTGTGTGATCGTGTCTGCGTACGCAGTACTTGGATGCCGACAGGGAACAGCCAAATCCAGGTGATAATTAGTGGCCGCAAGCCCGGCGGCTAGCTCGTGTGAAGCTGTGGAACAGTGGAAGAGAAGGAGCACGGGGGGCAGCGTGGAGCCGTGCAGAGCAGGCCACCGGTGGGCAGTGTGGGCCTCGCGCATTCACGCGTCGGCGGGCCAGGCGGGGCCCGTGTGACGGAGTGGAGCACCTGTGCGCTTGGCCGCTTGAGAATGAGACGACGCCGACCGCGCTCGCTGCTGCAGCCAGCCTGCAGCGCGGCCGGTTTGAATTCAGAACGTGGGCCACCGGCGCATCGCGCCTGCGCAGTCGCACAGATTCCTCGCAGTCTGACAGGCCCCTCCAGGCCTGGTTTACATACCCAAATTCAACCTAATTTTCACTATGGTTGTGTTTAGTTCCGCGAAAAGGTGTAAAAAAAGTATTATAGTATGTTTTGGTTTTATTTGGTAAATAATGTCTAACCGTTGACTAATTAGGTTCAAAACGTTCGTCTCGCAAAGTACAACCAAGCTGTACAATTAGTTTGTGATTTCATCTACATTTAGTACTCCATGCATGTATCGCAAGTTTGATGTGACGGGGAATCTTTTGTTTGCACAGTACTTTTTTTGAGAAAGTAAACACAGCCTATGCAAAAAGAAGATTCTTCATCACATCAAAATACCGGCACATGCATGGAGTACTAAATGTAGATGAAATCAAAAACTAATTACACAATTTTATTGTACTTTACGAGACGAACATTTTGAGTCTAATTAATCAATGTTTAGACAATTATGACCAAATAAAATAAAAATGCTACAGTGCCGCACAGTGCGCTGCAGTGCATTCGGGATGCACCGAAACGACATCTAAACAAGGTTGTAAAAAATTTGAAACCGATGAATAGTACCGCTTTCGTCTTATTTAGCAAATATTGTCCAATCGTGGACCAACTAGGCTCAAAAAGATATCTCGTGATTTCAAACTAAACTGTGTAATTAATTATTTTTTTACCTACATTTAATACTCTATGCAAGCGGCTAAACAATTGATGTGATGAAGAGACCGAAAAAACTTAAATTTGGATGACATCTTAAAAAAAAGCCCCACTCGAAAAGAAAGAAATCAAATGCTACCGGCCTATTCGTTTCGCTGGTTTATTGTGTTGAAAGCACTGTTCGCTGGTTCGTTGTGAGAGAAAAATACTGCTGGATGGCTGCTGATTCTGCTGATAAGTCCAAACGAACAGGGTGTACGCATATGGCCAGGCTAGTACGGAGTACAGCCTAGGAGTACTGCTGCTACTCCTATGCAGAAGTAGGGGTCGCCTCGGAATAGAAGCCCGCGGACGGGACGAGGCATCGGCGCAAGAGCCGGGCCGATGTCGCGGGATTCGGTCCCACGCCCCAGGAGGGAACCAAACCACCGCGCGCCGCGAGACGGACGCCCACCTGCCAGCCAAGGCAGCCAGTGTGCCAGGGCCCCCGGGGCCGGGGACGCGGAACCCGACCGTCACGGCGCCAGCCAGGGGCCACCGCATAGATGTTCGCACTCGCACTCGCAGACGAGGGAGGGCGGACCCGGACCCGCGCCGCATGTGGCGCGTCAGAAGTGGTGGTCCGGCCGTCCGGGCCTCCGCGGCGCGCCTGGAGGCAAGTGGGGGTCGGCCGGGGTGCGCCCCCACCGATCTCTTCGGCCTTGTTGGGATGGTGGTGCGCGGTGGACCACGGTGATCCGGTCCTCCCTCGCAGGCTCGCACAAAGTTCATCGCTGTTTCTTTTTCCTCAAAAGGACTAGCGGCATAAAAGATGCACTCCGAGTCCCAATTTAGGAATCGCTCTAAAAGGTCACGCCAAGGCACAATGTTTTTAGACCTCTGAGTATATCACCGCTACGTGTCTTATGCAACCGGCACATGAACAAAGTTAAATTTGGTTTTTTTCTTTTCCAAACCAGGAATTAGCACGTAACCATGTTTAGCTATAGAAGCACCCACCCTGTTTTTTACCACTACTTCAGCGGTACTTTGCGAAGGGACAATGTTTTTTTCTCATAAGAAATCATCATCAGTAGCAGCAGCAACAAAATTTCAGCGAAACGAACAGGGTTGAAGAAATTAAAACGGTGAGAGCAACTTTTGCTTGTTAGGTCCTGATTGGACCTTCTTCTAAGAAAAGTGACAATATGATCCAAACACTTGGATTCTAAAATGAGATCCTACAATCCAACTATCAATCCAAACCTCACCGACTGGAGATTCTTACTACACAAAAAAACGCAATAATCATTACGAAAATGAAATCCTAACAATCTTTTTTAATCTTAATTCTACTTTACTACTCCCTCTATCCTATATACAAAGCGTAACCACTTTTTGTTCAAAAATGATTGGGAATGGGGAATCTCCCCGGTTAAAAAAATAGCCTTAGTTCAATGATATCATTTTCATTACATTATTTAAAGCCAATTGCCAACGTCGGAGCCATGATAATCTTACTAGCTAGGTGAGAAGTGACTTATCATGATTACACTAAAATTAAAATACAATGACCTATTTTTTGCCATTCTAAATTTGTTTCAATGGTAGACTACGTGTCTATTACAAACATGGTAGACTACATGTGCCAGTCTCGATCAGTGAGAGTTTCATTTCATTGTTTTTTCAAGACTGTCATGTCATATAGAATGAAAATGAAATAAAACTTAGATAAAACAGTCACTCTCAATACAAAGTTTCATTCTACAGTTCCATATACATTTATTTTTGTGACTTATAGAGAGTTGGTAATGTGTCAGGCCAGTCTCAGTGGGAATTTCATGTCACTGTTTTCCAACACCACTGTTTCCAACACATCCAGATTTTGGAAACAGTGCAGGAGAGTTTCATCCCCATGAAACTCTTATCATCTCTCTTCATTAATATGGTGTCACATCAGCATAATTAATGTCCATGAAACTCTGATGAAACCCATTGAGACTGGCCTAAGAGAGTTGCACCCCCATGAAACTCAATTCTTCTCTTTCTTTATAAAAATATTGTCATGTCATCAAAAATGCACGTGGCTCATGAAACTTCCATTGAGATTAACCTTATGCAACTTATTTGATCTTATAAACTTTTATGATATTTTTTTATTTGAACTATGTCGTGCTAGCTTATTTAATGCCCATGAGATTCTCGTGGAACTTCCAATAAAACCGGCCTCCGGTGGCTAAACCTGTAACAGAGGCTAGGAATCAAAAGAAGTTAACCGTGATCATGATAGTACTGGCAGTACATCATAGTGGTTGCACCTCCCCACTTGCCCCGGTGCGGACCGATGTCCGGTCTGAGCCCATGCATATTGTTCCACGCTTTGCAGGACAAAGATTTCGACGAGCCTAACGAAAGCCACCACCGGGCGCTGCTTTCTCTGTGGAAATAAAGACGCGTCCGTCGTCCCTCTTTAACGTGGCCCCCGGGTCTGAACTCTGAAGGGCTGAACCTCTCTTTAATCTTTGGCAGCAAAAAAACCTTTTCCCGAAAGAGGAAAATCTCGGCACCAAAAGCGAAGCGTCGGCCGGTCAGTTGAGGTGGAGTCACGTCTGAACGTAACCGAACGGTGGACGCACGCATTCCCGTGGCGTGCAGGGCAGGCGCGGCGGGTCTACGGATGAACGGCTGGCAGGCGCGTCGCGTTGGGCTGGGCGGTCCGCGCGTACGCTGGCTGCCAGCTGACTGCCACGCCAAGGAAGCCGGGCGTACCGGCACGGACGAGGCGGCAGGTCTGGTTTGACACCGACGCTCGCGCACGCGCCCGCTGGCACCCGTAACCCCCGCTGCTGTTGGAGTTGGACGCGCGCGGATCCCGACGCGAACGTGCAGGCCGTACGTGCCGTGCCGGACCGCCGGGCGGACGCAAGCGCAACAAGCAGGGGCGGGCGGGCGCAGATGATCTCGGTTCGGGGCCGCGCGCAGGAGAGAGAGATCTCCTGACCCGGCGCCTCTTCCGCTTTCCTGTCCCGTCCTTAAAAGCCCTTGTAATATTCCGAGGCCAAGGGAGGGCAGCTCAGCTCAGCTAATACTAGCTAGCACCTCAAGTCCTCAAACCTTTCTTCTTCCCCCGTTTCTCTCTCTCTCCAGCCATTCTCTGGCCTTCTCGAGTAGCTAGCTCGAGCGGCGCATGCTTCCGCATTTTTTTTTGAAAGGTGCATGCTTCCGCATTTGTAGCTAGCTAGCCTAGCTACCTGCGGCGGCGACATGGGCAAGGAAGAGGAGGGCGTGCGTTGCTCCGTGTCCTCTCTGGCGAGAGGCCCAGGAGGCGCCTCCCGCGCATGGCTGATGCTCTCGTACGTCGCCGGCTCCGGGAGGCCGTTCCGGCCGGCGGGCAGTGATCTTCTTGCTTTCCTGCTCGGCGTGTAGGATGCTGCGGCCTACGGCGATGGTCGGGCGCGCGGGACAGACCACCAAGGAATGGAGGGTGATCTATCCAATCCAAGGCTAAAGGCTGAGGAAGGAGCTAACTGGTGGTCGGTGTGTAGGTCTAACACGATCGGCGGCATACATGGGAAAGCCAGGCATTTTCTCGCAGTTCAAGTACCTTCCGTTAGCTTTCCTCTCCATGCATTGCACGGTGATGGTCTTGTTTTAATCCATCATCTAAAAAAACTGTGCTTTGTTAATTTGTTTTGGCATTCTTCGTTTTCTCTGTTGTCTATCTCTTTTGGGATTCTTTAGGCATAGTACTAGTACTAATAAGCTGAAGGAGCTAGGTTATTTAGACCAAAATAGTGGCATTTTCCTCGAGGTGCGGTGATGATACAACTTGCTGCTAAAGGTTTCTTCATATTCTTTCTCCTTTTGTAAGATTCTAAGTAATGCATATGTTCTCGAGAATCCATCACCGATCGATCAAATGAATATTTGTTGACGTGTCATTTTTATGCTACCTGCTAAAAGTTTTGGGAATGATATATGTGGCTGTACATACGTACTTCTAATTCCAATGTCTTGTTACCGATCTACATGGATCCAGTTACTAGAGAGTACTTTTCTAAAAGGTTTGCACTATCCATACGTGCTCTGGCGGCTCTACTACGTATTACACGCGCCGTTTCTGTTCGTTTGCACAGTACTATCCGCTTTGTGCCAGACGTTTAATTGTGCATGCCGTTCATGTAATTTGTTTATGAGATATATCATTCCCTATATATGTCAGAAAATATCAAGATCCTGGATGATCAAATTTCTCATTCTCGTGGTGGCACTGTAGCCCACGGTTGTAATGGACTTAGGTGTTGTTTGGTTTCAACCTCATAAACGGTAACACAAATGGAATAATGGATCATATCACAGCGATAATGGTTTTAGGTAATAGATAACGTCGGTTTGTTTGTTTCTGTGACTGCACAAGGGAGTGGGGCGACCGTAACGATTACCGCTAGGTGGTGAGCGGTATCTGCATTCCATAGGCCTGCAACAAAGCCAACGTTTTTTTTTTTGCAGACAAAAAAAAAAACATGTTGCCTTTGTTGCACGTAGGATTTGAGCATGGCTAATAATAAGCTAATTGTGGTCTTTACCTCATTGCCATTAGCCAATATAATAGTTTAACAATATAATATTATGACTACAATGGTTGGCTAACCTTATTCAAACATAAACTTTATTGGAGTCCGTGACTGTAATCGCTCTCCTCTCCGCTTCTCCCTCTTCCACCTCAACACCGATTTGATGTGGAAACTCTTGCGCTCCGCATACATCTCTTCCTATTATACCCGCTCTTAGAATGACGCATAAGGGACGACAACAACTTAATTTCTCGGCGGCACATTGAGGCTGTAATGCACGTACATGTTCTCGAGAGTTAGTGACCAAAGGGAACGCTTTACTCCAACGTGTAATTTCAATGCTGTAGCTGTGTCTAGCTGATGAATTCGGGAACGTGGCTTTGTACCTACTGTATGTTGTTGTTACAGGTTCTACATGGATGCACAATATGCAGGTTCTGTGTGTGCGCTGTCCATATGTGCACAGAGCCGTTTGTGTAGTACGTACTGCAATTTCTTCCTAGGCCTGCCCGCGTGTACGTACGCAGTATGGTACTGTACGTACACTAGCTACTGTCCATTTAATCTAGACTAGAAGAGGATCTACGGACAGAACGTTCCGATAAGATTTATTTTGCCGTGCCTTCACAGATATACTAGATGCTCTGGAGTGATCTGGACCTTAATTATTGTCCCTGGAAAGGGCCATTGATGGAGCAAAGATAATGAGTGCTGGTACCGATTGTAAAATCATTTCTGTGTCATATTGTTCTTCCCCTAGTCCTAGCTTAGGTGCCTTAAGCGTGCAGTCTTCACTCTTGAGTTCTTGACTATATCACAGCCAGTACGTACCAGGTGCAATCACTAGCTAATGCAATGTTCAGTACTTCAGTTGAGCTTGTGAGATTAGGTGGCAGGTGTTGAGAATTAGAAGTACCAGTTCTTCACCTAATTCTACCTCTCGCTTTGTTAATACAGTATGGCCTCTTTGGATATATGTGCTACTTTTGCAGCCCTTCCAAGTTATCAAGTACATGCTGCTGATCATTGATGCATGCATAGAATAGCTAGGACACACGTTACTTCTAGTTTCTGCATTTTGACAAGCTTAATTTGAACAGACGTGCAGAAGCATTTCTCTGCCTCCTTCGGGACGCATATATATATATGAATTTCACATGAATCGTCACAACTAGTAGAAACGGATTTTCGAGATTTTTTTACCCTTTTTAAAAGTTTAGTTACTATGGACGACATGAGTTCAGTCTATTCAATGTACATCCTCATATATATTCCGGACATGTGTACAGACGGGTAGAGATACAAAAGGCCGGCACTCGTTACGTACTGCACCGCACCGGCGGCCTGCTGTCCAGAAATCCGCTGTACGTACGTACGTACGACCTCGGGATCCGTTTTCTTTTCCGTGACTGCACGTGTGGTGCCGCCGCGAAACCAGTAACGCTGCCGCATCATGCGTCGCCACCCGCGGCATCACGGAGGGATGGGTCATTATGGTAGCGTTGCTAGGAATCAAAGGCTTGCACTCCACAATTCCCACATCAGTGTCGTACGTACTGGGAAATGGAGTATCTTAATCTGCTTCTCTCCTCGGTTTGGTTACCTAATCTGATCGATCGACGGGACGATGGCTATGCGGTCAGCCTCCTCCTTGAGCTGCTGCTTTTGACTTCGGTGCCACCGATGCCCAATGCCATGCATGAGAATCGGTGTCCGAGACTCAAGGGACGCAAAGCTTTGACGCTAGTAGCGCGACTGGTTTCAAGTTTTGAATCCGTGTGCGTGCATACTGCATACACATGTTTGCAAAGTTTGCATGCATCAGCTGCTTCAATTTTTTTCCCTTCAAGTCAAAGTTGTTTGCTGGATACTGTACCTATACTACTCCTGGCGTTATGGTTGCGTTTAGTTCGTGAAAAGAAATTTTTTCGTTGTCACGTCGGATATGTCAGGAGGATGTCGGGGTTTTTCGGATACTAATAAAAAAGCAAATTACAGAACCCGTCAGAAAATTACGAGACGAATCTAATAATACTAATTAATCCATCATTAACACATGTGGTTACTGTACCACTTAAGCCTTTTCATGGACTAATTAGGCTTAAAAGATTTGTCTCACGATTTTCCTGAGAACTGTATAATTAGTTTTTTTTCATCTACGTTTAGTATTCCATATATGTGTCCAAATATTTGACGTGATGGGTGGAGTCAAAAATTTTTAGGAACTAAACCAGGCCTAATGTGTCATGTGACTTTTTAAAAATCTGCAGCTTTGCATCACGCAACACGTTGACTTCCTTCCTGCCTGAATCAGGTACGTAATTAGCCCTGTGCGTAGATCTGAACATGTTTTCAGAGTAAGGTCTGCCGTTCTGAGAGTAGTATGGACTCCTGAGTTGCTGCTGCACACATTGCATTGCATGGCTATCTTAGATTACCACGCCAACTGTTAGGCAGGCGTGCCACACCGCTTAGGCTAGTAGTGTTTGTTTCACAGCCGCGAGTTAGTCACGCAAGAAAAAGCTAGCGGCGTCAACAAGCTTTGCCAGAGAAAAATCCGCAGCCAACTATCATCCAAACTGAGCACACAGCTCCCCCCCCACCCCCCCCCCCCCCCCCCCCCCCCCCCCACCCCCCGCAAACAGAACGGCAACCAAAACAGTAGACAAATAAACCTCACCCAGAACGAAAAGGCAAGGTTCAAGGCCAAGATTTAACAGAGCCAAAACTAATTACAAGCATGAGAGGGCTGCTACGGCACGCAGGCCATCGACGACTGACTTGCTTTTCCAGAACTGAAGAACTCCGGTCCTGCTGCTGATCGCTAGAGTGTTATCTCCCTCCTCCTGTGGAAGTGCAAAGCCCAACGACCTCTTGCTTCTGAATCCCTGCCCGAGAACAGACCAAACAGATAATCTCAGTGCGCGTTTTGACTCTTTTCCTTCAAAAACAAACTGAGTTTCTTGTTCTCCAAATGGCCCAACAGCCAGGACATTGTCGGAAAGGGAGGATGAAACAGAAGGCGAACAAACACTATTAAAAGGTCGAACATGTAATGATGTAAGGCAAATAACCTCTAACAGTTCACCAGGAACTCACACACAAGAACATACACGAGCACAAATGGTTTTGGTGGATGGAATGACTTATTTTTTCTGTTTTTATCTCATATATATATAGGCAGCCGTTAGCTACAATCATGGCTGTGACATCCTCCTAATTAATGCAGAATATTACCCAAATAAACAACCTATTACTCCATGCTGGAATTTAGCTAAAGTAAATGCTATGAACCTAGAGACACAGGATTATTTCCAACAAAACATATATACATTTTCAAATTCAAGCTGGCACTGCAGTTAGAAGTTTGCTACAACTCTGAAACTTTTCTCATGGTGGCAAAGCTTGAGCTCAGGATTAGGCTAATTAGGCTAACTATGTGGCAGGACACAATAGTAGACCAAAGAAAGCCAACACAAATGTTTGATTGAAAATAAGACCAACCAGATCTAGTGAGGTGCTGACCTTATCGCCTGCTTGTCTTTCCAAGAGTGCGTTTCCCAGAGAAAAGATGCTTTGGTTTCAAAGTGGGAATAACGTGGTCAGCCTCTCCACGGCGAGCATCCTTGTTCCTGTTCCTTGTAGCAGCCTTTGCTTTCTTGATAGCCTTCTTCTTCTGCTCAGAGTCCTTGAATCCTTCTCCAGGAATGACCTCCTCAGGAGCCCGTGACCTCAACCTAGACCTTGATGTCAGACGCAGTTTCTTATTGGATTGCAGACCATCTATCTCCATATCATCACCATCAACTGCAGCTCTGCTCACTGACCTCTCACGCTTGCGGCCCCTGGACTGGCTGCGAGCTCTATCCATGGCAGCACTAGGATCCACACCCATTGAGGAAAGCTGCCATCCCATCCTATTAGTTGTGAATTTCCTATATTTGTCAAACTTTCTAGGGACAATAGGACGGCTTTCTGCAGCTCTCTTCTTCATTCTATGCTCTTGGATGAGTAATGCCTTCTTCTTCCTAATCTGAGCCAAAATCTCCTTCTGTCCCAGAGTAAATTCATGGCCATCAATCTGGAAAGCATCTTCTGCAGCTTGTTCTTCCAGACGAAGCCCCTCCTCTCTTTCCAACTCTTCACACCTTACTTTGATATCTGGATCCACAAAATGAGCAAAGTTGTGACTATCCAGTATCTCAGGAAGAATATCTTCCTTCCATTCATCATTGGCCAATATGTAATGTTTCTTGAGACTTGCAGAATAGACCCCAGCACCTCCATTCTCATTCTCAAGGCCCTTCTCAAGCTTCTTTTCCTTTGCAGCAGCATTCACCCTAGCTTCCAGAACGGCCGGAGGTATGCAAACAGACCTCTCCTTGTTGTCACGAGGCTTTGGAACAGCAACATGAAACCTATTCAAGCAATCCATCATCTTTGATTTCATCTTCACATCCACCCTATGTTCAAGAAGCCTCTCGCATGCAGCATTTTTTACTGCCATTACACCATCATCTGTTAAAGTGCTCAGTAAACAGAACACCCTCTTCATTAGGACCACCAGCTTGGGTTACAGTCTTCATAGCCTCTGCCTTCATCTCCATGACTAGCTTCATGTCATCCTCAGAAAGCCCTTCAAGAGGCTGCAAGTCAGTCTTGTTGCACACAATGACCAAAGGCTTATTTATGAGCAGAGACTTTATACTGTGGAACAGTGCAGCTTGCTGAGCGATACTGCACCCACAAGATTCAGAAATGTCCAGAAAGAACAACACTGCAGCCCTCAAGTGTGCCAGAGCAGTGATGCTGCACATTTCTATGATGTTTCTATCTTCAAAAGGCCGATCAAGTATACCTGGTGTGTCAATCACTTGGTAGCGCAGGAATTTGTAATCTGTATGACCAACAAACAGGGGTTTTGTTGTGAAGGCATACGGCTGGACATCCACATCTGCCCTTGTAACCTTGTTCATGAAAGAACTGTTGCCCACATTTGGATATCCATAAATCAGCACAGTCCGGGTGTTCGGGTCTATGGAAGGAAGCCTGGCCATGTGCTGCCTGATCTGCTCTAAGTAAGACAAACTAGGACTGATCTTCTTCACAACAGTGCACATACACCCTAGTGCAGCCTCCTTCAGACGCTTGCACAGGTAAAGGGAGTCTCCATGCTTGAGGCACCTCAAGAAGCCCTTGGATATCTTTGCAATGATGTTCCTATCTGTGTTGATCTGACCCAGGGCAAGTTTGTAGTGATCCTTGTTGTAGAGCACGTGGAAGAGATCACCATAGAAAGGGTGGATATCATCCAGTCGAGGAAACTCATCGATGATGGTGGAGAGCTTTTCACAGAAGTTCTGCTGGGAATACCTAACCTTGCGCATATAAAACTGTCGAATGCAGGAGAGCATATCCCTTGTGAACAACAGTCGGCGTCTGCCTTTGAGTGCGAGACAGGATTATGTCAATGAAGTTCTTCCCAGGAGGGACAACAGTGATCTTCTTGAAATTGTACTGCACCATCTTGGTGATACAAAACTTGAATACCAATTCCTGTAAAACAAGAACACATGCGAATGCTACACATAAGACTGGGCAAAATACCCAATACCCAAACCCATACCCGAATTACCCGTACCCAAACTACTCGATTACAATTTCAGATACTGACTATAGATACCCGAAATTAGGAATAAGAAATTCCAAGATGACATAACCAACAAACAATGTCTTTGCAAGCATTCGTTTTGAAATGATTATAAAAAAGCATCAATATGCTCCACAAGGAGGTACGGATTAATCAGACCAAACATAAAGACAAACCGATTTCCATATTAAGTTGAACATGCTATTGGCGCACTGAGAAACTATTACTTTAGAATACTCCATGGCAATGAACCAATTTAAATCACACAGCACCTTGCTACCACGCACGGCAATGATACTATCAGAAAAAGCAAAAGCAAATTAAACTGGCATCAGCAAAACCTAAGGCGAGCACAAATCATAATGCATCAGCTGCAGGCAAGAATGAATTTTCGTTTAAAGCTAAGCTAAGGATAAGCAAGATGCCAGCAAGAGACTACAGGCATCCTTTGCATGGCTAAGAACAAAACAATCTTGATTGGCTGCACAAAATCCACACAGAAAAAGCAGCACAAAACTAATTGAAGGTTTCAGTGGTCATGCTCGAACTACCATAGTATCCGTACACCCAACATGAACCATAATTCTCCAATGTCACATCTAAGCAGCAGCAAATCGCCAAAGGGCCTGTTTAGATGGTGAAAAAGTTTGGGTAAGTTCCTGTAGCACTTTTCGTTGTTATTTGACAAAATTTATCCAATCATAGACTAACTAGGCTCAAAAGATTCGTCTCGACATTTACAGACAAACTGTGCAATTAGTTATTTTTTTTATCTACATTTAATGCTCCATGCATGCGTCCAAAGATTCGATGTGACAGTTACTGTGCAAACTTTTTTGGGTAAAGTTGGCAACTAAACAGAAAGTATCCATCGATCAAACAACTCAACTCTCGCACAAACCATATCAAACTGATCGCTACAGATTATAGGGAACCTTAATTCTCCCATGTCACATCTAAGCAGCAGCTAATCGCTAAAGTATCAATCAATCGATCAAACAACTCAACTCTCGCAGACTCGCACAAACCATATCCAACTGATCGCTACGGATTATAGTTTATAGGGAACACTACACCGTATTCCTCAACGAAATTGTGAACAGCTCCGACTGATAAAACCATGGAGAAGCACACGCGCAAGAACAATGCTACGGAATATAGGGATTAGGGAGCACTACACCGGATTCCTCAACAAAATTGTGAACAGCTCCGAATGATAAAACCATGGGAAGCACACGCGCAAGAACAAAGGATCACGCGTAAAAGAACAAAGGATATGACGAATGATAAGGCATACGGGCACAGAGCGCTGCTTACCTTGTGAGGCGCCCGGAAGAAGATGACCGACTTGTGGGTGGGAGCGGGGGAGAGGTCGCGTCCTCTCCGGCAAGTGCTGGTGGAGGCGGTGCAGGCGTCCCCACTCTAAAGGCGGACGGGGAGGGTTAGGACTTAGACTGACCGCACCGCGCAACTCCACCCAGCGCGGAACGCCAAATGTGGAGGCTGCCGTGCCGCACCGCAGAACGCTACACATGACAGTATCATTTAGATCACTATAGAGACACGCTAAATCCAGTGTTCCTCTCTCCTCTCGCTATCGTCCGCCTGTAAAGGGAATGAGGAGAAAGAGAGAAGAGAGGAGGGAGGAGAGAGAAAGAGAGAGGAGAGAGGATATAGAGTATGATATAGCCCTTGTTTAGATTTTAAATTTGGGATCCAAACTTTGCATAGTAAATGGCTCGTCATACTGTAGCAATTTTGTTTTTATTTGGTAATAATTGTCTAAATATTGATTAATTAGGCTTAAAATATTCGTCTCGCAAAGTACAACAAAACTGTGTAATTAGTTTTTAATTTCATCTACATTTAGTACTCCATATATGTGCCGACATTTTGATGTGATGGAGAATCTTCTTTTTCATAGTGGAATTTAGGGGTGAATTTAGGCATCTAAACAAGTCCATAGAGTAAATATGGGTGCGAGAGAAGTTGGTATAGAGGTGAAAATCCTGAATGACTAGGACGAAATATTCTTTTAGAGGTGTGTTTAGAGAGTGGTGCTGTGCGGATAACCCTTAGGGCGGGTTTCTCCCTGGGTCCTATAACCTGGGCGTTGATGGGGTGGGCTTTGTTCGGTCTATATACGTATTGCTCACAAATTGTGGTGAAATTTTGCGAACTTTGACCAGCCCAATTTTAATCTTGCAGTTGATACTAATGTTTCTTGCATTTTGGCTTTGGCTCGATGCCTCCTTATCTATTGCTGATTGTTGCTACGTACTTTTGCCAGGCAGGAAAGAAACTTGCTAAGCAGTCGAGGCAGTTTGTAATCTCTCGGGGTTGGAAAGCATTGCTTGGCCTCTAGTACATCTCCAGCAATTTTACAAGAAGACAATCGTGTTTTATTTATTCTTTCCAATGACTTTACAGTATACAAAGCAACAAATCAAAACGTAAAAATGAATCAAAATCCAAGAAAAAAATGATAAATGAGTGGAACCAGAGATAGCTTCAAATGACACCAAATGATCACACCTGTCTACTCCGGGAAAAGAAATTCTGTCACTCCAGATGCAGGTTATTCTTCTATGTTTTCTGACTATCACACAAAGCAACCAGGAAGGCCATGTGTGCATCTCAAGCGGAGAGGATTTGATCACAAAGCAAGGCCTTCCTTCCGATATGAGAACCTGATAGACCTGTGCACTGCGGTGCCCTTTACGGCTGTGGTTTTCTTGGGATTCTCGGCGTCGATTGCGACCGCAATTGGTTTGGAGTCAGCTACTTCTGTTCCTTGGCGCTTTCCGAAAAAAATTCAAGTCCCTAGAATGTGCACAAATAAGACAGGAGATTCGGCATCAACAATTTCATAACAAATGGAAGGAGGACAAAGAATTGGAAGAGAGAGAGCGGGAGAGAGGGGGGGTACCTTCACTGGTTTGTTTTCAGGTGGAGCTGAATGTGAGAGCTTCAGCTTCTCACTGGCTTCCTGTGTAATGAAGAACAGTGAAGAATCATCAGAAGAAAAGAACAACAATCACATCTTACGAAGATACATGTCTTCTTACACATTGTTTCTGCTTGACCCTATCTTGCCAAGCCTGCTTTATCCTATGTTTGGTTTGCTAGTTCTTGGGAGGATATAAGTTTACATGAATGAAAAAAATGTTTTATCATGCAGAATACTCAATAATCTGATCACCTGGAAAAACTTGGCGTTTATTCCATCTTTTAAACCGCCTGCTACTTGGCAGAGGTACCATATACCAGTATTAGCCACGTCCTGTTCAGTATACACAGGAAGTTAGGATAAGGGGAATTAAAGGATGGCATGGATAACTAATACTCACAAGTTAAACTACCTGTTTGTTCTCAAGTAACTCGATCTTTCCCTCCTGATAACAAGGAAAGAAAGGTCAAGATGTATAATTTTCACAGCAGTTCATGAACAAGTTTAAGAGAATACTCAAACTCACCAATCCAGCAACCATTTGCTGAATTGTTTCGATATCAAATCCAATTTGAGACAGGTCATCTTTAACATCATTGACCTTCACATATAGAACAAAATTGTATGAATAAACTGAAACAAGGATAATAAAATATAGTTTATAGCTTTAGAGCTTATAAGTGTATATGGTGTGGGGAAAAGCTTTTGCATATCATTAGGAAGAACATAAAATGTCTTTGGTGTTCTAAGCGAAGAAAATGAAACGAGCTATCAACATATCAGTGCCACATGTATGGGAATGTTAGTATGTTACAGATTTACACTGGTTTATCAACAGCTATAGCCCAATGTAATCACATAATTTAATAAAAAATAATATCAATATGCTAATGCTTGTTTTCTTCTGTTCTTTACGGTCTATCTCAAGTGTTACTTGCTCGCTGGTACAGGCTCCATTTTTTTATTTTTAGTTTCGAGCAGATACCAAAGAAAATCCTTGCATAGCTTCTAGATGAATAACTTTATTGAAACAGTTATGCAGCAACAGACATAAATATGCGTGAAACCACTTATGCTAATTTAACAGGGCTGTACTATATGGACTTGGTGCTGATCAAATGCAGGCATATAGTATTAAAAAAGAAGAACATTGATGCTCAGGCACAGGAAACAACAGCCTTTTAGGAGGCCCATGTGGGTATAAAAAAATATCATAATATTACTGCCCAGGAGGAAGGAGTCATAGTTAAAATGAACGAACCTCATTTCTAATAGCTTTGGAGACCTCTACTTGTTCATCCATTTTGCCATCCAAATTCTCAAGCCGCTGAGTTAGATGTCTTTTTGTTGCCTGAAATTAATTGCACTTATAGATATGACAGATGCTGAAGTAAATATGAAATGAAGTTTGTTTGAGAAAAATATGAAATGAAGTTGGGAACAGAGCATACAGCTAATGCCGATGAAACTTGCTCCAACTGCTTTGACATGCTCTGAACAGCATTTGCCATGTTGCGTTTTGTGACAAACATGACATCTGAGAGAGACAATCCCTGCATGAGGTTATCAACATGTCAGAAAGCCTAAGCAGAATAGGTGAAACGATCATTCTGACTGCAACATGTTAATAAATGAAAAAAAAATCT
Source organism: Saccharum hybrid cultivar R570 (assembly GCA_038087645.1). Classification (NCBI taxonomy): domain Eukaryota; kingdom Viridiplantae; phylum Streptophyta; class Magnoliopsida; order Poales; family Poaceae; genus Saccharum; species Saccharum hybrid cultivar. The sequence continues at coordinate 1,210,726 of JAQSUU010000365.1, read as the reverse complement.
CGACTTGGAGCTGTCAACATCTGATGATCTTGCCTCTAAATCCTAATGAATCAGGAAAACAATATTATTAGAATCAAAGTGCCTATCAACTGCCAACTTCGAAAACATGAAACTTGATTGGATAACCTGGTCTCTGATACCAAATTGGTAGAGCCTAGTGATCTGAGAGCATATGAGTTGGAGGGAGAAGGCCGGCACTTCCAGGATTGCTGGCGTAAGGGAGCCGTCACGACCTCAGAAAAGCGGGCACAAAGAGCAGAGGCAACAATAGAAGTTGTCCTGCCTGCCTAACTGATACAGAGGATTTCCTATTTATCTAATCTACTAAGGAACTGCCTAATTCCCGGAGCCTGCTGCGTCGGGTGTCTGGGACGTGTTGTGCACCCCTAGTCCTTCTTCCGCTGGGTGTATACAATACCGGCCATAACATCCATAGCCAACCAGGAAGACGTTATTATAGAATTAATATAAAGAGGATTTATCCATGGTGTTCACATGGATGAGTACCAGTTATTCAGTTACTAATGTCCAATTACTTGTCCACATGGATGAATACCACTTTTAAGCTGCATTCAGATAAGACCCTCTGGAACTGAATGTGGTAGCATCAGTAAGAAATGATGCATAACTTCCTCATTTAAAACACAAATATCATAATTTTTAGTACTCACAGACAATAAAACAGAGCAGAATAGCTAAAATAAAAAAATATGCAGGGATAAAATTTTACTTTCTTTTATTTGGTTACTAATTCAATAAAAGTTACCTTGAACCTAAAAACCACAGATAACTAATGGAGAAAAGGAGGAGAAAATAAAGAAAATTCACAACCAACTAATTAAGGGCATAGATTTTGCATTTTACCTTCCACCACATGTAGCAATAACCCATTGCTCCAATTGCAGCTGCTGGCAGTATGTAGGATGATAAACCACCTGCAAAAGAAACAAGCACATAACTGGGAAAATATTACAAAAGCCGAATATAACGGTAGCATTTACCCACTTATAGTAAACTGGTAAAGCTAAGAATCAACGTGTATGCGGTTCCAGCTTGTAAATAATCAGGCATCATGTATCACTCATTGCTAACTTCAGCACTCAACATGTTTTCAAGAGTTTTTTGCAGAACTACTATGTGGGTGGTCTCCTTTCAGATGTACATAGTTTAGAAGTGTACATAAGCCTGTAGGGGCTTAAGAAACTGATTATTTAATCTTCTGTGAACATTGATACAGGAATTATCTGAACTGAAGCTAAAGATTTGCATGAAATGGTAACTTGTACACATAAGTGAATAAAGGAAACAGAACGAGGAGACAGTGAAACTGATACAGACCTCCTGAGTCAGATTTGCCATTCAGTATGGTAATGGGCCTTGACAACGTTAAATCTCTGACTTCTTGGGCTAAATTCCGAATCTAATATCAAGCACGAGCATGCAAAATTAAGATGAAATGGATAATTTTATCAAGACAGAAGGAAGTAAGAGTAACTTCTTTGCAGATGCTGCCACTGAGAATGTAAGAAGATCATACCTGAGCTTGAATAAGTGCAATATCATAGGGGCCTGAAGCAGTTCCTTGATTTACACCCTTCATAATCTCCTAAAAACATAACAAATACAGCATTGTCTTAAATAAACATTTATTAGTAGTTTGCAGGGTTAATATGTGTGGTTGTAGGCGAAGTTGCAGAGCATATCATCAAAATCTGTATGATATGTATCAGGACTCACTAACTAGTGAAGCATAAATTATGCAGAACTTCCGAATGCCATTTGGTGCATTAAGTCGTTGATGCAATTTTATCACATGGTGTTAATCAAATACTCATACAGACAGAATTAATACTTCTAGCACCCCATCGCCAAGATCATTAAAAAGATGTATAAGTTATCAGCTATCTGACAACGCTCAGCTGTCCAAACCGCATGATAGTGCGTATAATCAAACATGAACATAAAATGGGGAAAAAATATACAGACCTGGAGTTCCCCCAACACATCAGATAAGCGTCCATTCCGCAGCAGGATCGACCCCGTCATACCTGCAAGGGCACCATTTCACCACGTAAGGTGTCGAAACAACATCCGATCAGGGGGAAATCGCATCAAACACGATAATGATTTGATGGGGGCGAGAGGTCGATGACGGTGATGAGACGAGGACCTGCACCGACGAGGATGAGGACCTTGGAGGCCGCGACCCCCGTCTGCGTCGCCATGCCTCACCGCTCTCGCGCTTCACCGGCACGCCTCTGGATGATTCTAGAAGGGCGGCGGCGGCGGCGAGTAGGACGAGGAGGAGGCGGTGCGAAGCTTCGGGAAGGGGAAAGCTTTCCGAGCGACCGAGCGAGAAGGGGTGCCTGACCCTGAACCCGGGACCTGACGATTTCGTGTGTCATTTTGCCTCTGCAGCCTTTCTCACAAAATCATAGCAGCGCCTTGTTTAGTTTGCCTCAAAGTTTCAAGTTTTTTCACTCTCTTTCCATCACATTAATTTTTAACCGTTTGCATGGAGTATTAAATGTAGGTAAAAAAATAACTAATTACACAGTTTAGTTGGAAATCACGAGATGAATCTTTTGAGCCTAGTTGGTCCATGATTGAACAATATTTGCCAAATAAGACGAAAGTGGTACTATTCATCGGGTTGAAATTTTCTTCAATCTAAACCAGGGCCAGGTCGAAATTTAGGGCCCGTTTGGATGAGATTCTAAAATCCAGATTTGGGATAAAAAATAATCTTTGGTATTTCTTGGATTTTGTGCATGTGAGTTAAAATCCTGTAAACTCCTAATCTGTTTGGATGAGATTTTAGAATTCCGAGATTTTTTTTATCCAGATTCTTAAAATCCAGTGGTAACCAAACGGTACCTTAGGCTCGTCACAAAGGCTGTGTTTACTTCCTAAAAAAAAGTACGGTGCAAACAAAAGATTCCCCGTCACATCAAACTTGTGATACATGTATGGAGTACTAAATGTAGATGAAATCAAAAACTAATTGTACAGCTTGGTTGTACTTTGCGAGACGAACGTTTTGAACCTAATTAGTCAACGGTTGGACACTATTTACCAAATAAAGCCAAAACGTACTACAGTACTTTTTTTTACACCTTTTCACGGAACTAAACACACCAAAATAAGACTTACTGTATTAAATAGTTAAAGTTAGAACAAAAAAATATATGTATGCATTATGTCATAACTATAGTAGAAAGCACATTTTCTCTCTTATGCAATTTAAAAAGTTTACAGAGACTTGCCTAAACTTTGGCTATAATAAATATTAGTGTATCAATTCTTTTGCCATAAACAAATTGATGATGACTAAAAGTTTTGATGTGCCGTGATTTTGGTTGAAAGCCAACCAAACAGGACCTTTAATCCTTTAGGTCCAGGCTCGATATTATCATTAAACTTTTAAAATGATCATTTTAATTCTTAAATTTTATTTTTAGTAGGCTCAATTTCTTCCAACGAAGTGGCCATTTCAATCCTTAAACTCTGAATTCTAAGCTCAATTTCATCAATAAACTATTAAAATGTGTTTGGGTCTAGTCCCTCAACAATAAGTTTATGGATAAAATTGAGTACATAATGCAAAGTTTGAGGATAAAAACTATTGCTTTGATAGTTCTAGGATGAAATCGAGACCAGAAATAAAGTTTAAGGACTAAAATGAACATTTTAAAATTTAAATTCAGGGATGAAATTGAATCTCAAGCAAAATTGAAGGACCAAAGTGACTATTTCGCCCAATTGACCTAGTAGTTATGCACGAGTTATGAACTGGGACCACTTGTCGGTGAGTAGGTGACTAGCATTTGGGACTCAGGCATGCCGCTGCGGGCTGCGGCCTAGCCAGCGGCCACGTCAGCAATGTCGAAACCAAACCCTCTCCACGTCTCTCACCAAACCAGGAGAAGACGACCGTTCAAAGCGGCCGCGAGCTCGACACCGCCGCCGCGAGCTCGACACGACGACACCTCCATACCGCCGCAGCGCTTGTCTTCGTCCCCCTTACGCCACCCCCACTTCAGCCACTATCTCCCCAAACCTAACGTCCTAGCTAGTGGCTAACCTCCTCATCGCCATGGGGACCCCTCTCCTCCTCCCCCTTCTCGTCACCCTCCAGCTGTTCACCGCCTCCTCCCCCGCGGTCGCGTCGTCGCACATCTCCGTCGTCATCTCGCAGTCGGGCCTCGACTTCGCCAAGGACCTGCTCGTGTCCCGTGCCGTCGCGACCCTCACGCCCCTGAGCGTGCCGGACATCGAGAGGACCATGAGCACCGTCGTGGGCACCGTCCGCATGGCCGCATCCGGGATTGTGCTCGACGGCCTCGCCGTCACCAACTCCACTGTCGCTGTCGGGGACACGGGTGTCGTCGTGGCCGCCTCGTTGGCCAGCGCGAACCTCACCATGGAGTGGAATTACTCGTACAGCGCCTGGATTGTGACCATATCCGACAGCGGGAATGCTTCGATCCAGGTATAAATGGGACTCCTGTTTGGCTGATATTCCGTCAGTTATGTTCCCCCGGACGTGGCTTGCTTATTGGTAGCTGTTAATTGAATCATATGATACTGGCCGTTTTTTTAATATACTGAGTAGGAGATATACGCATCGGTTTGTTATTAAGTAGAGACTGATCGTGCAACACTTTGGAGTATCTATTTTCTGTCAGAAGTAGAATCAATCATCTGAGAAGTGAGTACTAATTTGCACTTATTACTATGTTTAAAATGGGATTCATATAAACAGTCTAGAGTCCATGATGCTGCCAAATTGAGTGGTGCTGAAGGTACTTATGCTCTCCAGATGGTATACGAGTACCTTGTAAGCCAAGACAAAACAGAGTGGTTACCTATGTGCCTTCTTTAGTGTCTATTACTCCCTCCATGTGCACATCTCGCTTTCCGAGAAGTCAAACCCTTTTAAATTTGACCAAGCACATAGAGAATAATATCAATGTTTGTATCTCCAAATAAATTTATTATGGAAGTACGTTCTAATGTCAATCTAATGATACTTGTTACACATCATAAATATGATTATTTTTTTATATATACCTAGTCAAACTTAAAAATGGTTGACTCCTCAAGAAGCGAGATGTGCACTTATTTTGGGACGATGGGAGTATGTTTCTACGAAATATGAGGTAATATAAAAAAAGCACTCAGCACACATCCAGAAGACGTGGCACTTAAGGTGGAGTGAAAGCCCCGACCTGAGAGCCCGCTACTACCCACCATGCCACAGCCATGGGGGAAAGACAGCAATGGCCTTTTTTGTGAGAACCAGGGCCTCCACGTGGAGGTCTACCATGTTGCTATGAGCACATTCTCATGAAATGAGACACTGCAAATTATAGTTAGCAGCATAATGTTATACTTAGCTTCAGTTCAAGGTGACAGTCTGTAATCTGTCCTGTAAGATAAAATTTGACAAACATTTCAGCCCAGTGATAGTTTTATGAGTATATAAAAACTGAATTATAGTGACAGTTTTTCAGTAACAAGCTGGTTGTTCAGCAATGCAAAAGATCTCACTTACATGTACTTTTTGAAACCGTAACGTTGAAACAAGTACAAGCAGCTAAGTTAACTGGACTCAGAGTTTATGTCGTTACTATTCTTAGCACCTTGCCCATCAGTTCTTATACATCCTGTAACTTCAACTGTATTCTACATACTAGACATTTTTCACATGTATGTATATGAAGGTACAAGGTGTATTCATAGATACTTTTTGCTAAGGTTGAAGGAATGGAGGTTGGTGTTTCCATGGTCATGAAGAATCAGAATGGATCTATCAAGCTGTCTGTTACAGAATGTAGCTGTTATATGGAGGACTTAGACATAACACTAAATGGCGGAGCATCTTGGTTCTATCAAGTGTATGTGGTTCTCGATTTGTTGTATATGCACAATGTTGTTAATTCCTTTGAGGGTGCACTCAGTAAATTGGATTTTCCTTTGTCAGCAAGAAGTGGAAATCATGCACATATCTTTGCATCTCAACCTCATTTTACTTTCATTTGTTGTTACAGTAGATAGAAAATTCTGTAGAATCCTCTTGAGTACTTCCATTTGTTCCTGAAGTGAACCAACCTGATTTATTTTTAAATGAATTTTAGTGCGCATCTTACTTGAATCTGATGAGGACATGTGTGAGATGTTGCTTCTGCTTACTGTTTGTAGGTTTATAGATAGTTTCAGCAATCATATCAGATCATCGGTGGAAAATACAATTAAGAACAAAGTAATGGAAGGTGCACTGAAGCTTGACTCTTTCCTGGGAAACCTTCCAAAGAAAATTGATCTTGATAGCATTGCTGCAATGAATGTGACTTTTGTTAATGATCCACTATTCAAGAGCTCCTCTGTTGAGTTTGATATAGATGGCTTATTTATTCCATCGGATGAAGCTGCTCCCAGAGACATGCTTCTTGGAGATACCGAATTTGCATTACCTCTCGGGAGCTCCTCGAGAATGCTTTGGATTTCATTGGATGAAGATGTTTTCAACTCTGTTTCAGCTCTCTACTTCAAGGTATGTCTAATTCATTTGATATAATTCATAAATGAACCTGTTATTTTTTCTTGACAAGTAAAGTAAACGCTCCTTTTCTTTTGTCACAAGCACAATATTTTCTTAACTGTTAATGTGGAGCTGTGGACTTCGACCTTTACCATTTTTTTCTTTTTTGAACTGTAATTGTTATATTCTGATTGATGCTACACTTTTGATCATTCAGGCTGGTTTGCTGCAACGGATGGTGGACAAAGTTCCTGAACAGTTTCTTTTGAACACTGCTAGCTGGAGATTTTTGGTTCCTCGATTGTACCGAGAGTATCCTGACGATGATATACTACTGAATATCTCTGCAGTTTCGCCTCCCTCTGTGAGGATTAATGTTGGTAGAATTGATGCCATGGTTGACTTAGATGTCACAGTTAATGTCTTGGATTTTGGTGAGATAGTTCCAGTTGCATGCATATCAGTGGTGAGATTCTATCCATCTTTGCTTTAACGACTTAGTTAAGCCACTCAAGCAACAAAATAATCCATTTGGAGTGGCATTATGTTGCAGCTTCTGGAGTCCGCAATCTGACAGTAATATTCTTTTTTGTCAGGCTCAAGCATCTCAGGCTTTTCACTCCATGAGAATTTTCAATGAAACTAAATATTTTATACATGTTTATGTTTTCCCAATTAAACTGTTCTTTGTGATTATGCTCGACATATTGTCGATTAGTTTTATAGTTATTATATTCTACTTTTTTTGTATCTTCTTGAAAATGCATGCTCTGTCCAGTTTTCCAACATGTACTGTTGTAGTTACTGAAAATGGCCTTTGCTTCTGTAGTCGGTTGCTGTTTCTGGAGCTGCAGCGGTATCAGAGAATAATCTTGTTGGGAGAGTGGAATTGGATTATTTCTCATTTACCTTGAAGTGGAGCAAAGTTGGCAAACTCCACACCAGTCTAGTGCAGGTGGTTCTGCTTAACTATATATTTTTTTTGGTTTTTTCCTATTTTGTAGCCTAGGGGCAGGGCCTTAAATTGCATGCAGCACACACCCCTTAAGCACAATTCAGCTTTGAGATCACTTACTCGGGCAAGTGGGTAGGTATAGGAAATTGCAGATACAATTATTTTTGGCAGTCCAATAGATATTGGAGATCACTAACTAATTGAAACACCATAACTTTTTGTAATCTGATAAATACTGTTATAGAGGTTTGCCATCATAGGCTGCAATCTTTCTATATTCATATGCTACGCACTGTAGTTTTGGCAGCATGGAGCATTGTCGTTTAACTCAATATGAACAAGTATCATGGCTTGTTGAGTTGCACTTAAATTTCAGGATTGCTTTGATATCTTGCATTAAACTTCATTTGTTGCCTGTCTAATAGTATATGAATGTTGTTATGCTTGCAGACTGTGCTAAGGATTTTGCTGAAAAAATTGTTTGTACCTTATGTGAACTCATATCTCGAGCAAGGCTTCCAGTTGCCCATCATCAAGGGGTTCTCCGTCATAGATGCATATGTCCTCACTTCTTACTCAAGAATGATTGTTAGCTGCAATGTTGCCTTCACTGAGCCAGAGGTTCTGTCTCCTGTCCAAGAGTCTAAGACCAACGAAGATTTGTCACATGAAGTTAGTTTGCTGGTTGGATCTGCCAAAACTTGGCAGCCACCGATAACTAGTGTAAAATTCCTGTAAATAGTAACGCTATTCGTCGTAGTGTATTGTTTTTAAAAATGTGTAAATAACTGTGCACTGTATATATGTATGTATGATATTAAATCAACAGATATTCAGTAGCCTTGTTAGGTACTACTATTTCCTCTGTCCCAAATTAAGTACATATTTTTTACCATGTATCTACATGTGTCTTTCAGCTTTTCCAGAGATCACCCTTTTTTTTGTTTATTTTCTTCTTTTCAGCCTCATGATCAGACTTATTTTGCTTCACTTCTCTATGAATATAAGACAGGCAGAATTCCTGCCGGCACTTTTAAAGTTTGAAACTTAAGTGATGTACATAGCTGTAATGCACGTACGATCCTTCCAAATAAATAGCAATCAAGCGGTTGTATATAATAATTTGGTTTTGTAATTTTAATTGGATTTCGCTTCTAGTTTCTCCATTTTAAATTGCAAATCATTTTATCTTTATCCTAATTTAAACTTTTCTAATCTGACCAAGTTTATAAAAAAATATACTACAAACATCTGCAACATCAAAACAAGATTCATTAGATAAAACACTATTAAATACATACTGATAATGCATTTATTTGATAGTATAGAGGGTAATATATATTTCTACAAGCTTGAATAAAATTAAACAAATTTTATTTATGATAAAACTAAAATAGTTTACAATTTAAAATGAAGAGAGTATCATATGATCAGTCATGTACATATAGCAGCTTATCTAGTCGCCGTTCCTTGTTTTATATTTTAAGGAGCAATACTTTCATCAGTACCTGATTGTCACTTTGTTGCTTGATTGTTGGCATTTTTCTCCACTAATAATTCACCGGATATTGCCTCTGCGCTCAGCTGCAGTGAGGGCTAGCAGATATTGCAACAATACAGGGGCTGCGATGAGAATACGGGCCTAATTGGTTGGGTGCCAAAACTTGCCCAATCAAAATAAGGCATGCCTACAAAATTTGGCTACTGATTGGTTTATTACCAGAAAATTGACACACCAATTTGTATGGCCAAAAATCATGGCAAAGCAAAACTTCCCCAATCTCACCAGAGGAAAAAGTGCTCACTACTGTGTCATGGCACTCAACTAAATGTAATCCTACATTTTTTGTCCTAACATTGGTACACCCTAATTTTGACAAGCCTAAATTTTGGCTTGTCATTATTTTGGTTGGGCAGTTTTGGCACCCAACCAATCAGAATCAGGCCCTGCATCTCGTTATCCTCCAACCGAGCTCTGGAGCTCACCAAAAGTCCAAAACCCAGAACCCCCGCGGCGCCGCCGCTCGCCATCGGCGACTCGCCACCGTTCATCCCGCCTCCCCAATTCGCAGCCCGGAAATGGCGACCGCCTCTCTCTTCTCCCTCCCGTCGCTCCGTGTCCTCTCTCGCACCTCCGCCCGGGGCTCCCGGTTCCAGACCCTCGCCGCTAGGAAGCCAGTGGAGTCCTCCTCCACCGCCACCAGCGGCAGCCGCAGAGGCGGAGGCAAGGGGGGCGGGCTTCTGTCGGTGCTGGACCGCGCGCTGGCAGACGAGGAGGAGTACCGGCGCGCGCGCGCCCAGGTGCAGCGCAAGGGCGTGGAGGTGGAAGGGTACGCCATCGAGGGGATCTCGGTGGGCGGGCACGAGACCTGCGTCACCGTGCCGTCGCTGAACGTCGCGTTCGACATCGGCCGCGGGCCGCAGTTCGCCGTCAGCCAGGACTATCTCTTCATCACCCACGCCCACCTCGACCACATCGTGAGCGCCACGGGCCCTGTTTTCATATTTTTGCAGGCTCTAATTCTGCTTTTGCTTGGTTTGCTTATACACCTTACATGCACCATTGCTAAGTCCAGCTCTTACAAAACTATAAAACTACCAATGGCGCATTGATGCTTACCGCATCAATTTCTGCTATGGTGATCGTGCAGGGTGGTCTTCCAATGTACATAGCGACCCGTGGCCTCTACAACTTGAAGCCTCCTACTGTATTTGTACCACCCTGCATCAGGGATGATGTTGAGGATCTGCTTCAAGTCCATCGTAGGATGAGTCAAATTGAGCTGAAAGTTGAATTAGTTGCACTTGATTTGGGTATGGATATTGCTTCACTGCTGCCTTGAATGTTTTCTGCTTGCTTGTTCCTTACAATGCAACAACTTCTTTCAGGAGAGACATATGAAATACGTAATGATCTTGTTGCCAGGCCATTTAAAACATACCACGCTATACCCAGCCAGGTACTGCTCCTTAGAGCTAGCAGGCATGTATTTTTGTTATTGGTCACAATTTAATGCTTATTGACATTATCCATCTCGTGAATGGTGTAAAGGGTTATGTCATCTACTCTATTCGAAGAAAGTTGAAAAAACAGTATGCTCATTTGAAGGGTAGTCAAATAATGAAACTGAAGCAATCAGGAACCGAGGTAAGCTGTGCCGTACTTTTGAACTGGCCCCTATTGCTTAGGAATATCTCCCACATGGTATTCACCACACATTTTAATATTAGATTACGGATACCATACTGTACCCAGAAGTTGCCTTCACAGGAGATACAAAGTCTGATTTTATTCTTGACCCAAGAAATGCAGATGCCCTGAGAGCAAAGGTTCTCATAACTGAGGTATTGTCTTTACACATCCAGTATCTGTTCTTACATACTGTAAATGAAACAATAATTTCACTAGCTTATTCATCAGATGTACTTCAAATATGAAACATGAAGAGCAATTTGAAGTTCTTCGCCTTTTTTTATTATTTAGTACCAACATAATTTTACACTCTGCAGGCAACGTTCCTAGATGACCATGTTGATGTTGAGCATGCTAGGGAACATGGCCACATGCATCTTTCTGAGGTGACAATTTCCGTGCTGATACTGCCTACACCTGCTGATGAGCCTTTTGGAACTCCTGATGAATATATGAAATGATTACTGCTCCAGTTGCTAACCTACACCCACTATGTCGTGTATAGATAATGGAGCATTCCCAGTGGTTCAGGAATGAAACAATCGTACTCACTCATTTCTCAAATCGATATAGTCTTGAGGTATGTAGCCAACCCATAAAATCATTGTCAATGGCCACTAATCTGACCCAAATCATTGTCAATGGCCACTAACCTGACCCAAATTATTGTCAATGGCACCACAAATCTGACCCAAATGATGATTTTGTAGGGTATTCGTCAGGCTGTTTCCGGGCTACAACCTAAGCTAAATTCAAAGGTTGTTGCTCTAACAGAAGGCTTCAAATCTGAATATAGATAAGTGTATATAAGTAGAACAGCTGGTGTTTCTCTTTCTGGCCCTGATTTACTGAATGTATGTTAACATTAGGAACTGATTATTTTGTTAAAGAAAAAAGATGCCTACTTATAGATATGTCTGTTGTGTGCTCGGCTGTCATTCCATTATTACTTATTTTTTTATTTTCTATCAGAAGTTCAGAACTTTGTACAGCTAATTGAACATTTTGACGAGAAAGGTACTTGCACAAGTTGGAGATCTGTAAAACATAGAACCTTTTCTCAGACATTCTCCAGTTTCCAGAACAAGGTGGAAGAACTGTGTATTACAATTACAATACTTTGGGGAACTGGACAGCGGAATACATAAAAGTGCATATACTCATGCCCATGCAGTCCTGCATGGATTGGAATATGATTGACGAGTCCTAAAGTGGCATATGGTATATTCCCTGATAAAGCAACCATCTATGCAGTGACTAGTTTTTTTTTCTCTGTGTTACTCATTTCTTCTAGTCATCTTGATGTTGCACAGTGGAGCAACATTAATAGTATCTAGTTATTACATAATGAGGTTTCTTTGGATCAATTTCTTCACTTACATCCTCTGTGGATTCATCATCAGTGGAGTACTCATCAGGATCTTTGCGCGCTGGGATGATGAAGACATCAGATTCGTAAGGCAATCTGAAGCTAACCCTCCTGACAACACTGTTTTGGCTCCTCATGGACATTCGATCAATGGAGAAGCTCTCCCTGACATTTGGAGAGTTGTTCTCATAAGAGCAGTCCATGTTAAGTGGGCAGACCTTTGGAGAATGCCTCCGAGGAGATGGTGCCCCAAGTGCATCGCCTTCGATGCTCTGTGGAGAATACAGGATGTCTTCAAGAGTGTCTTGCCTTGCTTCTGCCCTGCTCTTGGCTGTGCTGGTTTCACAGCGACGCGGCCTTCCTTCCAGGCATCTGGGCTTCATCCTGTCCAGAATGGATTTCACATAGCAAGAACCACAGCTCTGTGAGCCCATCTTTTCCTTCTATCGTGAATGCTAGATGAATCTGTATGCCTTGAGCATTCGTGGCAGTGCTCTCATAAGTACATTTATAGATAGGGCATGTGCATTTGCTTAGTACCTTAAGCATTGGAAAAGAAGTAACTTAATTATCGTGACTTGATTATGACAAACCTTGTTCATGTCAAACCAGGACAAACCATGATGATTAGAGCAAAGAATTATGAAAGAGATGGGGGTCACTTGGTTTGGATTGGCTTCGTCAAGGCTATCAATTTTTTAAAGTGAAAATTCAAAGATACTTCTGGTGTTGTTATGGGCTTCATTGTTTGCTTCCTTTATGCCACCTAGGCAGCAACGGAGTATGTGAAGAGATATTTGGATCTTTGGCAAGAAAAATATGGATGGTAGTACACAACTATGAAAGTTTTGTCGTTACCTGTGTCTAGCACATTGCGATGTGTTGGAAGTCCAAGTGACGTAGCCACGTAGGGAGCCCATAGGATATATCCAATTATCCTCTGTGTTCTTTGCACTGCATAAAGGATGATACCTAGAAACACGACGTCCATAGTATAGTCTGCAATGTCCTTGCATCGTTCTTGTTTACTACTTCTGTAGAACTGTGAAATGCTTTACAAGTGGAAGCCTCCTAGTCCTAGATTTTAACTAAGAAATAAGATGTCTTAGAATACTTAACTCTTTGATGACATTATTCGTCTGTTCCTCCGAGGTATTGCCTTAAACTTATTTTGTGAAGGTTTGACTTTGCATTATTGTCAACAGTGTGGGAGCAATATGTGTGTTAGTCACCTGAAAACTCAGCAAGCAATTTGGACTTGATATATTTGAGTTATGTTTTCTGGGCATGTCTCATTGGCATAATTCCATCGTATACACACAGTTTTCTGTCACTGTTAGGCCTTGTTTGGATGTTGTCTGATTAACTAATTTACATCAATCAACGTGTGTTGGGATGAAATTTAGTTCAAGCTCCACTACAATCCACCCCAATACATGTGGATTGATGCGAATCTGAGTACATCCAAACAAAGTCTTAGAATTTGCAATTTTCTAGAATGTTGAACTCCTTTTTTTTTTACAACAAACATGAATATATTATTAGCAGCATGAAGCTGATAGTAGAATTACATGCTGCAAGTTTACAGATTCCATTGCATCCTCTAGTGGGCAATGGTGGCTGTGATTCAAGTAGGAGCAAGTACGCTCATATGTGTTGCTGGTAGCCAAGAGAGCAAGTCTGGCAAGGCCGTCAGCTGTTGTGTTGAGGCTCCTGTTGATCTTGAGGATCTTCCCATGTCGATGCGTCGAGAGATTGGTGAATGATTGAGTGAAGGGTTTCATCCTCCATTCAGGGGGATGAGTTTGGTCCTGTTGATTGAGGAAGTGCACCAACTGTTGACAGTCAGACAAGAAGGTTGTGTTGTCGAAGTTGAGGCTGTCATTCACCTTTGCAGCTAGTGCTAAGGCAGCCGCTTCAGCCATAAGAACTGAATGGATACCTGGAACTTGCGCCTTGATATAAATGGTTTGCACCGGTTGTACCTGAGTATTGACAAAGAGAATACCAAGACCAGCTATTCTTGGAGGCTGTGTTGGTAGGTCAGGTGCAGTGGATGCATCAACATAGCAGCGAACTCCTGTAAGAAGCGCCGGCAGTTCGATGGTGTACCTGTCCATCTGCTGGGAGAGGGTATCTACATGTGTGTAGTCCAAACCTGGCATTCCTTGCTGGCCATGGCTATCTTGGCCGTGCTCCTGTGAAAGCGCAATACTTTGATCTTGCTCTATCGTTGGGGGAGCTATGTTGCTGACGTTAGCTTCCTGAGATTGGCTATTTGCTACACTTTGAGTGAACGTCGAGTACGTGTTCGTCATGGTATGGTTAAGACCTGCATCTAAAACATTTGTACCTGAGTGCGCAGCTTCTTGAGTGGTATGCCTAATTGTTTGGTTAGGTATAGGCTGGTGCATGCTGAGAGCTGTGTTGTGGGAGTCCATGTGTGCCGCCACTGCATGATGTACCTGGGCTGCCGTCCATCGCTTCCTTTTGAAATGGTAGTCGTTCCTGGCTTTTCATATATACCAAAGGGTGAAAAGTATTTTTTGAAAAGTAAGTTCAGGAGTGGAGTTAGGAATAAAAGAAGACAGTGCTAGTTGAATACCATCAATTTCAGCAGCTAGGTTGGCAGTAGACATAGGAGGCTGAAAGGAAGACCATACCTCGCTCGGAAGCGTACATTGAAAGAAGAGATGGTAGTCGTTCTCCAACTGGCCACAGGTGTCACAGTGTTTGTCTATATGAGATGAGTACCTAGACACACGTTCTGCAGTAGCTAGTGCTCGGCGGATGAGCCTCCATGTGAATGTTTTGATCAAAGGTGGGATGCTTTTACTTCTCCAAGCACGACACAATATTTGATTAGCTTGAGGTTGAATGCTCCTGGATCCCTGTGATGGTAATTGAACAACATTGGATGCAGAGAGAGTTTTGTAGATTGCCTTAGTGGTGCAGATTCCCTTTCTGGAGCTTTTCCACCTAAGAATATCCTGTTGGTCAGAGGGAGCAGTGGCGGTACAAGTGATGGTCTGAATGGCATCATTGTCAAACATATTAGTTAAAAGAGACACATCCCAGTCATGTGTATTAGGAATCCAAAGATCAGAGGCTTTGGAGGGAAGTGGAGACACAGTGACAGGCAGAAGGAGATGGTCGTGGATGGATTCCCAAAGAGGACACCACGTGGAAGACCAAATTGAAGTATTGCCATTGTGGAGTTGGAGGATGGTATTGTTGTGAAGCTCCTTTTTTACCTGCATGATAGAGGACCAGAAGATGGATCGAGTCCCCGAGTTTGAAGCTGTCCAAAAAGAAGAATTAGGGTAATATTTAGCTTTAAGAATAGAAGAGAGCATAGGGTTTTTGTTAGTAGCTATGTTGCAAGCAGCATGAAGAATAAGGCTTTTGTTAACCGTCCCTAAATCCCTCACACCCAGTCCACCATTGTTTTTGCTCTGGCAAATATCATCCCATGATCTGTATGCGATAGGGGACGTCGGGTTATCGTCCTGAATACCTGTCCACCAGAATCTCCTGATAATAGTATTTATTTTGTGCACAAAGGATTTTGAAAATAACACAGTAGACATATAATAAATAGGGATGGAAGAAAGAACAAACTGGATGTAGGTAAGTCTACCAGCATGGTTAAGCTTATTGGCTCTTACCGTAGTTAATTTATATTGGAATTTGCCCATAATAAAATTGTAAGCCCTGTTACGATCATTATGGTTAAAAATGATGGGATGACCTAGATGCTTAGTATGAGGTTGAAGCTCAGGAACAGGGAAAATATCAGTAATAGCTTCTTTGATATTAGCATTGACATTTTTACTAAAAAGAATAGCCGATTTCTGAAGATTAGGAGTCTGACCGGATGCATTGCAAAAATGTTGGAGTATAGTTCGGATGGTAGTGGCCTCATGTAACGTGGCGCATCCACAAAGAATCATGTCATCTGCAATGAGGACAGAGTGGATGGGAGGACACCCGGGTCCTAAAGTGACACCAATGAGGTTGGACCTTTGCATTTCCTGTTGAAGAGCTATAGATAACTCGTTAATAGCGACAACAAAAAGGTAGGGAGAGAGAGGGCATCCCTGTCTAATACCACGGTTAGGATTGAAATCGTCAGAAGGCTCACCGTTAACCAAAATAGAGAAAGTGGGAGTTGAGATACAAGAGTAAATAAGATTAATGAAATGAGTCGGAAGACCTAATCGAGTTAGGGCAGCAGTGATGAAGCTCCAATCTAGCCTGTCAAAGGCTTTGGCCAAGTCGATTTTAAGAAGGAAAGCCTCCTGCTTTCAAGTCTTTAGATTGAAGGAGTGGATGATTTCCTGCGTTATAATGACATTGGAAGAAATGTGCCTATTTTTTATGAAAGCAGCCTGAGCATGATCAATAAAATCAGGAAGATGAGGTTTAAGCCTTTCAGCAAGAGATTTAGCAATAATCTTATAGATGACATTGCAGAGACTAATGGGTCTAAAATCCTGTGGGATAGTTGACTGGGTTTTCTTAGGAATTAAAACAATAAAAGTTTGATTAAGCTCCGGTGTCATGAAAGCAGTTGTGTAAAATTCAGTTACCAGATTGTAGACGTCGTTGGATACCCATGACGAGGCTGATTTGTAAAACGCTGCATTGAACCCATCTAGCCCTGGCGATGCATTGCTTCTCATTTCCTTGAGTGTGTTGTAGAGCTCCTGTACGGTAGGCTTGGAGTTGGTGTATGGTGACATGTCGTGGCATGGTGGCTGGTGACGGGGCGAGGGGCTTGGAGGCTCTCTGTCTAGCTCTTGAGTAGGTGATCTATTTCCTGCATTCATCAAAGAGGTAGTGAGATTATTTATGGTATATATGCTTGGATGTTGGGAAATGAAAATGTCTTGAAAATAGTCATTGAGAGTTTTAGAGAGCTGCTCTTGAGTAGTAGATTCAGTGCCATCAGGATTGACTAAATAGGTAATTCTATTTTTCCTTGTCCTTTTGACTATTGCTTGATGGAAGTAAGATGTGTTTCTGTCTCCAAGTAATGCCCAATTCTTTTTTGCACGCTGATGGTGATATTCTTCATCTTTCATCAATATTTGGTGGTGTTGATCGGTAAGCTGTTGTTGCACATGGAGGTCATGCTGATTAAGTGGTTTCAGCTGCTCTTGGAGGATCTGTTCTTCTACTGCTGCTAGTTGGTCTGATAATTTTGGTTTCTTTCTTGTGTGACTTGAAGATTACCCTCTATATTATTTTATGAGTTAAATGCATCGTTGGTCCATTAATTTTTACCCATGTTTCATTTAGGTCCATCAACTATAAAAATGGTTTTTCGGGTCTATAAACCTTTTAAGCGATGCTTCTCTAGTTCATACCCCTTCGTTTCTCTTTTTAATCTGACGTGGCTGTCCGTGGTGGCGCTGATCTGTCGTCCACGGTCAGCACGGGCGGCGGTGCCATGTCCAGCTGCTCCGCGGGGGCGGGGCTCATGACCACGAACTGCTTCACGTGGCGGAGGACGAGGCAGACGGACGCGAATGCCGGCTGCTGCGCCGGGTCCCCGTGCCAGCAGGCACCGCTTGGTGAGGCTGGTCAGGTACTTGGGTGCATGCCTTGAACAGGAACAGCGGCCGCTCGCCGGCTCAGATGTTCTTGCTCATGTGCTACCCCCGCAGGTGGTTGTCCTCGAACGGGAATTCCCTGTCAGCATCTCCAAGCTGTACACGTCCGCCTCCTCGGTGCACTTGGCCCGTTGGCCGCCTCCCCACACCTCCGGCGCTGAAAGCCCAAGTTTGGTTTTGGTAATTAATGACACCAAGTTGCTAATGCCATGTGTTAAGTGTTTTGAGTTAGGCATAAGCAACGCATGTGATGAAAGTGTACGTGGCAAGGAGTAGTGGCCACAAGATCACAAAGAGATGGTGCATGGACATGAAATGATGATCATGGTGGAGATGCACATAAAATGAAGGACATGATGATCAAGTGAAAGAGAAGGATCTAAGAGTACAAGGCAAAGGTATAACCATAGGGTTTTCCTTTTGCCGGTCTAAGATGAGTAGAGAAGTGATTGACCGGGTTTAGGATACATAGCCGACTATCAAGAGGGGCAATCACAGTTAGCTCGGGAATCAAGTGCCACTAGATCATTGTCTTGAGCATATGCATTAGGATCTAGTAAAAGAGCTAACATAACGCCTTGGAAAATGATTGTGAAATACTAACACACATGCACAAGGTGGTGTACACTTGGTGGTGTTAGCACAGTTGCGAAGGCGGTGGAGTTTAAGCGGTAGAGAGGGGTTTGGGGTTCGCTCTCCCTCCCGCCGAGCGTGCGAGCGCGGGATTCAGGCGTTTTCGAGAAAATGAAATGCCTATTTTCTATTGCGCCGGAAGTCGAAAAGAAACGGAGGCGAAAGAGGTCACTGCGTTGATCGGACGCTGCACCGGACGCTGCACCGGACGCTGCACCGGACGCTGCACCGGACGCGGTCACGGTTTCACCGGACGCGTCCGGTCAGTTCAACGCGGCGCGAGCGCCAGGGTTTGTGACCGGACGCGGGTCGGGCCTGACCAGCGCGTCCGGTCAGTTCAACTGGGCGTAAGAGAGAAACGCGCGACCGGCGCGTCCGGTCCTTCACGGGACCGGAGCGTCCGGTCACGTGTCCAGAAACACAGAGAGAAGCAAAGTGACGATCGGACGCGCGGCGCGTCCGGTCACGTACGATCGGACGCGTCCGGTCGTAGCTGGAGCTTACTGGAACGCGACCGGACGCAGGCACTGTCGCGTCCGGTCACTCGGTTGAGCGCGTCCGGTCAGGGCAACGGCTAGTACTGACGCGCGCTGTTCACGTTTGTCGCGTAGTGACCGGACGCGTCCGGTCACCCTGACCGGAGCGTCCGGTCAGCGCGATTTTCGCTGCGTCCTCCGTAACGGCTAGCTGCGTACCCCTTTGTTATAAATAGAGGATGTCCGGGGTTTGAGGGCAACTCTTGCACATTTTGAGACATAGAGACATACTTTGAGCTAGAGAACAACCCCTCCACTCATCTCTTTGCTTAGTTGCACATCTTGAGTGAGATTGAGTGAGATTCAAGTGCATTGCTTGAGAGTTGCATTCTAGAGGCACTTGATCTTCGAGTTGCTGCGGATTTCTTGTTACTCTTCCGTGTTTCCCGACACGGTAGACGGCTTGGAGCAGCGGAGGTGATTGTGCTCGCAATTGGAGATTGTTGGAGCCTTCACCAAGTGTTGTAAGGGGTTCTTGATCCTTCCCCGCGGGAGTTCGTGAATTGGATACTCTAGTGGAGCTCGTGGCTTGGAGGATCCCCGTCTTGTGTGCGGTTGTGCGGCGCCCGCCGAGGGCTCAACTCTTGATAGTTGATTAGCTCGCGAACCGACAAGTGGGTGCATCGCCACAACGAGGAGTAGCTTGCCGGGAAGCAAGTGAACCTCGGGATAAATTCTTGTGTCATTCTCTTCCCGAGGATTTCTCTTGTGTGATTGATTGATTGGTACTTCTCATCTCTACACGGCGGTATAATCACTCGAAGCTCTTCTCTCATTTTACATCTTGTATCTAGCTTGTTGTTGTTGTAGTATTTAGTGGATAGCCTTGTACTAGACTTGAATAGGTGGCTTGCTTAATTAGTTAGAGCTAGTGCTTTTTGCTTCGCCACCTTTTATACTAACTTGTGGTTAAGTAATTCTTGTAGAAGTTTTAATTAGGCTATTCACCCCCCCCCTCTAGCCATTCGGACCTTACAAGTGGTATCGGAGCCGAGGCACCGTTTATTTGAGGCTTAACAACCTACGGTGAAATAGAAATGGCTCAATTAAGCTTGCACATTAACAACACCAAGAAGGCACCTCACTTTGATGGCACAAATTATGCTTATTGGAAGGTTAAGATGACCGCACACCTAAAGTCAATCAACAGAGAAGTGTGGAAGGTCACCGAAACAAAATTTGAGGTTGCTAATCCGGAAGCACCTACACCGGTAGAAGAGAAGAAGCTCCAATGCAATGATATTGCCATTAGTGCTCTTCATGAGGCACTAGATGACAAGACCTTTGAGCAAGTGAAGAACATTGAGATTGCTCATGATGCTTGGGCCAAGCTAGAAGAAACATTTGAGGGCACCGAAGGCACAAAGACCGCTAAAGCATATATCTTGCAAGAAAAATTTTCAAGCTTCAAGATGCAAGATGATGAGAGTGTACCGGAGATGTTTCATAGGTTGCAAGTCATTGTCAATGAGCTCAAGGCACTTGGTGAGGAGGTCAAGGACAATCAATTCTCTATGAAGTTCTTGAGAAGTCTACCCAAGAGATTTGATACATTGATCACCGTGCTAGTGAGGACTACATTAAAGGATTCAACTCCTCAACAAATATTTCAAGAAGTAATGACCGATGATTCATATAGAGAAGATGATGAGAAGGATGAGTTGGTCAAGAAGAAGAAGAAGGAAAATGAGAAGAAAGATGATGAAAAGAAGAAGAGTGTGGCATTCAAAGCCACCACATCCAAGGGCAAGTCCAAGATTGAATCATCAAGTGATGAAGACTCAAGCTCTTGTGATAGTAATGACATTGATGAGAAGATGGCTCTCTTTGTCAAGCAATTTGGCAAATTCATGAAGAAGAAGGGCTATCGTGCAAGGAGGAGGAAGAACTCATCTAAGAAGAATGAGCATAACATGAGATGCTTTAGATGCCATAGCAAGGATCATCTTATTGCAAAGTGTCCTTATGATAGTGATGATGAAGATGCTATCAAGAAAGAGAAGAAGAAGCAAGAAAAGAAAAAGAGCTCTTATAAGAAGAAGAATGATTCTCATGTTGCTACATGGGATAGTGATGATTCCTCAAGTGATGATGAGGATGACTACAAGAGCAAGAAGAAGGGACATGCTAGCATTGCCATCCAAGAGAAGGTCTCCCTCTTCGACACTCCATCGTGCTTCATGGCTAAGGCCGCTAAGGTATCATCCGACAATGAGAGTGATCATGATAATGCTAGTGATAGTGATAGTGATGAAGAAGAATTCACTAAAGATGAACTAATCACTATGCTAGAAGATTGCACTCAACATTTTAAAGAATCTAGAAAGGAGTGCAAGGGCTTGCTTAAGGAAAAGAAAAACCTTATGCAAGAACTTGATGAGCTTAGGGCATCTTATGAGAGTCTAAAGGTAGACCATAAGAAGCTTCAAAAGTCTCACACTAAGCTTGAAGAAGCTCATTCCTCTCTAGTTGAAAGATGTGAAAACATGCCAACTAATGTTGAGAAAGCTAAAACTTGTAACATAGGCATATCATGTGATATAATTGATAAAACTTTTCATAAGCCTATTATTGTTGCTCCTACTAACCCTTCATGTAGCTCACCTACATCATCCTCATCTAGTAGTGATGGTTTCACTTGTGACTCCACACTTATAGTTGAGAATGAAAATCTCAAGAAGGAGGTAAAAGAGCTCAATCACACATTAGCTAAGGCTTATGGTGGTGAGGACCGCTTGCTTATGTGCTTGGGTAGCCAAAGAGCTTCTCTCTACAAAGAGGGATTGGGCTATAACCCCAAGAAAGGCAAGGCCGCTTTTGCTCCTCACAAGACTCGTTTTGTGAAGAACAATGGTAGCTATTGCAAAAGTTGCAAGCAAGTTGGTCACATAGAGCAACATTGCATGAACAAGAAATCCAATGCAAATGTATCCTCAATCAAGTTTAATTCTTTCTATATGCTTACTAAGGGTGCAAATGGTGTTCATGCTAAGTTTATTGGTACACCTTGGATGAGCTCAAAGAAGAAAGCCATTTGGGTACCAAAGAGCTTAGTCTCTAACCTTGGAGGACCCAAACAAGTTTGGGTACCTAAAAAGAATTGATCTTGTCTTGTAGGTCAATTACAAAGCCGGAGGAAGGCATTGGGTGCTTGATAGTGGGTGCACTCAACATATGACCGGAGACTCTTGTATGTTCAATTCAATTGATACAAGTCAAAATGGTGGTTTTGATGCTATTACTTTTGGCAACAACAAGAAAGGCAAGGTCAAGGGGCTTGGTAAAATTGCTATCTCAAATGACATGAGCATATCTAATGTGTTGCTAGTTGAGAGCTTAGATTTCAATCTTTTATCGGTGGCACAACTTTGTGATCTTGGCTTCAAGTGCATATTTGGTAGTGATGATGTTGAAGTCATAAGTGTTGATGGATCAAACTTGATATTCAAAGGATTTAGACATGGTAGCTTATACTTGGTTGACTTCAATGATAGTGAGACACAATTGACATCATGCTTGCTTAGTAAATCTAGTATGGGTTGGTTATGGCATAGAAGGCTTGGTCATGTTGGAATGAAACAATTGAACAAACTTTTGAGGCATGACTTAGTTAGAGGATTGAAGGATGTCACCTTTGAGAAGGATAAACTATGTAGTGCTTGTCAAGCCGGCAAACAAGTTGGAAATATACATCCTAGTAAGAGTGAGATGAGCACATCAAAAGCATTTGAGCTATTGCACATGGACTTGTTTGGGCCAACAACATACACTAGCATTGGTGGCAACAAGTATGGTTTTGTGATAGTGGATGACTACACTAGATACACTTGGGTGTTCTTTCTCTATGACAAGAGTGATGTTTATGATCTATTCAAGTCTTTTGTCAAGAGAGTGCAAAATGAGTTTGAGACTACCATCAAGAAGATTAGAAGTGACAATGGTAGTGAATTCAAGAACACAAGAATTGAAGCTTTATGTGATGATCTTGGTATTGGACATCAATTCTCTCCAACGTACACTCCTCAATCCAATGGTGTAGTTGAAAGGAAAAATAGAACTTTGATTGACATGGCTAGATCAATGCTTAGTGAATATAATGTGAGTCATTCATTTTGGAGTGAAGCTATCAACACGGCTTGCTATTGTAGCAACCGTCTCTATTGCCATGGGAAGCTTGAGAAGACACCATATGAGCTATTGAATGGAAGAAAGCCCAACATTGCATACTTTAGAGTGTTTGGTTGCAAATGCTATATTCTCAAGAAAGGCGCTAGATTGAGCAAGTTTGAAAAGAAATGTGATGAAGGGTTCTTACTTGGTTATTCTACCACAAGCAAAGCATATAGAGTTTGGAATCTCACAAATGGCACCTTGGAAGAAGTTCATGATGTTGAGTTTGATGAAACCCAAGGGTCTCAAAATGAAGCTCAAAACCTTGATGATGTGAGAGGGGATCAATTATCAAATGCAATGAAGAACATGGACATTGGTGATATAAGGCCGATGCAAGTTGATGATGATGATATTCATGTGATCAACCAAAGTGTGCAAATTAATACAAATCAAGCAAGCTCTAGTGGTTCTTATGATGAAGTGCAAGTTCAAGGTCAAACAAGTGAAAACAATCAACTCCCAATACTCCAACCTACTAGCATTGCAAGAGATCATCCATTGGACCAAATCATTGGTGGAATTCAAAGTGGTGTTCAAACTAGATCAAGATTAGCATCATTTTGTGAGCATTACTCATTTGTCTCATTAGAAGAACCAAAGAAGATAGAAGATGCATTGAAAGATTCCGAGTGGGTAAATGCCATGCATGAAGAACTAAACAACTTTGCTAGAAATCAAGTTTGGAAACTTGTTGATAGACCAAAGAACTACAATGTGATTGGCACTAAGTGGGTCTTTAGAAACAAGCAAGATCAAGATGGCATGATTGTAAGGAACAAAGCAAGATTAGTAGCACAAGGATACACTCAAGTTGAGGGTCTTGACTTTGGAGAGACATATGCACCGGTTGCAAGATTGGAAGCAATTAGAATCTTATTAGCATATGCTTGTGCACACAACATCAAGCTCTATCAAATGGATGTTAAGAGTGCATTTCTCAATGGCTACATCAATGAAGAAGTTTATGTTGAGCAACCTCCCGGTTTTGAAGATGATAAGAAGCCTAACCATGTTTACAAGCTAAAGAAGGCATTGTATGGTTTGAAGCAAGCACCTAGAGCATGGTATGAGAGGTTGAGGGACTTTCTCCTCTCTAAAGGGTTCAAGATGGGAAAGGTTGACACCACTCTCTTCACCAAGAAGCTTGGAAATGACTTGTTTGTGTTGCAAATCTATGTGGATGACATTATCTTTGGATCAACTAACCAAGACTTTTGTGAAGAGTTTGGAAATATGATGGCTAATGAGTTTGAGATGTCTATGATTGGAGAGCTTAGTTACTTCCTTGGACTTCAAATCAAACAAATGAAAAATGGCACCTTTGTAAGTCAAGGCAAGTACATCAAGGACATGATCAAGAAGTTTGGATTGCAAGATGCTAAGCCAATGAGGACACCAATGGGCACAAATGATCAATTGGGTATTGATGATAGTGGAAACATGGTAGATCAAAAGCAATACCGGTCTATGATTGGAAGTTTGCTCTATGTCACCGCCTCTAGGCCGGATGTGATGTTTAGTGTGTGCAAGTGTGCAAGATATCAAGCTTCACCTAGAGAAAGTCACTTGAAAGCAACCAAAAGGGTATTGAGATATCTTAAGGGCACTCATGATGTTGGACTATGGTATCCCAAGGGGTCTAACTTTGAGTTGATTGGATATTCGGACTCCGACTATGGTGGATGCAAGATTGATAGAATGAGCACAAGTGGCACTTGTAAATTGCTTGGAAGGTCTCTTGTTTCATGGTCATCAAAGAAACAAAATAGTGTTGCACTATCTACCGCCGAGGCCGAATACATTAGTGCCGGTAGTTGTTGTGCACAATTGCTTTGGATGAAGGCCACTTTGAATGACTTTGGAATTAAATTCAAGAATATGCCTTTGTTTTGTGATAATGAAAGTGCTATCAAGATGACACAAAATCCGGTTCAACATTCAAGAACCAAGCACATTGACATAAGGCATCACTTCATAAGAGACCATCAACAAAAGGGTGATATTAGCATTGAGAGCATTGGCACCGAAGATCAACTAGCCGACATCTTTACAAAGCCACTTGATGAAAAGAGATTTTACAAGTTGAAGAATGAATTGAACATACTTGACTTCTCCAACTTAAAATGAGTGTACCCCCACATTCTTATATGACATGCCTCTCCTCCAACATAGCAAGGTAAAGTTGTTTGGCATATCATTCATACTTTGCTAAGGACATGTTTAGAACATATAGACATATTTGCATGACAAATAGGCTCATTCATGAAAATTAAATGATTTTGATGTATATATGGTACCACTATTGCTTCTATGTTTGATTGATCTAGTGGTAGCATATGACATATTTGTGGGCTTGCAAACCTAGTGTTGAATCTAAAAAATAAGCTCATGATGCGTAATTCAACACGGTCAAGATAACCCTTATACTTTATGAGGTGTGAAAAAGCTTGTCCTTGGATCAAACCGAATTACATATTCTAGGCAAGTAATCTAGATTGAACCATAATTTGGAATCCCTCATAATTGATTGACTTATCTCTCACTAAAATTGGCACCTTTTTGGTGATTGTTGACAAAGGGGGAGAGAAAAGTCACAAAGATATTGCAACGAGCAAGAAAGATATAAAAAGGGAGAGAGAAAGCACAAAGATAGAAAAGTCACAAAGAGAGAGAAAAGATATAGTAAGGAGGAGAGAAATTAAATTTGAGCACATAAGTAGGGGGAGCAAGCTCATGGATTATTTGTTGCATTTGTATGTGCATTAACATGATGAAATGTTGCATTGCAAAGTTTAATTTCGATATTCATGATTGAATGGTGTATGCTAGATATAGAACTTGAATGATGTTTTGTTAAGAGTAGCTTTACATGTGGTATCTAGACACCTTTGCTTTTAATATTGATCTCACAAAGTACTTTAGTGTTTATGATCTTTACAAGTGATGTATTACAAGTGGTGTCTAGCTACTTCGATGCTAAGGATGGTATATAAAGGCAACTCCGATTGGTATCACGCTTCAAAGGTCCATTCTATATACCTTAGCATCAATTTGATAGTAGTAACTCTCCCAAAATTCAAATCCATACATATGTGCACAATTGAACCAAACTCATGGAAGCACATATGTAGGGGGAGCTAATACTATCGAAATTGAAAATTGATTTCATTTCATATCTTTGTGATGGTTGTCATCAATTACCAAAAAGGGGGAGATTGAAAGCCCAAGTTTGGTTTTGGTAATTAATGACACCAAGTTGCTAATGCCATGTGTTAAGTGTTTTGAGTTAGGCATAAGCAACGCATGTGATGAAAGTGTACGTGGCAAGGAGTAGTGGCCACAAGATCACAAAGAGATGGTGCATGGACATGAAATGATGATCATGGTGGAGATGCACATAAAATGAAGGACATGATGATCAAGTGAAAGAGAAGGATCTAAGAGTACAAGGCAAAGGTATAACCATAGGGTTTTCCTTTTGCCGGTCTAAGATGAGTAGAGAAGTGATTGACCGGGTTTAGGATACATAGCCGACTATCAAGAGGGGCAATCACAGTTAGCTCGGGAATCAAGTGCCACTAGATCATTGTCTTGAGCATATGCATTAGGATCTAGTAAAAGAGCTAACATAACGCCTTGGAAAATGATTGTGAAATACTAACACACATGCACAAGGTGGTGTACACTTGGTGGTGTTAGCACAGTTGCGAAGGCGGTGGAGTTTAAGCGGTAGAGAGGGGTTTGGGGTTCGCTCTCCCTCCCGCCGAGCGTGCGAGCGCGGGATTCAGGCGTTTTCGAGAAAATGAAATGCCTATTTTCTATTGCGCCGGAAGTCGAAAAGAAACGGAGGCGAAAGAGGTCACTGCGTTGATCGGACGCTGCACCGGACGCTGCACCGGACGCTGCACCGGACGCTGCACCGGACGCTGCACCGGACGCGGTCACGGTTTCACCGGACGCGTCCGGTCAGTTCAACGCGGCGCGAGCGCCAGGGTTTGTGACCGGACGCGGGTCGGGCCTGACCAGCGCGTCCGGTCAGTTCAACTGGGCGTAAGAGAGAAACGCGCGACCGGCGCGTCCGGTCCTTCACGGGACCGGAGCGTCCGGTCACGTGTCCAGAAACACAGAGAGAAGCAAAGTGACGATCGGACGCGCGGCGCGTCCGGTCACGTACGATCGGACGCGTCCGGTCGTAGCTGGAGCTTACTGGAACGCGACCGGACGCAGGCACTGTCGCGTCCGGTCACTCGGTTGAGCGCGTCCGGTCAGGGCAACGGCTAGTACTGACGCGCGCTGTTCACGTTTGTCGCGTAGTGACCG
The DNA here is from genome assembly GCA_038087645.1 of Saccharum hybrid cultivar R570. NCBI lineage: Eukaryota > Viridiplantae > Streptophyta > Magnoliopsida > Poales > Poaceae > Saccharum > Saccharum hybrid cultivar. The sequence goes on along the minus strand of JAQSUU010000365.1, from coordinate 1,183,385 downwards.
GACGCGTCCGGTCACCCTGACCGGAGCGTCCGGTCAGCGCGATTTTCGCTGCGTCCTCCGTAACGGCTAGCTGCGTACCCCTTCGTTATAAATAGAGGATGTCCGGGGTTTGAGGGCAACTCTTGCACATTTTGAGACATAGAGACATACTTTGAGCTAGAGAACAACCCCTCCACTCATCTCTTTGCTTAGTTGCACATCTTGAGTGAGATTGAGTGAGATTCAAGTGCATTGCTTGAGAGTTGCATTCTAGAGGCACTTGATCTTCGAGTTGCTGCGGATTTCTTGTTACTCTTCCGTGTTTCCCGACACGGTAGACGGCTTGGAGCAGCGGAGGTGATTGTGCTCGCAATTGGAGATTGTTGGAGCCTTCACCAAGTGTTGTAAGGGGTTCTTGATCCTTCCCCGCGGGAGTTCGTGAATTGGATACTCTAGTGGAGCTCGTGGCTTGGAGGATCCCCGTCTTGTGTGCGGTTGTGCGGCGCCCGCCGAGGGCTCAACTCTTGATAGTTGATTAGCTCGCGAACCGACAAGTGGGTGCATCGCCACAACGAGGAGTAGCTTGCCGGGAAGCAAGTGAACCTCGGGATAAATTCTTGTGTCATTCTCTTCCCGAGGATTTCTCTTGTGTGATTGATTGATTGGTACTTCTCATCTCTACACGGCGGTATAATCACTCGAAGCTCTTCTCTCATTTTACATCTTGTATCTAGCTTGTTGTTGTTGTAGTATTTAGTGGATAGCCTTGTACTAGACTTGAATAGGTGGCTTGCTTAATTAGTTAGAGCTAGTGCTTTTTGCTTCGCCACCTTTTATACTAACTTGTGGTTAAGTAATTCTTATAGAAGTTTTAATTAGGCTATTCACCCCCCCCCCTCTAGCCATTCGGACCTTACAGGCGCGTACCAGATGCAAGGGTTGGTAGTGACGGTGGCGCTGATGGCGGGCTGGCCGAACCCGGCGACCTTGACGTGGAGGTGTGCGTCGGTGTGCCGTGTCCTGACAGGCTGACAAGCACGTTGGACGGGTTCTGGTATGCCACGGAGGTGAGCAGCGAGCCACTTCGGTGCGCCAAGGTGAGCAGCACGGCCTCGGCGTCGGCGCCGACGAGGTGCTTCACCGCGAAGGCCTCCCCCATGGCCCCATCCACTGCACCTCCTTGAGGTTGCCCACCAGGGCCCTGGTCTTGGTTTGGCCTTGCATCCGCTGGAGGCTGGACTATATGAATCTATATATGATCAGCGTTCAATTTTTGCATTCACTTCATGCTGCCCAAGATGATCTTTTTTTTCCACAACGGTAAGACCGAATTTCATTACCAAAGCAACGAAATTGCATCGGGTTCACAGATTCAAAAGCAAAAAGAAAAGACGATAATCAAGATATAAATTGATCCAGGCAAATGATCATAAAGGGAACAGATGCCCAGACCCAACTACCGCAAACTCCTAAAAGCGGCTAAGAAACGCCAGCCCAAAATGACCCCGCGCCTCAACAGGGGTTTCCACCAAGTACATCTTAACCGACAGCCATCGGATTTTAAGCTAAAAAAGAAAGTACTTCAGACATCACATAACATTGAATGCCGAACTCCAGAACGCAGTCATCAAACTTCCACCATCGAGTTTTCACCAAGTCTTTTGGTCATCCGACAAATGGGATCAGTTGACGTTCATCTTGAATCTTGAATCTGCCTTTGAGTATCCTGCTTGTGGAAGATGAGCGCCATCGTCTTCAGCGCCTCCACCCCTTGGATTACCTGCTGCTTCAAGTCTTCATTCAACAGGCTTGCCCAGTATGTGAGAAAAGAACAAATCATACAAATAATCTCAGTAGGAGATTTCACCCTTCGATCATCAAAGCAAACAGCATTACGAGTTTTCCACACGGCCCAACATACTGCAGCTAGCCAAATTGCCTGCATCTGCGGGCACTGGGGAAGTATATTGTTTATCCAGATCCAGTATTGATTCATGTTACCCGGTCTGCATTCAGCTCCTGAGGAGTAAGCTAACAAGCTCCAGATGTACTTAGCTGTTTGGCACTCAAAGAAAATATGTTGAACGGACTCCTGCTCTGTGCAAAAAGCACAAGTCATGTTTCCTTTCTATTTACGTTTACATAGGTTATCCTTTGTCAGAATGGCTTCCTATGAAACCAACCACATGAAAATTTTGATTTTCAACGGCACTTTTGTCGTCCACATTCTCTTGAAACTTAGGTCATATTCATCTTTACATAAATGTTTATAAAATGATCGAACAGAATAGGCCCCAGATTTCTCCCAGTCCTACTTAGCTTTGTCTTTTTCACTGTTAATATTGAAACAATGAACCATATCGTATAAGCGTCTGAGTTGATTTTGTAAATCTTCAACAATCATCTTCTAAATTTCAATCTCCAATCTCTTCGTTTCAGAGCTTCAACAGAACATTCCTGGTCCTCACTAATTTCATAAAATTGTGGGAACTTGTCCGCAAAGGAGACAAGACCACACCACTTATCATGCCAAAAACTGGTGTTTTTGCCATCCCCTGCCACCATAGATCTGCCTTTCAATAAATGTGTCTAACTTTCAGCAGGTCATTCCATACAAGGGAATTCCTGCTGCATTTTTTCACCTGAGCTATACCACCTTTTTTCAGATACTTCTTAGTTATAATTTCATGCCAGATGACATCCCCATTCTCAGCCTTCCATCACCATTTGCAAAGCAGACTGATATTCATCTTCCTTAAGTCCTTCACCCCTAGACCTCCCTTGCTCTTAGGTTTAGTGATTTTAGTCTATTTTACCAAATGGTATTTCTTCTTCAAATTACCCCCTTGCCAAAAGAATTTTTTTCTAGCAGTGTCCATTTTGTTCAGGGTTGAAACAGGTAACCAATACATGGACATGACATAAATTGGGAGATTACTCAAACAGGAATTGATGAGCACTAATGTGCCACCCAAACTAAGAGCACTGCCCTTCCAACCATCCAATCTTTTCAGCATTTTTCATAAATGGGTAACCAGTCCACTACATGCAACTTGGATCCAGCTACAGGGACCCCAAGATACTTAATTGGCCAACTCCCCACAGCACAATTAAACATGTTAGAGAATTCTATGCTTTTAGTTTCATCTTGACTAATCATAATGACCTCACTTTTAGAAAAATTAATCTTCAACCCAGACATGGTTTCATAAAGGTACAACAACAATTTTAGATGAGAGGCTTGTTCTTTTTCATCCTGGATACACAGGATAGTATCATATGCATATTGCAAGATTGCTACCCCATTTTTCACATATTCAGGTATAAGACCTTTAATCAAATTATTTTTCTGAGCAAGGCACATCATTTTAGCAAGAGAGTCAGCAGCAATGTTGAAAAGAAAAGGGGACAAAGGATCACCCTGTCTAACTCCCCTGCCAGATTTGAAATAACTCCCATTTATATTATTAACTTTAATACTAACGGTTCCAGAAGTCATCACAATCTTAACCCATTCACACCACTTATCACCAAACCCCCTTTGCCTGAGACATTAAAACATGAATTCCCAGTTAAGTTTGTCATAAGCCTTCTCAAAATCCAATTTTAACACCAGACCATCTTTCTTTCTGAGTCTAGTATCATGCAAGATTTCATGCAAAGCCATAACTCCATCCATAATGTTTCTATTTTTCAGGAATCCAGACTGGCTCTTATTAATGATTCTACTCATGACTTTCTCAAGTCTCAGCATTAGGGTTTTTGTAAAGATTTTATAAATGACATTTAGTAGGCAAATAGGTCTGCACTGCTGTAAGGTCCGAATGGCTAGAGGGGGGGTGAATAGCCTAATTAAAACTTCTACAAGAATTACTTAACCACAAGTTAGTATAAAAGGTGGCGGAGCAAAATGCACTAGCTCTAACTAATTAAGCAAGCCACCTACACAAGTCTAGTACAAGGCTATCCACTAAACACTACAACAACAACAAGCTAGAAACAAGATGTAAAACGAGAGAAGAGCTTCGAGTGATTATACCGCCGTGTAGAGATGAGAAGTACCAATCAATCAATCACACAAGAGAAATCCTCGGGAAGAGAATGACACAAGAATTTATCCCGAGGTTCACTTGCTTCCCGGCAAGCTACTCCTCGTTGTGGCGATGCACCCACTTGTCGGTTCGCGAGCTAATCAACTATCAAGAGTTGAGCCCTCGGCGGGCGCCGCACAACCGCACACAAGATGGGGATCCTCCAAGCCACGAGCTCCACTAGAGTATCCAATTTGCGAACTCCCACGGGGAAGGATCAAGAACCCCTTACAACACTTGGTGAAGGCTCCAACAATCTCCAATTGCGAGCTCAATCACCTCCGCTGCTCCAAGCCGTCTACCGTGTCGGGAAACACGGAAGAGTAACGAGAAATCCGCAGCAACTCGAAGATCAAGTGCCTCTAGAATGCAACTCTCAAGCAAAGCACTTGAATCTCACTCAATCTCACTCAAGATGTGCAATCAATCAAAGAGATGAGTGGAGGGGTTGTTCTCTAGCTCAAAGTATGTCTCTATATCTCAAAATATGCAAGAGTTGCCCTCAAACCCCGGACATCCTCTATTTATAACGAAGGGGTACGCAGCTAGCCGTTACGGACGACGCAGCGAAAATCGTGCTGACCGGACGCTCCGGTCAGGATGACCGGACGCGTCCGGTCACTACACGACAACCGTGAACTGTGCGCGTCAGAACTAGCCGTTGCCCTGACCGGACGCGCTGAACCGAGTGACCGGACGCGACAGTGCCAGCGTCCGGTCGCGTTCCAGTAAGCTCCAGCTACGACCGGACGCGTCCGATCGTACGTGACCGGACGCGCCGCGCGTCCGATCGTCACTCCGCTTCGCTCTGTGTTCCTGGACGCCTGACCGGACGCTCCGGTCCCGTGAAGGACCGGACGCGCCGGTCGCGCGCTTCTCTCTTACGCTCAGTTGTACTGACCGGACGCGCTGGTCAGGCCAGACCCGCGTCCGGTCACAAACCCTAGAGCTCGCGCCGCGTTGAACTGACCGGACGCGTCCGGTCAAACCGAGACCGCGTCCGGTGCAGCGTCCGATCGCCGTTTTTCAGTGAAAAATATTTCGGACTTTCGCCACCTTTTCTCGCCTCCGGCGCAATAGAAAATAGGCATTTCATTTTCTCGAAAAACGCCTGAATCCCGCGCTCGCACGCTCGGCGGGAGGGAGAGCGAACCCCAAACCCCTTATTACCGCTCAAACACCACCGCCTTCGCAAATGTGCTAACACCACCAAGTGTACACCACAAAGTGCATGTGTGTTAGCATTTCACAAACATTTTCCAAGGCGTTATGTTAGTTCTCAACTAGATCCTAATGCATATGCTCAAGACATTGATCTAGTGGCACTTGATTCCCGAGCTAACCGTGATTGCCCCTCTTGATAGTCGACTATGTATCCTAAATCCGGTCAATCACTTCTCTACTCAACTTAGACCGGCAAAAGGAAAACCCTATGGTTATACCTTTGCCTTGCGCTCTTAGATCTTTCTCCTCCACTTGATCATCAAGTTCATCATATTATGTGCATCTCCACCATGATCGTCATTTCATATCCATGCACCATTTCTTTGTGATCTTGTGGCCACCACTCCTTGCCACGTACACTTTCATCACATGCGTTGCTTATGCCTAACTCAAAACACTTAACACATGGCATTAGCAACTTGGTGTCATTAATTACCAAAACCAAACTTGGGCTTTCAACTGCTTGATATTATTAGCCTCTTTTAACTTTAGGTAACAGGGTAATAATACCATAGTTAAAACGTCCAATGTCCAAAGTAAGATTATGAAAATCATGGAACAGGACAACCAAGTCATTTTTAATGAAATCCCAGCAATGCTGAAAGAACTCAATTGGGAAATGATCAAGCCCTGGGGCAGTGTTCTTCTCCATCGAGAAAACTGCCCAAGATGATATGAATCGTGATTGCATTAACAATTGTACAAGGAATCGTGATTCTATTCTCGGTTTGAGTTATGGAACGGTTCGTATGCTGAAAAATGAGCTTGTTAGTTGAGTTTTCTGTAAATGCAAATGCAATTGGGTTTATATGATCGATGTTTGGAACTTGCCTCGGGAAATTCCAGTACTGCTGTTGAACACCAATACAATCGCAAAGTGGCAATGAACTGCAGCAGGCTACATCATTAGTGTCAGATCGGGACGGCAGCCTCTTGGAAAAGTTGCTGGCAGCCGACGGCATCCGGCCCCGGAACTTCGGGTGGCGGAGCACGGACAGGCCGACGATGAGCCACACGGCCCAGATCGGCGGCGGCGACGAGCGACACGACCCGGATGCGTTCTCCCTCCCGTCCACGCTCAGCAGCCGGTCGTAGGGCAGGCGCACCACGGCGTTGGGACTCAACGTCGGACACATGTCCAGCTTCTCGTCGAGCTCGTCGGGGTGGGTCGCCTCGGCGCACGAGAGCCTCGCGTCCATGTGCGGCGGTCGGAGCGGCCGGCGTCGGTAGTTCTAGAGGCCAGCCGTGCACGGTACGGTGCTGGCCGCGCCTAAGAAGAGCGCCGTGATGCGGAAGAACTTGGCCTGGCTCCGCCTGATGCTCCAGACGTGCGAGTCTGCGTGGAGCATGTACTCCACGACCTCCCGACGCAGCGGCGGCTCGGCCCGGTTCAGCCTCGCCGCCACGATGCTCATCGCCTGCCCCGTAGGCTGTCAAGCTGCACGATGGTGAGCGGCTGGATATAGTTGCCTTGGCGAGCTCACAGGCCAGGTACCGCCCCCGCGGCCCCGCCCCTGTGGAGCAGCCGGACTTTGCTGACCATGGACTACCTCTAGAAGACAGATCAGCGCCACCGTGGACTGGCACATCAGATTAAAAAGAGAAGCGAAAGGGTATGGACTAGAAATGGATCACTTAAAAAATTTATAGATCCAAAAAATCACTTTCATAGTTGATGGGCCCAAGTAAAACATGAGTAAAAGTTAATGGATCAATGATGCATTTAACTCTTATTTTATCCTTATCTTGGTCCAAATACAGTGCATGCCAACATGGAATAGGTCTTGGAATGCATGTAGCCATGTACTGTTGTAGTCCACGTGGGCAGGAGCACAGATTCTATTTTTAGCATATAGACAGCCATAGGGAAATTTATGCCATCGATGACTTCATGGATGCTTTGGTTGCAGTAGTAATCACAAACAGCATCAGGAATGCAGGATACGATAAGCTATATTCTTCTTTGTTCCTGAACAACGTCTCAGTATTTGAGTTGCAGTTAACCATGCCGAAGGTGGCCAAGAAAAACTTGTCAACGTAAACATCTTAACTTACTTGTCACATAATAATAAATGAAACATCTTCACTGTTTGTTTTTGGGGAAACTTTGCCTTCGAATCCTTGTAATATGTATGGACTATGGATGTGAAGCGTTTGAGAAGCATCTGAGAAGAGAAGTTGACAACTTGCTATGGTTGAGATACATCTCGTGCCGTGCGCTATGCATCATTTCAGTTCAGTCCTGAAATTTGCTATTTTCTAGCACTTTGCTGATCCCTCGTTCACTTCAAAATGAGCTCGTTGTATTTTGTTCAAATATAAGGCACCAACTAGGAACTACTTCTGAATTGGTGAATCCACGTGATCAGGAGCACAGATTATGTTTTTATCATATGCTAAACTTAGGGGGTGTTTAGTTCCTGGGGTGCAAAATTTTTTGGGTGTTACATCGGATGCTTTATGGGATGTCGGAAAGGGTGTTTGGATACTAATAAAAAAACTAATTACATAACTCGTCTGAAAATCACGAGACGAATTTATTAAGCTTAATTAATCCGTTATTAGCATATGTTTACGGTAGCACAACTTTGTCAAACCATAGATTAATTAGGCTTAAAAAATTAATCTCGCAAATTTATCAAAATCTGTGTAATTAGTTATTTTTTCGTCTATATTTAATACTTCAGGTATGTGTCCAAACATCTAATGTGACGGGATGAAAAATTTTAAAGACAAAACACACCCAAAACTAAACAGTAAACACCCCGTTATATGATGGTTTTGTATGTCCTACTTGGTGAAACCAATGCTTGATGGCGTTCACAAACAGTATCGGGATACAGTGGAGCCGTTCGTCTGTGCTGATAAGTTGGCTGAAAAACACCGTGGGCTAATTTGTTATGAGAGAAAAATACTATTTTGACTGAAAAAACAAGCTGAAAAAACGGATTATAAGCCGAATAAACAGAACTAATAACTCCGCTTTGAACATGACGAGCCCTATTTTCTAGGCCATGTTTAGATACCAAAGTTTGGCCACCAAATTCACTATACAGAATTCATATTCCCGTCACATCAAAATACCAACACATATATAAAGTACTAAATATAGATGAAATCTCTTAACACGATTCACGCACCAAAAGAAGGTCAGAGAACGTGGCCACGTCACCCGTCTTTCTCGGCCGTCCGATCGGGCTCACGAACGGCCCAGATCGTGCTATGGACGGCGGACACCGGGCTGGAGCTCGGGCGCCGCGGCCCGTCCTCGTCGCTGCGTACGGTCGCGAGCCGAGCCGAGCTCGCTCGGCCGTGGGCATGCCTTGGCCGCCGGTGCCGCGCAGCCTGCCCTCGTCAGCAGCCACCGACTGCCGCGCCCGCCGTTGCGTGCAGCCGCGCCCCCTGCGGGGCACGAAGGGGTGAGCCGCCCCACCCACGGGTGCGGCCGGCACTCCCGCTGCCCCCGCAGCACCGCTCGCCGCCGGGGAGCTGCCCCTCCGGCTGGAATCGGTCCGGCCGCGGCTGAGGCTAAGGGCAGCCATCGTCGTGGCCTGCCGGGCACCAGCTTCGCCGAGGAGGGGGCGCCCGCGCCCGAGCCGGGCGGCCACCGCTGGGGCCCGTTAGCGGCTGCAGCCACCGCAGGGGCCCACCGGCACCGGTGCGGCGCCGCGCCGGAGGGCGACCACCGCGGGTCGGCCGCTGCAGCACCACATTGAGAGAGAGAGAGAGAAGGAGAGGGAGAGGGAGAGAGCCGCGCACGGCGAGGGGAGGGCCTGGCCGTGCCGCTGCACCGTCACCCTAGGAGGGCGGCCATCGCGGGCGGGCGGCCGGCACGGCGCGGTCCGACGCCGCCACTAGAACCGAGGCCATTACCATCGCAATGCCCCCTCTTCCCTCCTGCGCCACCCTGGGAAGCCCATGCCGGAGCTCGTCGCGAAGGTCCTCCGTCTTCCTCCATATCTCTCTCTCCCATGCCAAGCACTCCAGTCGCCGGCCGAGCTCTCTCCCTTCGCCTCGTCCTCTCTCTCTCGCGCGGACAGAATCACAGAACACAGGGGCCGTAAGCTCGTGACCGTGAGGCAGAGGAGAGGATAAGCCAGCCACGTCAACGTGACCAATGGGAGCACGCCTCCTCACCACGGTGTGACCCGGATACAGCTGACCTGAACCTCTCAGGCTTGGCTCACGTGAACCACACTCAGCAACACAGAGGCTGTGTTTAGATGATTTGAAAAGTGCACTATATAAAAAAAAGATTTCTTGTCATATCAAATTTATGATACATGTATAGAGTATTAAATATGGATAAAATCAAAAAATAATTGTACAGTTTGGTTGAACTTTGCGAGACGGATGTTTTGAGCCTAATTAGTCAATGGTTGGACAATTATTACCAAATACAAACGAAATGCTACAGTGTATTTTGACACTCCAAAATTTGGATTAAACACGGGTGTGTTCACTTCGCGAAAAGTAGCTGAAAAGTTACTGTAGCATCTTTCGTTGTTATTTGGCAAAATTTGTCTAATTATGGACTAACTAGGCTCAAAAGATTCATCCCGACATTTACAGACAAACTATGCAATTAGTTATCTTTTTTACCTACGTTTAATGCTCCATGCATGCGTCGAAAGATTTGATGTGATGTGTGTAAGAGGAAATATTTTGGGTTGGGAGGAGGAAGTGAACGCGGAATGGTGCACGAGCGGGTCCACAGAGCAGTACCGGCCAGTCAAAGGCTCGAAGGCCACGTCCGTCAGCAACACTGTGTCAACTAACAAATTCTACGCGTACACGGAAACGTACACAGGATATTAAAGTAAGCATTTCCCTTTCTCAGAAAAATTCCTAGAAAATTTCTAAATAAACTAGAGCCACTCTAGAACCTATCTAAAATTTTTCCACATCTTCTTCATCACCCAAAATTTAGAAATAATTTCCAAATTCCTTTCCATTCGCATTTTCCCGATAAACTTAGAAAATTTAAACTTAGAAAATTTATATCTCCTCTGCCTTAACTCTGAATCCCGTAATTCTTTCATAAAAAAACTTCTAAAATCAAACCCTACAAATTCATACCCTTTTACGTAATCTTTGGTGCCCAATTAAATTCTAGATATGTTTGTTTCCTAATAGTTTCATCTAACGCTAACTCGTAGTTCAGGCCCTGCGTGGCAAGGCCACGCGCCTTTCCGGTAAAAAACTAATTGTACAGTTTTGTTATACTTTGCGAGATGAACATTTTAAGTCTAATTAATTAATATTTAGACAATTATTACCAAATAAAAACAAAATTACTACAATGTGACACAACGTTTACTATACAAAATTTGCTCCCAAACTTTGACATCTAAACGAGGCCCTAAACACGTTTTGGATGAGCATTTTTTTTATTAGTATACTACAACGCCGAGTCCAGTCGAAATAAATCGAGCCTTTTTTACTAATCAGGAAGGCTACTCGAGTCTACTCGAATCATTAGCATATGTATATAGTAGTAAAAAAACAAGCCACGAAAAAAAAATAAACTAGTTAAAAAAACGCAAAGACAGAACGTCACGAAGACCATGTCCTATACTAGTCGCATTATGGATAACGACAAACAGTTAAACCAGAGTACCATATCAGCTAAACCAGACTCATCGCCTGGCCAGCAGGACAACCGATAACGTGCCAAAATCCTTGAAAGATTAATTGGTCAGGCCGACAAGCATCCGAGGCTTAGTCGACCTCCTCCATCTTGCTTTCACCGGCGTCGTCCTCCAGCGGAGGCATCTCAGCTTCAGCCTCAGCAGACTCGTCCTCATCGATGCTTAGACCGAGCTTGAGCATGCGGTGGATCCGGGTGCCGAAGGTGTTGGGGTCATCCAGGCTGAAGCCAGATGTCAGGAGAGCAGTCTCGAACAGCAACATCACGAGATCCTTGACTGACTTGTCATTCTTGTCAGCCTCGGCACGCTTGCGGAGCTCATCCATGATAGGGTTCTCTGGGTTGATCTCCATAGTCTTTTTGCTCGACATGTAGCCCGCCATGCTCGAGTCCCTCAGAGCCTGCGCCTTCATGATCCTCTCCATGTTGGCCGTCCAGCCGTACTCACCAGTAACAAGACAGCACGGTGAGTCCACAACACGGTCAGACACCACCACCTTCTCAACCTTGTCACCAAGAACCTCCTTGATGACTTTGCACAGCCCCTCAAACTTTTCCTTCAGCTCCTCCTTCCTCTTCTTCTCGTCCTCAGTCTCGTCAAGCTTCAGACCCTCCTTGGTGGCAGAGACAAGTTTCTTGCCCTCAAACTCCTTGAGTTGACCAACAGCATACTCGTCAATGGCATCAACCATGTACAGGACCTCATAGCCCCTCTTCTTCAGCTTCTCCAGGAAGGGGGAGTTCTCCACTGCCTTCTTGCTCTCACCAGTGATATAGTAGATGTCGTTCTGTCCCTCCTTCATCCTGGTCACATAATCCTTGAGGCTGATCAGCTCATCACCGCTCTTGGTGGAGTGGTATCTCAGAAGCTCAGCGATCTTGCTCCTGTTCTGCGAGTCCTCATGGATGCCAAGCTTGAGGTTCTTGGAGAAAGCCTCATAAAACTTGTTGTAGTCCTCCTTGTTCTCAGCAATCTCGAAGAAGAGCTCAACACACTTCTTCACAAGGTTCTTCCGAATCACCTTCAGGATCTTGTTCTGCTGAAGAGTCTCACGAGAGATGTTGAGGGGAAGGTCCTCAGAGTCAACAATACCCTTAACAAAGCTCAGCCACTCAGGGATCAGCTCCTCACAGTTGTCCATGATGAACACACGGCGAACATAGAGCTTGATGTTGTTTTGCTTCTTCCTGGTGTCAAAGAGATCAAAGGGGGCCCTCTTAGGAACAAAGAGAACAGCCTTGAACTCCAGCTGACCCTCCACAGAGAAGTGCTTCACAGCCAGATGCTCCTCCCAGTCATTTGTCAAGCTCTTGTAGAAGGCAGCATATTCTTCCTTCGTGATCTCTTCTGGTTTCCTCATCCAGATGGGCTTCTGCTTGTTGATCAACGACCATTCATGAGAAACCTCCTTGATCTTCTTTTTCTTTTTCTCCTTCTCTTCCTTCTCGTCAACATCCTCAACCTTGCCCTCCTCAGCGTCTTTCTTCTCTTCCTCATCTTCATCATCAGAAATTTCCTTCTCAGTTGTTTTCTCAGTCCACAGGGAGATGGGGTAACTGATGAACTCAGAGTGCTTCTTGACCAGATCCTTGAGGCGACGCTCCTCAAGGTATTCCAGCTGCAAGTGTGAAGTTCAAAGATGAGTACAAGTAACACCAGCAGCTTTCACAGAAAAGCAATTCATTACAGAGAATAATAAACACATTTCTGAATAATCAATGACCCAATTAATGACAAGAGAATAAGATCATGTATATTGTACTGGTTAACGGCTCTATAAATAATTAACCAATTTATTTTCTTTAAAGGACATTACAAAGAAATATTTGGCATATATAAAGAAAAGCAAGCATATAAAAGTTAACATATCCCAAAATAACACAATTACATGTTCACTTCAGAACAATAAACACATTACTTTGCGACTAACTAGATTATGTATCACAGTTTTTAACAAATATTAAACAAACTTGGATGCTGCATTCGGTATGCAAGTGCTAATTTGCAGGGAAACATCTCGCTGATAAGAAAGTTGGCTTATAATTAAGATCACAATATGCAGAAGAGCGTGTTGAACTGTTTCCCTGATATGTGTATATGATGGGATATCAAGGTAAATGTAGATAAGTAAGCTATAAGAAACACACCCCAAATATTATACATGGGAATGCAAGTGTTCTACCCATGGCTTACTTCAGATCAGCTAACTAAATGATAGTGGATGCCATTTAAGTTCATCCCCCTCCCCCATAAATTAATGAGGTGGAGATGTCATTTTTCATTTTAGCAAATTTTGGGTCAACTTAATGATCCAAAACAAGTGGTGCTTTGCGGATAAGTCTACATCAGCACAAGCCTATATTTCTCAAACTTCACCATATTAGCTAAAATTTACCATCTTTGGACGAACAGACAATCAACGTGCCTAAACTAACTTGGGACGAGTCCGTTAAGAGAGATCTTAAGGAGTGGAATATCTTCAAGGATTTAGCTATGGAAAGGAGCGCTTGGAGATTGGCAATCAACGTGCCTGAACCGTGACCTATTTTTGTCTTGTGCCCTTTATGTCCTTTGTGTGTCTCCCTGTTTCTCGTCTCTTTTGGGTTTTATCTCTAGCCTACCCCAACTTGCTTGGGACAAAAGGCTATGTAGTTGTTGTTGTTGTTGTGGACGAACAGACAACATCAGGCATAACAGTAATCTATCTAGACTAGTATCAAAAAGAACAATTCCTAGTAACCAGAAGCCCTGTAGTACTATCAGTATCAGTTGTGGATAGTTAAAGGACAGCTAGACAAAACACAGGCATACTTGGATTATGAAACTAGAATACGATTACATCATGCATTGCAACAGATGGCATAATAACAAGCTTTGATTAATCCAGCTTCCGGCATACCTGATCGTCCTTGAGGAACAGTGTGATCTTAGTACCCCTGCCAAGCTGCTCCCCGGACGTGTCGGGGGTAACAGTGAACGACCCGCCCGCCTGGGATTCCCACACGTACTGCTCGTCATCGTTATGCTTGGTGGTCACGACGACTCTCTCGGCGACGAGGTAGGCAGAGTAGAAACCGACACCGAACTGGCCAATCATGGACACATCAGCGCCGGCAGCAAGGGCTTCCATGAACTCCTTGGTCCCGGACCTGGCGATGGTACCGAGGTTGTTGACGAGGTCGGACTTGGTCATGCCGATGCCGCTGTCGATGATGGAGAGCGTGTTCGAGGCCTTGTCTGGGACAATGTGGATGAACAGCTCTGGCTGCGCATCGAGCTTGCTCTTGTCAGTGAGGCTCTCGAACCTGATCTTGTCCAATGCCTGCATAAGTCGCACAAAAAACAGCAACAAGTCAGAGCGCAAAATCAAGCGTCAGAGTATTAACCGCTCAGAAAGCCCGAGCAGCACAGATTCGGATGGCTGCCGAATAGATTGCACATCTCGCAGTGTGTAATCACACCATAGCACAAGTCACCGCCCAAACAGTAACACATCCAACCTTACTAACGCACTGAGATGCATCCAGACTTCGACATGGAACGGGGGTGACTTACATCGGATGAGTTGGAGATGAGCTCGCGGAGGAAGATCTCCTTGTTGGAGTAGAAGGTGTTGATGATGAGGGAGAGCAGCTGGTTGATCTCAGCCTGAAAGGCGAAGGTCTCCGTCTCCGTCGCCATAGCGCCCTGGTTCAAACTCTGAAGCTTGCAGGAGGCGGCTAGGGTTGGAGGGGTTTTCGGATCGAGAAGGACAGCAGGGTTAGGGGTAGCGGAGTATTTATGTGGTGCCGCAGTTCTGGAATGTTCCACATGGGCCTAGAAGCCGGCGAGACTGGAGCATTGACTCGTTCGCTGCATTTTTTTTTTTTTTTGAGTCCGACTCGTTCGCTGCTGGTGGGTGCCATTTGGGCCTCGCGGGAATGTGCTACGCGCATGTGGCCATCGTCGGCCTTGCGTTGCGTTCTTTCTGGCCCACCAAAGTACGGAAGGTTTCCATTATTGCATTGTCTCTCTAACTTTCGCATGTGCTAAAGTAAGGCCTGTGCTAAAGTAAGGCCTCGTTTAGATTCCAGAATTCACCCTTAAATTTTACTATGCAAAAAAAAGATTCTTCATCACATCAAAATGTCGGCACATATATGAAGTACTAAATGTAGATGAAATAAAAAACTAATTGCACAGTTTTGTTATACTTTGCGAGACGAACATTTAGAGCCTAATTAATCAATATTTGGACAATTATTACCACATAAAAACAAAATTGCTACAGTGTGACGCGACATATACTATGCAGATTTTGCCTCCCAATTTTGGCATCTAAACAAGGCCTAATGCTTGCTCAGGGCAGACGCAATGGAAGCAGCACCCAGTGTTAGCCCTAGCATAAATCTATCTCCATGCACTCCAAGGATGAGCTGGGGCCAATACTCTTACATCGCAAGCAGCACCTCCCTCTGCTACAAGGAGCACCTCTCTCTGCTATGGTTCATTACCTGCTCAGCTTTTGGTTAGTTTTTTATGTTCTCTCCCATGCCACAGCGTGAGATAGGGTGTTGCTTCAACTTTTTCTCTGACCAAGCTATCGCCTCCTGCAGAAGAGAATATGACACCATTTTAACATTTGTGATGATTTGGACAATTGTTGCACAACTGAAGGTTAGGGCAGCACGCCATGTTGGAGCGTTGAGCATGGCCTCACTCCGTCCACAATTAATTGCACGTATGTGGTTTAAAAATTTTCCGAGAATAAAGGGTCACTTGCACAAAGATTGATGCACAACAGTACCAGCTTCGAGTGCACCCAACGACTAAGGCCTTATTTAGGTGCCTTCAAAATTCCAAGTTTTTATTTTTTTCGTCCCATCACATCGAATCTTGGACACATGCATAGAGCATTAAATATAGATAAAAAATAACTAATTGTACAGTTTAGCTGTAAATCACGATACGAATCGTTTAAGTCAAATTAGTCCATGATTGGACACTAATTGCTAAATACAAACGAAAGTGCTACAGTAGCCAAATTCTAAAAGTTTTTGCATCTAAATCAGGCTTGAGCCACGGAGGGAATTAAAAAATTGACTTCTGACAGGCTTGCAGCATGCTGCCGTGTTCTCGTTCCTTCCCCAATGCTTCGGTTCACTCCTCTGCTTCTAAGGTCTTGTTTAGTTTGTAGGTGAAAAATTTTTAAATGTCACATCGGATATTTTATGTGATGTCGGAAGGAGTGTTCGGATACTAATTAAAAAACTAATTACATAAATCGTCTGGAAACCACGAGACAAAATTATTAAGCCTAATGAATATGTCATTAGCACATGTGTGTATTGTAGCAATTATGGCTAATCATGGACTAATTAGGCTTAAAAGATTCGTCTCGCGGTTTCCATGCAAACTGTGCAATTAGTTTTTTATCTACATTTAATGCTCTATGCATATGTCCAAACATTCGATGTGACGGGATAAAAGGTTTTTGGGTGAAAACTAAACAGGGCCTAAACATCTCTGCCGTGACTGTTACTGTATAGGATGTCAGATCCTCTTTAGATGGGTATTTTGGTAATTTTACAACTGCATTAAGAACTGTGCTTGAATCCTAGACATGCGGATGTTTGTGGACGGAGGGAGTCTATTGGACATTTGGTTGGAATGTTCTGCTAAAAAAATGGTTGGAATGTTTTTTTTTTACAACAAGCATCTTTATATCAGCAGCAACACGCTGCAATGATAAATACAGAATTTAAGTTTACAGACAACACAGCATTCATCACTGGACAATGATGATGATGATCACTATTGGAGCATACAGGCTCAAAGATTGTAGTACTAGAACTAGAAGCAGATAAGGCCTGTCTGGCCAGAGTGTCTGCCGTATTATTGAGTTGCCTGTTGATCTTGTAAATTTTTTATCGTCTTTGACCTGCGCGCAGTTAGCAAAGGTTGTGTTTAGTTCCCAAATTCGGAGTGACAAAATTCAGTGTAGTGACACTGTAGCATTTCGTTTGTAATTGGTAATAATTGTTCAACCGTTGTCTAATTTGGCTCAAAACATTCGTCTCGCAAAGTACAACCAAACTGTACAATTAATTTTTAATTTTATCCACATTTAGTACTCCATGCATGTATTACAAGTTTGATGTGACGGTGAATCTTTTTTTGCATAGTGCATGTAACACCCTGGTGTAAGTTAGCCTCATAATGCATTCATAATGCATGATCATGGCATGACATTACCATAAGCATCGTCATTTCATGTGCATCCTTGTTTGAAACATGACCTTGTAACTTTGCAACATTGTGGTTTCTATGTGCTTCCTTTATATGTTGCTAGGGTTTTTGTATAGATGACATATGTGATGCTATTGTGTGACTTGGGGGCTTGAAAACATCTTTGATATGTTAGTGGAGCAAAATGAGCTAGGGTCTATATTCATGTTTTGACCAAAATCCAAATTTGACTAGGTTTGACTCCAGTTTGACCATAGCATTGATCTGCTTTGACCAATTTAAAAGTGGTACCTAGAGATCTTGCATGGATGTGCACCCTTTACCAAAGTTGTGGCCAATTTATCAAGGAACAAAAGTCTCAATATGACCATCTCATGAAAATGGCTAGAACATCCTCAAACAGGGCCCACAAGTCAGGTTTCCATGTTGTTTCAACACTTAGCAAATTTTCTAAGTCAAAAGGTGACATTTCAGTTTCATGTGCCCACCTTTGGAGCATTGTAAATCTCAAACTGTGCTGAACTAGCTCTAACCCATATTGACACTTTTGTAGCACTCACTTAGCTCTACAATATTGTCAATAACACCATCACCTAGTTCTTAAGGGTTTAGGAGCTAGAGTGCTTTGAAAATCAGGTTTCAGTCGGGTGGGTTGACTGAATCTCGGTTTCAGTTTCAAGGTGCCTCCCTTTGGGACCTTTTATCTTCCAATTCAGACCGAACTAGCTCAAGTCCATATTGACACAATTGGAGATCTCATGTAGGTCTACAAGTTTGCTAATGTAACCTGTCGCTAAATCGAGCGGGTTTAGGAATTGTTAGGGGGCAAAGTTGGGCTGTCAGTCGGCTAGGGGAACCCTGATGGCCATCTCGGCCTGGGCTTGGTGGCCGACAACGCCAGGTCGCGCTCGCCACTTGGCAAGCCGTTCACCGGCGCGTGTCAACCGACCGGGCCACGGTGTTCTACATGGTCGCCACGACGCCCTGGAAGCATCCCCTCCCGCTCGCCTTCGTGCTCCTTTTCTCATCTCCGCTCTTGGGCACGCGCATGGCCACCGCGGCAAGCCACTGACCCGCACGCCACCACCGTGCCTCCATCTTCCAATCCACCTCGCCCACAACCGCGCCACCCACTTCTCTTCACCCGGTGCACCTTTTCGAAGCGCGTGACTGCAAGGTGAGCAGGATTCGACCGTCGCCACCGCTGTCACCGCGACCGGAACGCCACCGTGCTCTCGGTCCACCGTGGCCGGCGCTCTGTAGAGCTTGGCATGGGTCGGCACCTCTCGTTTCTCGTTGCCTGCATCATGTCGTAGGTGTAGCCGCCCTTAGTTGCCGTGCGGGAGTCTTTCCGTCGGTCGCCGCCGTCGGCCCAGCACCGATGTCCGCCATCGCCGTCGGCAACCACGCCCCGGTGCAGTAGAGGTTGGGGAGAGGGTAGGTCTAGGTGCGGGGTGACGTGGAGAGTATGTAGGAGCGCTTGGTTCCACCGGAGGAGCCGCCGGCGGTGAGGAATCCCTCGCCGGAGCTCCTCCCCTGCTCCCTGTGTGTATGACGGGCGGGCCCCGTCTGTCGGCGCGGGGTCTTCCCTGTGTTGTTTGGCTGGGCCGCCGTGGGCCGAGCTAGGCTTTCGGGCCGGCCTAGTAACCGAGTAGGCCAAGAAATATTGATGTTTGTTTTATTCTTTTTCCAGAATTTGAATGCAAGCTTTGAAAATTCATACATCTTGTTTTAGAGATCCAAATGGTCTGGTTCAAAATGTGTTGTTCTCTATGAGAGGTCTAGTTTATTATAAAAATATAATGTGTACCATGTTTTGTGATTAATTAAATAGTTATTATTTATCTCTTTTATTCTTGTAGAAAAAGGAGAAAATAATATCTCTTTCTGTGAAACTCCAAATGATATGAAATTTTTATAGAGAACTGCTCATACCATGAATAGCTTATGGTTAAATTTTCATGCAATTTGGATGTGGTTTGGTGGAGTTATATAATTATCTTGTTTGCTTGAATGGATCTTGTGTGAATTTTCATATTTTTCTATAGATCCAGTAAGGGTGAAACTTGGTGAATGTTGTTCTTATGTTAGAAGGATGCTAGGAAAAATTTGAAGTCTGTTGTTTGATACTTTTAAATAGGGTTTCCTATTTATGCTAGAAATAGACCTGTCATCTGTTATTTTTGATATCTCCATAATTGCTTGTCAAAATGAAGTGAAATTTTTATGGTAGCCTATGTGAATCATGAGGTGAATACTGTAATTTTTGTAGATTTTTATATATAATTTTACTGTATGTTTCTTTAATCACCTAATTAACTAAATAAATTATAAAAGAATATTAAATAATTTATTTAGAAGTTGACACTATACTTTCTGATGTTTCTTTGGTATGCACAACAAGTTGGTAAACTTGGTTTGGTCCAATTGTGCTTTTGAATCATCATTAATTATTTAAGTTAGTGAATCTGCCATTTCTGGACAGATTTGCTAGTTAAGAGAATTAACCTATGTTAATGATGTTTTCATGCTTGGTGATCTATAGCAAAGTTGTTGAGAATTTCATGAACTAGTTGCTGGTAAATTTTGGTAGCATTTGGACTTATAGTTTAGAAATGACAGCTGTTCCAAGTTGGGTTCAGTTTTGGAAGTGCTCTCTGTCTTTTAGAATAGATTCTGTATGTATGCTATTTTAACTTGGTAAATGATTAAATCATGCTTAGATGTTTATAAATGAAATGTAGACAATTTCATAAGCTTTCCAGAATGTTCTCTTTCAGGTCAATTGGATTGGTAGAACTCCAGTTGTGAGTTTTCTTAGCTACTGTTGATATTATGTGGTAAATACTAAATTGCTGGAATCTTGTTATGTGTGTGTCTTAACCTTGTGGCACTTAGTGGTTTCTTAGAGGTGTTCAAACGTGTTAATACCGGAGAGGAAATTTGCACCTAAGCTTGAAGTGATTTGAATAGAGCACCACATAACTTGGTTTTGTGCTTACAACGTTGCAATGTCATTGCATTCATCTTCACATCATTCATGCACGTACATAAATCATCATGTCATTTTTGGATGCATACATGAAATTCATTGGATGCAAATACATGCAATAGGTGTGCCAAGAATCGTGTTACGAGCAAAGTCCCGCTGGACGTGGAACCCGAAGTTGAAGTCCGTTCTAGAACCGGAGGTCCAGTCCGACGAAGCCGGAGAAGACGTGGGAATCGTTCTTGAAGCTGACCCTTGATCTATCTTCTTTCGGTTAAGGCAAGCCCCGGAGCATTATAAGCCTCCTACTTTTAAAGCAATTATCTTTATATACATGTTATATGTATTGTTGCATTACGTGATAGGAGTTGGTTGAAAACCCTTGCTGCATTGATAACACTCCTTGTCCAGCAATTCGAACCTTGAATCCTATGTAGACAGGATCGTATCTATGCTTAGCCCTGCTAAATTAGACCGGTAGAAGTCGGGTGATTTCCTGTCACCTGCGAGATATAGGAACTTATCAGGTCATGGTTGGCTATATTTGCTTTCGTGGAAATGAGCCATGTGTTAATGAAATTAAATGAGACCGGGCGGGATGACGATAGAGAAGCAGCAAGGCATGGAGGTCTTGGGTGTGGATCTATCCCCGTCTGTGTCGATTAAGGACCGAGACCTGGAGCCTTCTATGTCATTTTGAACGCATGCCTGATATTTAGTTGGCCGGCCTGAGGTTGCCGACCGCGAAGTCTAGTAGCTCAACTCAGGCTGCGAAGTCGAAAAGTGAAAGTCGCCTCGGAAGGGAGCCAGAGGGTCCAAGGGCAGGTGAGTTAAAAGTCCTGAGCATCCTAGCCACTGGTATCCCCGAGAACGCGGCGCTGTTCGGGCCCACCCTGAGTTGTACCAAAGGTTATCTACGACTGTCTTTAGCGGGGTTTGCCAGGTGAGTGTCAGGAATACCCCCCTCAGCTGAGTTGGAATCGATTCGAGTCGCCATCTCTCCCGGATAGTGAGAAACTTGACTGGTTATCTCTAGCGTAGATACACTAATTATTAATGATGGTTCGGAATTGATGATAATGATGATGATGGCCTTATTATACCTGCTATGGTTAATATTGTTTGCTCCTAATAAAGTGATTGCTCTAGTACAGGTGCTAATCTAGATGACAGATTAATGATTATTAACTTGATGCTTAAGCATTAATGATTACTGATTTGTAATAAGCTTTTCTGCAAATAAGTCAAGCTAGCCCACTTTATAAAGCCTTGCATAATCCTTGGTGTCACCGTTGTTTCTGGTTTTTGACGGGTAAGTCTAGCTGAGTAACTTCTCGTACTCAGGGTTTATTCCCACCTGTTGCAGGTAGCAGATTCGTACTTGTTACTGCAAGTATGGTCTTCGCCATGTGGGCGTGAAGACTAGACCATATGGGCATGGTCTCTGTAGTATCTCTTCTGGTATGCTTTTGCAGGATGTGACTATGTACTAGCAGTATTTGGTTATTAATTGGTTCCAGAAATTATATTGCTTCCGCTAATCTGTATTTTAGTTTTGTAATAAAATTATTTGTACTCCGATGTATGAGAGCTACTTATGAACTGTTGTAACAAGTGTTGTGTTATGTTGAATCACTACGATCTTGGTTGCTCTCGGTTTGGTTTGAAATCCTTCGTGATTTCGTGGACTACCAGAGTTATATGGGCTCAAGTTTGAGAATTTGATCGTTTCGACGATTGTTTTTGAACTTGTGCTCTTATAATTTGGATGGTTCCGTTACAGCTGGTATCGGAGCAAGATTCAACAGTAAACACTTCATTTGTGTATTTAAACAAAAGTTTTTGTGAAAATTTTTAATTCTAATCTAAAGAGTGCCAGTGGTCATATCCTATATGCCCAAATAAGGACTATTAGGTGGCTTACTAAAGTACTAACTTGGGGGTTTTTGCTTGTTTTCTGTTTCGTTGTCCATATGGCGTGCTATTGTATGGATGCCATCCGCTTGGGTGGTAATGTATGGATCAAAATACCTCTACGCCCTGGTAAGTAGGAGTTGTGAGAGCATGACCGTCCAACCGTCGGTCTAGGGGAGAGTAGTTGTGGTTACTCACATAATTACATGTTTAATCATGTGATTATGAAAGTACTTAATTGTGGGTATATATGTCGGGTAGCTTTGATACTGAAGTATATACATTGGGGGATGTATGTATGGAAAGTATTTAGTTTACTGCTTTCTTGTGTGCTATATTGGGAATTGTTGGGCTGAAATGCGATTTTCTGCAGGTACACTAACAACGTTTCCTGTAGAACGACTAGTTATCGTTATTGAGAGAACGTGTGTATGCCACCGAATTATACGCTAGAATTTTGAAATTCTTCCTAGGTTTGTGAGGATGTACGGTTCGTGCATGCACCATGTTCGCATCATACCTTGCATTCTGCATTACTCCCTCCCTTATAAATTGCTTATCCCATTCTTTTAAAGAAATTTTCTTCCCTCCAAACGGTTGTCCCATAAATAATTGTATTCTTTCATGAAGAATTGGGGGTGGTCAACCAACCTAGTGGAGTGATCAGTAGGTCAGCCTTAAAAACCCAATTCATTCCTGGCTCGTGGAAGAAAGCAAGACACAGGTTCATGATGTATCTACTCGAGTTGAGATGTGTTTTGATCTGCAATTCGCCTCTCCATTGCTTCTAACCTTGTATCCATCCTTGTTTGCTACCCCTCTTTGGATGATGTTGTTTCTACACGCCTAATTCCTGACACGTGAGGATTCTCCATGTGTGTGTGTTCGGTAATGGTGTTGCGATTAGTACTCCATGGTGCCGCGACGAAACCGGGAGCCTCCTGTGGCGCGCGACACAAGGTTGTGCTGCTCGGCACGCGTAGGAATCAAGGGTTGCTAGTCATGATCCATTATGGAGCTACACCAATGTGTTATCTTCTCGTGAACCTTTCCCTTGGATATCATTCCCTATCTTATCAGAAGGTCAGTACCTCAAACCAAGAGATTTCCTTCTTCTGAGATTGGAATTTGGATAGTGGATATAATCTCTTCCTCCTGCCTATATAATTCGTCAGCAGCCTTCCGACGTCATCAACGCTTACTAGTTTCACCTACTTGCAGATGTCTCGTCAGCTTCGCTCTAGCAGTCGGAGTCGTGGCCATATAGGACTGTCATCGTCTCCTCCGCAACCTACCTCTGCTGAGTTGCTACAAATGCTTGCCGAGAGTCATCGAGCCTTGGACGAGAGTATCAGAAACCATGTCCATCAGGAACCTGAGCCTGCCCAGTACAGCAACTATAAGGATTTCTTGGATACTGAGCCTCCTATTTTCCGAGAAGCAGAAGAACCACTTCAAGTAGACGAATGGTTGAACACTATCGAACAGAAATTCCGTGTGCTCAAGGTGGCAGATGATATGAAAACAGAATATGCTTCGCAACAGTTGCAAGGACCTGCAGGTGTTTGGTGGTGTCATCATCGGAGTACCCTGCCTGAGAATATGGAAGTAGTTTGGGATCAGTTCAAGGAAGCATTTCGGGGACATTACGTTCCTGCTGGCCTCATGGCAATCAAGCACACCGAGTTTATGAAGCTCACCCAAAGAGACAAAAGCGTAACAGAATATCTACATGCTTTCATCAACTTATCAAGATATGCTCCAGAATTTGTTAATACGGAAGTTAAGAAGATTGCAAGTTTTAAAAGAGGGCTGTGTCCCAAATTGATGAAGGCCATGTGCAATAGCAAATGTGCAACTTTCAACGAGTTTGTCAGTGATACTATCCTTCAAGAGAACTGTAATGCTGTGTATGCTGCTTCTAAGAGCCATGAGAAATCTCATGAATCTAAAGCACCAACGACCAATACTCTGGTGGTGATCACACCTCAGTACTATTCGCCTGGCATATCTACTAGATATCACCCATATCAGACACAGGATCCGGTCAAGAGGAGCAGTATGAAGAAAGGAAAGCCTAAGGCACCGCCAAGTAACCGTCCATGTTGGAATTGCAAGATGTCAGGTCATTGGGCCAGAGATTGTCCTCTCCCGCAGAAGGAATCAAATGATAAAAAGGCAGATGTGTGTAAAGGATGGGTTCGTTACACCACGGTGGAATCCATTCCTACGGGTGAGATTATCACTGCCGGTGCATTTTTAGTAAATCAACACCCTACAATTGTGTTGTTCGATTCAGGTGCTTCCCACTCTTTTATCAGTTCAACATTTGCAGCCAAGCATGGTATGAAGGTCGTTACTTTAGATAATAGTGGTTATAATATTAGTGCTGCCGGGAATAATATTTCAACCAACCAGTTGGTCTTAGGAGCAAAGATCAAGATAGAAGGACGTTTGTATGATCTAGATCTCGTGGTATTACCTGGTTTGGGTTTAGATGTAATCTCAGGTATGAAGTGGATGAGTGGAAACGATGTTCTGATCGATACCTCTACGAGAGTGGTTATGTTGAGGGATCCAAAAGATCAACAAGCTTTTCTAGTGCAACTTCCTAGAGACATTAGTCCTCAGACTACAGTTAACGCTATGATAGCAAAAGCAAAAGAGATTGCAGAAGTTCCGGTAGTGTGTGAATTTCTAGATGTTTTCCCGATGAATTGCCAGGATTACCTCCAGATCGTGATGTAGAGTTTAAGATTGAGTTAATTCCGAGTACCGCACCAATTTCTAAAAGACCGTATAGAATGCCGCCGAATGAGTTAGCTGAACTCAAGACCCAACTTAGTGACCTTTTACTGAAAGGGCTGATCCGTCCTAGTTCTTCTCCGTGGGGTTATCCTGCTATCTTTGTGAAGAAGAAGGACCAGTCTCTACGTATGTGTGTAGACTATCGACCACTCAATGCAGTCACTATCAAGAACAAGTATCCGTTGCCTCGTATTGATATCTTGTTTGATCAGTTGTCTAAAGCAAAGGTATTCTCGAAGATTAATCTGAGATCTGGTTATCACCAAATTAAAATCCGTCCAGAAGACATACCAAAGACCGCTTTCTCTACCAGATACGGGTTATATGAATATCTTGTCATGTCTTTTGGTCTGACCAATGCTCCTGCACATTTCATGTACCTGATGAATTCAGTATTCATGCAAGAGCTGGACAAGTTTGTGGTGATATTCATTGATGATATTCTGATCTATTCTGAAAATGAAGAAGAACATGCCGAGCATCTGAGAATTGTTTTATCCAGATTGCGTGAACATAAGCTTTACGCCAAGTTCAGTAAATGTGAATTCTGGTTAAAGAAGGTACCTTTCCTCGGTCATGTGTTGTCTGGTGGGGGAATTTTAGTAGACCCGACTAAGATACAGGAAGTTTTGGATTGGAAGGCACCAACTACAGTACATGAAGTTCAGAGTTTTTTTGGATTGGCTGGCTACTATCGTCGTTTTATTCAGGATTTCTCTAAAATAGCTAAGCCTATGACTCAACTACTTGAGAAGGATAGGAAGTTTGATTGGACTCCGGAGTGTGAACAAGCTTTCCGCACTCTACGGACTTTGTTGACATCAGCTCCTGTATTAGCGCAACCTAACATTGAGAAACCGTTTGATGTGTATTGTGATGCATCGGGTACTGGTTTAGGTGGCGTACTTATGCAAGGAGGTCGAGTTATTGCGTATGCTTCGCGTCAGTTAAGAAAACATGAAGTTAACTATCTGACTCATGACTTAGAGTTAGCTGCTGTAGTGCATGCTTTGAAAATCTGAAGACACTATTTGCTTGGAAATATATGCAATATTTATACAGATCATAAGAGTCTTAAGTACATATTTACTCAACCTGAGTTAAATATGCACCAGAGAAGCTGGTTAGAGTTGATCAAGGATTATAACCTCCAGGTGCATTACCATCCGGGTAAAGCAAATGTGGTTGCCGATACCTTGAGTAGAAAATCTCACTGCAACTCTCTGATAGAAGAAGATTTTCATTTGTCCCACCTCTTACATCCTATTGTAATCCATCATATCACTGTAGATTGTTCTTTGAGAAGTAGAATCATTGAGTTACAAAAGACTGATACTGGTGTATTTCACATTAAGAGAAAAATGAAAGAGCAAGAAACTAAGCATTTTCGAATCGATGAGAAGGGAACTCTCTGGTTCAAGGATAGACTCGTGGTGCCAAAAGATAGAGAACTCAGAAATCAAATCTTATCTGAAGCCCATTCTTCTAAATTATCCATCCATCCTGGTAGTAGTAAGATGTATCAGGACCTCAAGCCGTACTATTGGTGGACCAAGATGAAGAAGGAAATTGCAGCCTACGTCGCTAAGTGTGATAGTTGTTGTAGAGTTAAGGCCATTCACATGAAGCATGGTTTACTCCAGCCTTTGTCTATTCCAGGTTGAAAGTGGGACGACATTGTTATGGGTTTTATTGTCGGATTACCAACCACCCAAAAAGGTTTTGATTCTATTTGGGTTATAGTAGATCGCTTGACAAAGTCCGCTCACTTTATCCCGGTGAAGAGTAACTATCACCCACACCAATATGCTGATATTTACTTTTAAGAAGTTATACGTCTTCATGGAGTGCCTAAGTCTATTGTCTCTGACAGAGGGCCACAATTTACTGCTCGTTTCTGGGAGCGCCTACATCAGAATCTTGGAACTAATTTGGTCTGTAGTTCTGCTTATCATCCACAGATGTCGAGACAGACTGAGCGTGTGAATTAGATTCTTGAAGACATGCTTAGAGCTTGCATCATCTCTTGTAATGGCTCCTGGGAGAAATGGTTGCCTCTCGCGGAATTCTCTTACAACAACAGTTATCAAGAGAGTATCCAAATGGCTCCTTTTGAAGCTTTATATGGTCGCAAGTGTAGAACTCCTTTGAACTGGGTGGAACCAGGAGAAAGAAGATTCTATGGTATTGACTTTGTAAAAGAAGCCGAGGAGCAAGTTCGTGCTATACAGAAAAATATAGCAGCTGCTCAGGCTAGACAAAAGAGCTACGCAGATAAGAGGAGGAAACCTATTGAGTTTGAAGTAGGTGACCATGTCTATCTGAAGGTGTCCCCTATGAGAGGAGTAAAGCGTTTGGGGATCAAAAGGAAGCTTGAGCCTCGATACGTTGGACCCTATCGGATCATCGAGAAAAGTGGAAGAGTAGCTTATAAGCTTAGTTTACCTCGTGAGTTGGGAGCTATCTTTCCGGTATTCCATGTATCTCAACTGAAGAAATGTCTCCGTCTTCCTGAGGAAAGAGTAGAAGTAAGACGCATCAAATTGCAATCCGATCTTTCGTACGAGGAGAAACCGATATATGTTCTGGGTACTCTGGAAAGGGTAACTCGGAATCGAGTAGTCAAATTATACAAGGTGGTTTGGAGTAATCACGGTGAACGTGATGCAACTTGGGAAAAAGAGGATTATTTAAAGGACAACTATTCCGCTTTCTATGAAAAATGGTACGACTTTCAAATCTCGGGACGAGATTTTTATAAGGGGGAGGGCTGTAACACCCTGGTGTTAGTTAGCCTCATAATGCATTCATAATGCATGATCATGGCATGACATTACCATAAGCATCGTCATTTCATGTGCATCCTTGTTTGAAACATGACCTTGTGAAAGCCCAAGTTTGGTTTTGGTAATTAATGACACCAAGTTGCTAATGCCATGTGTTAAGTGTTTTGAGTTAGGCATAAGCAACACATGTGATGAAGGTGTATGTGGCAAGGAGTGGTGGCCACAAGATCACAAAGAGATGGTGCATGGACATAAAATGATGATCATGGTGGAGATGCACATGATGATCAAGTGAAAGAGAAGGATCTAAGAGCGCAAGGCAAAGGTATAACTATAGGGTTTTCCTTTTGCCGGTCTAAGATGAGTAGAGAAGTGATTGACCGGATTTAGGATACATAGCCGACTATCAAGAGGGGCAATCACGGTTAGCTCGGGAATCAAGTGCCACTAGATCAATGTCTTGAGCATATGCATTAGGATCTAGTAAAGAGCTAACATAACGCCTTGGAAAATGATTGTGAAATGCTAACACACATGCACATGGTGGTTTACACTTGGTGGTGTTAGCACGTTTGAGAAGGCGGTGGAGTTTGAGCAGTAGAGAGGGGTTTGGGTTCCTCTCTCCCTCCCGCCGAGCTTGCGAGGCGGGATTCGGCGCTTTTTGGAGAAGTGAAATGCCTATTTTCTATTGCGCCGGAAGTCGGAAAAGAAACGGAGGCGAACGAAGGTCACAGAGATGACCGGACGCTGGACCGGACGCGGTCTTTGTATGACCGGACGCGTCCGGTCAGTGTTCAGCGTCTGCGCGGTTTTCAGTTTGATGATCGGACGCGCAGCGCGTCCGGTCACTGATGACCGGACGCGTCCGGTCATCCAGGGAGCTTACTCGACTCTAATCGGACGCTGGCACTGTGGCGTCCGGTCAGTTCAACAGCGCGTCCGGTCAGTTCCCCTAAGCGAACCAGAGCGCGCGACCGGCGCGTCCGGTCCTTCACGTAACCGGAGCGTCCGGTCAGGCGTCCAGAGGGGCAGAGCGAAGCGGTGTGACGATCGGACGCGCGGCGCGTCCGGTCACGTGCGATCGGACGCGTCCGGTCGCAGCTGGAGCTTACTGGAACGCGACCGGACGCTGGCACTGTCGCGTCCGGTCAAGGCAACGACTAGTTCTGACGCACACTATTCACGTTTGTCGTGTAGTGACCGGACGCGTCTGGTCACCCTGACCGGAGCGTCCGGTCAGCGCGTTTTTCGCTGCGTCGTCTGTAACGGCTAGTTGCGTACCCCTTCGTTATAAATAGACGTTGGCCGGGGTTTGAGGGTAACTCTTGCACATTTTGAGATATAGAGACATACTTTGAACTAGAGAACAACCCCTCCACTCATCTCTTTGCATAGTTGCACATCTTGAGTGAGATTGAGTGAGATTCAAGTGCATTGCTTGAGAGTTGCATTCTAGAGACACTTGATCTTCGAGTTGCTGCGGATTTCTTGTTACTCTTCCGTGTTTCCCGACACGGTAGACGGCTTGGAGCAGTGGAGGTGATTGAGCTCGCAATTGGAGATTGTTGGAGCCTTCACCAAGTGTTGTAAGGGGTTCTTGATCCTTCCCCGCGGGAGTTCGTGAATTGGATACTCTAGTGGAGCTCGTGGCTTGGAGGATCCACATCTTGTGTGCGGTTGTGCGGCGCCTGCCGAGGGCTCGACTCTTGATAGTCGATTAGCTCGCGAACCGACAAGTGGGTGTATCGCCACAACGGGGAGTAGCTTACCGGGAAGCAAGTGAACCTCGGGATAAATTCTTGTGTCATTCTCTTCCCGAGGATTTCTCTTGTGTGATTGATTGATTGATTGGTACATCTCATCTCTAAACGGCGGTATAATCAATCAAAGCTCTTCTCTCGTATTACTTCTTGTTTCTAGATTGTAGTTGTTGTTGTGTTTAGTGAATAGCCTTGTACTAGACTTGTGTAGGTGGCTTGCTTAATTAGTTAGAGCTAGTGCTTTTGCTTCGCCATCTTTCGTACTAACTCGTGGTTAAGTAATTCTTGTAGAAGTTTTAATTAGGCTATTCACCCCCCCTCTAGCCTATTTGGACCTTACAAGTGGTATCAGAGCCGAGGCACCGTTTATTTGAGGCTTAACAACCTACGGTGAAAAAGAAATGGCTCAATTAAGCTTGCACATCAACAACACCAAGAAGGCACCTCACTTTGATGGCACAAATTATGCATATTGGAAGGTTAAGATGACCGCACACCTAAAGTCAATCAATAGAGAAGTGTGGAAGGTCACCGAAACAAAATTTGAGGTTGCTAATCCGGAAGCACCTACACCGGTAGAGGAGAAGAAGCTCCAATGCAATGATATTGCCATTAGTGCTCTTCATGAGGCACTAGATGACAAGACATTTGAGCAAGTAAAGAACATAGAGATTGCTCATGATGCTTGGGCCAAGCTAGAAGAAACATTTGAGGGCACTGAAGGTACAAAGACCGCTAAAGCATATATCTTGCAAGAAAAATTTTCAAGCTTCAAGATGCAAGATGATGAGAGTGTACCGGAGATGTTTCATAGGTTGCAAGTCATTGTCAATGAGCTCAAGGCACTTGGTGAGGAGGTCAAGGACAATCAATTCTCTATGAAGTTCTTGAGAAGTCTACCCAAGAGATTTGATACATTGATCACCGTGCTAGTGAGGACTACATTGAAGGATTCAACTCCTCAACAAATATTTCAAGAAGTGATGACCGATGATTCATATAGAGAAGATGATGAGAAGGATGAGTTGGTCAAGAAGAAGAAGAAGGAAAATGAGAAGAAAGATGATGAAAATAAGAAGAGTGTGGCATTCAAAGCCACCACATCCAAGAGCAAATCCAAGATTGAATCATCAAGTGATGAAGACTCAAGCTCTTGTGATAGTGATGACATTGATGAGAAGATGGCTCTCTTTGTCAAGCAATTTGACAAATTCATGAAGAAGAAAGGCTATCGTGCAAGAAGGAGGAAGAACTCATCCAAGAAGAGTGAGCATACCATGAGATGCTTTAGATGCCATAGCAAGGACCATCTCATTGTAAAGTGTCCTTATGATAGTGATGATGAAGATGCTATCAAGAAAGAGAAGAAGAAGCAAGAAAAGAAAAAGAGCTCTTATAAGAAGAAGAATGATTCTCATGTTGCTACATGGGATAGTGATGATTCCTCAAGTGATGATGAGGATGACTACAAGAGCAAGAAGAAGGGACATGCTAGCATTGCCATCCAAGAGAAGGTCTCCCTCTTCGACACTCCATCGTGCTTCATGGCTAAGGCCGCTAAGGTATCATCCGACGATGAGAGTGATCATGATAATGCTAGTGATAGTGATAGTGATAGTGATGAAGAAGAATTCACTAAAGATGAACTAATCACTATGCTAAAAGATTGCACTCAACATTTTAAAGAATCTAGAAAGGAGTGCAAGGGCTTGCTTAAGGAAAAGAAAAACCTTATGTAAGAACTTGATGAGCTTAGGGCATCTTATGAGAGTCTAAAGGTAGACCATAAGAAGCTTCAAAAGTCTCACACTAAGCTTGAAGAAGCTCATTCCTCTCTAGTTAAAAAATGTGAAAACATGCCAACTAATGTTGAGAAAGCTAAAACTTGTAACATAGGCATATCATGTGATATAATTGATGAAACTTTTCATAAGCCTATTATTGTTGCTCCTACTAACCCTTCATGTAGCTCATCTACATCATCCTCATCTAGTAGTGATGGTTTCACTTGTGACTCCACACTTATAGTTGAGAATGAAAATCTCAAGAAGGAGGTAAAAGAGCTCAATCACACATTAGCTAAGGCTTATGGTGGTGAGGACCGCTTGCTTATGTGCTTGGGTAGCCAAAGAGCTTCTCTCTACAAAGAGGGATTGGGCTATAACCCCAAGAAAGGCAAGGCCGCTTTTGCTCCTCACAAGACTCGTTTTGTGAAGAACAATGGTAGCTATTGCAAAAGTTGCAAGCAAGTTGGTCACATAGAGCAACATTGCATGAACAAGAAATCCAATGCAAATGTATCCTCAATCAAGTTTAATTCTTTCTATATGCTTACCAAGGGTACAAATGGTGTTCATGCTAAGTTTATTGGTACACCATGGATGGGCTCAAAGAAGAAAGCCATTTGGGTACCAAAGAGCTTAGTCTCTAACCTTGGAGGACCCAAACAAGTTTGGGTACCTAAAAAGAATTGATCTTGTCTTATAGGTCAATTACAAAGCTGAAGGAAGGCATTGGGTGCTTGATAGTGGGTGCACTCAACATATGACTGGGGATTCTTGTATGTTCAAATCTATTGATAGAAGTCAAAATGGTGGTTTTGATGCTATCACTTTCGACAACAACAAGAAAGGCAAGGTCAAGGGGCTTGGTAAAATTGCTATCTCAAATGACATGAGCATATCTAATGTGTTGCTAGTTGAGAGCTTAGATTTCAATCTTTTATCGGTGGCACAACTTTGTGATCTTGGCTTCAAGTGCATATTCGGTAGTGATAATGTTGAAGTCATAAGTGTTGATGAATCAAACTTGATATTCAAAGGATTTAGACATGGTAGCTTATACTTGGTTGACTTCAATGATAGTGAGACACAATTGACATCATGCTTGCTTAGTAAATCTAGTATGGGTTGGTTATGGCATAGAAGGCTTGGTCATGTTGGAATGAAACAATTGAACAAACTTTTGATGCATGACTTAGTTAAAGGATTGAAGGATGTCACCTTTGAGAAGGATAAACTATGTAGTGCTTGTCAAGCCGGCAAACAAGTTGGAAATTCACATCCTAGTAAAAGTGAAATGAGCACATCAAAAGCATTTGAGCTATTGCACATGGACTTGTTTGGGCCAACAACATACACTAGCATTGGTGGCAACAAGTATGGTTTTGTGATTGTGGATGACTACACTAGATACACTTGGGTGCTCTTTCTTTATGACAAGAGTGATGTTTATGATCTATTCAAGTCTTTTGTCAAGAGAGTGCAAAATGAGTTTGAAATCACCATCAAGAAGATTAGAAGTGACAATGGGAGTGAGTTCAAGAACACAAGAATTGAAGATTTGTGTGATAATCTTGGTATTGGGCATCAATTCTCACCAACGTACACTCCTCAATCAAATGGTGTAGTTGAAAGGAAAAATAGAACCTTGATTGATATGGCTAGATCAATGCTTAGTGAATACAATGTTAGTCATTCATTTTGGAGTGAAGCTATCAACACGGCTTGCTATTGTAGTAACCGTCTCTATTGCCATAGGAAGCTTGGAAAGACACCATATGAACTATTGAATGGAAGAAAGCCCAACATTGCATACTTTAGAGTGTTTGGTTGCAAATGCTATGTTCTCAAGAAAGGCACTAGGTTGAGCAAGTTTGAAAAGAAATGTGATAAAGGGTTCTTACTTGGTTATTCTACCACAAGCAAATCATATAGAGTTTGGAATCTCACAAATGGCACCTTGGAAGAAGTTTATGATGTTGAGTTTGATGAAACCCAAGGGTCTCAAAATGAAGCTCAAAACCTTGATGATGTGAGAGGTGATCAATTGTCAAATGCAATGAAGAACATGGACATTGGTGATATAAGGCCGATGCAAGTTGATGATGATGATATTCATGTGATCAACCAAAGTGTGCAAATTGATACAAATCAAGCAAGCTCTAGTGGTTCTCATGATGAAGCTCAAGTTCAAGGTCAAACAAGTGGAAGCAATCAACTCCCAATACTCCAACCTACTAGTATTGCAAGATATCATCCATTGGACCAAATCATTGGTGGAATTCAAAGTGGTGTTCAAACTAGATCAAGATTAGCATTATTTTGTGAGCATTACTCATTTGTCTCATTAGAAGAACCAAAGAAGATAGAAGATGCATTGAAAGATTCTGAGTGGGTAAATGCCATGCATGAAGAACTAAACAACTTTGCTAGAAATCAAGTTTGGAAACTTGTTGAGAGGCCAAAGAACTACAATGTGATTGGCACAAAGTGGGTCTTTAGAAACAAGCAAGATCAAGATGGCATGGTTGTGAGGAACAAAGCAAGATTAGTAGCACAAGGATACACTCAAGTTGAGGGTCTTGACTTTGGAGAGACATATGCACCGGTTGCAAGATTGGAGGCAATTAGAATCTTATTAGCATATGCTTGTGCACACAACATCAAGCTCTATCAAATGGATGTCAAGAGTGCATTTCTAAATGGCTACATCAATGAAGAAGTTTATGTTGAGCAACCTCCCAGTTTTGAAGATGATAAGAAGCCTGACCATGTTTACAAGCTAAAGAAGGCATTGTATGGTTTGAAGCAAGCACCTAGAGCATGGTATGAGAGGTTGAGGGACTTTCTCCTCTCTAAAGGGTTCAAGATGGGAAAGGTTGACACCACTCTCTTCACCAAGAAGCTTGGAAATGACTTGTTTGTGTTGCAAATCTATGTGGATGACATTATCTTTGGATCAACTAACCAAGACTTTTGTGAAGAGTTTGGAAATATGATGGCTAATGAGTTTGAGATGTCTATGATTAGAGAGCTTAGTTACTTCCTTGGACTTCAAATCAAGCAAATGAAGAATGGCACTTTTGTAAGTCAAGGCAAGTACATCAAGGACATGATCAAGAAGTTTGGATTGCATGATGCTAAGCCAATGAGCACACCAATGGGCACTAATGATCAATTGGGTATTGATGCTAGTGGCAACATGGTAGATCAAAAACAATATCGATCCATGATTGGAAGTTTGCTCTATGTCACCGTTTCTAGGCCGGATGTGATGTTTAGTGTATGCAAGTGTGTAAGATATCAAGCTTCACCTAGAGAAAGTCACTTGAAAGCAACAAAGAGGATATTGAGATATCTAAAAGGCACTCATGATGTTGGATTATGGTATCCCAAGGGGTCTAATTTTGAGTTGATTGGATATTCGGACTCCGACTATGGTGGATGCAAGATTGATAGAATGAGCACAAGTGGCACTTGTCAAATGCTTGGGAGGTCTCTTGTTTCATGGTCATCAAAGAAACAAAATAGTGTTGCACTATCTACTGCCGAGGCCGAATACATTAGTGCCGGTAGTTGTTGTGCACAATTGCTTTGGATGAAAGCCACCTTGAATGACTTTGGAATAAACTTCAAGAATGTGCCATTGTTGTGTGACAATGAAAGTGCTATCAAGATGACTCAAAATCCAGTACAACATTCAAGAACGAAGCACATTGATATAAGGCATCATTTCATAAGAGACCATCAACAAAAGGGTGATATTAGCATTGAGAGCATTGGCACCGAAGATCAACTAGCCGACATTTTTACAAAACCACTTGATGAAAAGAGATTTTACAAGTTGAAGAATGAATTGAACATACTTGACTTCTCCAACTTGAAATGAGTGCACCCCCACATTCTTATATGACATGTCTCTCCTCCAACATAGCAAGGTAAAGTTGTTTGGCATATCATTCATACTTTGCTAAGGACATGTTTAGAACATATAGACATATTTGCATGACAAATAGGCTCATTCATGAAAATTAAATGATTTTGATGTATATATGGTACCACTATTGCTTCTATGTTTGATTGATCTAGTGGTAGCATATGACATGTTTGTGGGCTTGCAAACCTAGTGTTGAATCTAGAAAATAAGCTCATGATGTGTAATTCAACATGGTCAAGATAACCCTTATACTTTATGAGGTGTGAAAAAGCTTGTCCACCATAATTTGGACTCCCTCATAATTGATTGACTTATCTCTCACTAAAATTGGCACCTTTTTGGTGATTGTTGACAAAGGGGGAGAGAAAAGTCACAAAGATATTGCAAAGAGCAAGAAAGATATAAAAAGGGAGAGAGAAAGCACAAAGATAGAAAAGTCACAAAGAGGGAGAAAGATATAGTAAGGGGGAGAGAAAAGATATAGTGAGGAGGAGAGAAATTAAATTTGAGCACATAAGTAGGGGGAGCAAGCTCATGGATTATTTGTTGCATTTGTATGTGCATTAACATGATGAAATGTTGCATTGCAAAGTTTAATTTCGATATTCATGATTGAATGGTGTATGCTAGATATAGAACTTGAATGATGTTTTGTTAAGAGTAGCTTTACATGTGGTATCTAGACACCTTTGCTTTTAATGTTGATCTCACAAAGTACTTTAGTGTTTATAATCTTTACAAGTGATGTATTACAAGTGGTGTCTAGCTACTTCAATGCTAAGGATGGTATATAAAGGCAACTCCGATTGGTATCACGCTTCAAAGGTCCATTCTATATACCTTAGCATCAATTTGATAGTAGTAACTCTCCCAAAATTCAAATCCATACATATGTGCATAATTGAACCAAACTCATAGAAGCACATATGTAGGGGGAGCTAATACTATCGAAATTAAAAATTGATTTCATTTCATATCTTTGTGATGGTTGTCATCAATTACCAAAAAGGGGGAGATTGAAAGCCCAAGTTTGGTTTTGGTAATTAATGACACCAAGTTGCTAATGCCATGTGTTAAGTGTTTTGAGTTAGGCATAAGCAACACATGTGATGAAGGTGTATGTGGCAAGGAGTGGTGGCCACAAGATCACAAAGAGATGGTGCATGGACATAAAATGATGATCATGGTGGAGATGCACATGATGATCAAGTGAAAGAGAAGGATCTAAGAGCGCAAGGCAAAGATATAACTATAGGGTTTTCCTTTTGCCGGTCTAAGATGAGTAGAGAAGTGATTGACCGGATTTAGGATACATAGCCGACTATCAAGAGGGGCAATCACGGTTAGCTCGGGAATCAAGTGCCACTAGATCAATGTCTTGAGCATATGCATTAGGATCTAGTAAAGAGCTAACATAACGCCTTGGAAAATGATTGTGAAATGCTAACACACATGCACATGGTGGTTTACACTTGGTGGTGTTAGCACGTTTGAGAAGGCGGTGGAGTTTGAGCAGTAGAGAGGGGTTTGGGTTCCTCTCTCCCTCCCGCCGAGCTTGCGAGGCGGGATTCGGCGCTTTTTGGAGAAGTGAAATGCCTATTTTCTATTGCGCCGGAAGTCGGAAAAGAAACGGAGGCGAACGGAGGTCACAGAGATGACCGGACGCTGGACCGGACGCGGTCTCTGTATGACCGGACGCGTCCGGTCAGTGTTCAGCGTCTGCGCGGTTTTCAGTTTGATGATCGGACGCGCAGTCTCTGTATGAGTGTTCAGCGTCTGCGCGGTCTCTGTATGACCGGACGCGTCCGGTCATCCAGGGAGCTTACTGGACTCTAATCGGACGCTGGCACTGTGGCGTCCGGTCAGTTCAACAGTGCGTCCGGTCAGTTCTCCTAAGCGAACCAGAGCGCGCGACCGGCGCGTCCGGTCCTTCACGTAACCGGAGCGTCCGGTCAGGCGTCCAGAGGGGCAGAGCGAAGCGGTGTGACGATCGGACGCGCGGCGCGTCCGGTCACGTGCGATCGGACGCGTCCGGTCGCAGCTGGAGCTTACTGGAACGCGACCGGACGCTGGCACTGTCGCGTCCGGTCACTCGGTTGAGCGCGTCCGGTCAAGGCAACGGCTAGTTCTGACGCACACTATTCACGTTTGTCGTGTAGTGACCGGACGCGTCCGGTCACCCTGACCGGAGCGTCCGGTCAGCGCGTTTTTCGCTGCGTCGTCTGTAACGGCTAGTTGCGTACCCCTTCGTTATAAATAGACGTTGGCCGGGGTTTGAGGGTAACTCTTGCACATTTTGAGATATAGAGACATACTTTGAGCTAGAGAACAACCCCTCCACTCATCTCTTTGCATAGTTGCACATCTTGAGTGAGATTGAGTGAGATTCAAGTGCATTGCTTGAGAGTTGCATTCTAGAGGCACTTGATCTTCGAGTTGCTGCGGATTTCTTGTTACTCTTCCGTGTTTCCCGACACGGTAGACGGCTTGGAGCAGTGGAGGTGATTGAGCTCGCAATTGGAGATTGTTGGAGCCTTCACCAAGTGTTGTAAGGGGTTCTTGATCCTTCCCCGCGGGAGTTCGTGAATTGGATACTCTAGTGGAGCTCGTGGCTTGGAGGATCCCCATCTTGTGTGCGGTTGTGCGGCGCCTGCCGAGGGCTCGACTCTTGATAGTCGATTAGCTCGCGAACCGACAAGTGGGTGTATCGCCACAACGGGGAGTAGCTTGCCGGGAAGCAAGTGAACCTCGGGATAAATTCTTGTGTCATTCTCTTTCCGAGGATTTCTCTTGTGTGATTGATTGATTGGTACATCTCATCTCTACACGGCGGTATAATCAATCAAAGCTCTTCTCTCGTATTACTTCTTGTTTCTAGATTGTAGTTGTTGTTGTGTTTAGTGAATAGCCTTGTACTAGACTTGTGTAGGTGGCTTGCTTAATTAGTTAGAGCTAGTGCTTTTGCTTCGCCACCTTTCGTACTAACTCGTGGTTAAGTAATTCTTGTAGAAGTTTTAATTAGGCTATTCACCCCCCTCTAGCCTATTTGGACCTTACACCTTGTAACTTTGCAACATTGTGGTTTCTATGTGCTTCCTTTATATGTTGCTAGGGTTTTTGTATAGATGACATATGTGATGCTATTGTGTGACTTGGGGGCTTGAAAACATCTTTGATATGTTAGTGGAGC
The DNA here is from genome assembly GCA_038087645.1 of Saccharum hybrid cultivar R570. Lineage (NCBI taxonomy): Eukaryota > Viridiplantae > Streptophyta > Magnoliopsida > Poales > Poaceae > Saccharum > Saccharum hybrid cultivar. The sequence continues at coordinate 1,145,047 of JAQSUU010000365.1, read as the reverse complement.
AAAATGAGCTAGGGTCTATATTCATGTTTTGACCAAAATCCAAATTTTACTAGGTTTGACTCTAGTTTGACCATAGCATTGATCTGCTTTGACCAATTTAAAAGTGGTACCTAGAGATCTTGCATGGATGTGCACCCTTTACCAAAGTTGTAGCCAATTTATCAAGGAACAAAAGTCTCAATATGACCATCTCATGAAAATGGCTAGAACATCCTCAAACAGGGCCCACAAGTCAGGTTTCCATGTTGTTTCAACACTTAGCAAATTTTCTAAGTCAAAAGGTGACATTTCAGTTTCATGTGCCCACCTTTGGAGTATTGTAAATCTCAAACTTTGCTGAACTAGCTCTAACCCATATTGACACTTTTGTAGCACTCACTTAGCTCTACAATATTGTCAATAACACCATCACCTAGTTCTTAAGGGTTTAGGAGCTAGAGTGCTTTGAAAATCAGGTTTCAGTCGGGTGGGTTGACTGAATCTCGGTTTCAGTTTCAAGGTGCCTCCCTTTGGGACCTTTTATCTTCCAATTTAGACCGAACTAGCTCAAGTCCATATTGACACAATTGGAGATCTCATGTAGGTCTACAAGTTTGCTAATGTAACCTGTCGCTAAATCGAGCAGGTTTAGGAATTGTTAGGGGGCAAAGTTGGGCTGTCAGTCGGCTAGGGGAACCCTGATGGCCATCTCGGCCTGGGCTTGGTGGCCGACAGCGCCAGGTCGCGCTCGCCACTTGGCAAGCCGTTCACCGGTGCGTGTCAACCGGCCGGGCCACGGTGTTCTACATGGTCGCCACGACGCCCTGGAAGCATCCCCTCCCGCTCGCCTTCGTGCTCCTTTTCTCATCTCCGCTCTCGGGCATGCGCATGGCCACCACGGCAAGCCACTGACCTGCACGCCACCACCGCGCCTCCATCTTCCAATCCACCTCGCCCACAACCGCGCCACCCACTTCTCTTCACCCGGTGCACCTTTTCGAAGCGCGTGACCGCAAGGTGAGCAGGATTCGACCGTCGCCACCGCTATCACCGCGACCGGAACGCCGCCGTGCTCTCGGTCCACCGTGGCCGGCGCTCTGTAGAGCTTGGCATGGGTCGGCACCTCTCGTTTCTCGTTGCCTGCATCACGTCGTAGGTGTAGCCGCCCTTAGTTGCCGTGCGGGAGTCTTTCCGTCGGTCGCCGCCGTCGGCCCAGCACCGATGTCCGCCATCGCCGTCGGCAACCACGCCCCGGTGCAGTAGAGGTTGGGGAGAGGGTAGGTCTAGGTGCGGGGTGACGTGGAGAGTACGTAGGAGCGCTTGGTTCCACCGGAGGAGCCGCCGGCGGCGAGGAATCCCTCGCCGGAGCTCCTCCCCTGCTCCCTGTGTGTATGACAGGCGGGCCCCGTCTATCGGCGCGGGGTCTTCCCTGTGTTGTTTGGCTGGGCCGCCGTGGGCCGAGCTAGGCTTTCGGGCCGGCCTAGTAACCGAGTAGGCCAAGAAATATTGATGTTTGTTTTATTCTTTTTCCAGAATTTGAATGCAAGCTTTGAAAATTCATACATCTTGTTTTAGAGATCCAAATGGTCTGGTTCAAAATGTGTTGTTCTCTATGAGAGGTCTAGTTTATTATAAAAATATAATATGTACCATGTTTTGTGATTAATTAAATAGTTATTATTTATCTCTTTTATTCTTGTAGAAAAAGGAGAAAATGATATCTCTTTCTGTGAAGCTCCAAATGATATGAATTTTTTATAGAGAACTGCTCATACCATGAATAGCTTATGGTTAAATTTTCATGCAATTTGGATGTGGTTTGGTGGAGTTATATAATTATCTTGTTTGCTTGAATGGATCTTGTGTGAATTTTCATAATTTTTCTATAGATCCAGTAAGGGTGAAACTTGGTGAATGTTGTTATTATGTTAGAAGGATGCTAGGAAAAATTTGAAGTCTGTTGTTTGATACTTTTAAATAGGGTTTCCTATTTATGCTAGAAATAGACCTGCCATCTGTTATTTTTGATATCTCCATAATTGCTTGTCAAAATGAAGTGAAATTTTTATGGTAGACTATGTCAATCATGAGGTGACTACTGTAATTTTTGTAGATTTTTATATATAGTTTTACTGTATGTTTCTTTAATCACCTAATTAACTAAATAAATTATAAAAGAATATTAAATAATTTATTTAGAAGTTGGCACTATACTTTCTGATGTTTCTTTGGTATGCACAACAAGTTGGTAAACTTGGTTTGGTCCAATTGTGCTTTTGAATCGTTATTAATTATTTAAGTTAGTGAATCTGCCATTTCTGGACAGATTTGCTAGTTAAGAGAATTAACCTATGTTAATGATGTTTTCATGCTTGGTGATCTATAGAAAAGTTGTTGAGAATTTCATGAACTAGTTGCTGGTAAATTTTGGTAGCATTTGGACTTATAGTTTAGAAATGACAGCTGTTCCAAGTTGGATTCAGTTTTGGAAGTGCTCTCTGTCTTTTAGAACAGATTTTGTATGTATGCTATTTTAACTTGGTAAATGATTAAATCATGCTTAGATGTTTATAAATGAAATGTAGACAATTTCATAAGCTTTCCAGAATGTCCTCTTTCAGGTCAATTGGATTGGTAGAACTCCAGTTGTGAGTTTTCTTAGCTACTGTTGATATTATGTGGTAAATACTAAATTGCTGGAATCTTGTTATGTGTGTGTCTTAACCTTGTGGCACTTAGTGGTTTCTTAGAGGTGTTCAAACGTGTTAATACCGGAGAGTAAATTTGCACCTAAGCTTGAAGTGATTTGAATAGAGCACCACATAACTTGGTTTTGTGCTTACAACGTTGCAATGTCATTGCATTCATCTTCACATCATTCATGCACATCCATAAATCACCATGTCTTTTTGGATGCATACATGAAATTCGTTGGATGCAAATACATGCAATAGGTGTGCCAAGAATCGTGTTACGAGCAAAGTCCCGCTGGACGTGGAACCCGAAGTTGAAGTCCGTTCTAGAACCGGAGGTCCAGTCCGACGAAGCCGGAGAAGACGTGGGAATCGTTCTTGAAGCTGACCCTTGATCTATCTTCTTTCGGTTAAGGCAAGCCCCGGAGCATTATAAGCCTCATACTTTTAAAGCAATTATCTTTATATACATGTTATATGTATTGTTGCATTACGTGATAGGAGTTGGTTGAAAACCCTTGCTGCATTGATAACACTCCTTGTCCAGCAATTCGAACCTTGAATCCTATGTAGACAGGATCGTATCTATACTTAGCCCTGCTAAATTAGACCGGTAGAAGTCGGGTGATTTCCTGTCACCTGCGAGATATAGGGACTTATCAGGTCACGGTTGGCTATATTTGCTATCGTGGAAATGAGCCATGTGTTAATAAAATTAAATGAGACCAGGCGGGATGACGATAGAGAAGCAGCAAGGCATGAAGGTCTTGGGTGTGGATCTATCCCCGTCTGTGTCGATTAAGGATCGAGACCTGGAGCCTTCTATGTCATTTTGAACGCATGCCTGACATTTAGTTGGCCGGCCTGAGGTTGCCGACCGCGAAGCCTAGTAGCTCAACTCAGGCTGCGAAGTCGAAAAGTGAAAGTCGCCTCGGAAGGGAGCCAGAGGGTCCAAGGGCAGGTGAGTTAAAAGTCCTGAGCATCCTGGCCACTGGTATCCCCGAGAACGCGGCGCTGTTCGGGCCCACCCTGAGTTGTACCAAAGGTTATCTACGGCTGCCTTTAGCGGGGTTTGCCGGGTGAGTGTCAGGAATACCCCCCTCAGCTGAGTTGGAATCGATTCGAGTCGCCGTCTCTCCCGGATAGTGAGAAACTTGACTGGTTATCTCCAGCGTAGATACACTAATTATTAATGATGGTTCGGAATTGATGATAATGATGATGATGGCCTTATTATACCTGCTATGGTTAATATTGTTTGCTTCTAATAAAGTGATTGCTCTAGTACAGGTGCTAATCTAGATGACAGATTAATGATTATTAACTTGATGCTTAAGCATTAATGATTACTGATTTGTAATAAGCTTTTCTGCAAATGAGTCAAGCTAGCCCACTTTATAAAGCCTTGCATAATCCTTGGTGTCACCGTTGTTTCTGGTTTTTGACGGGTAAGTCTAGCTGAGTACCTTCTCGTACTCAGGGTTTATTCCCACCTGTTGCAGGTAGCAGATTCGTACTTGTTGCTGCAAGTATGGTCTTCGCCATGTGGGCGTGAAGACTAGACCATATGGGCATGGTCTCTGTAGTATCTCTTCTGGTATGCTTTTGCAGGATGTGACTATGTACTGGCAGTATTTGGTTATTAAATGGTTCCAGAAATTATGTTGCTTCCGCTAATCTGTATTTTAGTTTTGTAATAAAATTATTTGTACTCCGATATATGAGAGCTACTTACGAACTGTTGTAACAAGTGTTGTGTTATGTTGAATCACTACGATCTTGGTTGCTCTCGGTTTGGTTTGAAATCCTTCGTGATTTCGTGACTACCGGAGTTATATGGGCTCAAGTTTGAGAATTTGATCGTTTCGACGATTGTTTTTGAACTTGTGCTCTTATAATTTGAACGGTTCCGTTACAGTGCACTTTTCAATGAAACTAAACACCGCCAAAGAGTTGAGTAAAGTATTTGATTCTCCAGTCTGGGAGATTGGTTTGATCTACATTTTAAGGAAGTGGACCAGCTGTTGGCAGTCGGATAAGAAGTGGTGTTGTTGATGTTTAGAGCGTCATTAACCGTAGCTGTGAGAGTTAGAGCAGCCGCCTCCGTTGAGGGACATATTTCCCAGTCCCGGTAAGAATTTGATTTCTAGGGCCTATATTTAAGATTCAGGATTTCAAACAAATCCACGAATATAAGGAAAAAAGTTCTGCTCGCGGAAGATTTGTGAACAATATAGTAAGGTTCGGCACGATTATGAAATCTAGACGAATTCAATTTCGAGGAACCTACAACTGTTGGCTGTTGCAGGTGCACAATACACACAAAGTTTCTGATGGAACGGACCAGAACAGAATTTCAAGGTTGATAAATTCTACCCATATATAACTCTAACTATCCTAACTAACTAATGTTTATAGCTTAATAATAATGGCAATGCTATGTTCCTCGTCTGGTTGCACTTTCCACTTTGGGTCGCCGAGAAAGGTACAAGGAGTATCGTGTAGATTCCTGGAAGATAAGCACTTCATATCTGCAGTCATCAATCATGTACCTCCAAATCCCCAGGCCCTCTGGATACTGTCAATTCTTCATCTGCATTTTGCACCCAAGAGCTATAGTTAGTCCCAAGGAACTGACAAGTTAATAAAGGTTCACTTTGTAGATGCTGGATAACAAGGAATGGGAATAAAGTGAGGAAAATCTTTAAGGAAAGAGTATCTATGCTACATGGACGAGTTCTCTTACTGGGACTTTGACTTTCCGTAGTATCATCATCGCAGTCTAAATTTCGCAAAGTGAAAATAGGAGTAAGGTAATTTTTGTCCAGTAAAGCGAAAGACGAGGTGCTGCATAATAAGAGAATTGAATCACTGGAGTGAGAAGCAGCACTTGCTCTACTGTAATAGGTTAACACAATAAATAAAAAAACTAGAGGTTGTAAAAAAATAAATCAAACGAGACCAGCAGCATTTCAATAGCAGGAGCTAGTTAGTTCACCTTCTCCTTAGATCTCTAAGTTTAGATCTGAATTTGCTTGAAGTGGATGCTCCTTCATCATAATTTTGTCCCATGTAACCAGTGTCGTTGCCATTAGAATTCTCCTGCAGGTAACCAAGCAAGCCATTTATAATACAGAAAGAACCAGTAACACTCATGGTATATAAAGTTGAATACAAATAAAATACTTGAATTAATGGCATTGGACAACATTAATGGTCCGCTTGTAAGCACCAAAATAAAACCACAACATGGTGATCACAACCCCTGACGTGTTTGTAATTTTCTATGCAGATGACAAATAGAGTGCATTTCTGTAGAGAACCACTAGGAGGGGGGGGGGGGGGGGGGGGGGGGTCATGATGCAAGGAATGCAATGTTTGTACATATCTTTTTTAGTACCAATTGGCCTTAAGGTTACAATGCACTGGATGACTCGAAAAGAACAAAAAAGTTTTATTGTTGTTACACACTGCAAAAGAAGTTACCTCATACAGTTGGCGATAACGGTTGCTGTCCCCAACTACCTGTAGAGCCTCAAGCATTGTTCCAGTTGAGCCACCAATAAGGAGTACCTTGAACATTGCCATGCAAGGGTTATTTATGCCAGAATTTTGAAATAATTACAAAGGATAAATTCAATTCAAATCAAGTAAATTCTGCATTTGAAGCAAGGCCTTGTTATGTAGGATCACAAAATTCAGAGGCATACCGTCCAAATCATTTCCATACAGATATTCTATGTTCATTTTTATTTACTTTCAAAAAAAAAGTTCATTTTTATATAATGTGGAAAGAATTACACCCAGCGACTTACAGTGAGAACAACAATAGATGTGGTAGCAGTAAAAATTGTCTCGCCATGTCCATCCGGAAGATCATGAACAGACTGAAGAGCGAGCGCAAAAGCCATAGCTCCTCTAAGCCCTGAATAAGCAGCATCAGTATTTAAAAGCATGAAAATATATGACGTCATAGTTTGTGGCAGAACTATCGAAAGTGAACATGTTTTATTGCACACATACCACTATACCAAAGAGCCTGCTGATATTGCCTAGGTATTTGGCAATGTGGAGGTCGTGCCAAATTCAGTATGTATGCACAAGAGAAGACATTTGCAGCCCTTCAAAATAAAAACAAGATGAGAAACTGAAAATGTAGATAAGCAGCCTATTAACAAAAAGAAAGTGGAAACTGAAAAGCATTTTCCAAAAGCAGTCAATCAAGTTGATAAACATCCCAAATCAAAGAAAATAAGGGGGGATTTTCGATCAGCCAAATGATACCTTGCAAGTAGTATGAAGATCTACACGTCATTGATAAACAACAGATTAAGGAAGCAACAGAAAAATAGAAACATATTTCATTATGTACAGTGCATAGTAGAGGTTTGGTGGTTCAATCCAACAGAAGGATACAATTGAGAAAAATATGAATCCAACATGTGACCAGCTTTGACGTTCCATTGCAATATCAACTCCCATGTATATGAACCTGAATAGAAGCACAGCCAACTCATCATCTAGAGTTGTTTGCATATGCAAGCTGAAGTACAGTCTGACTTACACGAAAGCTTCTGCTAGTGAAGAAAGAAGATGAAAAAAGCGAGCTGTAAAACGCTGAGAATCGTCTGATAAGTTAGAGAATGTGTATCTCTTCATCACCTGGAAGTAAAATTCTTTTATTAAGTAATTTAGGTTCACGAAACTGAATTTTGCAGCTACAACTCATAAGATAAATGGAAGCATTTTCCTAGTCCAGTAATAAAAGCCTAGAACAAGATCCATGGTAAATTATTGGAGTTGAACTTACAATACCAGTGAAGAGAATAGAAACAATGCCAGATAGACCAATGCCTTCTGCTAGCATGTACCTAGTACATATGATGGTAACTAACAGAAACCTTTAAACGAAACATAAAAATAAATGAAGTTCAAATAAGGCTTACGAGAAGTATGGAAAAAGCACAAACAAGCAACTCTCCAGGTTGTGAAGGCTGAAAATGATACAACGTTTAGTTGTCTATGTGATGGGATCCAGTTTCAGACAAACTACAAGTGCCAACTTTTACTTACTTCTCAACGCCCAGTGCTGCATACTTGAAGAGGTTTGACCGAATTAAGGACTGGCAAAGTTGAGACATGACTTGACAAAAGTACAAAAACACATCTATGTGGTGCTGGTGCAAAAAGGGTGTCTTGAAAATGGAAGTTGCAGAGTTTGGGGGGAAACTTTTAAGATCTAGTGCAGACTTTTGCAGTCTACATAGCTGTCAGCCCTTTTTGAGTGAGCTTCAGCTTGTATGCACTAAAAAATCCCCATGAGTGAACAAGACTTACTATGAAAGAAGCCAAACCTCCCTCATAGCTTTCAAGATTAATCATGTTCATTTTTATGAAGTAAAGTTAGATTAAAGGATATGAGAGCGGAGATTAGTCCAACACCGATGCCTACATGAGAAAAGGTCATTACAATATCAAATGTGAAACAACATATAAATATTTACAAGCAATCATAAAAATGAGAGGGAATAATCTGATTAAGACAACTAAGATTATAGGCTGCTCGGAATCTGTTCTGATATAAATAAAGAACTACAAAATACCTGATGACATTGATCCAACAAAATTTTCAAGAAACCTCAGAATTACAAGGAAAAAGTTCTTTCCAGAATGGTGCGTCCTGATAGATGCCATAGTCCTGAGAGGTAAAGCTATTCAAAATAGGATTCTTCGAATAAGAAATAGAAAACACAACTCAGAAAGCACATCCTCACCTGTACAAGGATATAGCCACCTTAAATGACAGACCATAGAAGGGTACCGAGAATTTTATAAGCATCAGTAGAAAAAAAAATTAAATAAAGGGTATGAGGTAAGGAAAAGTTTCTGCATACAGCGTCATTTAAAACTGATTCTCCAAAAACCAGTGCATATAGATTTGTATCAGTGCCAAGCTCCTGCAATTCCATAAACATTCTTTCAAGATAGAAGTAGATACGAGAGGTATGTAAGAATTTGTTTCAACATAGCAGCAAAACATGCACAAATTCTTTGAGTATTTGATAAGTGGTGGCAAAAACCTGAAATATAGACAAAACTGTCACAGGATCAGTTGCTGATACAAGAGCACCAAACATCATACACTCCACCAGTGGGAGCCTGTAGACAATGTATAGTAACCCACCAAGGTAGCTGACACAGGTGTAAATTAGATTACTTCCATTTGTCAATGGAATAAATAAATATGAAAACATATCGATGCAATAGAAATGGGTTCTTACACTAAAAGACCGGTAACAATGGAGGCAATGAAGGTTCCCAGGATTGCAAATGTTATGATAGCATCGAAGTTCGAAAAGAATGGTTTCTATAAAATAAATAATAATATAATGAGTAACTGTTCCTGATATGCTAGACAACTAAAGGGCCTCAAGATCCAACGCTTACTGGTGCTAAGCTGAATCCTGACTGGGTAAGATGCAGTCAAGTAAAACATGAAAATATTCCACAATAAGCAATAAGAAATAAAAGCAGAATACAATCAAGGATATAATATAATCGGAGGCAGTAAGAAGAGAAGGAAGAAGTCCTCCCGAAAATTGAACCATCTCCTGAATTGACAAAAGGAAAGAAACATCAAACAGTGTTCAAAAACTAACAACAATGCTTTTGTGGAGATTATTTCATCAACCAAAAGGAGTAAGAGATGTAGCATATACACCTGATGCTTTTCTGAGTGTTTGATATGTTAGCAAGCCCTCCAACAATCATCCCTGACACAAAAAAAAAATTAAATGATTTCTCATTTCTCATCAGGGGTGCAATCCTAAAAGCTTCAGTTTACCAGAAGAAACTTGTATAACAGTTCAGTAGTTCACAGTACCGATTCAAGATAACATGACTATTCCTATTCTGGTACATGCCTTAAGAAAATATCAATAAAATAACAAAGCGAAAGGCCCTCAGTAATTCATACTATTAAGAAAAGTAAGTCAATATACTCAACCTGGCAACTCATGAGCATGGCTATCAACTATATGAATGTCTGCGTTAGGTTTTATAGGTAAATACATTAACTCCTGAGTCATAGCAAGTGACATAACACGTGTCACATGAAGTAGACAATTGCATTAAGAAAAATGCAGAAAATAAGCATTCGATTTCATTAGAATAACATTATTGAATTAACAAGCAAGACCTATTCAGCTGAGAATAATGCATAGACATGGCCTCCATAGATCGAGCGCATCGACAGGGCTAGGGAAAAAAAACACATGTTTCCATGTGGCATTCGCTGACAAAATATTCTAGTAACTGAAGTGTGAAAGTGAATGTGGACTCAACATATTATCTGACTCTAAAAGTGACCCGTGTTACTAGAGGTTCTATTCTTAAGGTTAGTAGATAGAAAGTATAGTAATATTATAATCCATCCAAGTGTGACATTCATCTTAAACCCTCACTTGTCATAAAAGCTAAACCAGTTTCTAGCAGCAACAAGATAGCTGATCAGGATAACAGGCATCCTTCAGTGAAAAATGCCAAGGTGAAGGCTCATTTTCTCTCCTGCAAAGCGCAACAAATTACAGCTATTGATACGCCATGATAGTAGAATCAGAAGGCTGCGATCTAACAATGTAGATAAATACTAATGTAGCCATATAGTATGGTGCGTGCATTTTTTGTTCATTCGAACCCAAGGTTCCCTTAAAAACACTCTCATATTCTCTCTCAAATAAAAGAAAAACTAAACTCTCCTATGCCAGTTGAACATTTGCTTTGGCGAACGCTCCACGTCGCAACTTGCATTTGTAATAGCCGGACTCATAAGTCATAACATCCCCAAACCCCAACTCCGATCCCGTCGCATTTATCTTACCATCCCCCAACCACTTGAATTTTAGAATCCCCAGCTCCGAATGTGCTGATCGGCATTTCGAAATTCTAGCAAACAAAACTACGAGGATCAAGGTGGCGGACGGGGTATTCGTACGCACCGATCAGGAGTGAGCCGCTGGCCTCGGGGATGTAGTAGAACTTTCGGCGGCGTAGGATGTGCCCGAGCACGAACGAGAGCACGAGCATCGATATCTGAAGCAAGATGCCGACCCCCGCCGCCTGCTCCTCCACCGTCCCCGATCCCGTGGCCGAAGCAACATGAGGCGCCGCCGCCACGGCAACCCCCGTCTCCATTCCCGCACCCTCTAGAGCTCCTCCCCGGCCTTCTCTGACGATTGGGTCGCCCCGGGTTGGTGCGATTTTCCCTCGACGCTTGCGCTGCGCGGTCGACGCATCCTCTCCTTCCGTTGCGGAGAGGCGAGGAGGGGTGGCGGAGACGGACGATCTTGGATGCGTTTTCTGCTGGTCGAACGGACTGGATTTAGGCCCGTTTGGTTAAGAGGAGTTAAAGTTTAACTCCCATAGTATCAATGTTCACTTAAATGTATAGAGTATTAAATGTAGACTAATTGTATGTATGTCGGTACAGATTAGAAGTAATTTACGAGACGAATCTATTAAGCCTAATTAGTCTAAGATTGAAAACTTTTTGTCAAATAAGACGAAAGTGCTACAATATTTGTTAAACTTTAACACCCAAACTAAACGGGCCTTAGTACTTATTGTGGGCCTCCGCAATGTGGCGGACGGAATGGATTCGGCGGGAAGAGATACGGGCCTGGGGTTCTTTTAGCTCTAGATGAGTGGGTCTGATCGGACAGTTTCAAGCCAAATGGAAAGCAGGAAAGGTAAGAGCTTTGCTAAAAAAAAAGAGCTTTGCTAAAACAAAAAAGGAAAGGTAAGAGCTCTTTTTTAAATCTTACTTTCTAATCGATAAATAAAAAACTTTATCAATGCACAAATAGCCATGTCATCACACTGACCTTCAATCTCTCAACTCAAGCTACCCACGTCATCTCCATTAAACACAATTAGTTCTTTCAATACATTAGAAATATAGAAGACATTCACATATTTTTATTTGTTCTGTAATTCCATCTTCCAATAATTCATTCTAATTTTGATATTTTTTATGGGATTGTTTCTTTGTCTTGTCCAGTTTTAATAAGAATGGATATAAGAACACATGGGTCTAACTTATACATATAACATTTTTTATTTTTAAGAAAGTACTGTAGCAACACGTGACTTCTAGCAAGTATATGATAAATATAAAAATATTTATTTGATATTATAAATATAAATATTAATTTGATAGTATATTAGAACTACGTTCATTTTATTTTAGACAGAGGAATACAATCAAGCAGGCTCCGCTGAGCAAAACCAAGCATACCTTTTTTTTGTTGAGCAATGGAACCAGGCATATCTAGGGTTTGTTTGGATCCACTAACTAAATTTTAACTGGCTAAATTTAGCTACTAGGGATCCAAACAGCCCACTAAAAAACCCGCTAAAGTTTAGCTGAGTCTAGTTATTTCAACTTAGATAGCTGATAAGTCTTAGTTGGAGGATTAAACACCTCAATTAAAGTTTAGCCAAGTTTAGCCAGAAGAACTTTTAATGGCTGAGTTTTGAAATTTTAGTTAGCTATAAATTTTATCTGTGGGGGATCAAACAGGCCCTCCTAACCCGTGGCCACTGACTGATTAAAGCCTTGTTTAGCTCGTGAATTTTTTTAGGAAATAATACTGTAGCATTTTCATTGTTATTTGACAATTAGTGTCCAATCATAGTCTAATTAGGCTTAAAAGATTCGTCTCGTGAATTTCATCTAAACTATGTAATTAGTTTTATTTTTTATCTATATTTAATGCTTCATACATGCGTCTATAGATTCAAAGTGACGGAAAATGTTGAAAAATTTTTGCAAAACTTTAGAAACTAAACGTGCCCTAAAAGTAACGACACTGGCCTCGCCGGGCCTTTTTAGGCCCAAGTAGAACATTCCAGAACTGCTCCACCACATAAATACCACCCTTCCCCGCGCCTCGCGGCTCCTCTGAGTCCTCTCGATCAGAAAACCCCTCAAGTTTCCAACCCTAGCCGCCGCCTCCAAGCTTCGGAGCTCAGGAACCATGGCGACGGACACGGAGACCTTCGCCTTTCAGGCCGAGATCAACCAGCTGCTCTCCCTCATCATCAACACCTTCTATTCCAACAAGGAGATTTTCCTCCGCGAGCTCATCTCAAACTCTTCTGATGTAAGCTGCCCCCCATCCTTCTCGAAATCTGAATGCATCTGTGCGTTACTGTATTAGATTTTATGTATCCTTCTGGTTTGATCTGAGCATTGCGAGATGATGTGGTTTGATCTGAGCATTGCGAGATGATGTGCGGGCTTTTCGGTAGCGATCCAAATCTTTCGGGTTCGCGAGTTCTGAACGATTGATTTTGTTTGTCTGCAGTCTAAGTTGGTTCATGTTTCGTTTTGATTTTGCAGGCATTGGACAAGATCAGGTTCGAGAGCCTAACGGACAAGAGCAAGCTGGACGCGCAGCCGGAGCTGTTCATCCACCTTGTCCCTGACAAGGCCTCCAACACTCTCTCCATCATCGACAGCGGCATCGGCATGACCAAGTCCGACCTCGTGAACAACCTGGGGACCATCGCCAGGTCCGGGACCAAGGAGTTCATGGAGGCCCTCGCTGCTGGTGCTGATGTGTCCATGATTGGACAGTTCGGTGTCGGTTTCTACTCCGCCTACCTCGTCGCTGAGAGGGTCGTCGTGACCACCAAGCACAACGACGACGAGCAGTACGTTTGGGAGTCTCAGGCCGGTGGGTCGTTCACTGTCACTCGTGATACATCTGGGGAGCAGCTTGGCAGGGGTACTAAGATCACGCTCTTCCTTAAGGACGATCAGGTATGCTAACTGTGTTAAATCTTACTTTTATGATTTGTATGTAAAAAATCTGGAGCTGTCTGTGATCTGCAGCTGTGATATGTAGTTCATGATGACTTGTGTGCCTGCTACATTTATTATATTTGGGACTCTATATTACTAATTTCCTTTATAAATACCATCCGTCCCATATTGTTGTCCTCAGATTATCATTTATATATGATAACTTAGCTTCATGACTTATTGACTTGTGCTTATGTTTAGTTGTTGATGGGGATTATGCGGTGCCAGTGGCCATAGTTTCGCTAGGCGCTAGGCGGATTCTAGGCGGTGACCCTCAGCCTAGAGACTAGTCGGGAGTAATCGCGCCTAGGCGATTCTAGGCGTTTTCCTAGGCGTTTTGGCAATTCAACCATATTATTTATATATATATATATATATATATATATATATATATATATATATATATATATATATATATATATATATATATATATATATAGCAATAATTCTGAATATATAGGTTACAGTAAATATAAAAAGAGGGCTAGTAGACTTACCTGATTCTTTGCTGGCTTATTCTTTCATGTTCCTAGCTCCTACAACATGTTTTGACAGTTGGTAAGTACTATATATTGAATGTGTTAGAAGTAATCTGCTGATCTTCCACTCTCCCTCTGCCCTGTTTGCAGTCAAGGAGCAGTTGTAGTGGTCAGCTTTGCTGCCCACCCTTGGTACTACAGCAGCATGGCATTAGGCCTTCTAGGAGTAGAAGTAAACAGCCATGCCCATGGCTTACTTCATCTGTACTAGGAGTAGTTGGGGCTGTACTCAGCCATACCTCAGTAGTTGGGGCTGTACTCAGCCAGTAGTTGGGGCTGTACTCAGCCATACCTCAAGTACCATAGTTGGTATGAGGCTTGTATATATACCTATGCTATGCAATCTATCAAAGGCAGTCTTTTGCCTCACATTCAGATACTCAGGCATTCGACCACTGCTGTTGCCTGTGTTTGTGTGTGCAAAGAGCTCATCTCTTCTTCTACCTTGGTGCAAGAGAGGAGAGGAGGGAAGGTGAGCAGGAGCTGCTCACCTGGGAGTTAAGTAGAAAGCCAACACGTGGTATCAGAGCCGTACAAGTCGCTGGGTGTAGTCGCCGGTGGACACTGCTGCAACGGGCGCAGGGGGCGGTGCAGAGGTAGCTGCGGCGGCGGCTGCAGCAGCGGCCATGGAGAGGCAGCTGGCCTCGGCATCCCAGCCCGCAGTAGAGGTGCGCACGGTGAGGGAGGTCGGCGGGTCCAATACCTGGCCGATGCTCACCCGCACCAACTACGGCGAGTGGGCTGTCCACATGAAGTGGAAGCTGCGCGCGCGGCGGTGGTGGGCGGCGGTGGAGACCGGCAATGCCGGTGAGGATGCGGAGGTGGGCGTCATGGAGGCGCTCATGGCGTCCACGCCGTCCGAGTTCCATGAGGCCATCGGATCGAAGAACACGGCGAAGGAAGCATGGGACATGCTCGCGTCTTTCCGCCTCGGCTCGGACCGAGCCAAGAAGGCGAAGGCGCAGCAGCTGCGCCGCGAGTTCGACGACCTTCGATTCAAGCCTGGTGAGGCCGTGGAGGACTTCGCGCTTCGGCTGCAGTCGATCGCGAGTCAGCTGGCCACCTACGGCAAGCCGGTCGACGACGAGGACGTCGTGGCCAAGCTGCTGCGTGTCGTGCCGGCCAAATACACGCAGCTTGCCCTGTCCATCGAGACGATGCTGGATTTATCCACATTGTCGCTCGAGGACGTCACCGGGCGGCTCCGCGCGGTGGAGGATCGCGCGCCACCGGAGAAGGAGAAGCCCAAACTGCTGCTGACGGAGGAGGAATGGTCGGCGCGGATGAAGGAGAAGCGCAAGACCGGGGAAGGCTCCAGTCGTGGCGGTGGTGACCGTGGCCGTGGCAACGGCGGAAAACAG
This sequence comes from Saccharum hybrid cultivar R570, assembly GCA_038087645.1. NCBI lineage: Eukaryota > Viridiplantae > Streptophyta > Magnoliopsida > Poales > Poaceae > Saccharum > Saccharum hybrid cultivar. The sequence goes on along the minus strand of JAQSUU010000365.1, from coordinate 1,129,608 downwards.
CGCGGCAAAGCGCTGGTCGACAAGAAGAAGAACACCGATCCCAACGCCTGCCGACGCTGTGGGAAGGTGGGGCACTGGGCGCGGGAGTGCCCGGACAAAAGGCCGGAGAAGAAGGAGGCGGCACACCTGGCTCGGGAGGACAGCGACGACGAGCACGCGCTCTTGATGGGGTAGTACTGCGCGCTGCAGGATGGCGAAGCAGAGGAAGCGGAGGCGGAGCAGAGGATTGCGCCGCAGGCCGTCGACCTTGTCGAGCCACGCGCGCAAGTCCAACTGGGCGCAGTCGGCGATGAGCCCGAGCAGAGATGGTATCTCGACTCCAGGGCGAGCAACCACATGACCGGTTGCAGGGCTGTTTTCTCCGACCTCGACGAGAGCAAGACCGGGTCGGTCAAATTCGGCGACGGCTCGAGGGTCATCATCCGCGGCCAGGGCACTGTCGTCTTCCGATGCCGGAACGGCGAGCACCGCGCTCTGACGGATGTGTATTAAATCCCGCAGTTGCGCTCAAGCATCGTGAGCTTGGGGCAGCTGGATGAGCGCGGATCGGAGGTGCTGATCCGCGACGGCGTGCTACGGATCAGAGACAGGGAGCGGCATCTTCTCGCCAAGGTAACACGCTCCCGTAACCGCCTTTACCTACTGGATTTGAAGGTAGAGCAACCGGTGTGTCTCGCGGCGTCGTGCTCGGAGGAGCCGTGGTTATGGCATGGTCGATTCGGCCACCTAAGCTTCGACGCGCTCGGGCGGCTGGGGAAGATGGTGACCGGGCTGCCGCAGATCAAGCACGCCGGCGAGCTCTGCGACAGCTGCCTGGCGGGGAAGCAGAGGCGGCTGCCGTTCCCCAAGGCGGCAAGGTATCGCGCGGCTGATCCGCTCGAGCTGGTCCATGGGGACCTTTGCGGGCCAATCACGCCGGCGACGCACGGCGGCCGGAGGTACTTCCTCCTGCTCGTGGACGACTGCAGTCGCTACATGTGGCTGCAGCTCCTGACGAGCAAGAGCGACGCGGCGGACGCCATCAAGCGCTTCAAAGCGCGCGCGGAGGTGGAGTCCGAGAAGAAGCTGCGGGTGCTTCGGACGGACCGCGGCGACGAATTCACGGCGGTGGAGTTCGCCACCTACTGTGCGGATGAGGGGGTTGGCCGCCACCTCACGGCGCCCTACTCACCGCAGCAGAACGGTGTGGTGGAGCGCCGGAATCAAACTATCGTCGGCATGGCGCGCTCGATGATGAAGGCGAAAGAGATGCCGGCGGAGTTTTGGGGCGAAGCAGTGAGCACAGCGGTCTTCATCCTAAACCGCGCGCCCACAAAGGCCTTGAAGGGGCAAACTCCGTTCGAGGCTTGGCACGGGCGCAAGCCGAGCGTGGCGTTCATGCGCACGTTCGGGTGCGTTGGCCATGTCAAGACAACCAAGCCCGGCCTCGGCAAGCTTGAGGACAGGAGCACGAAGGCGGTGCTCCTCGGCTACGAGGAAGGATCCAAAGCCTACCGGCTGTACGATCCGGCAAGGGGCAAGGTGCTGGTATCCAGGGATGTCGTCTTTGACGAGGCGGCGGCATGGGACTGGAATGCCGAGGAGTTGGGGGCGGAGCAGGGCGTCGGGCTGGGAGACACGTTCGTCGTGGAGCGGCTGGTGGTGCACGGCCACGGCGAGGCGGAGCAGGCTCCTATGATTGGGGAAGCGGAAGCAAAGGAGCCGGCGGCCGGGGAAGTAGCGGAGCCCGCGGCGGCGGAGGTGGTGGAGCCACCTAGCCCGCCAGGAGCAGGGCACCATAGCCCGCCGGGGCCAATAGCGGACTTCCCTGCTGTGTTGCAGGAACAGAGGACGCCGGGAGCATCGATGGTGGAGTACGCCACTCCACCGTCCAATCTCGACCAGTTCGTGGACGCGTTCCACGAAGGGGAGGAGGTCCGGTTCCGGCGCGTCGACAATGTCGTCGGCAGTGCGCCGGTGCCAGGGCTGGCTGAGCGTCTGCTCGACGACGATCAAGCGCTGCTGCTCATGAGCGCGGAGGAGTCAGCCACGTTCGCGGTTGCGGAGCGCGATGCGGAGTGGCGACGGGCCATGATCGAGGAGATGAAGGCGATCGAGGCCAACAAGACCTGAGACTTGGTTGATCCGCCGTCGGGCTGCCGGCCGATCGGACTCAAGTGGGTCTATAAGGTCAAGAAGGATGAGCGCGGCGCCGTCGTCAAGCACAAGGCGCGCCTGGTGGCGCGCGGCTTCGTGCAGCGCGAGGGGATTGATTTCGAGGAGGTGTTCGCGCCGGTGGCGCGGATGGAGTCGGTGCGGCTCCTCCTCGCGCTCGCAGCAGCCAAGGACTGGCAAGTCCACCACCTCGACGTCAAGTCTGCCTTTCTCAATGGCGATTTGGCGGAGGTGGCCTACGTCAAGCAGGCGCTGGGGTTCGTGGTGAAGGGCGCTGAGCATAAGGTGCTGCGCCTCAGGAAGGCCCTGTACGGGCTGCGGCAAGCGCCGAGGGCGTGGAACGCCAAGCTCGACGCCACCATGGCGGAGCTCGGGTTCGCACGCTGCGCCACTGAGCATGCGCTGTACACCCGATGACGGGGGAAGGAGGAACTCATAGTCGGGGTGTACGTCGATGATCTCATCGTCACAGGGGCGCGCGCGCAGGACATTGCACGGTTCAAGGAGCAGATGGGCGCCAAGTTCCGCATGAGCGACCTGGGAGCTCTGTCGTACTACCTCGGCATCGAGGTGAAGCAGAGCACAGATGCGGTAAAGCTCGGGCAGCGCGCCTACGCGCTGAAGCTGTTGGAGCGGGCGGGCATGGCGGGCTGCAAGGCTGTGGCCACACCCATGGAGGAGCGGATCAAGCTCTCGCGGGCGAGCACGGCGCCGAAGGTGGATGCTACGCTCTACCGGAGCATCGTCGGCGGGCTGCGCTGGCTCACGCACACGCGGCCGGACATCGCATTCGCGGTCGGGTACGTGAGCCGGTTCATGGAGGCCCCGAGAGAAGACCACTGGACGACGGTCAAGCGGCTGCTCCGCTACGTCCAGGGCACGATGGAGATGGGGATCGTCTTCCCCAAGCACGGCGGCCTCCAGCTGACGGCGTTCAGCGAGGCTCCGCCCAAGGCCAGGGATGGCGAGCCGGGGATCACGGCGTACAGCGATGCGGACATGGCTGGAGACGTGGACGGGCGGCGGAGCACTTCCGGTGTGCTCGTCTTCCTCGGTGCGTCGCCAATCGCGTGGCAGTCTCTGAAGCAGAAGATGGTGGCGCTGTCGACCTGCGAGGCAGAGTACGTCGCAGCGGCCACGGCGGCTTGCCAGGTGGTTTGGCTACGCCGGCTGCTGGGTGAGCTCACCGGAGTTGAGGCTCGCCCGCCGGCGCTGAAGGTGGACAACCAGCCAGCGATCGCGCTGGCAAAGAATCCTGTCCTCCACGACAGAAGCAAGCACATCGACGTGAAGTTCCACTTTATCCGTGACTGCGTCGATGGAGGACAATTGGTCATCGAGTTCGTCGACTCCGGCCGGCAGCTCGCTGACATCCTCACCAAGCCACTCGGCCGGGCTTCGGTTCCAGGAGCTGAGGGGGTTGATCGGCATGGTGGTGGTCAAGTGAGGACAGCAGGATTAGGGGAAGTTTTGTTAGAAGTAATCTGCTGATCTTCCACTCTCCCTCTGCCCTGTTTGCAGTCAAGGAGCAGTTGTAGTGGTCAGCTTTGCTGCCCACCCTTGGTACTACAGCAGCATGGCATTAGGCCTTCTAGGAGTAGAAGTAAACAGCCATGCCCATGGCTTACTTCATCTGTACTAGGAGTAGTTGGGGCTGTACTCAGCCATACCTCAGTAGTTGGGGCTGTACTCAGCCAGTAGTTGGGGCTGTACTCAGCCATACCTCAAGTACCATAGTTGGTATGAGGCTTGTATATATACCTATGCTATGCAATCTATCAAAGGCAGTCTTTTGCCTCACATTCAGATACTCAGGCATTCGGCCACTGCTGTTGCCTGTGTTTGTGTGTGCAAAGAGCTCAGCTCTTCTTCTACCTTGGTGCAAGAGAGGAGAGGAGGGAAGGTGAGCAGGAGCTGCTCACCTGGGAGTTAAGTAGAAAGCCAACAGAATGGACAGCAAGTTGTTCATAAAAAAAACACCAAGTTGTCACTTATCTGGATGATTTCAGCCACCTCCCATCCATGTGCAAACCATATAAGCAGCTAGTAATCACAGAGACGAGTACAGAGCAGGGAAAGTAACAGGGGAGGGAGAGGAGCAGGGGAGGGGAGCTGCTGTCGGAGGGGAGAGGAGCAGACGAGGGGAACTGACCTTGGTAACCGGGGAAGAGGAGCAGGCGGGGAGCAGCTTCCAGGCGGGGAAGAGGAGACCGGCGGCCGGCGGGAAGGTGCTTCCAAGCGGGGAAGACGAGACCGGCGGGGAGCAGCTTCCAGGTGGGGAAGACCGAAGACGAGACCGGCGACCGGCGGGGAAGAGCACCTTCCCTCCGACGGCCACGAGCGGGGACGGCGGGCCGGCGGGGTCGAGCAGGTCCGGCGCCGGCGGAGAGGAGCTCGAACGACGGGGATGAGCAAATGTTGGCCAGGTAACTCTATCTTCCGCGCCGCCTGGCTCCGCCTAGCGCCCAGGTGACCGCCTACCCCCCTAGTCGCGACGAAGGCCTTCGCCTAGCGACTAGTCCCGCCTAGTCGGCCGCCCAGAACCGCCCAGCGGAACTTGGCCAGTAGCTCATCTAATCTACATGTTAATCATATAAACTCTTAGCTGCTAGGTCGACCTATGCTTCATTCTGGTACTTTCAGTGTATGGGGACAAAAATTCAGCGTGATCTTTGCAAGGCTGATCTTAATTTGAAACCATCACCTATATATAGTGATGCTCGTTGTAACATAATCTGTGAACTATCACTGGCTTAGATTGACAAGTTCAACTATACCTGCACCATGATATTAGTGTTGTGGCATTGTCACTGTGGCTACAACATTTTGCGCCTAGCTTAATTTGACATGTAAAATGTCATTTTCATGGGGGTACATATTTTCTGAGAGATTTGTGCCTTAATTTTCTTTCTGGGATACACATTCTCCTCTGCTGCCCATAATATTTATAAACAATCAAGTAAACTTTGTAGTTGTATGCTAGTTATTTTGAGGTTCCACTTGGTGATTCTGCTATGAATTATATGGTTGTCTTCTTTGTGAAGCCTTGTTAGAATTAGTAATGCTTGTTTTGCTATATTAATTGTGCAGTATGTTCTTTGTTAAGATTACAGTACAAATTACATTATCTCATTCTCCTGTCGATTACCTCATTGTTTCTTCAGTATAATATGTTTTCTTGTTCTGTGTAAAGAAGTGATTTGTTGTAAAACCTGCTGGTTTTGTTTGAACTCATCTTTGAACTTTCTGTTTGCAGTTGGAATACCTTGAGGAGCGTCGCCTCAAGGATCTGGTCAAGAAGCACTCTGAGTTCATCAGCTACCCCATCTCCTTGTGGACTGAGAAGACAACCGAGAAGGAAATTTCTGATGATGAAGATGAGGAAGAGAAGAAAGACACTGAGGAGGGCAAGGTTGAGGATGTTGATGAGGAGAAGGAAGAAAAGGAAAAAAAGAAAAAGAAGATCAAGGAGGTTTCTCATGAGTGGTCGTTGATCAACAAACAGAAGCCCATCTGGATGAGGAAGCCAGAAGAGATCACAAAGGAAGAATATGCTGCCTTCTACAAGAGCTTGACAAATGACTGGGAGGAGCATCTGGCTGTGAAGCACTTCTCTGTGGAGGGTCAGCTGGAGTTCAAGGCTGTTCTCTTTGTTCCTAAGAGGGCCCCCTTTGATCTCTTTGACACCAAGAAGAAGCAAAACAACATCAAGCTCTATGTGCGCCGGGTGTTCATCATGGACAATTGTGAGGAGCTGATCCCTGAGTGGCTGAGCTTTGTTAAGGGTATTGTTGACTCTGAGGACCTTCCCCTCAATATCTCTCGTGAGACTCTTCAGCAGAACAAGATCCTGAAGGTGATCCGGAAGAACCTCGTGAAGAAGTGTGTTGAGCTCTTCTTTGAGATTGCGGAGAACAAGGAGGACTACAACAAGTTTTATGAGGCTTTCTCCAAGAACCTCAAGCTTGGCATCCATGAGGACTCGCAGAACAGGAGCAAGATTGCTGAGCTTCTGAGATACCACTCCACCAAGAGCGGTGATGAGCTGACCAGCCTCAAGGACTACGTGACCAGGATGAAGGAGGGACAGAACGACATCTACTATATCACTGGTGAGAGCAAGAAGGCAGTGGAGAACTCCCCCTTCCTGGAGAAGCTGAAGAAGAGGGGATATGAGGTCCTGTACATGGTTGATGCCATTGACGAGTATGCTGTTGGTCAGCTCAAGGAGTTCGAGGGCAAGAAGCTTGTCTCTGCCACCAAGGAGGGGCTGAAGCTTGATGAGACCGAGGATGAGAAGAAGAGGAAGGAAGAGCTGAAGGAGAAGTTTGAGGGGCTATGCAAGGTTATCAAGGAGGTTCTGGGCGATAAGGTTGAGAAGGTGGTGGTGTCTGACCGTGTTGTGGATTCACCATGCTGCCTTGTCACTGGCGAGTATGGCTGGACTGCCAACATGGAGAGAATCATGAAGGCGCAGGCCTTGAGGGACTCGAGCATGGCTGGCTACATGTCGAGCAAAAAGACTATGGAGATCAACCCAGAGAACGCTATCATGGATGAGCTCCGCAAGCGTGCCGAGGCTGACAAGAATGACAAGTCAGTCAAGGATCTCGTGATGCTGCTGTTCGAGACTTCTCTTCTGACCTCTGGCTTCAGCCTCGACGACCCCAACACCTTCGGCACCAGAATCCACCGCATGCTCAAGCTTGGCCTGAGCATCGACGAGGATGAATCAGCTGAGGCTGATGCCGAGATGCCCCCGCTGGAGGATGACGCCGGCGAGAGCAAGATGGAGGAGGTCGACTAAGCCTGGCGGCTGCCATTTTATCCTTTAGTTATTTGCTTCGTAGCCGTCCTCTGTTGGATGCTTTTGGCCCGTATCGATTTTGTGTTTGCCAGCTACGGGAGTGTGGATCAGCTTTTATCCGTGTTAGTGTGGTACCTTTTTTTTTATGAGACTAGTGTGGTACCTTTCGAACGGTTTGTCGATGCTCGGAATGCAATACTTCGTAGTACGTATTAGAAGTTTTTATGTCTTTTGGTTGGTTATATATATTTATAGCTCTGTGGTTACTTTGGAATCATTCTGTTGCACTGCCGGCGGTGCCACTACTGTCAAAGTTGCAGACCATTAGTTCGAGCATTGTTTTGGCGAACTCCGACCACGAGGTCGAGCATGTTATTCGCTTATGGGGTGGTTTTGCGTTTAGCGAGTCCTCCATCTGCCAAAGCTTTTCGTAGGGTACTCGGATAGAAAAATTTTTCCCATCGTGCTCTGTTTAACTTTTTGTCAAAGTTTTTCAGAGAAAAAGAACGTGTGATACATCTCATTTGTCAAAGTCCAACGCCTAGGACGACCCTAGTTCTTTTTATTTCTGTAATCACCACAGTCCAAACCCAGGTTGTTTCATTTGTCCAGGTCCCACACCTAGAACGACCCTAGCTCTGTTTTGTTTCTGTAATCACCAAAGTCAAAACCAATTTGTTTCTGTAATTTTCTTGTGTTTCAGAGCGCCATGGAGACATGGAGTTGCAGCTTTGCAGGTGTACAGCTTTTATGTTCCTTTACGCTATCCGCACTCATGGACCTCTATATTCATCATCTATACGTCCTAGTCAGCAAGATTCTCTCCTCTATACTCAATTCTCCCGCACTCATTCATCCTCTATATCATCCTCTATCCACTCTATCCACTGTGTGACTCATTTATCACTTTATCTAAATATATCCATGTGTGATCTAGTTTTGAAGGATTTATTGAGACGAATTTAATGGTACAATCGAAATTTAATTTAGATTTTTGGTTTGTGTGTTATATCAATTTTTTTTCCTTTGTTTTGAAATAGTAACAGCAGCGGGGCCGTGCATGTGCTCTCTTCCTCCCATCTCTCACGCGGTCACGCCGAGAACAGCAGCAGGGGCCCGCACATGCAGCAGGGTAGCGGATGGATGTTGCTGCGCTGAGAATAGCGGATGGATGATGCTAGCGGATGGGATAGAGTACTCCGATGCAGGTGTTTTTTACGCTATATACGTTTGCCGGATGGGATAGAGTATGCCAGTGCAGCCGGTCTTAGTCGTTGGCTGTCAACCTGAATTGTTGCTCAGCTCTCCCAGCGAACTTTTCCCTGAACCTAGAAAATGTTTCGTGTTCCCTGAACGAGAGTACGAGACGACGATTCGTGTTCCCATCCTTTGTTTGGCACGTGTGCAAGGAGTCACCCTCTATGCTCGCCACGCCGCTCCGTGGACAGGCGAGGTGGCCATAGCGCGCGGCTCTAGGGTCCTAACTCACGTGACGAACCTTATAAATCGAGGCGCGACTCCGTCGTGTCGGATCACAAAACATCGTGCAAGCACCTAGTGTTAGGTTGATCTCTCCTCTAATGAGTCCAACGGCTTATTAGGCCTTTGATCCGCGCCTTGATCGGGGGCGTCCAGCCCAACAATGGCTGGTGGGCCCCCGTCGCGCAGCGCTATATAAAGGAGGTGGAGAGCCGGGGCTCGAGTCACGAGGTTCACCTGAGCCGCCTTTCCCCACCTACAACCCTAACCGATCTCGAGGGTCGCGCTGTGAGCGACGGGAAGCACCGCCGCCGTCATTGCATCGCGCTCCCCTTCTCCGACCGTCGCTGCCCGTGCGCAGCCACCATCAACGTTCGTGATGGCGTCCAGATCGAACTCCAACCTTCCTACAGACGGTTTGCACCACCTCACTCCCCTTTCTCCCTCTCTCCCTCTCGGATCCCGTAGTTGTTTCACTAGAATCTTGATGTTCCTAACAGAAATACAAAGATCCACCCCACTGATCTACTGCTATTCGGTCCTAGAGTTCTAACAATGGTATCGGACGCCTACATAGCATGTAGATCTAGCTGAATGGGGAAAGAAAATGGAACAACCCTAACTACGAAACCCTAGAAGGGTTAAAACAAAGAAACGAATGACCGATCTCGGATCGGAAAAGTACACTGGAACCCTAACCCTATCAAAATAAAGAACGCAAATGGCTGACCTACCGTCGGCCTTACCTGCGTCACCACCCACGGCCTCAAGGATGCCGTGCGGGAAAGAAAAAATGGAGATGCCGCTCGCCGGTGTGATCCCATGGCGCGCGTGCATGCTCACGGCACCATTGCCCAGACCGCTCGACGGCGGTGAGCTCCGCCTAGGGCGAGCTCACGCGCCGGCGAGGGGTCCGGTAGCGGCACCACCACCTTCCTCCACCGCTCGCCATGGGCGAGGACTGTTGCTGGTGCTCGATGCGGGCGCTCGGAACAACGGGAAAGAGGAAAGGGAGAAAGAAGAGGGTAAGGGAACACCGGATCTGCTCCGCCGGATTCCCCTCTCGACGGTGCGGCCGGGCGCCATGGGCGCCGCCGCCGTGGATGCTGCTATGCGGCTGAGAGCGAGAAGTGAGGAACATCGAAATGAAATCGGGATTAGGGTTCACAGAGCGCGGCGGGTTTTGTTTCTCCGAACGCCGCGCGTAGCCGTCGGATCAACAACAACGCAGATCAGACGGCCGAAACGAGCTCCTGGTTAGCTGGACCGAAATTGGCCCAGGCGGGCGCGCTCTCCAGGCCGCTTTCCCGGCCCAGGCCCAGGTTGCGGCCTGGGCGCGGGCGGTTCAACACCGGGTGGCTGGGCCACTTGCATAGTGGGACGCGCTTTTGTTTTCCATCGGCTGGGCCGTGAACAGAAATAAAAAAAAGAGAAAGCCTGTGCGCGAGAGCGCTTGCCTGAGCGCGCACGCGGGTCGGCCAAGTGGGCCGTTTGCTGCGATGGGCCGCGACGCGCGCGAATGAGTCTGGCTGCTAGGTGGGCTGCACTGCTGCTGCAGCGAGCAAACCATGGGCCAAAATGAAAACTAAAATCTTTTTTCTCATTTTTTATTTTTCCAGAAATAATGTTAATGTATTTTTGAATGTTTTGATTTGAATTTTGATGTTAGATCTCCGTATAAATTTTGTCCAACGATAAATTTTCGGAGAACAGTACAGTATTTTCATGTTTCTGGAAAAATAATTATGGGAATATTTATGTTAAAAGTGTTTCCGCTGCGTACTTAAAGATGTTATTTCATTATTAAATTCGAACCAACGGGAGAATTTAATTTTGAAAAATAGATAAATTTTGAACTGATTATAATATTGTTATTATTCTGACCAACGTTGATTAATAGCAGTATTATGATGTTATTATGATTTTATCATGCATTAATTCTATTTCTGCCCAACGGTGATCTAGAATTAGTGTAAAAAGGATGATTTTTTTGTATGTTTTAATTTTGACCAACGTTGGAATTAAAGCATGCAATTATTCATGTTATAATTATGTTCTCACTTTATATGACTTATATTTTCAGGAGGTTACTCTTTGATGGGGTTTATCAAAGATATCCCACCCCTCAAAGGTGACAACTACAACGAATGAAAAAAGAAAATTGACCTCGCCTTTGTTTTGGCTGAGGTGGACTGGGTGGTCACCACACCATGCCCCAGTGAACCTGTGGCACCGGTGAGGAAGGCCAATGAGTCTGATGCTGAATGGCAGAAAAAAGAGAGGGACCATGCTCCCATACAGATGTCATATGACCTACAAAAGCAAAAGTAGGTCAATACCAACAAAAAGTGTGTTGCTGTCATAAAGAACACAATTGAGCCTACCATAATGGGCTTAATCCAAGAGTGTGACACTGTCACAGAATACTTGGAAAGGATAAAGAGTCAGCTCTATGGCTCTTCAAAGACATATGCTACTCAGCTGATAAAGCAGCTGGTAACAGAAAAATACACTGGAGGTCTGGAGGTGTACATGGCAATGGCATAAGAGAGCACATATAAAAAATGAACCATTTGAACAACAAGCTAAAACCAATGGATCTGGCTCTTACGGAAGAGTTTCTTGTCCATTTGATTTTTGCTTCTTTACCAAAAGAGTTTGACACATTTGTTGTCAACTACAACATTCAGCCCGAGAAATGGGATCTAGAACGTTGTATGGCGATGTGTGCACAGGAGGAAGAGAGGATAAAAGCCACCAATGGTGGTACTCTCAATTTTGTTAAAGACAACAAAAGAAAGAATTTCAATGCCAATGCCAACTCTCCCTCAAAGCCAAAGGGCAAAGCTCCCATGCAGCATCAGCCTCAGCAGAACAAATTTACAGTGAACAAAGATCAGTGTCTTCACTGCAAGAAGACGGGACATTACAAGAAATATTGTCCCGAATTCCTAAAGATGATCATGGCAAAGCAAGGTGAGAACATGATTACGTTTATAAATGAATCCATGTATGTACATGTCGGTGTTCGGACCCGAGGGGGTCCTAAACCAACGAGTAAATGCTGCGTGTCTCTTTTCTGGATGGTGATGCAAAGAGAACACACGGGGGTTTATCCTGGTTCGGGCAAAAGAAGACCCTACGTCCAGCGGGGGGAGATGTTTGTATTTCCTTACACCGAGGTGCTCGTGTAGGGGTTACAAGCATGCGAGAGAGGGTGTCGAGCCCAAGTCTCAAAGAGAGGAAAAAAGGACAAGGGTGGTTGCTTGAGGTATCTATCTCTTGTTTTGTGTTTTTCGTTCCGTCTTCGTCCTCCTTCTCCCCCATTGAACCCTAGCCTGCCCTTTTATAGGGTGAGGGGAGGCCAAGACGACGGGGAGCCTTGAGGTGATGTTTTGTCGATTCCTGTTGAGTTGACTGTAGCGACGTGCCTTGGGAATGGCCGGCCATCCCTGGGCACCTTGACGTTGTGGGAGACAAGATGGCGAAATGACCCAGAGCGCCATGCCATACCGTCCTTTGAACTAAGTCGAGCGTCGGGGCTGGGTCAAGGCCGGGTCGAGGCCGGATGGATAAGGCCGAATCCCCGATATTGCGGAGAACGGGCCTTGTCTTATCCTCCCTCGAGGGTGATTGATGGTGAACAGTGCGCGGTAAGGTGGGTATAGTGACGGGTTTCACCTCTCATCATGGGATGGGCGGTAAAACAGTGAGATCTGACACGGGTATTGTTCCCACGTCGATCCTGGCCGCAGCCATGCCGGTAGGTGGTAGTGGGTAACCGCATTGAATGTTATGGCTTTTGTCCTGGGGTAGGCAAAGAAAAGGTGTCGAGGTGCTCGGTCCGGGCTCACGCGAGTCGGAATTCTCCCCAGCGGGCGGTCGAGCCTCGCGCGGGTCAGAGCGCTGTCGAGGTACCTTGCGGCACGGGATGGGGTGCGGTCGAGGCGCGCCGTTGAGCGGACCTCGTACGAGTCAAAGCCGGGGCGCGGTCGAGGCGCCCCGTCGAGCGGGCCTCGTACGAGTCGGAGCCGAGGCGCGGTCGAGGTGCCCCGTCGAGCGGGCCTCGTACGAGTCGAAGCCAGGGCGCGGTCGAGGCACCCCGTCGAGCGGGCCTCGTACGAGACTGACTGGGTACGCGGTTGAGGCGGGCTATCTTTTATTGTGGTTTCGGTCGTGTTAGTTTTTTGGCGATAGGTGCGGGTACCCCCGTACTGTTGGTACCGACAGTAGCCCCCGAGCCTTTGGGTGAGTGTGTGATCACTCTCCCAGAGGTTGGTCAGAATTGAAGTCGTAGCGCCGTGATTTTTTCCGGCGGGGGCGCGCGAGCGCACCCGCCGGGTGTAGCCCCCGAGGCCTCGATGGAGTATTAAGACTCCTCCGAGGTCTTGTACGCGTTTGATTGGGGAACGATTCGTTGCGGTCAAGCCCCCGAGCCTCGCGCGCGCGAGGTCGATCAGGGTCCCGGCCGTCTTTTGCTACGCGACCCTCACGCTCCTTTTCCGAAAAAAGGAGGAGGGGTGGAGAACGCCGTACTACCCTCGTTTGAGCGCGAGTTCCGACGATCTCCGGTGAGCTACTAGCGGGGGAATTCGAGTGAGAGCCCGTGCCCCGTTCGTTAGGGGTCGACTAGTGGCCCGGAGGCGCCCTCAAAGATGCCAAGAAGTGGTCGTGTGGATCTCGATTCCCTTCGATAGGATTCGAGGGCTCGATGCCTCCCCCGGAGGGATTCCTACGACGACCTTCTCCTTCGGCCTCGAATACGTCCTGGGGTGCCTCGAGAGCGTGGCTGTAAGGTCCAAATAGGCTAGAGGGGGGGTGAATAGCCTAATTAAAACTTCTACAAGAATTACTTAACCACGAGTTAGTACGAAAGGTGGCGAAGCAAAAGCACTAGCTCTAACTAATTAAGCAAGCCACCTACACAAGACTAGTACAAGGCTATTCACTAAACACAACAACAACTACAAGCTAGAAATAAGAAGTAATACGAGAGAAGAGCTTTGATTGATTATACCGCCGTGTAGAGATGAGATGTACCAATCAATCAATCACATAAGAGAAATCCTCGGGAAGAGAATGACACAAGAATTTATCCCGAGGTTCACTTGCTTCCCGGCAAGCTACTCCCCGTTGTGGCGATACACCCACTTGTCGGTTCGCGAGCTAATCGACTATCAAGAGTCGAGCCCTCGGCGGGCGCCGCACAACCGCACACAAGATGGGGATCCTCCAAGCCACGAGCTCCACTAGAGTATCCAATTCACGAACTCCCACGGGGAAGGATCAAGAACCCCTTACAACACTTGGTGAAGGCTCCAACAATCTCCAATTGCGAGCTCAATCACCTCCGCTGCTCCAAGCCGTCTACCGTGTCGGGAAACACGGAAGAGTAACAAGAAATCCGCAGCAACTCAAAGATCAAGTGTCTCTATAATGCAACTCTCAAGCAATGCACTTGAATCTCACTCAATCTCACTCAAGATGTGCAACTATGCAAAGAGATGAGTGGAGGGGTTGTTCTCTAGCTCAAAGTATGTCTCTATATCTCAAAATGTACAAGAGTTACCCTCAAACCCCGGCCAATGTCTATTTAGAATGAAGAGGTACGCAGCTAGCCGTTACAGACGACGCAGCGAAAAACGCACTGACCGGACGCTCCGGTCAGGGTGACCGGACGCGTCCGGTCACTACACGACAGCAAGAAACAGTGCGTGTCAGAACTAGCCGTTGCCGTGACCAGACGCGCTGAACCGATTGACCGGACGCGATAGTGCCCACGTCTGGTCGCATTCCAGTATGCTCCCGTTGAGACCGGACGCGTCCGATCGCACGTGACCGGACGCGCCGCGCGTCCGATCGTTACTCCGCTTCGCTCTACCCTTCTGGACGCCTGACCGGACGCTCCGGTTACGTGAGGGACCGGACGTGCCGGTCGCGCGCTCTGATTCGCTTAGGAGAACTGACCGGACGCGCTGTTGAACTGACCGGACGCTACAGTGCCAGCGTCCGATTAGAGTCCAGTAAGCTCCCTGGATGACCGGACGCGCTGCGCGTCCGATCATCAAACTGAAAACCGCGCAGACGCTGAACACTGACCGGACGCGTCCGGTCATACAGAGACCGCGTCCGGTCCAGCGTCCGGTCATCTCTGTGACCTCCGTTCGCCTCCGTTTCTTTTCCGACTTCCGGCGCAATAGAAAATAGGCATTTCACTTCTCCAAAAAGCGCCAAATCCCGCCGAGCAAGCTCGGCGGGAGGGAGAGAGGAACCCAAACCCCTCTCTACCGCTTAAACTCCACCGCCTTCACAAACTGTGCTAACACCACCAAGTGTACACCACCATGTGCATGTGTGTTAGCATTTCATAAATCATTTCTCAAGGCGTTATGTTAGCTTTTTACTAGATCCTAATGCATATGCTCAAGACATTGATCTAGTGGCACTTGATTTCCGAGCTAACCGTGATTGCCCCTCTTGATAGTCGGCCATGTATCCTAAACCCGGTCAATCACTTCTCTACTCATCTTAGACCGACAAAAGGAAAACCCTATGGTTATACCTTTGCCTTGAGCTCTTAGATCCTTCTCCACTTGATCATCATGTCCTTCCTTTTATGTGCATCTTCATCATGATCATCATTTCATGTCCATGCACCATCTCTTTGTGATCTTGTGGCCACCACACCTTGCCACATACACCTTCGTCACATGTGTTGCTTATGCCTAACTCAAAACACTTAACACATGGCATTAGCAACTTGGTGTCATTAATTACCAAAACCAAACTTGGGCTTTCAGTGGCTCGAGCCCTTGGCCATGTACGGGCGTACCCTGGGTCATCCCTAACTCTGTTGCTCGAGGGCAGCTGTCGAACCCTGTCCGAGGGCCAGCTTTCGCTCCCTCGAGACTTATTCCGGGCTCGGGGCCCGTTTCTGCGGTCGGGACCCCGAGCCTCGCGCGCACGAGGTCGATCAAAGTCCCGGTCGTCTTTTGCGACCCTCACGCTCCTTTTCTGAAAAAAGGAGGAGGGGTGGAGAACGTCGTACTACCCTCATTTGGGCGCGAGTTCCGACGATCTCCGGTGAGCTGCTAGCGGGGGAATTCGAGTGAGAGCCCGTGCCTCGTTCGTTAGGGGTCGGCTAGTGGCCTAGAGGCGCCCTCAAAGATGCCAAGAAGTGGTCGTGTGGATCTCGATTCCCTTCGACAGGATTCGAGGGCTCGATGCCTCCCCCGGAGGGATTCCTACGACGACCTTCTCCTTCGGCCTCGAATACGTCCTGGGGTGCCTCGAGAGCGTGGCTCGAGCCCTTGGCCATGTACGGGCACACCCTGGGTCGTCCCTAACTCTGTTGCTCGAGGGCAGCTGTCGAACCCTGTTCGAGGGCCAGCTTTCGCTCCCTCGAGACTTATTGCGGGCTTCAGGCCCATTTTCCACATACCTGGGGATATTCGTCCGCGGATCCCTCCCTCGTCTGTTAGCCGGGCGCGTCTTTTGGGGAGGCGAGATCGGCGCGGTAGTGGGCGACGTGGCGTGTGGTCACGACGTGGGGGACGGCCACGTGCCCGACTCCTGCGAGATGTAAGGAAACGGTTAGGTGAGCGCATTTAATGCGGGAAACTGTTCCTACCTTCACGCGCGGCCGTTGGGCTTCTGCATGGGCATATAAAGTTAAGGCCTAGGGGTCTGCGTTCCCCACCGGTCCCTTGCGTTCCTGCAATCTCCTGCCTCAGACAATCTTTGCCTTATCGCGTTCTCCGCCCGCGTCGCCGCCGCCACCGCATCCTTTCCATCCATCCCCTCTCCGACAGCACCGATGGCAGGAAAGAGCTAGATCCTCCCCGCCGATGACTGGGCCGCCTCCTCGGTAACGGAGATGAGGTTGGAAGAGTTGGTCGAGGACGGGCTGCTGCGGCCAAGGATGAGCCGGTCGCAGCCGGAGTGGATGGCGCCGCCCCCTGCCCACCGGGAACCGGTGCCCCCTGAAGGGTATATGGTGAGCTTCGTCTGCTTCCACGAGCGGGGGTTTGGCGTGCCGGCGTCGGTCTTCATGCGTGCGCTCCTCCACCACTACCGGGTGGAGCTTCACCATCTTTCCCCCAACGCCGTCGCGCAGGCCGCCATCTTCGCGGCGGTCTGCGAGGGCTACCTTGGGGTGGAGCCACAGTGGAACCTGTGGCTTCACCTTTTCAAGGCCGAGCTCTTTGCCAAGAAGGCAGGGGAGAAGGGCGTCCTGTGTGCGGCTCGAGTGGGGAGCTGCGTGCTGCAGGTGAGGTCGGGTCGGGCGGATCTGTACATCCCGGCCCGCCTCATCTCTTCGAACAGTGGGTGGCATGAAGGTTGGTTCT
The DNA here is from genome assembly GCA_038087645.1 of Saccharum hybrid cultivar R570. Classification (NCBI taxonomy): domain Eukaryota; kingdom Viridiplantae; phylum Streptophyta; class Magnoliopsida; order Poales; family Poaceae; genus Saccharum; species Saccharum hybrid cultivar. The sequence goes on along the minus strand of JAQSUU010000365.1, from coordinate 1,112,820 downwards.
ACCTCCGCAATGATGAAAATCAGTTGCCGAGGTACACCGACCGCGTGTTGACCGCCCGAGAGGAGCGCTGGTCGTACGGAGTGCCGGAGGCCGAGAAGTCGCGCCTGGACCCGCTGCTGGCGGCGCTGCAGCAGCTTCGCCTTCGGGGCTTGACGGCTGCGGCGGTGGCCGCGGCCTTCCATCACCGCAGAGTGATGCCGTTGTGCCGGCGTCGTCTCCGTTTGGACCAGATGACTCCGGAGGCAAATCTGGAGGGGACCCGGATGTCCAATGAATCCCTCGCCCTCGAGGAGGTCCTCCGGCGAGCGCGCCGGATGGTTGGGAACTTCAAGGTAGAGGAGGCCAACCGGGTTCCCATGAGGCCTACCGAAGGGTTCGAGTCCGTGGTACGTATCCCGGGGCGAGGGCTACCATAGGCCAAAATGAAAACTAAAATCTTTTTTCTTATTTTTTATTTTTCCAGAAACAATGTTAATGCATTTTTTAATGTTTTGATTTGAATTTTGATGTTAGATCTCCGTATAAATTTTGTCCAACGATAAATTTTCGGAGAACAATACAGTATTTTTATGTTTTTGGAAAAATAATTATGGGAAAATTTATGTTAAAAGTGTTTCCGCTGCGTACTTAAAGATGTTATTTCATTATTAAATTCGAACCAACGGGAGAATTTAATTTTGAAAAATAGATAAATTTTGAACTGATTATAATATTGTTATTATTCTGACCAACGTTGATTAATAGCAGTATTATGATGTTATTATGATTTTATCATGCATTAATTCTATTTTTGCCCAACGGTGATCTAGAATTAGTGTAAAAAGGATGATTTTTTTGTATGTTTTAATTTTGACCAACGTTGGAATTAAAGCATGCAATTATTCATGTTATAATTATGTTCTCACTTTATATGACTTATATTTTCAGGAGGTTACTCTTTGATGGGGTTTATCAAAGATATCCCACCCCTCAAAGATGACAACTACAACGAATGGAAAAAGAAAATTGACCTCGCCTTTGTTTTGGCTGAGGTGGACTGGGTGGTCACCACACCATGCCCCAGTGAACCTGTGGCACCGGTGAGGGAGGCCAATGAGTCTGATGCTGAATGGCAGAAAAAAGAGAGGGACCATGCTCCCATACAGATGGCATATGACCTACAAAAGCAAAAGTGGGTCAATGCCAACAAAAAGTGTGTTGCTGTCATAAAGAACACAATTGAGCCTACCATAATGGGCTCAATCCAAGAGTGTGACACTGTCACAGAATACTTGGAAAGGATAAAGAGTCAGTTCTATGGCTCTTCAAAGACATATGCTACTCAGCTGATAAAGCAGCTGGTAAGAGAAAAATACACTGGAGGTGTACATGACAATGTCATAAGAGAGCACATATAAAAAATGAACCATTTGAACAATAAGCTAAAACCAATGGATCTGGCTCTTACGGAAGAGTTTCTTGTCCATTTGATTTTTGCTTCTTTACCAAAAGAGTTTGACATATTTGTTGTCAACTACAACATTCAGCCCGAGAAATGGGATCTAGAACGTTGTATGGCGATGTGTGCACAGAAGGAAGAGAGGATAAAAGCCACCAATGGTGGTACTCTCAATTTTGTTAAAGACAACAAAAGAAAGAATTTCAATGCCAATGCCAACTCTCCCTCAAAGCCAAAGGGCAAAGCTCCCATGCAGCATCAGCCTCAGCAGAACAAATTTACAGTGAACAAAGATCAGTGTCTTCACTGCAAGAAGACGGGACATTACAAGAAAGATTGTCCCGAATTCCTAAAGATGATCATGGCAAAGCAAGGTGAGAACATGATTACGTTTATAAATGAATCCATGTATGTACGGTATTCGAAATCTACTTGGTGGATTGTCTCAGGAGCAACTGTTCATGTTGCAAATTCTTTACAGGGATTCTGTTCGACGAGAACTACGCAAAGAAGCGAAAGGCACGTTAAAGTCGCAAATGGAGTCCAAGCAGACGTCGAAGCTGTTGGCGATGTCTCCTTAGAGCTTGCTGATGGATTCATTCTTTTGTTAAAAGATGTTTTATTTGTTCCGTCATTACAAAGAAACTTGATTAGTGTGTCATGTTTGGACAACGATGGATTTGATTGTCATTTTGGAGATGGCAAATGTGAAATATTATGTAATAATGAATGTGTTGGCCTTGCTTTTCAAAAGCAAGATCTTTATTTGTTATCACTTCGTGAAAATGTGAATTCCGTATGTGATGCGAATGATAACGTATTCTCGTTTGTGAACGCGAATAGAAAACGAAAGAGAACTCAAGATGCGTCGTCGAAATTATGGCACTGTCGTTTAGGCCATATTTCGAGGGGGAGAATAGAGAGACTAGTTAAGAATGATATTCTTCCTCCATTAGAGTTCTCAGACTTTGAACAGTGCAGAGAATGTATTAAAGGAAAATACACAAAGCAAATTAAAAAGGATGCTAAACGAAGCACAGGAATTCTACAGATAATTCACACAGACATCTGTGGTCCTTTTCCTGTGAAAAGTGTGGATGGTTTTGATTCGTTCATGACATTCATAGATGACTACTCCCGTTATGGTTACATTTATCCAATTAAAGAAAGAAATGAAGCGTTGGATAAATTTAAAATATTTAAGGCTGAAGTTGAAAATTAGCATAATTTAAAGATTAAAGTGGTCCGGTCTGATCGTGGTGGGGAGTACTATGGTTGGCATACCCCATATGGCCAAGTTCCTGGACCCTTTGCAAGGTTTCTACAGGAGAATAGTATAGTAGCCCAGTATTCAACACCGGGTGAACCTCAGCAGAATGGAGTAGCTGAAAGGCGCAACCGTACCTTAATGGATATGGTACGTAGTATGATGAGTTGCTCTGACTTGCCATTGAGTCTATGGATGGAGGCGTTAAAAACCGCCATTCATATTCTAAATAGAGTACCAAGTAAAGCGGTGCCCAAAACACCATATGAGTTGTGGACAGGAAGAGAACCCTCACTAAAACACTTGCGTGTGTGGGAGAGTCCTGCTGAGGCAAAAGTATTTAACCAAAATATTGGGAAGTTAGATCCCAAAACAGTTAGCTGCCATTTTATTGGCTATCCTAAAAAGTCAAAAGGTTTTTGTTTCTACTGTTAAGATAGATACACAAAATTTGTAGAAACAAGACACGCTGTTATCTTAGAGGATGAAATGTTAAGGGGGAGCATGGTGGCTCGAGAAATTGTTCTTGAGGAGAAGCGGGTTTGTGTGCCCACTCCGATGATTCAGGAACCATTCTTTGAATTACCTGTTCTAGTTGCACCAACAGTGCCAGATACTGTAGTGCCAACACCTGTTGTCAGTTCTTCTGTGGTGACAGTAAATAATGATGAGGAACCTATCCTTCAGGAACCTATACAAACTGATGCCACAGATGAGGGGGAGCAACAACAGCCCCAAACTGAAGATGTGCCAAATGTGGAGGTCCCGAGAAGGTCCCAAAGAGTTAGAAGATCAGCTATACCTGATGATTATGAGGTGTATAACACTGAAGAATTTCAAATGGAGGGTGATCCCACTTCATTTGAAGAAGCCATGAGAAGCGATAATTCATCCAAGTGGCTTGAGGCCATGGAAGATGAAATAAAGTCAATGAGTACCAACAAAGTTTGGGACTTAGAACCTATTCCTAATGGAGCCAAGACAGTAGGCTGTAAATGGGTCTATAAGACAAAACGTGACTCCTAAGGGAATATTGAAAGGTTTAAAGCGCGACTTGTGGCAAAAGGTTTCACACAAAGAGAAGGGATTGATTACAATAAGATGTTTTCTCCAGTCTCATGTAAAGATTCCTTCAAAATTATAATGGCATTAGTGGCACACTACGATTTAGAGTTACATCAGATGGATGTAAAAACAGCATTCCTGAATGGGGATCTGGAGGAAAATGTTTACATGGCTCAACCGAAAGGTTTTGTTGTGGAAGGAAAAGAACGAATGGGATACCGCTTAAAGAAATCGATTTATGGGTTAAAGCAAGCTTCAAGACAGTGGTATTTGAAGTTTGATAGAATAATAAAGAATTTTGGGTTTAAAGAAAATATTGAGAATAATTGTGTTTATGCAAAGTTTTAGAATGGAAGGTATATCTTCCTAATCCTGTACGTAGATGATATCTTACTTGCTAGTAGTGATGTTCATCTACTACTGGAGACAAAGAAGTTTTTATCTTCAAAATTTAATATGAAAGATCTTGGTGAAGCGTCTTTTGTTTTGGGCATATAGATTCACCGAGATAGAAGTAAAGGGGTATTAGGACTATCACAAAAGGCATACATAGAAAAGGTTTTAAAGAAATTCAGTATGCATAAATGTAGTGCATCACCTGCACCCATGGTCAAGGGCGACAGATATGGGGATTTTCAATGTCCAAGGAACCAATACGAGCTCGATCAAATGAAAGTGGTTTCATATGCTTCTGCTGTCGGAAGCCTACAATATGCTCAAGTGTGCACGCGCCCTGACTTAGCTTTTGTTACCGGGTTGCTTGGCAGATTTCAAAGTAATCCAAGAATTGAACACTGGAAACTGGTAAAGAAAGTCTTGCGATATTTGCAAGGTACGAAAGGCCTCATGTTGACGTATAGAAAATCAGATTATCTCTAGATAGTAGGGTATTCGGATTCAGATTATGCGGGAGATGATAGAAAATCCACGTCAGGATATGTGTTCACTCTCACAGGAGGAGCAATTTCATGGAAAAGCTCAAAACAAACCGTCACTACATCGTCCACAATGTATGCCGAGTTTGTAGCGTGTTATGAGGCAACGGGGCAGGTGAACTGGCTAAAGAAGTTCATACCCGGTTTGAAGGTGGTCGACAGCATACATAAGCCACTAAAGTTATACTGCGATAATAATCCAGCAGTACAGTACGCTCACACCAATAGGTCAAGTGGAGCTGCCAAACACATTGACATAAAGTATTATGTTGTGAAGGATAAAGTCCGGGATCAAATTATAAATCTTGAGCATATAAGCACTGAAAAGATGCTCGCGGATCCACTTATAAAAGGCTTACCACCCAACGTGTTTAGAGAACATGTAGCCGACATGGGTTTAAGGGAAAGCCTATGACTCCTGGACTATAATAAAGGGCCCAAAAGTTAAAGTAACTGTTTCGATCAGAGACATGCATTGTAGCTGTCAAATCTATCGGCGATTGACCGTGACGATGAAACATGCTCTATGCACTTATCTGTGATGGAACGAGTAAAGTTAAAAGCATTGAAGTCAAAGATGAAAGGTTAAAGTATAAGTGAGATCAAGGGGGAGAATGTTAGGTTGATCTCTCCTCTAATGAGCCCAACGACTTATTAGGCCTTTGATCCGCGCCCTGATCGGGGGCGCCCAGCCCAACAATGGCTGATGGGCCTCCGTCGCGCAGCGCTATATAAAGGAGGTGGGGAGCCGGGGCTCGAGTCACGAGGTTCACCTGAGCCGCCTTTCCTCACCTACAACCCTAACCGATCTCGAGGGTCGCGCTGTGAGCGACGGGAAGCACCGCCGCCGTCACTGCATCGCGCTCCCCTTCTCCGACCGTCGCTGCCCGTGCGCAGCCACCATCAACGTTCGTGAAGGCGTCCGGATCGAACTCCAACCTTCCTATAGACGGTTTGCACCACCTCACTCCCCTTTCTCCCTCTCTCCCTCTCGGATCCCGTAGTTATTTCACTAGAATCTTGATGTTCCTAACCGAAATACAAAGATCCACCCCACTGATCTACTGCTATTCGGTCCTAGAGTTCTAACACCTAGTCCTAATCCACAAGAAAGGGAGCGTACAACCGCGAGCAGCGAATTAAAGCCAAGGGCACACACGGCGATGGAGGTGACCAAGGAGCGGCAGCAGCAGCAGCGGAAGGCCGCCGAATTAAAGCCAAGGGCACACACGGCGATGGAGGTGACCAAGGAGCGGCAGCAGCAGCAGCGGAAGGCCGCCGCCGAGGGCGGCAGCGACACGGTGCAGCTGCCGACGGAGACGAGCCCGTACGTGCAGTACGAGGGCCTCGAGGACTACAAGATGCGCGGCTACGGCGCGCAGGGCCACCTCCCCGTCTCCGACGTGCCCCACGGCGGCTCCGGCAACGAGGCGCCCACCGTCCCCGGCACCGCCATCCCCGTGGCGAAGCCGCAGCGCCGCGACGACGTCCAGCCTCAGCGAGACCTGGGAGGAGGAGGAGGAGGAGGAGGAGGGGGCGTCGCGCGGCGCCCCGGGGACACGGCCACCGACGACATCAGCCGCCACGGCGTGCCGTAGCTTTAACTTGGGCTTTTTTGGAAGGGTCTCGTCAGCGCGCGCGTCTTGGCCGATGCGCACCAACATATGACCGAGCCTTGTCAATGTGCGCTTGTCCGTGTGTTAGATGTAAAACCATACGCGAGTTTGCAACTAAAAATAATGGGCCTTTGTGCCATTGTCATAACTCAGATCACATCACGAGTGACATTACAAAATTACAAAACACAGATTTCTTGTCAATTGGCATCTGTACTCTCGACTACGGCCTCACCATTTCCAGCCTTAAATCCAGGAGGAGGAAGTGACCGTGGTCTTGGTGTGGGCGGCTGGCCACGGCATCTGGGCCGGGGTGGCAACGGCGGAAGGAACGACAACTCGTCCTGTTCCTGCACTCCGCGCTTCTTTACCGTGTCGAGCATGGCCTCGAGGGAGCTCTTCGGAGCGGCAGCGGCAGCGGCAGGTGCCATCACGGGGGCCGCGGCAAAGGGCATCACCACCGAGAACGCGGACCCGATCGCGCACAGGAGTAAGCGCGAGCACCACGAAGCTAGGATCTTGAACACCTTCATTGTGTTGTCTGAACAGATGGTGAGATTGGTGCGAGGAGGAATTTTGCGATAGGGACCGATGTGTGTGCGTGCTTGCTTGCTGAGTGGATTTGTAGGGGGCGGCCCAGGCAATTCCCTGCGCGGGCGTTCGAAGAAAGGAAAGGGACGATGGCGACAGCCCCGCTGTCCTTCCATACCGGCGCGCCGGAGTTTTCGGCTTGATCTTCTTTATTTCCATTTGTCATCGGGGAATTACGGATCCTGATCATCAACTTGCCCTATCAACTTGCATATATATGGAACTATGAATCGTATATCATCGAATCACCGACGGGCGTGTGCATGCACGCCACGCCGATTAATGACGACTACTCTCAGCTGCAGCCCTTGGCGCCGAACCCGATCTTCTGGTTGGCCACGTCGTAGACGACGGCGAACGTCTTCTGCTGCATGTTCCCGAGGATACCGACGGACGTGTCGTCGCCGTTGGACGCGAACGCCAGGCACGCCTGCGACTTGTTCGCCACGTACACCACCCCGCCGAAGCCGAGGTTCAGGGTGGCGCCGCCGTCGAACAGCAGCGCCACCGACGGGATCTGCACCTTGGCCCCGCCCGTGAAGTCGTAGCACGTGTCCAGGATGGACAGCGCGGGCGCCCTCCTGTACCGGCGCATGAGACCCGCGAACGACGACCGCAGCGCGGCGTAGGCGCAGGACGGGAGGCGGGTGATGACGGTGCCCGAGTCGATCACGGTGCCGGGCGTCCTGAACACGGCGGGGGACACCCTGACCGCCCGGCCGGCCACCTTGATGCCGACCAGGTTGAGGTAGTAGAACGACCGGGTGTCGCTGCGGGTCACCATGGCCGTGAACTGCGCGTTGGGCGGCGCGGCGCTCCCGAGGGACAGGTAACCCTCGGCGCTCGACGACGAGGGCAGGCAGTAGGAGAACCCGGCGCCGTACTTGGCGGCCGCCTGCGAGGCCAGCGACACCTTGTCGCGGCCGAGGCCGAAGAGTCCGTCGGCCTTGCCGAACAGCCCGGTGTCGTCGTCGCCGCAACCGAAGACGAACCCCTGGATCTGGTCGGACGACGACGGGCCCAGCGTCAGCGTGTCGCGCGCGAGGTTGCCGTCCGTCTGCGACATGTCGCCGTAGACGACCTCGTACCGGCACTTGCCCGACGAGCAGGACCCCGAGTCGAGCCGCTGGCACTCCGGCGCGCCGCAGGGCACGGCGGAGTAGGTCGCCGACTGCGACGGGTCGAAGAGCGGGTCGTGCTGCTGGTAGCAGTCGTTGCACGGCTTGCACTGCACCCACGAGAGGTCGCTGCCGGTGTCGAACACCACCTGGAAGTCCCGCCTGGGCGTCCCGAGGCCGACCGAGACGATGTAGTTGGCCGTGCCGAGAGGCACGCCCCTGCACGCCGGCAGGGACACGCCCTTGGAGGCGCTGGTCGGGTCGGCCCCGGCCGTCGATGGGCCGGCGGTCAGGCGGTGGATCGAGTCGACCCTGTCCTGGTCTCTGTCCAGGATCTCCGCATGGGACGGCTCGCCGCCCCGAGCCTGCAGCGGCGAGCAAGGGCCGTGCCGGTGCACCACACTGAGAGCTGACGAGTTTGACGCCGCTGCATGATATCAGAAAGCATGAGAATTAGCAGGTTTCTGGTGACTTCTGGCAGTCATCATTGTTTCGGTTAACAACGGACGATAAGTTTTGTTGCTGCAATTCTTTTTGGGGAGTGCTTTGGTCTTTGGTTGGATGGTCGCATCAAGAAATTCTCTTGTGCAACTGTCGTGTGTACCTGACAGCAGTAGTTAGTGCTGCGAATGTGCAATATAACCAACTTGCTTGTCAAAACAAACTTTGTTGACTTCGGTATAAAGCTAAGCTATCTGCTCCCACTGTCTAACAGTACTAGGATTTACACATACTTACAGTTTATTTGTCTACGGTATAGCTTACTTAGGTACGTATACGTACTTGGTTGACAGTTGACTAATGCCTACCTTAGGAATTACTGGAATTCCGTATAGACTGTTACATCCTATATATTCGGAGGTACGTACAACATTTATACCTGGCGTGTTCACTTGGAGGAGAGAGACACTAGGCGCACAAAAACATCCCAATTCGAGCACAAACCCATTTGAAAATACTGTCTGGGTACTACCATTGCAAGAAGAGGTATCGTACGTGCTGACGTGGGAAAAGATGCAACGATGTATTCGCAAACAATGACTTGAATTTGGTGGAATTCAGTACCGAAAATACATCTTCCAATCTTCTGTTATAGTTTTGTGTATCTCCAGGGACCAGGGGTGATCAAAGAACTCTCCGGTAGCACAAATACAATATAATGCTAGCGATGTGTCACTCATATCATATAGGTAAATAGTCATTTAGACATATGAGCCGTATTCTGCAATCCACGCATCGTCGCACTGCTAACCTACCATCCTTTGGGTTTAAGGGGGGAAAATGACAATGGCGACCACAGCACAGCACAGTAGCAGTAGCACTTTCCACAACACCGAAACCCAAAAAAGCAGCAGTGCAAGGAGGCGGAACAGACGAAGCCTACCTCTCTTAGGCGTGCAGACCGCGCTCGGCAGCAGCGAGGTGACGCTGACGACGTGCCAGTCCGGCCCACTGCTCTCGTCGTCCCCCGCCACCGACGCGACCACTGCTAGCGCGAGCACAACCGCCACCGCCAGGCGGCAGCAGCCACGGGACAGAGCGCGCCGCGTCATGGACGCCGTGGGGGGACTGGCGTGGCTCTGTAGCCAGCTGCTAGCGCTCGCTAACCACTCCAATGATCAGAGTGATCGATCGACTCCGAGATAGACGACGCGAGGCGACGATGCTGCTTATATACTGGTTGGCCAGCCGCGCGCGCGACCTGAAGTGTGTTGTGCGCAGTGGCCCGTGGTCCGTACCGTGTCAAATTCTACGGTCGTGCGCAAAAATTACCCGCCAGCCACCGAGCGACGTACGGAGGCAGGACGGGGACGGACGAGACGAAACGTATAACGGGGCGGCGGAACCGGTGCCGGGCCACTCGCACTCCGCACTCCGCACGCGCGTCTACGGGGAGTGAGGACGGAGTCTGAAAGCACGTCAACTCCGCACGACGCGTTTTACCCCGCACGCCGCACCTGACGACGGCGAGTCGTCCCCGGCCCGTCCTCACTCGCTCTTCCCCCCTCGATTCGGTTACACCGGGACGCGTGGGGAGAAAATGACACCACTTGGCTTGAAGCCGTCGAGATCCTATGTATCCCCGTCGACAGCGACGACCGCGGCCGGGCAGTGGCGAGAGTGATCTGAGTGCTGCGACGGATGGATCGGATCATGCGGACGTAGCTTTCTTGTCGTCCACGGTCCACCACATAGTAGGAAAAGGCGTGGAGGCCGGCCGGACTGGGGATGGCTGCGACCCGCGCCGATGTGGCGAGGAGGTGCACGGTGAGCCACGGCGCTTCAGATGGTGACCGAGTGTAATCATGGCTCCATGACTTTGTGCGCGACGGGTCGCTGCTACGAGCGTGCTTGGGTCATCAGTGCAGCGGTTACGAACATTGATCCAAGCCACGCGCGGTACAGAGAAGCACTAACAGCGACCAGAGCCGCGAATTAGGGCAGGGACTCGCATCCCTTGCGATGAGGACGCCGAATCGGACATGCGAGCACACCAGTGCTCCTCAGCTGCATGACAAGGTAGGACTCCGTGACCTATACATCATACATGACAACCATTTTCTTTAGCTTAATTATGCGACCGTGTGTCGGCTGAAACGCAAATGTAACAAGAGGATTATTGTCACGTACCGGCGGGGTTTTAGAGCTTGAAGAAATCTTTGTTTGACGCGACGCGTACCTTACTGCCCGTCAGACATGGAAGCGCTCATATGCGTGCACGACAGCGCCAGAAAAAAAAAGCAGCACTGCTCGTGGTTGCCATGGCAGAGCTGGGCCAAGCAATCAGGCTTGCGGTTGCCCAAAACAAATCGAGCTAGAAAGCAACTCTACGTCGTCTGTACCTAACCGGCAAAGAAAAGCCGCGCCTACTGCGAGTCTGCTACTAGCACTGGACGGCCAGTATTTTTTCACGTTTTTTCAAATACTACATACAGTAATCTAGACTAGAGAAGATTAGATTCGTTCGCATAGCCGGCCCCGCGCTGGAGGAGAAAAAAAATGAAGACGTCTGAAGCTTCTAGAGTTCTAGAGCTAGCATGTTAGCATGATATCATCTGCTTGCGTCGTCGGGTTTGTGAACGACGTGCCGGCGTGAACGTGATGGAAGAAGTGCGTGCAAGCGTGAGAAGGCGTAAGATTTCATAATTCCCAAGTGTACACCAACTTTTATCGTGGCAGGCAAGCGCCCGATCGGCGAACGCCTTTACGCTCGTATATATATTCCGTACAACCGTACAAGTATCATGTACTCGTGCACGCAAAAGATGTGTAAAAGCCGCTCACAATTAAGTTTTCAGGACGATTCATCAAATCAAAAAAGAAAAAAAAGAAAAAAAAAAGGAGATGTGCTTTGCCATCATGTCTCTTTTCATTCCTTCGTTGAGTTTGAGGTGGGCCGCGCTGTCTTCCACTCTGAGATTCGATGTAATGGGCGATTGAGGCCCATCTCAGAACTCGAGTTTTCCTGCACGCGCCGTTTTACTAGGATGCCCAACTGTCCAGTCTGCTAAAAAAAAAAAACTAGGGTGTCCACTGACTACCCAGGGCAATCGCGGAATTGAGAGGCCCAGCTAATCCAAGTACGTACGCAAATGTCATCGGCGACCTTGCATAATCGACATCGTCGTCCATAGCCACGGCACCACCTTCTCCATCAAGATCAATCTGAACTGCTGAGGCGTTGCACGCGGACCCGCCTTCTGCTCCCTTGCCGGACCTCCCCGTCCCTGGTTTTTAACCTTTTTATATTAATAATATCTTAGAAATAATCTATCTTATTTTTATACTTTGTTCGCGCCAATCTGCGCATGTCGTGCCACACTGACGAGAAATGCTAACGTGGCAGCTCCTGTCATGCCATTTTGAGAGGCGTGGCAACTCCGTGGTGTCGTGTTCGTGGAGTTGGCGCGACAGGGGCTGCCGCCGGCTCTTCCCCATTCTATTTTTTCCATTTTAAATAAATTAACAGTTAATATTTAAATTCTATGGAACTTGCCATGTGTGGTGTATATATGTTATAAACGTTCCATGTTAGTGATTTTGCACTAGGACAAGTGCTATATATTTTGAAATATCTAATTGTAAAGTACTAGTTTATATGTCATTCCTAAGACGAGGTGACTTATTCTCACACATATGCATCGGGGAATCTATGATCAATTTCTTTTGCATTTAGATATCAACCATTTTTTTGTGTGTGATTTTGTCATAATCTTGAAAGTATGAAAATCTTCCTCTCAAGATCACTGCCATGAAAGCCATCATCATCTGTCTATCTACCCTACTAAAGCAGCATCTTTTTTATGCTAAGTCTACACAAAAACATTTTCCCGCTGAGATTGCCATCCTCCACACACCCTACAAAGTATACCCAGAAAAACAAATCTCTACAAATAAACCATCCAGGTTGCTTCCCACTGTTCTCACTCCTTCCTCACTCGTATCTGACGGTCAGTATCATGTGTATGGTACTCGTCGGCCCTAACATCATCCGCGCGCAAGGCAACCGTCCTTTTTGTTTTTTGGCCCTTTATTTGAAAGTTTTTATTAAATACGCCCCTGCCAGCAAGATTTCAAAACATGGACCCTCATCTTGACGCCATCGTAATTGGCGCCAAGATTACACGGCCTAGCGCCAGGCAAATTGGCGTCAAGATATTTGCGCTGATGGACACGTGGCGTCGACGTGGCGCAGGGCTTGGCGCCAAGATCATTGGCGCCGTGCTAGCATACATGTGGGTCCCGACCGGCCCCTTCATTCTCTCTTCCCTTCTCCCTCTCTGTCGTTCTCTCTCATCTCTCTGTCTCCCTCCCGACCCGACCGGCGCCGGCCGTCGTTCCCGCCCCGTCCACCGCGCCGCCCCGGCCTGGTCGGCCCTTCCACGCCGCGCGCCTCCCCGCCTGGCCCCTCCACGCCGCACACCGCCTTGCCGCGACTCTTGGCGCCGCTGTCCGCCCCGCCCCGGCCGTCCACGCCCTGCACGATCCCCTGTGCTGCGGCCGGCCCTGCGCGCCGCACCACAGCGACCGGCGGCCGTGTAGGGCAGGTGGCTGGGGCCGCCTGCCCCTGTGCCCGGAGGTCCGGCCCAGGCACGTCTAGGGTCCCCCGACGACCATCGCTTCTCCGACGACACAGTAAAGTAAGTCTTTTGTTCATTTGCATTGGTAATTTAGTTCTTATTTAATAATATTTAGTGTGTAATAGTTAGATAGATATTTAGATAGTGATTACATAGTTAGATACATATAGTGATTACATAGTTATATACATACATAGGTATATATTTAGTATTTAGTATATATTTAGTACATAGATAGATATGTAGTTTTTGTATATAGTGATTATATAGTTAGATACATACATAGGTATATATTTAGTACTTAGTATATATATGTAGTAGTTAGTAGATAGTATACATTTATTTATCTAAATATTAGAGACCTTCACCGTAGTAGTTAGAGTATATGTTGGACTAAAGGAAATTTGTTTCGTTATGTGTATGAACTAAAAGTACAACCTAGTGAGCATATATTATGGAGGCACCGTGAAAAGAGATCGCTATGGATATGTTGAGTTTATTGACATGCAAAGCGTGCCTGTCTTACATGTAGAGAAGGCCAAGAAAAGGGCTGGCACACATGAGGTTACATGTTTTGACCACGTCACGAGGAGTTATGAGGTCAAGCATACCGGCGGTACGACGTCTGACGACGAGGTCTGAGAGTCGAGGATTCATGTGGTAGTCCTCCAAGATTTCTTATGCATTTGTGGTAAACCAAGGTAGTACCACTTTGTATGTTCTCATCTGGTGGCAGCAGCTAGGCATCGCAACTATGATATCGAGGGCAGGATACCTCGCGAGTTCAGTGTGGACATGCTTGTGCAAACATGGAGCCCCCGCTTCGTGCCTTTTCAGGACCCTAGAGAGTGACCTCTATACGACCGTCCAAAGTACATTGCGGATCCAGCTTACCGTTGGAACAAGCATGGCTTTAGGAAGAGGATGGGGCACATGATGGTTATGGATCAGAAAGAATGAGACGTGGGAGAGCAACCCCATTTCTTACTGATCCCAAGCAGTACAAGTGTGGCAAGTGTGGTAGACTTGGCCACAATTCACGCACTTGCCGTTGGCAAATTAGTGAGGTGCAACTTGTGGTTGTTTTAGTTATTTCATACTTATCATATTGCTTCAATTAATTACGCATGCAAATAATTGTGTCAATTACTTGTACATTTCTTAGTTTATGTTTCATTGCATATTGAATTTCTATTTCATTGACTATCTTTATTTTGTAGGATGACGCAATTCCACCTTCTGGAGCCGACATACGACGAGACCCACCGAGGACGTCTCGTAGTGGAGGGGTAGGTACTAATCTAAACGTCTTGTTCAAATACTTGCAATTAGAAGCATATATGTGTGTGTGAAGTAACAGGAGACCATGTTTTTTGTTTCCATGCAGGACCTTCCACTCCTTCATCCTAGAGCCCATGGAGGTTCTTGGACATGCAGTACGACGATAGGTACACACCTTATTCACATGCCACATCTGTGTGAGGTTTGTTGTTTGGTTTAATTACCTAAGACATGTTAGGTTTATGTCGATACGGGACCCATAGGGTTTCACAGCGATATGACTACAAGTCATGGGCCCTGGCCTGGCACACGAACCGAAGCAGGAAGGGGTGCATCAACTGCTACACCTAATCCGAGTAAAATAGGCCAGACTAGCCGGACTCCTGTAGGAAAGTACCTTATGTATTCAGATCAGAACACCTTCTTTGGATCCGACTAGAATTGTAACCGCACCATAGTCTTCTCTATTGATATAAAGAGAGACTATGGGCACCCCTATAACACAACACACCAATCAATTCAACGCAAAAGGCTAACACCGACTGAATGTAAAGGCTATTACTCGATCACGGTCGAGGGTCTGAACCAGTATAAATCGACTATCTCTTGCATTCACCGTTGAGTTTCGCACCAGCCAAAACCCGAACAACTGTCCCGGATACCCTCGTGATAGGCTATCGGTGGTAAAACATCAATGTTAACACTTCTTAGCATCACTCACGTTAGGTTATCATCCCCAACATGACACCAAGAGTGTGGTTGTATTGTACTCATGCCACTTAATTATATAAAGATATTAAAGTATATATCCGCAAGTGTATAGATAAATACACCCGTTGCAGCATTTCACCCAAGTTTATCCTAGGTATCGTTATTTATATTTAACCAAAGGAGAACAAACGGAGGGACACATATTAATTAAAGGCTACTTTACACATGTGATATGAATATTCGAAATCACTATCCTTTACTCTCAAACATGAATCAATCAAATAAAAAGAGATAAAATATATGATAATCAGACCATTCAGATGATATTTCTTAGAGCAGTACTACTATGGCAAGACATTGATCAGAATATAAAGTAAGAGAATAACTCCTAAGTAATCCATTAACTATTAGTCATAATCTCCATTGATTAGTGCAATTATATAAGGCAATCATTGGCTAGGTTATCTCATATCCATAAACTAGGAACATCTCCATTACGAAGCTGAGAAATAGAGTAACAACTAAGTAATGAGACCGCGTTCTACTAAATTCTACACTTGGGGAGTGGACTACAAAGGACTCAACAGGAATGTCACACCCACGATCTACCACATGGCCCGGAGTTAGAGTGCATTTGCAGGTAAACAGTGTATAAGTACCACACTTACACAATGTTGACCACCCACCCATGACTCAATAAGGTGAGTGCTTTGCAAACATGTGTATAAACATAATGATAAACTATATATGCCAAATATATAATCAAAACAGACTAATCTCATAATAATCAAGGATATAATATAGATTAAGAATAATATCATATCTAATGTATCAAGAATAATGATCAAGAACAATGAACTAGAACTAGACAATGATGAACTAGAACAATTATGAACTAGAACATAAACAATTAGAACATGAAGAACTAGAACATAAACTAGATCAAGAACTAGAAGAACTGATAAACTAGATGAATATCTGAAGAACAATGTTGATACAAGAGAGAAGAACTAGATTTACCAAGCTCCTCCTGACTAGATCTAGAGTCCAAGGCTGCTTGACTCCTCTACTTCTAATTCTAATCTAGCTATGCCTAGATCTGATGGAGCTCTAAGGAGATGAGAGTTGCTGGTTGGTCTTCTGCTTTCTGGTTGATGATTGATTGAATGAATTTCCCTTTGGAGGGGGGGTCTGGGCCTCGTTTATATAGCCTAGAGCATGGAACCATGGCCCTTGGATCAAATCGACCTTCACGTAGGGTTAGGATGCATCCTTGGAGGCGGTTGAAGTAGCTTGCAAAGAAAGGAGCCGAGGGGCGGTGGCTAGGGGCCGGTTGGCCTAGGGTTGAGGCCGGTCGGCCCCACCTGGCGGCGCCTCGTGGTGGCCCTCCTCGTGGAGTTCTCTGGTATCCTCTAGAAGCCTCTTGAGTATTCATGATGTGAAGATTAGGCCGATTGACGTGGGTTCCTTCTCGTGGAAGATATTATTTCCTGAATTATTCTGATAACCCCCCTGCAAAATATAGATTCACCAAAACTCATGGAATTTTGTTAGTTGACACCCTAAACCTATGTTGGTGATCATTTATTAGCCCTTTATATATTTATTTTAACCTTTTATTATGGTAGATAACCATCGTCAACAATCGACAACTGGCGCGCCATATAGGGGCATTTCGGTGGATTTGCATCTAAGGGCTCAACAGACCTCCACAACATGATCTTCTCGACGGGATCAACCTTCATCTTCGGATCATGGATCTACGAGGCAGACGACCAAGGCAAGCTCCAAGGACGTCTCCTCGAGGATCAAGAAAACCAGGGAGACCTCACTCTTTCAGCAAGATTGACGAAAGAACTCGCCAGAAGGCTCTCACGTCTCGCAATGTCTGAATCAATTTAGGTTTTGCCGATGATCGAATTCAACCCAGACTCTGGGATGGGATCCACGTCGAAAACCAATCCAGTTTCTTTTCATGACAAACCAGTTTCTTTTTCAATGGGACTCCGGAACACAACTTCGATCCATCAAGAGATCAACTCAAGCTTACTTTGGAATTCTTCCATAAAGTTGGGCCCCTTCCCATTCGGACTCAACAACATGGCGAAGTCATGTCAGATTCTACTCCAAGAAGCAGCCGGATCGATGCGAGGGGTACCACTCACAGGAGCCTAAGAAGGCCTTGTATTGACCATGACTCCACAAGACTGCCTCGTCCACTAGCCAGGTTCTGTCTCTGGGAGTGGTGACTTCCGATTGGTTGATGAAGCAACGATTCTACCTTACCAAGAGAGAAGTATGCTCTACGACACCGACGCCTCTTCATAGACCGTTAACAACTCTAATGGCATAGTCACAGACGAGGGAGCAATGCATGCCTGAGAAGTGTTCAAGATTCAGAGACCACCTTTAGTTCCACCAAAAGCACTCGACGTTAAGCCCTCAGATGAATCAGAGTCCAACATATCGCCTAACGCTCCGGAGTATGATGGCGAGACTAAAAGCCAGAGACAAGCCAGAGAAAGAAGGAACAAACTAAAATAGAGACGTAGACATCGGGCCCAGCAACACAAAGAAGCTCGGATCAAGTACGAATCGGATATGGCCGAGTATAATAAGAAGAAATTAAAACAAGAAGCTAAAGAAAGGTGTGCAACTAGGATACACAATTCCCCGTATAACAAAATCTGAGAAGCACTAGAAGAACTCGAAGCCATCTCGCATCCCAATGAAGAACAAGAGCAGCTCTGAGAGGTCCTCCGGTCGATAGCCTTTAGAGCACATGACGGAGGGACCCGCTCAAGACTACCCACCAGATCAGCATCCCACAAACAAGAGAATCAAATTCAAAGGAGGTCTTCCAATTAGCTAAGCCTTGATCCTGGATCAAGCCGTCGTTGACCAACTCCCGTAGCTGATCCTCTGTGGTGCTTGGAACAGGCTAGACCTTCTCCGCAGCCCTCATGGCGATGAACTCCTAGTTCTCAATCACCTTGAGCACCTCTTCCTGTCCACCAAGACCTCCTTAGACTTGCTAGATGAACCCTTCTTGCCCATACATCGCTGACGCTCTCCTCTTACAAAAAGGGTGACGGCGACACGTGGACAATGGCAGCGATCGAATAGCGGCAACAACGGCGGCTGAGCTCTAAGAGAGGGCTAGGGTTTTGGAGACCAGCGACGGAAGGCAAAGAGCAAGTGAAGAAGAGAAGAAGGGAAAGAAATCATTTTATAACGGTAAAAACGCGGCCCAAATGGCCCATTAAGCCAACGGATCATTTCCACCTTTCGTGTATTAAATGTAGGACATGACCGAAGCGACGGATGGTGCGTGTTTTCACAACGAAAATGGCACAACGGGCAGATTTCAGACTTATCCGTCCATATAAAGTTGTTGCCGAATTGTTACAGCTCATACTAGTAAAAAAGAACTCGATAATTATAAGACATGCAGAAGAGAAAGCAGAAGGCTGCCAAAGAACCCGAATTTTCCAGAAACAACCTGGAAAATATTCAGAAGAACTCAGAAAAACTCAGAAGACAACATTCAGGCAAAATGTCCTTTCCATTACAAATGCCTTCGAAAGACACAAGATTACAGATCTTACAAGACCCAATAAACTCAGCACTATGACGAACAAGGTAGCAACGAGGAGCCCAAAAAGAACATGGTTCTGGAAACGACTACATTCTCCTAGTTGCTACACAGCAGAACACACTCTAATCGACTACATTGTTTTCTTTAAAGGAAGGGTGCAGTGCATCCAAGATTGGTGTCAGCGGCACAACAAGGCAACATGAACCAGGTAAGGCTCGCGGACATCAGTCTACCCAAGTTCGATGTGATGCTAGATCAGGTGCTGATCAGCACCGGACAATCACGAGGTAGAGTGGAAGAATCAACCCAGAGCTGCTGGATGAGGGAATGCGTCCCACATCACAAGACTTCTTCCACTTGTCAGCACGTACTACCTGGTACAATGCTGCTGCGAGATTAGTCTACCTCTAATCTCTATCACAAGACTTATTTCACCCGCTACAAGATATACAAGACCTACAACTCACGCCCGGGGGCTGCTCTACTTCACAAACTATCATATTCATGACTACAAGACTTCAAGATCTACACCAAGACTTTACCGATTTGCAGCAACTCACCAGGAGGGTATTCATAGGACAAGAAGCGACGTACATGGACCTAGTGCACCAACAAATCAAACCAAAAAAGGATTCAAAGAAGTGATAGAAAGCAATAAAGGAAAAACAACCACACATGAAGACACAGTGCTCGAGGAAGGTATATCCAGAAGAAAATGCCAACACTGTACAACTCGTGACTGAACAACATTTATACTCAACCACCACCTACCACCTACCCCTAATAAAAAGCAAGCTATATGAGAAATATGACAAAAAACCCACTATCCGAGTTCTTGAACAAAAGAACCCAGATACATGCTCGGGGGCTGCAGGGTATATATCCTCAGAAGAGTTTTTTTTTAGTTTTTCCAACGATCAAAATCCAAGACCCTCCAAATTTTTGTCCCAAATAGCAAAAGGCTCGGGGGCTACACTTAGTGAGTGCCCTTTTTCTTCGAAAAAGCGCATATCACTCAGGGGATTTCTTCAAGAAAAGACCATTTCAAGGCTTCTCTTTGAAAGAACCCGGACTAGGCTTGTTTCACCAAGTGAGGCTAGAGAAACAAGGAGGCTTTGCGGGACCCATAGGGTTCCCCAGCGATACGACTACAAGTCATGGGCCCTGGCCTGACACACGGACCGAAGCAGGAAGGGGTGCGGCAACTGTTACACCTAATCCGAGTAGAATAGACCAGACTAGCCGGACTCCTGTAGGAAAGTACCTTCTATATTCAGATCAGAACACCTTCTTTGGATCCGACTAGGATTGTAACCGCACCATAGTCTTCTCTATTGATATAAAGAGAGACTATGGGCACCCCTGTAACACAACACACCAATCAATCTAACGCAAAAGGCTAACACTGACTAGACATAAAGGCTATTACTCGATCACGATCGAGGGTCCAAACTAGTATAAATCGACTGTCTCTTACGTTCACCGTTGAGTTCCGCATCAGCCGAAACCTGAACAACTGTCCCGAGTACTCGCGTGACAGGCTATCGGTGGTAAAATATCGACAGTTTAGAAGGAACTATGTACCCTTGTTTGGTATATGTTTCTCACATGCCATGTCATGTGCTTGTTGTTTGCTTCAATTATCTAGGACATATGTACCCTAGTTTAATCCAACACATCCAATACCTTTGTCTATAGGTTGTCTCATCTTCAGAAATGTCTACCTTGCAAGGATCACCACAAAAGCATATGGATCTTGGCATACATCTAGGGAGCGGCTTTGGATTGTAGGGACTTTCGGTCATCTGGCCATAACTACAATTGAACAAATTTTGTTCTAATAAAAAAGCAAATAACAATTAACCCTAAACCTAGGGTTTACCATGTGATGCACAACAATGAACGCATACCTTGGTTTGCTACCTTTTTCACGCCTTGGGATCCTACGGTTGTATAATATATACGAATATTAAAAAGTGCATGAAACCCTAACCAATGATGATTCTTAGGTTAAAAAATACAACTAATATATACTGAATCGATGCGGAAAAAACTAGGAGGGGTGAGAGGTTACTTGCTCTCGAAGATCTACGGATCAAATCCAACTTTTCATGGTCTAATATGCCGATTCGTGAGGTAGGGCGAAGTGAGGAGCGAAAAAACCCGAAAGGGAGGAGGAAGAAAATGAGAAAGGCTCGGGCAGGAAGAGTGGCTGGAGGTTGAAAACAGGATCTTGGCGCCAAGACCTATGGCGCCAGGCTTGGCGCCAATAACAATGGCGCCAAGCTATAAGCCACGTCAGCTCCACGTTTGCGTCGGCGCAAGGACCTTGGCGCCAATTGCGTAGGCGTCGTGCCGTGTGACCTTGGCACCAATGATGATGACGCCAAGTTGGGGGGCTATTTTTTAAAAGCATTCCGCTAGGGGCACATTGGTGAGAATCTTTCGAAAAAAGGCTTAAAAAAAAGCAACACATCCGCGCGACATCCGGGAATGATGCTCCATGCCCCTACAGTTCGATTCCTTCCCTGCCCCGCTTCTTGCCCTTTTTTTTTCTTCCAATTCCAAAAAGAAAACTGTAGCTGCAGGCGCAGCACCAGGGATGGCCGACGACGAGCAGTTGGTGAGGGGGGCACCCACGGCTTGGACGCGGCGGTGTGGAACACACGCGTCGGCGGTTGCTGCGGGCCCAACGATGATGACGGCGACCTGGCGCTTGCGCCGCAGCCGCACGTGGGTTTTTCCACTCGACGGCGGCGGCTGGTCTAGACCGGGGTGTCCGCTAGGGTTTCATGGCCGGGGTGCGGACAACCTCATGAGCTGGGCCGAGCAGGGCGCGGGCGGGAGGTGTGCTGGGGGCGCGACCTCCGTGGGCACTACCGTTGTCGCCGGCACACAAGCGGACGGGAGTTGCGTGAACGAGCGCACAGGCGGCGAACGCTCGTGGCCAGTTCCATGCTGCCGGCCGCATCTGGCCGAAGGTGACCAAAAGCTGGTACGCCCCCCTTCCCCATACTTCTGGATTGTACATTCAAATCTCACCATTGCAAACCCTCGACGCCACAGGAGCCCAGGGGCAGGTTTCGGGTTCCGACCTCTGTCATAGATCACTGGCGTCTGCCAACGCTACCGGGATCAACTCGACTGGAAGCGCACGTGGGAAATTCCCTGTGTACCAAAAATCAAATTGTGTTGAATCCTACCTGTCAATTTGCTGATTTCATTCCTATTGTTTTTTAAAAATTACCAAAACTCTGACCTACGCTGTTGGTCAGAGAAATCCTCCTCTTTTAATAGAACTATGCCAACGATGAAGCCAACGGCCGGGCAAGCGGAGCCCTGCCTAACGATGCTAAGTATGTGGAGCCCCTCCTTAAATTTTTATATATAAATATATAGATTAATAAAGTTAAGTCGTCGTAGATTGTTGTTCAGCCCGTCCTAAATTTTTCTGGCTTTGCTGAACTATGCGAAGGATCCCAGGTGTTCCTCACTCTCGTACCGACTCCTGTCATTATCTCTGTATTCCCGTCATTCATCCTTAGGTTAGGCACCGTTTAGATGCCAAAAATTTTGCCAAAATTTTCAGATTCTCCGTCACATTAAATCTTTGAACACATGCATGAAGCATTAAATATAGATAAAAAAATAAAACTAATTACACAGTTTAGACGAAATGGACGAGACAAATCTTTTAAGCCTAATTAGACCATGATTGGACAATATTTACCAAATAACAACGAAACTGCTACAATAGCGTTTCGCCAAAAATTTTACCAACTAAACAGCCCCTTAGTTTCTGAATGTACGTTGAATTTATCATCACCCCCAAAATAGTCAGAAGTAACACCAACTGTAGCAGTCCTTGCCGGGGTTCTGGGATTCCAAATAAGAAAAAGAGTAGAATGCACAGTAGGTTCATTTCTAGGTCCATTAACTTTTGGTCGTGTGTCACTTAAGTCCATCAACTCTTAAACTATATTTCTGGGTCCATTAACTTTTGAGTAGAGTGCACCGGAGGTCCATTAACTTTTGAGAAAGTGTCATCTAAGTTCATCAACTCTCAGACTGCATTTTTGGATCCGAAACTTTTTAAATGGTTCACCTGAGGTCCATTAACTTTTGATGAGGTGTCGCGCCTATGCGCTTGATCAGAGGAAGTCGGATTTTTTTGGTTGAATTTGGATACACACGTCGTGTATCCTGGCATGCAGTTGGAATAGATTTTTTTGCTAATTTAATTTGTTTATTATTCTCCATATTTACCAATGACACGAACAAGATAATTTTTATTACTAATAATATCATTTGGCTTATAAATAATTCCGTCCGGACCTATGTATACTAAAATTTGTTGAAATAATCACCGGCATGTTCCGTCTCCGGTCAGGTTTTTTTATTACTAAAATCATCATTAAGACCTATAAATAAGTACGTCTAGACCTATGCGTAATAAAATTTACTATAAAATTCAGACCACGTAATTTATTGACCGAAATGAAACTCTTAGTAATAAAAAAAAGTTTGACTTGATACCGAACGCGCCACTACCAGTGACTATTACAACAAATTTTACTATGCATAGGCCCGGATAAAGTTATTTATAGGCCCAAATAATACTATTAGTAATAAAAACTACCTAGTCTGAATTTTGCAGTAAATTTTACTATGCACAGGCCTAGACGTACTTATTTATAGGCCTTAATGATAATATTAGTAATAAAAAAATCTGACCGGAGACGGGACATGTCAGTGATTATTACAACAAATTTTACTATACATAGGTCCAGACGAATTATTTATAGGCTAAATGATATTATTAGTAATAAAAATTAACTTGTCTGCGTCATTGGTAAATATGGAGAATAATAAACAAATTAAATTAGCAAAAAAAATCCAAGCAAGCTGCATGCCGGGATACACGATGTGTGTATCCAAATTCAATAAAAAAATCCGACTTCCCCTGATCAAGCTCATGGGCATGACACATCATCAAAAGTTAATGGACCTCTGGTGAACCACTTAAAAAGTTTAGGACCCAAAAATACAGTCTGAGAGTTGATAGACCTAGATGACACCTCCTTAACGGTTAATGGACCTCCGGTGTACCCTACTCAAAAGTTAATAGACTCAGAAATACAGTTTGAAAATTAATGAACCTAAGTGACATACGACCAAAAGTTAATGGACCTAGAAATACAGTTTGAGAGTTGATGCACCTAAATGACACACGCCCAAAAGTTAATAGACCTACGGTGCATTTTGCTCTAAGAAAAATTTCGTACCCAGCCAAAAAGAGTGAATTTCATTTATTATGTAGCTGCATGCATTTTACTAATTGCCATACATTGCTGGTATGTGGTGTAGGCTACAACTACAAGGGTAAATGTGCGAACAACTAATGGATGAGCATCTGTTCACTTTATTTATTTATAATTTTTATTTTATTGCAGTAATCCTGAATTCTAGAAATCTTTGAAGGAGTTTGGCCAGAAACGTGTGGTGAAGGAAGATCTCAAAGTAAGTTAAGTTGCAAAATTATTGCGCTACTTTGAGTTTTGAATTTTCTACATAAATTAGTAAATTATGATTATGATATTCTGCAACAATATGATTTTTTCAGAACTAAGAAAACGACTGAGACAATATACAATAGTGTTCTTGTTTGGAGTGAAGCTGAGGAGACATCTAAAAAGGTAAGCCAGTGACAGTGTTTGTCAAGGTTGATTGTTTGACATTGATAACTGTACCCTATTGATTTGTTTTAGTAGTAAATTATGATTATGATATTCTGCAACAATACGGTTTTTGCAAAACTAAGAAAACGACTGAGACAATATACAATAGTGTGACAGTGTTTGTCAAGGTTGATTGTTTCACATTGATAACTGTAAGCTATATATTTGTTTGTTTTTATGCTCATAGATTTATGAGGGCATTATTTTCCCACTTGTAGGTTACTGCAAATATCAAAGAAAAAAAATGTTTTCTGCTAAAGAAGAGGTAAGGATAAATAAATATCACTCTGATACAGTACAGACCATGATTTCTGTAAACGGGTATTCTTTGCCTTGATGAATTGTTGATAGGTAAAGCAGTTTTGGAGTCAAAAGAAGAAAGTACAAGTTGCATGGATGGTTCGCCTGAAGCTTCACATGAGAAAACTGAGGCACCCTCACATTCAGGTGCCACATCTGAAGATGCCACAAACAGCCATACATTGTTTACTGAGAAAAATGGGATGCATGTAAGAATAAGGTAGCTTTAAGGAGATTGTTCAACTTTGCTCCTATCTTTCTCATATTGGTTTTCTGTCTGAAATCCTTTTTTTTTCCTATAAAAGAGTGGAGGAATACACCAAGCCTGTTGTAACCAAGGGACAAGAGGTACCATCACAATGTTGTACAGATGTATTTGGTCAAAGCAATAATCTCTTTCTTGAATGTTCAAATCAACTGTATTTCCCCCCCCTATTTCGTCATATACAATATCTTTTTTGTTTCTGACACGTCTTTGATTTTTCTTTGTTTGTTCCTTGTAGCTTGAATGAATCTTTGCTTCATGAGCATCATCTTAGATTGGACGCGAGCAATGGACCCGTCCCCCCCTGACCTTTCCCTTCCTCCCCGCGACGACGGCGTCGCCGCCCGCCTCCCACCGTCGGACCTCCACCCTGGAGCCCTCCCACCCCTTCCTAGCACAGATCCGGGCGCCTCTTAACCTGATCTATCCATCCATGGGGCCAGCGAAGGACTTTCGGCGCTTCTCGGCAAGCCCACCTCTCCGGAAGGCGCCCCTGGATCATGTGCCTCCCCTCAGCCCAGCCCGCCGGAGGCCGCTCAGGCGCCGGTGGCCAGCACCGTCCCCTCCCCCAGTCCCTTTTCCAGCCTGACTGCGCCCCTGGCGTGGACGCAGCTGTCGGAGGACGAGGTCGTCGTCGAGGATGCCTTTGACAGTGAGGACGGAGATGAAGAAGATGACGATGATGCGGTTCCTACTCCCGCGGTCGACCGCCAACCTCTGCGGCGGGCACGCGGCGTGGGCACCGCTGTCGTCGACCGCGTCGCCATCTTCGCTGCGGCCAACTAGCGGTCCATCTTCGTGGCCGACAAAGTCCCTTTCCCCCCATGCTGCCCCCTTCCTTCCTGGTGGCAGCTCGGTGGGGCACTCCAAGGCTTGTCGCTGGGCAGACGCTGACCACGACGCAGGCAGCTTCGACGGTGAGCCCACTCCGGCTGCCACGCGCCCGTCATATGTGGACGCCGCTCGCAAGGCACTCCGGACCACGCCTCCGCCAGTGGGTGACTTGAACGCGGCGTAGGTTGCAGCCGCCGTGGAGGAAACTCACTCGCTGCCTGCTAGGGGGAAGCGGCGTCGTCGACGTAGGACCAGTGTGCCTGTTGGCCGTGGGACTCCGTCACCACAGGCCGCGCGAGTGCCCGTGAAGCGTCGCCTTGGCCCGTAGCAGGCATCAAGGGTCTTGGTGCATCAGCGCCTCAGCCCGCGGCCTTGGGCATCGGTGCCTAGCGCGTCTCGGCAGCCCCATCGAGGGCCCAATGTAGACTTCGATGGCTTCCAAACTGTCGAGAGTCGCCGCAACCGGCGCTGCCTGGGAAAGGCGACATCCAAATGCCGCCGCGCTATCCCGCTGGAGTTGGTGGGGCGTTGCTTCAACTGCCTAGCGCACGGTCACGTCGCCACCTAGTGCCGCTCCCCGTTCCATTGTCTCCATTGCCAGGGCACCGGCCATCGGGCCAGGGCGTGCAAGCGAGGTCGCTCCCCACCGCACACGTCGTCGTCCTCGGAGGCCGGGCATGGTCGGCGCGCCTCTACGCCGCGTCGCCTCAGTGGGCCGAGGCGACCATGCATGTCGCCAGGACGTCGTGCTAGGCCAAGCCAAGCACCACCTCCGTCGCCGCCTCCTTGCATGCAGCAACCAGCCACACCGCCGACGTCGCCGCTGCAACATCTCAAAATCATGCCGCCGGCATCAGCAACTCTGGGTGACACCAATAGCCGTCCCAAGGTCGACGTCGTCGTCATCTCCAGGAACGCTGGGCAAGTCCCGGCTGATGCGGACCTCTCCCTCGTTATCATCGCGCTCGTTGGTGGGAACCGGCCAGCCATCTCGTCGGATGAGGTTCGGGCGCACCTTTGTGCCTGGCTTGATTGCGCCAGCCGGGGTTCGTCCACACCGCCCCGTCACCATTGTTTCGATGTCGCTGCCGCTGATGGGTACGACCTCGGTGGTGCCCACGGGGTCGAGCTCGATGTGCCTGATCGCACGGAGTCCGCGCCGGACCCGATGCAGCCGGAGGCAGAGCTTGCTGCTCGGTTGTCAGTCGTGCCACTAGTCTCGCAGGCCATCAGCCCACCCAACGGTGATGATGAGGACAGTGCACCAACGATGGAGGCCCAGACTGCGCTGGCGGACACGCATTCGCCGCCACGTATGGTCCAGCTCAACTTCGCGGATGCTGAGGTGTCGGGGGTGGATGGTGACCCGGAGCTATTGTCAGGTGACAGGCTTGAGGCCCTCCCTTCGTCGCACACGACTGACATGTCGGCGTCTCACACATGGGCCCCGGACGCGGTGGCGCCTGCCTGTGCGACCGTGGCCGCCGTGGCTGCTGCACCTGCCACTGCGTCTACTGTGACCTCCGTCGATGATTTCATCTCGTCGATCTCCTCCAACCTCAGCACACCGATCCTGACGTCGCCCCCCAAGCTGAGGGTGTCTCAGGTGCCGGACTACAACGTCGTCCCCAGGTGCAGCACCAGGTTGGCTGACAAGCCGAAGGCGTCTATCCCTGAGGTCCGTGCCACAAATGTTATGCTCAAGAAGCTTGGCAGGGATGTGCCGCTGCCCACTTCGGAGGATTCCGGCGCACGTCGTTTTCGTGAAATGTTCTCCGGCCCTCTGTCGTCATTCACGAAAGAGGCCATGAGAGAGCTGTTCCCGGCACGCAAGCTGTTTGGGTCGCGGCACCGCCGTGTAGCTGCGCCCTTAGCCCCCTAAAGTCGCAAAATCTATCATCATGTAATCTTCTCTAGGTGTCGCGATTGTTATTTGTTGCAGGGTTACCTTTGTGCGGCCACGGTGTGCCGCTCACATTTTAGGCCGTCCGGAGTTTACTTTGTAACAAAAACTTATACTCCTTCTTAATGATATACATGCGATGCATAGTCGCGAAAAAAAATCTTTGCTTCAAAAAAAAACCTCAGCTACGGTGACATTCAGGGAAATTTGGCAACGAGACCCGTAAGGCATGTGCAACTTAACTGCATATTCTCTTTCTGATTTTGTTGCTGATGTCCAAGAAACAATCAAGCCAGTTCTAACTGCATATTCAAAAGTAACCCATGTCGTACTAACAAGAATTTTTTAGGGACTTTCAACCTGTTCGTTTGAGATTATCAGCCAAATCAGCCAGCCGGTCAGTAATATTTTTCTCTCACAAAAAACCAGTCAGCGGTACTTTCAGCCGGCCAGATCAGCCCAAGCAAGATTTTTTGTTTTTGCCCCCTTCCTGGACAACTATGATCTTGTTATGAAGACCCTTGCAAATATGCGACTATAGGGTATAGCACAGAATTTCTTGCTATATGAACTAAATCTTCTCTGGAGTACTGTAGCTGTTGTCTTCGCATTTTCTGACAGCAGTGAACTTGGTTCTTGAAGTGAAGAGTTTGTACCATGGAATTAGCCAATCCTAAATAGCTGTTGAGGTGGCTTATATAACAATTGATTAATGGAAGCATAAATTTCTCTTTATAGTTTTTATCACCAAATCAATTGTAATTATTGTTTCCGTAGTGTTAGCACGGGACTGTACTAGTCATATTTAAGCCACGATCGCTAGGATCGTATCACGTTATAGCCGTTGATCTTTTGCGAACCACGGCGGATTTCAGGCGCAGCCCTTGGCGCCGAACCCGATCTTCTGGTTGCCCACGTCGTAGATGACGGCGAGCGTCCTCTGCTGCGTGTTCCCAAGTATGCCCAAGTCCGCCTCGTCGTGGTTGGGCACGAACGCGAGGCACGTCTGGGACACATCGTTCCACGTATACAGCACGCCGCTGGGGTGCAGGTGCACGGTGGCGCCGTCGGCGAACACCAGCGCCACCGACGGTATCTGCACGGTCTCGTGGTCGGTGAAGTCGTAGCACGTGTCGAAGATGGTCGAGCTGGGCGCCCTCTTGTATCTGTACCTGCCCATGGCGCTTCGGAACGCCGACCGCAGCGCCGCGTAGGCGCGAGGGGGGAGGCGGCTGAACGCGGTGCCCGAGTCGATTATGGTCCCCGCCGCCGTCGCGAACACGGACGGGGGCACCTTGATCGCCCGGCCGGTGACCAATATGCCGGTGAGGTTGAGGTAGTAGGACGACGGGTCCTGGCCGGTCACCATCTCCGTGAACCGCGCGTTCGCAGGGACGGCCGCGGCTCCGCCGAAGGACAGGTACCCCGCGGCGCTCGGCGACGACGGAAGGCAGTAGGAGAAGCCCGCGGCGTACCTGGCCGCCACCTGCGACGGCAGCGACGCCTTCCCGCGGCCGAGGCCCAAGAGCCCGTCGACCTCGCCGAATGTCCCGGCGTTGCTGTGGCCGCAACCGAAGAGGAAGCCCCGGACCGTGTCGGCCGGCGACAGCGACAGCGTCAGCGTGTCGCGCGCGAGGTCGCCGACGGTGTACGAGTCGTCGTCGTAGGAGACCTCGTAGGGGCACTTCTTCCTGTCCGACGAGCAGTTGCGCGACGACGAGCCCAACTCCTGGCACTCCCGCGCGCCGCAGGGTATGGCGGAGTACGTCGACGACTTGGCGGGGTCGAAGACCGGGTCGTGCTGCTCGTAGCAGTCCGCGCACGGCTTGCACTGCACCCACGACTGGTCGCTGCCGGTGTCGATCTCCACCACCAGGTCCGTCGCCGGCGTGCCCAGGCGGAGCGAGGTGACGTAGTTGTTGGTGCCGAGAGATTTGCCCCAGTCCGCCAGCAGGGACACGCCCTTAGTGGGGTTGGGCGCCGCAGTTACAGCGGTGACCTTGCGGCGTATGGCGTCGACTCGGTCCTGGTCCCGGCGTAGGATCTCGGTATGGGACGGTGCGCCGCCGCCGCGTGACTGCAGCGGCGAGCACGGGCCGTGCCTGTGCACGACGGTGAGCGCCGACGAGCTGGGTGCCGCTGCATGCAGGACGAGCTAGTCATGTGACGCTTTCTTTCTTTTCGAATAAAATAGCCACACCTGTGAAGACACACGGAAGAAGTGCATAGGATGCATGGCAGAGTAAGCAGTAGTGAAGAAGACACTACCTGGTCCTTTCGTGGCCGTGCAGACCGTGTTCGGCAGCAGCGACTTGACGCTCACGACGTGCCAGCTCGTCGTCGTCTCGCTTCCCACGCCGGACGCCGCCGCCGCCGCGGCGAGACGGTGAGGAGAGGCGAGAGCGGCGAGCGCGAGAACAGCCGCGAGGCAGCAGCCGGGGAACATGGCAGACTCCATAAGGTCTGTGCCTCTGTGATGCTCCAAATGACGCTAGCTGCTCCGCACGCTGCGCTTATAAAAGCGCTGGCTGTCCCGCAACAACTCCCTGCTCTCATGCATCCACTGGCCGTCGCCGGCGTAGCGTCAAAGTCGTCGCCGCGCCGCTCCGGGGATCAGGTGGTAGTGAGTGTGCTCCAGCACCGCGAGCCAAAGCAACGGCGAGGGCTAACGCTCCTACTAAACTAAGCACTGCCTTTATTGACTTCTAACCACGCCTTTTGCTGACACCACACCTGATAACTAATCCAATCGATGATCCTTCTCTTCGTCACGATCGTATAAAAGGCACAGCCAGGCAGGCCTAGATAGGAATAGGATGACGTGCAGCCACAGATCCACAGCCTGTTCGCTTGAATTTTCAGCCGTTTATTTTCAGTCAACCAACAGTGTTTTTCTCTCATAACAAAACTACTTTTAACCGTTTATTTTCGGTCAAGCGAACAGGCTGCCAGTCCTTCGACGTGTCTCGTCAGGGAGGCATGTGTGTGGCCTCTGCGGCTTTGCCCGTGTACGTGATTGTTGGATGCTAGTATATACTACTCCTTCAGCACACCTAGCGGCTAGTGCATTCGAAGCTTCGGTTTGGCAGAGCGCAGAAACGAGAAGCGAGAGAGGCTACCGGCAAGTGCCTAGGAGGCTAGGACTAGCACACGGCATCCACGTTGCTGGGCGAATATACTAGTGCGTGGAAATAGGCTGTTTAATTAGCATTTCTTATTAGGAAGTAAGCATCATTTCTTATTAGGAAGTAAGCACCATGTTGCATAGGGAGGAGAACCCACTAAATCTGCCAAAATTGACAACTTCGATTGATACGTTGAACCAAGTGTGGACACCAAATCATTATTATGTAGTAACAGATGAGTTAACAGTAAAGGCACAAATAAGATCTCATTTCACCATACTAGTCATGGCCATTGTTCATAGTTTTGGATGACATGAATATGTACACCAACAATGACCATGTTTGCTTAGCTAAAAAGTCATGGCTAAAAGTACCGATCGATGATTTGTTGTAAGAGAAAAACACTGTTCGTTGGCTGAAAAATACAGCTTATAACCCAAGCGAACAGGGCGAATGTAAACCATATTATGATTGCCATTCATTGCTAGTACCCATAATTATATATTTTAGTGCTTAGTCCATAACTCCTAGATGTAGTTTACTAGATGAGACCAAAATAGATATCCAATCAACAACAATTAGTTTTCCCCCTTCAATTTTATTTCCTTTTCTTCTTAACTATATTTTACATGTGGTTGCAACTTCTATAATAATATGTATAATGATATAGGAATGACTTACAATGATCAATTACCAAAATTGGTACAAAAGAATTTTTTCTTCCTAAAGTATATCAAACGGTTAGCAGTTCTTTTAAGAACTCCGGTAAACAATTGATTTTCTTCTTCCATTTTATTTCTTTCATTAATTATAGAGATTACATGTGACGATTCTCTTCTTTAACTTTGATCCGTGAGACACGTGGCTCAGTCATTGTGCACCCATACATTTCATCCTTCGCTGTTGGCATGTTTCTGCGCCTAGGCCTACTCTAGTAATCTTAGCACGAGCAGCAATGGCAATAATTTCAATCCCACCATGCAGGGTGTAGGGTCCACACGTATACCAATTCGAACTTCTACACAAAGAAAGACATCAGATCATTTTTTTTGCTTTCCATCAAACCTTTCGAACGAAAATAAATTTAACCTGGTGGCCATAACAAAGTGATTGCGGACGTCAGCTTCTACCAAGAGTCCACGATGATCGTCGTCAAAAGTCGGTGACCAGCTGAACGAATGGTAGTACTCCCTAAATTATATAAAAAAATACTAACACTTATGAGCCAAATAAGTATCGTTAGATCAGTTATGAAATATATTTTTATAATAAATTTATTTCGAGACATAAATGTTAATATCTTTTACTATAAACTTGGTCAAAATTGATATAGTTTGACCGGCACGCTTCTCATAGTTGCATATTCATTGGGACGGAGGGAGTATGTAACTACAACAGAGGCACTGTTTACATAGTAAACCAATAACTGCTAATGAAACATAATGTTAAACGAACCATGTGTCCCTCAAACAAATCTTTCTTTTTTGAAAAATTAGCAGGAGCGCTGCTATATCACGTAAGAAGAAGAGCATTTCCAAGTACGTTAAGCAAAAAAAAAACTAATAACACGATTTGACAAAAAAAAAGTTTAGAGCACGCTACTTCTTTCATCACTAAGCAAAAGATTAAAGATAAAATAGAGGCACAACCATATGAACACCGGCACACCGCGTTGTTACAGTAGCTTGCTATCTATATTTAACTGGCTACTAGGTTGGTAACAAAAAAATGCCCCAAGATTTATCCTTGAACTCTTCGATCAGGATGTGGCAGTTTACCTGTCTCTGTCCTGGTTGCAGTTTTTAGCTTCACGTTAGCATTCAAGAAGCATCAAGTGGTGCAGGGTGAAAAACTTTGTTTGCTCTTGAGTCAAAACATGGTTGTGTGTTCGATACTTGAGCAGTAAGGAAGCGCCACATTGGTGCTTCTTGCATCGATATATGTAATTATTCCATCGTTGAATAATGGAGCATGATGAGAGTGACTGCATTACACAGATTTGGAACTTGGAAGGATAAGAAAGGATATGCATCGATGCTGGTTTATTTCCACGAAGCTTCGATGCAGCAGGTCCTCATCAGCTGATCGAGCAAATTAGTACGTACTACAGGCTCACCGTTCTATCCACGCCTGAGTTCGCCGTCCACTCATATGACCTGGCGATCGATCGGTCACTGTCACCGGCAGATGGATCTGAACATTATTCGCCGGCAGCAGAGCGAATAATGAGCGATCTACGCCCCGTTTGCCTGTGCTTATCAGCACTTATTAGTCATATATTCAGCAGTGTTTTTCTCTCGCAATAAATCAGCTTCAGCTAGAATTAACCAGCCAGAAACCATCCAGCAAACATGGTGCTAGCTTTGGACTAGGCCTAGCTAGGTGCGTGTTTCTATTAGTAACGCTGGCACATTAAGGGCGCCCTCAACGAGAATTCCAAATCGCTAGCTGAGCAAAATTAGACAAGACGCGTTTGGATGTGGAAGTGCTGCACAAAACAAATTAAAGTAGTACTAGTACTCTACTGCTTTAAGTCGATCGAATACATAAATGCATACGAGCATGTGCAGTTTACAGTACGTGCACAAAAACAGTTTCATTGTAACATGTAGCTATTTCCATTTAGGCCTTGTTTAGATCGTAATTTTTTTTAGAAAATGATACTGTAGCACTTTTTCGTTGTTATTTGGTAATTAGTGTCTCATCATGGTCTAATTAGGCTTAAAAGATTTATCTTGTGAATTTCATCTAAACTGTGTAATTAGTTTTATTTTTATTTATATTTAATGTTTCATGTATGCGTTCAAAAATTCGATGTGACAGAAAATCTTGAAAAATTTTAGGAACTAAACATGCCCTCGGTAGACATCAGGGAGGCAGTTGAAGAGTGAATAGTTGCAACTGGTAGCCGTTTGAGCCAATTCTCACAGTGCCTTTGGAAATTTTACCTCCCTCGCTAAGGGAAAATTTTCAATGGCACAGATTCAAAAAAAAAAATCAATGGCACTATGGGAATGGATCTAGCCGTTTGTGCACTTCAGTTCAGCTACCTTCTAGTACTACTTAAGTCACTCTATAAATCTTAGGAGCATATATTTGTGTGTTGATATGAACCTTTAATTTTATTCTGGCACGTGTTTAGTTCCTGCTCTGCATAGAAACCAATATTGATATACAGGCAGCAGAACGATGTATTGATTGATGTGCCCCTGGACTGATGAAGTTTTACTCTCTAGCAAAATGTTGCTGCAATGTAGAGTGCATATAGTGGAGTTCGCATTTCGGCACCGAATGAAGTAACACGCGTCGAGGCGAGGCACCAAGTTTGCATTGGTTCCTAGTACTAGTACATCTAGTGCTCACCAAGTTTGCAAAGAGAAGACATGCTCCCTCCACCACGAAAACATGTCATTCTAGCACAGTGTCACGTTTTAATATCTTAAGTTTGATCAATTATAAATTAAAAAGTATCAATATTTATGATATCAAGTAAATATCATTAGATTAATTACAGATTATATTTTCATAATAAATTGATTTAGAGCCATAAATATAAATACTATTAACTAAAAATTTGGTCACACGTGAACTACTTTTTCTGGCACACAAACCATAGTTATATTTTCCTGGACAGAGGGAGTATATACAGTAGCCAGCTAGCTCGAATGCGAGATTTCTGATCCTATTGGTTTCTAGTACTACCTTGCAGAACGAGCTAGTCAGTGTGACAACGACTGAACGAGAGATCCATGCATATGCACGGACGAGAGCTATCCGGTCCATATCTTAGCTAAGCTAGTATAGCTTGTTTGCCGGAACGGAGACGCAGAAGTGGAAAGTGGGGGTGGGGATGATGGATCATGTATGTCACTATCACATGTCAGGCATGCTTTAACGATGGACTGGGATTTTACGCAGAGATTGGTAATGATGGGGATGGTTGCTCGATCCATACAAGGATGAAGAAAGGGGCACCATTCATCCCTTTTGCCAGAGCGACTTGGATCAGGAGCTCCAAAAGGATTGCGTGGGTCGGTCGACCCATCTAGACAAGCGCGCGCGCAGGCTAGCGATCGAGTGGAACATCTGCTTCATCGCACACACCGGCTGCCTACCAAATCGAGACGGGGGCCGGCCGGGGTTCCTTCCTATTCTCATCGAACTGACGAAGGACACGGGCCACATGATGATGGTCATGCCCACGCATCAGCCGTGCATGTTGACATTAGCCGGTTGCCCCCCTTGCCCGACTGCCCAATGGCGTGCGGCGGCATGACCGGGGAGGTGCTCGCTGCCGGCGGACCTGCTGCTCGTCGCATTCGCGTCGTCTTGGCCCTCCGCGTCCGCTTCCGCGCCGTCAGCACGGGCTGCGGACAGCATCGAGCACTGCAAGGTGCTGGATCGAACCGATCATGGGTCGTCGGGTCGGAGTAGCCATCGTTTCTATGGATCGGTTCCACGAACCGCTGGAGTAAACCGAACCACCCCCATCTTTAATGCAAATGCAACGACGACGCTCCAAGTTTGGGAGATGATAGTGGGACCGCTGTGTGTGTACCGTGGTGGGGTTTATGGGGTCCACAACTCCACGTGGACGTAGCCCCAAGCCTCCAATGCATATCGTCTGCGACTATTTATCCCCCGGCCTCGTCCCCTCCCCCACTCTTCTTCAATCTTCATTCCTTCGGCCCCGTTCGGTTGAGCTGATAAGCCAGCTGAAAAATACTGTTGGCTGATTTGTTGTGAGAGAAAAATACTGTTCTGACTGAAAGCTGAAAAAGACAGATTATAAGCCGGGTGAACGGGCTCTTCACTCGATCGTGCTACCTCTCTCTCTCCCACATTCTCAAATCCTATTACTCTCCATCCTAGCTTCCTTGGTCCAGCGCGCGTCCGGCCGTCGCTCCCGGCAACGAAGAAGAGAAGCGCCTCTCTTCCCACCGGTACGGTGAGTGCTCTCTTCCTTCTCGGATGAAAACCCTTTCTCTGATCGAAACAAAGCAAAAGCAAGTGAGGGTTTTTCGTTCCTGTCTTGTGTTCAAACTCAAAAGGCGGACCATCTCTTTTTCCAGTACTTGTTCATGTTTGATTCAGATGGAAAAAAAATGTTTGTTTGTTCCCCATATACATATATAAATTCACTCACTCATTTGTTCCAGTACTTGTTCATGTTTGATTCAGAGATGAAGGTGTTCTTCACCTTCCAATGGGTCTGTTTCTGGTCACTGTCCGCCTGCCATCAGTTCACCATGACATATTTGGAAGCCAACCTGCCCAACCTCAAGGAAGCTGTGTGATCCCCAGTTACCTGTTTACAACATGGCGATCTTCCCAATTCATGTATCTTCAGGATTACTGTAAGTATCATGTATTATTTTTTGGCCTCTTTGTGCTCATTTTCTTTTTTATTTGGTATGGGAAAGGTATTTATTGTATGAAGCAAAATCTGTCACTAATAGAAGCAAACTGAAACTCCACAAATCATGAGAGAGATGGCGTAGAAAGTGAACTTACCTTTCTTTTTCTTCCAGAACTTGGCAACAACTCACATTAAAAATGTAGTAGACCATTTAAGGGGCCTTTTTTTTTTGGCATTGCAAATTATGTGGAGCAAACATCACAATCATGCTATATGACAGGTACAAAATGGAAACACGTCGAGGAGAAGATTTATGGCACTGGACATTGGTCGTTCAAGCATTAGTAGTGCTTCATAGTGACTTACCAATCATGTGACTCGCCTAAGTACTGGTACTTGGTGGCACTCTTCCGGGGTGGCAGGCCATAACCGGCACTGCTACTCCCGGCTTGGTGTACACTACCCTGCAAGTAGCAGTGTAGCACAGCATACTGCCTCCACACAGAACAGATGAACAGGTCTGATCCAGAGACTACAGTTTAGTTTGTGTCACATCGGATGTTACATGAGGTGTTCGGATACTAATAAAAAAAATAAATTACAGATTCCGTCAATAAACCGTGAGACGAATTTATTAAGACTAAGTAATCCGGCATCAGTACATGGTACTGTAGCTTTACTGTAGCACCATATTATCAAATCATGGACTGATTAGACTTAAAAGATTCGTCTCGCAAATTAGTCGTAATCTGTATATTTAGTTTTGTAAATAATCTGTATTTAATACTTCATGCATGTGTCTAAACATTAATAAGGACTAAAGTTTAGAGGTGGGAACCAAACACCCCCGGATGGGAAAATTTAACCTTGTTACGTATTAAATTGAGGAACAATTAGGAAATCTGCTGGCTGAAGATTAACTGAAGGAAAATGATGTCATCATAAATTTGCTCTATAATATTAACTAAGGGTAAATATGAACAAAAAATTGAGCAGAACACCTGTATGCTTTAACAGAATAGTTGAGGTCGAGATCTGTTTGAGGTCGCCGCCGGGGGAGAGGAAGAGGCAACGCGCGGCGGCCGTCCGAGCCGGTCGCATGGCAGACCGCCGTCGGGGGAGAGGAAGAGGGACGGCTCGTCCAGGCGGGCGGCCGTCGGGCACTATTCACAGGAGGATGATGGCGGGCTACGGAGACACCACGCCGCCAATGTGGAAGGCAGCGACGGACGACCATAGAATGAGGACGGCGACGGGTGCAAGATCCGGGCTGGGCGGCGCAGCCGCCTCGGGAGGAGAGGGAGAAGTTTTTGGAGGCAGAGAAGAGGGAGGCGGTAGTGGAGATGGGACCGACCGGCGATGGCGTGGTGCGGCTCTGGCACAGAGGGCGAGGAGCGCGCGGGGAAGAGGGAGGCGGCGCCGGAGATGGGGCCATACGGCGGCGGCGGGCGAAGCTGTACGCGCTGAGGGGGGTGGGCGATGTCAGCGAGGTGTTTCCCTTTTTTTCCTGAACGCGACGAGGTTTAAGACTTTAAGTTGAGAGAGGCCGGGTTGGCGCCGAAGTCCTTGTTCGCTTGTCTTATTGTCCTGATTTATCAGCCAAGCCAACAGTATTTTTCTCTCACAATAAATCAGTGAACAATACCTTTTAGCCTGGCTTTTCTGGGAGAGGCAGGAAGGCACAGCCGTACAGGTTGGATGGAGGTAGCGAGAAACAAGTGGACGGCT
Source organism: Saccharum hybrid cultivar R570 (assembly GCA_038087645.1). Lineage (NCBI taxonomy): Eukaryota > Viridiplantae > Streptophyta > Magnoliopsida > Poales > Poaceae > Saccharum > Saccharum hybrid cultivar. The sequence continues at coordinate 1,074,867 of JAQSUU010000365.1, read as the reverse complement.
GTGATTGAAGAGCTGTAGATAAACAGTGTAACAGTGATCCCAGGAAGAGAAACTAAGGATCTTATGATATGATACGATGTTCAATGATGGTTGTTGTATTCATGAATGATGGTTTTTTTTAAAGAGATGGTTATCCGGGGCATTTCCAAGAGTATCCAATATTTTCTTTCTAAAAATATAAAGTTTTACGACTCCTAAAAAAGTATTGAAAGGAATAAAGAAAGTCATCTTCAAGAGTTTTTAATAATCCACTCCTAAAATATAGAAGATAATTTTACATCAGGAATCCTATACTATTTCTAAATTATCCAAACCATTTTTATATATTCTTTCTCTATTGTACATTTGCATCAGGAATCCTTTCTTACACTCTTCCACCTTTAGATTGGCCGACAAACACGCGCGGGAGAGAAGATACGCGCGACTTAGAAGCGCGTAACTTTACGCGGAACAGGATGACTTTTCCAAAGTTCTAAAATATTAGGAGGATGGATTAGGAATTATTGGAAAAGAGTTTTTTTCTCATCTTGCTAAAAACAAGGGATTAGGAAGGGATTCAGGAAACTATGCTCAGAGTTAACGACTACATGAGCGAGAAGCGCAGACCCTTGCAGCTGAATCCTACAGGGGTTTAGAGTACAAAAGCTAATTACTCACTGTGTTATTTGCTACTATCAGAGGCCTCAGGACCCTTCCTCCGGCATGAGCCCACAGAGAGCACTCTCAGACCGCTGCGTTCCTTTTCCTCCGGATACACCATAGGGTCAAGATCGCCAAAGTGTGGGCCATCTTGGTTTCCTGACCTGTTACCGATGGGAACCAATCTTCAACGTCAATAGCCTCATCTCACTGAGAAGGCCTCAGATTCTCACAACTGCGGTCAATGTATTCAACTGACGTACTGTACTTTGTACGTAATCCACTCACATCGATAAAAGGTTCCAAGTACCTGAGGTACTTCTTTTTATTTACCTTTGATGAACCATAAAATTCTCATTGTAATAAGTTTGGGCATATATATGTACTCTTAGAATTTAGAGTCTGGGGTATGTATTATTCCATCGATGAATAATGGAGCATGATGAGAGTGACTACATCACACAAATTTGGAACTAGTTAGCCTAGGATAGGACATAGGAAAGAATAATGGTGGGGGTAGTGGTTGCATTGATGCTGGATTTCCACGAAGCTTCCTGCTCCTCACTGGCTGAGCAAAGGCTCGATCATCGTTCCATTCCCGGCAAGAGTTCCCCGTCGACTCATTTGATACTCGAGTTCCATTCCCGGCAGATGATATATCTGTCTATCTGAGCATTATTCGTTGGCAGTAGGGCGAATAGTGAGCGATCTAGCTACGGGCCTAGGAGGCTAGGAACGTGTTTAACTAGTCGCTCCATTACGTACATTAACCCCAAGACTAATCACTACCTCCATGCAAAATTAGACAAGACGTTTGGACGTGGAAGTGCTGCACAAAACAAATTACATTCCGGTCCAGTTTATAAGGTACTATAATCTTACATGCCACAGTTTCCTAAATTACAATTTGCTCATTCATTTATTTTGTATTATATTATATTGGTCATAAACTTATAATTGTTAGTTAGTATATTTTGTTGTAAATATAATTGTAGTGTTAAGTTTGTATTATAATAGTTGAAAAATGTTGTCAAAAATTATTGTAAAGTTCGACTATGTGCGCGTTTTACAAGCTGGACTGGAGGAAGCACTTCTTTTCGATCAAATACATGCACAAAAACACATTTTTCACAGCAACATGTAACTATTTCCTTTAGGCAGCAGGGAGCTCTAGTTGAAGAGTGAGTAGTTACAACTGGTGGCCGTTTTTCCAGTTGATAACGTACTTAAGTCACATTCTAAATCTTATTAATTATACATGTGTTTAGATATGGACACTTAATTTTTTTCTGGCACGTTTAGTTCCTGCTTTGCAAGAAACCAGTGTTGATGAGATTCATCGGAGTACAACGATGTATTGACGTGCCCCCAAAGGACCGATGAACTTTTTACTTTGTAGCAATAATGGTGATGCAGTGCAACTACACAGCGTCGAGTTCCCATTTCGGCGCCGAATGAAGTGACATGTCGTGTGGCACCAAGTTTGGTGCTTATCATGTCATCTTTTATAAGATACAATTTGATATAAAAAAATTAACATGATCCTACAAATTACACTTTCATCGCTTATTTATTTTATTATTTTATATTCCCTATTATATTTATAAATTTATAATAATAGCTCTAGTAATATTTAATTATAAATATAACCATATAAAGTTTGTATCATATAATTACGAACTATTAGCTAAACTATTGGTCAGATATTTTTATGTTTAAATCTTAATATATGTATACGCTTTATAAAAGAGATTGGAGATAGAGTGCTCATAAGAAACCACAAATCAGTAATGAGAAACAATTATTTTTTAAAAAAATATGCACGTATGATTAAAATTACGTACTCGTAACTAAACTCTCTTCATCGATCGAAATCATGGACCGATTATTTTTCTTGACACCAGTGCCATGAACAAAGCAAATTAAACTAAAGCGTTAAAGTAATCACCATGTCTGAAAGCGTCTTGTTTTCTTGACTGGAGGGAATAATGTAGCTACCTAGAATGCTAGTAGATTCCTGGAGTACAGTACTTTGCAGAACGAGAGGTCGATGCGTGCACACGGACAAGCAGAGCTATCCTTCAACTGTTGAACAAAATCTCCTAGCTAGCTTTATCTCCTAGCTTCAATTTTCTTCCTCTATTTAAAGCCTCGCCCCTCCCACTGCGCTTCATCATTCCTTATTAGACTACCCGCGGTGGGATACTCTAAAGCTTTAGAGTATGAATATATAGTAAAAACTGCTGCACTAGGTACTCTAAAATGATACTCTATCATTTCTCTCACTCTATATTTAGAGTAGTACAGTGCTTACTCTATAGTGTGCAGTGGCGGACCCCACTAGCTAAACAAAGGAAAAAATGTTATAACGCACAAACTAAAAATCCAAATTAAATTTCGATTGCACCATTAAATTCGTCTCAATAAATCCTTCAAAACTATATCACACATGGATATATTTAGATAAAGTGACAAGTGGGTCCCACAGTGGATAGAGATGATATAGAGGATGGATGGGTGCGAGAGAATTGAGTATAGAGAAGAGAATCTCACTGACTAGAACGTATAGAGGATGAATATAGATGTGCATGAGTGCGGATAGCCTTACAATCTCAAAATCCTCCTTCTTCCCTGGTCCAGAGCTCGTCCGGCCGTCGCTAGCTAGCTCCCGGCGACGAAGCGAAGCGCCGCCTCTCTCTCTGTCCCACGCTCACAGTCCCACCGGTGAGTGCCAAGCCCTCTCTCTTCTAAGACTAACCGCAGTGGGTACTCTAAAACGATACTTTAAAGCTTTAGAGTATGAATATAGAGTAAAAACTGCTGCACTGGGTACTCTAAAACGATACTATATTCTTTCTCTCACTCTATATTTAGAGTAGTACTATGCTTACTCTATACTCTATAGTGGCGGACCTCACTAGCTAAACAAAGGAAAAAAAATATTATAACTCACAAACCAAAAATTCAAATTAAATTTTGATTTCACCATTAAATTCGTCTCAATAAATCCTTCAAAACTAGATCACACATGGATATATTTAGATAAAGTGACAAGTGAGTCCCACAGTGGATAGAGTGGATAGAGGATGATATAGAGAATGGATGAGTGCGGGAGAATTGAGTATAGAGGAGAGAATCTTGCTGACTAGGACGTATAGAGGATGAATATAGAGGTCCATGAGTGCGGGTAGTCTAATCAGATGATTTGTGTGGTTTGCGTCGTGGAGAGATTTGAGTCCGTTTCCTGGCTGATGATCAGAACTGAACCTTCACTCCACAAGCAAAGCAAATGGTTTTTCGTTCTTGTTCTGTGTCAGAAACACAAAAGTCGGATCGTTTGTTAGGCCCCGTTTAGTTGTGAAAATATTTGCGAAAAAATTTCTGTAGCATTTTTCGTTATTATTTGGTAAAAATTGTCTAACCATGAGTTATTTTTTTGTAGCACAAAACTAGGTTCAAAAGATTCGTCTCGACATTTACAGACAAACTGTACAATTAGTTATTTTTTTACCTACATTTAATGCTTCATACATACGTCTAAAGATTCGATGTGACAGTTACTATAAAAAAAAAATTGGCACTTTTTGACAATCTAAACAAGGCCTAGTAGAACATATAAGCAAGGAAAGGAAATTAAAAAACTGTCTATTCTCGTACCCGTACCCGTACTTGTGTGTTTTTTTGAGAATTGAGATGCATGGACGTGTGTCACTGAAGGTTTCACGGCCTGTTTAGTTCCCAGGAAATTTTGTAAAATTTTTTAGATTTTCTGTCACATCGAATCTTTGGACACATACATGAAATATTAAATATAGATAAAAAATAAAACTAATTACACAGTTTAGACGAAATGGACGAGACAAATCTTTTAAGCCTAATTAGACCATGATTGGACACTGATTACCAAATAACAACGAAAGTGGCTACAGTACCATTTTACCAAATTTTTGACAACTAAACCGGCCAACTCGATCGGATGGAAAGCAACAAGAGGTCGGTCGAATGGGTGTGTCAGTGGTCACTGTGCGCCTCCTCCAGCAGTTCACCAGGGCAGCTTTCAGAAGCACCCTGGCCGTGCCAGACCTCAAGGTATGTACCCGCTGGTGCAATTAATTAATTAATCAACTTCCTTTACTAAACACCCTTGACACCATTCGTTCATGATGAAATATTATTATGATTACTATACGTGATCACACACAGATCTATCCATCCCTGATTAATCCCCATTAATTTCCTGCATCTGCCTGCATGCAAGCACAGCTCCTGACGCCCGCGCAGGCCTGCAACACGAGCGCCCTCCAGAATAAAAATGGCAACGCCAAAAATCCGCGCGGATAGTGCCTTCTCTCGCCCGCGCCCGCGAGCAAAATCTCATGCCCGCGCCCGCCACCCGCCACGGGTAGCATTCTGTACCCGCACCCGCTATCCGTGGGCATGTCTTGCCCGCGGGCATGCCCGCCAGCACGGTGGGACAGCGACCTGCACGGCGGGGATGACGGCATAGGTCGGAGGCTCGGAGGCTCGGAGTGGGGAGGCCGGCGGCCGACGTCGGAGGTTCGGAGGATGGCGATCGGCGTCGGAGTGCGCTGGATATGGAGAGGAGTCGTGCGTGGAGACTGGAGAGGAGGCGTGCGAGGCCGTCGGAGTGCACTAGATCTCGGAGGAGTCGCGCGAGTGGGGGGAGGTGCCGCGACCGCGAGTGGGACTGTGGGAGCCTCGGAGCGGGCAGGCCGGCGTCCGCTAGTTGTCGGAGTAGGGCGGTCGGAGGCCGGCGTCGGGGTGGCGCGAGTGGGGGAGGCGCGACGCCCCGTGTGGAGGAGCCGCGCCGACGCCGCGAGTGGAGGAGCCGCGCGCGATTGCGAGTGAGGGAATGGGGAGGCCGTCTGGGGGAGGTGCACACCGCGGGCGGAGGAGCCGCACTCGCCAGCTCGCCGCGACTGGAGGAGCGACGCCGGTCGCGTGGCCGAGTGGAGGCGTGGAGCGACGCCGCGAGCCCGCGAGTCGCGTGGAGACCGCGACCGGGAAGAGGGAGGCGCGGGTCGCGTGGGTGAGGGTGACGGCAGCTGCGGGATTGGGGATTTTGGGATGGGAGTGAAACCCTAGAAGCTGACTGTTGAGGTTATATGCTCTTCTGCAGTGGCCCCCACATGTCAGTGCGGGTTTCGCGGATATGCGGGTGCGGGCATACTCTTTTTTTGCCCGTCTACAAATGCCCGTCGGGCACAACTCTATGCCCGCGCCCATGTCCGCAGGCACATGTTCACGTCCGTATCCGCGTCCACCGGGTCAGGTGCCCGCGGGTACACGGGTTTTTTTCCTGCCCGTTGCCACCAGAACACCGCGGTGCTGGCGATGCTGCTCAAGGGCCGCGCCCTGGTCCACCGGGCGCTCGCCTGCGTCGCCCTCGCGTCCGCCGTCGCCATCTACTGCGTCCTCACCTGTTTCCTGGGAGTGAACCTGGTAACCGCCCCGAACGACGACCTCCTCGTCGTCAGCGTCATGTCGGCCATCGCCTTCCTCTTCTTCGCCGTGGTCGACGCGAACGCCGCCCTGGTGCTGCTCCGTCGAGATGGAGGGGAGGAGTGAGCCGGCCGGCCGCTAGGCACCGGCAACTGACCGGCAGGATAAGCAGAGCAACCGATTAAGCTGCCTCGTCGTCGTCGATCAGGATTCAGGAGCTGAGTTATCGTAGTACGTAATTTGTAGTGTTTGTGATATCTCATCTCATGATGTAATGCATGAGTTTGATGAGTACGTATGGGTTGGCTTGTAAGACTATATTATGGACTCAATTAACCAGTGCAGGCCATGTATGAGCATGTCATATGTTAGACCTTAATAAGCATATATGAGCAGTTACGTCCTCCGTCGGTATAATATTTGGTGAAATTGTCATGAATGGTGTTACTTTTCTTGAGCCGATGAGCTTTATTTTACGTTGTAGTACTATCAGGATAAACGAAAATAAAAAAATATAGCTCACGAAACTCAGGCACGGGGATTTGCGCACGCGCGTCCATGGGCCTACAACGGATCAGCTCAGCAGACAAAAACAAAACGACCCATGAAACGGAAGTTCTCTTTCCTCAAAAAAAAAATGAAACGGAAGTTCTCCACATCAGCCGCGCGCGCGCAGGTCGGAGTTCAGTCGCCCGGTGCCGGCGCCGCGGCCCGGCCTTTCTCTTGCCAAGCTCGCGTGGCACGTACCAATATTTATTTGCTTTTTTTTAATAAAAAACGCAACCAGAGGGGAAGATGCCCCCAATCGTTTTTCATTAAAAATGTCCTACCACTGAGCTACAAGCTCATCTGCTTACTTTTTTATCATCGAATGATGGTGCACAAGAGGCGTGTGTCATTTTATTTAGAGACTACACTAATATTTAATTTCCCATGTAAATCCTGATAATTTTGTTGGAAAACGTGCAAAGACGGACGTTCTTTGTTAGGAAGTGTTTAGTTCCCACCTAAAATTTTTTCACCCCATCATATCGAATGTTTGGACACATGCATGGAGTACTAAATGTAGACGAAAAAAACTAATTGCACAATTTGATTGGAAATCACGAGACGGAACTTTTAAACCTAATTAGTCCATAATTAGCCTTAATAGCTACAGTAACACACATGTGCTAATGATGGTTTAATTAGGCTTAATAAATTCGTCTCGCGGTTTCCAGACGATATATGTAATTAGTTTTTTAATTAGTATCTGAAAACCTCTTCTGACATCTCATAGAACATCCGATGTGCATCGCAAGCAACTCCACTGCTCCAGCTTCCCAGCTAGCTTGTGGCACACATAATTCCTCACTAGTGTTCTATTCAAACTTGAAAAGCAGCAACACCAACACGTCTGGCAAGAACCCGATGTTCTCTGCATCAGAGGCCAAGGCCTTGTTTAGATGACAAATTTGGGAGGCCAAACCTGCATAGTAAATGTCACGTTATACTGTAGCAATTTTATTTTTATTTGGTAATAATTGTCCAAATCTTGATTAATTAGGCTCTAAATGTTCGTCTCGCAAAGTACAACAAAACTGTGCAATTAGTTTTTTATTTTATCTATATTTAGTACTCTATATATATGCCGACATTTTGATATGACGGGAAATAGGAATTCTGCATAATGAATTTGGGAGGCAAAATCTGGAATCTAAACAAGGCCCAAGACATAAAGCTCCCAAACCCAAAGCATCCCAATTTCCCCCCTCTTTATTTCGCCCTGAAACTTTAACAAAAGAGCAAAGCATAATCCATTCCTTAGCCCACTGCCCACTGCCGTGGCCGCCGCCCATTCATCAGTCCCTTCCAACTAGTTGCAAGAACAAATGCGAACGACGCAGATGCTCACCCACCTGACCTGACCGATCGCAGAAGCCGGCGGGCATTGCTGAAGAACCCAGGCACCCAGCCATGTCATCGTCGTCGTCAGGTCCGGCGAGAGGGAGCAGCGCTAGCGCGGGCGAGAGCCTCCGGAACTCGTGCAACGACTTCGCCCGGACCCTGGCGCGGCTGCCGGCGACCATCATGGAGGGGCTGTCGAGGTCCATCCCCCGCCGCGCCCCGAGGAGGAGCCACCCCCACCATCTCCAGCCACCACCGCCACCGCAGCTTCCGCTGCCTCCGTTCGTCCCCGAGGAGCTCTTCTTCTTCAGCTTGTTCGAGCAGCAGTACGGTGGCCACCACCCCTTCTTCTACGGGTGCCGCTTCGCCGACGCGCTGCGGGCCGCGCGGAGGGAGGGCAAGCTCGTCTTCGTGTACCTCCACGACCCGGGCCACCCCTACACCGAGCCCTTCTGCCGGAGGACGCTCTGCGCCGACGTCGTGGTGGAGTTCCTCGACGCCAACTTCGTGTCCTGGGGCGCCGTCACCGGCAGCGGGGAGGGCCCCGGCATGGTGGCCTCGCTGCAGCCCGGCAGCTTCCCGTTCTGCGCCGTCGTCGCCCCCGTCTCCGACGAAAGCATCGCGGTCCTGCAACAGGTAGTGGCTGTTCGCTGTCGTCGTTTTTAAACATGGAACGATCGGCAGAGTCTGCAATGCACATCTTTGCCTTTGCCTGCGACAAATGTGATTTTAGCATGGTCGGTGTTTGTGCCAAGAACTGCAACACACACGCGCCTTGTGATCTGTGATCTGGATCACTGCAGGTAGAGGGGCCAGTCTCACCGTCAGAGCTGGTGGAGATCTTGCAGCGCACCATTGACGAGCAGGGCGCGGCTTTCAGACCCGCCGGGCCTGTAGAGCAAGCTGCAGCTGCCAGATCCTCCAGATCGGCAGAGGAAGAAGAGAGGAGGAGATCGGCGCAGCGGCTACGACAAGAGCAGGACGCTGCTTACATGGAGTCCCTCCAGAAGGACCAGGTAGTCTTTTCTTGTCATGGCAGCACATATCCAGTCCCTCTGAAACCCCTGCTCTGACGAGCCTACTGAACTGCAATCTTTTGGCTTTTGGGTGCAGGAGAAAGAAAGATCCCGAAAGAGTCAGCAAGAGGGAGTTTCCAAGCCGAGAGCAGGCAACGCCCTTCGCCCAAGACGTGCAGGTCAGGCACCAAGAGAACCTACCAAGACGACTCAGATCAGAGCATCCCCTCACAAGGAATCTGCACCTGCACACAGAACTGAACCAAACACCAAGGTATGATAACGGGTAGCTTCTGCAGACAAGAGTGTTCTTTGTTATTCACAAGAAACGTACGTGTTGTGGTACAAAGACAGAGTAGTACTCTACTCTGGTAGATTACGGCATTACGCATACGGCTCTGGTCTAGTGGCCTATGCTGTCAAAGTTTGAACTACGGTACTTTTTTGCAGATCATGATAAGATTTCCGAACGGTGAGAGAAGGCAGCAGAGCTTCCATCACACGGACACCATCAGAGAGGTCTACAGGTACGTGGATTCCCAAGGCATACCAGGAATCGGAAGCTATCAGCTCGTGCAAAGCTACCCAAGGAAGACGTACGGTCAGCAGCAGCTGGGGATGACTCTCGGAGATGCAGGTTTCTATCCGAGTGTGACATTGTACATTGAGCGGCTCCAGTGATTATACATACACGCTGTAATTGTGAAACCGACATAAACTTCAAGCAAATGATGCAACGAGATGTGTGCCAGAAATTTGGACAAATGTCTCTGTATATTCTTTAACTCAAATCCACATGTTTCACTTAGTTGAGAACCTTGTACTAGTAACCCACATATTTCAATTAACAGAGGACCGTAGGCTAGTACTAGTACATATTTTATACTAGGTTTTCTTTTTTTAAAAAATATACTAAGTTTTTTTTTTTGGAACTAGTAAGCTCCTCAGTACCCAAAATAATTTAGCAAATAAGCCATCTATGCAGTTCTTACATACATGTGAACCACTCCTATGTGCTTACAAAACTGAAGCTGGGGAAGATCACAGCTCCAATAAAAATCCAACTAACCATCAGAATCTTCATCATCGCTGGGCTGTTCGTAAATTTCAAACTCCCCATCACTTGCATCAGCGTTGATAGGAGCATCACCTGATTTGTTTTGGCCATCTTCCTGCAATGGCAAGCTGCGCAGTACTTCTTCGAGGTATCCATTCGAGAAGCCTTCACCAAATGTATAGGAATCACCTGAGGTGAAATCATGAATATCCTCTGCCATAGGTGGAGAATCATAACCATCCAATTCCTCTTCCTCTTCTTCATCATCCACATCTTCACTATCAGAGTTGTTAGGGCCAACTTGATCCTCAGTTCCAGTTTGTGTGGCTGGAACTTCATCAGCATCATTATCTTCTTTTGACCGCTCAGATCTCGAAAGGGCTTCCTGCTTCTTGGACCTTTCAATAAGTACATGGGCATTCCTCAACAAGTTTTTAGCCTCTTCACTGTGCAATAAAGAGAGGAACCTTATGCTCACTTGCAACCTCAGGGTTTTGATCATTGGCGTAGAAAACCAACCTGTAGAACGTGAACAAACTGATTGGTAAGATGGTTTTCGAATTTCTGCTTGAATAAAGTCATCCTTCAGTTCATATAATTGCAGGAAGATGAAACTCTGTGATGGCATTGCTTCAAGCTTGCACATATCTGCCCACTTCTGAGACCCAGAATTCTTTGGCCTTAGAAGATACCGTAGCTCAGGGGGCATGCGAAAATCAATTCTCTGATATATTCGTGACTCAGAATCTTTACGAGGGTCATATCCTCTTCTGATCCAGAATTTTCCAAAGGGTCCAGTAGAGAAGTAGTATCCAGCTCTAAACAGAAGCCTTTTGAATTGGCTCTGAGAGACATGCACACTATCATCAAGCAACCGCTCATAGAGTGATTGCCTTGGCCACACAGGGCGCTCATCAAACAATTTGCAGACAGCCATTTGCCAATTCCAATCTACAGAATTCTTTCGAACGTGGTCTTCCCAATTAATCTTCTCCGGGACAACTTGAGTGTTGAACGGAAGTGCAAGAGTTGGTCCAACGTTCATCTCCCACCGTTCTTGTACGACTCCCCTGTGCATGGTTTTAGATAGGGCATTGGACGATGGTAGAAGCGCTATATTTGTTGGTCTATCCTTCACTGAGAAGAATGGGGGCACCAACATCATGACATCTCCATCTGCTTCATGATGTCCTGTCTTCTCTAAATTTTCATTATCATTTTGAGAATCTGAACGCTTTCTTTTTCTCGTTTGTGCAGCATGCACTGGAACAACATGTTGAAAGTCTGCCATACCTTCGAAGTGGTAAGCAGTGCGGACACGAGCGACCACCTCGGCGCAAGGTGCCCCAGCAGCTCCCTTACGCTTGGAGAGGCGCAGCAGAAGGCCAGTGGAGGCGCGGGACTGGCCGAAGGCTGGATGGCAGTAGGGGTCCTCGGGGCGGAAGCGGAGCTCGAGGCGGGCGCCGGGATCGGAGCTCCGGACCTTGGCGATGGCGGGGAGACCGCCGAGGGTGCGGGCGGCGCGGGCGGGGGAGGAGGGGTATCCCGGGTAGTGCACGACGAAGGCCTCGGCTGCTGGTAGCGTGCCGGAGATGGCGCCGTCTGTGATGGTCCATGGGGACGGCGGGGTCACCGGCTCTGGCGGCGCGGTGGTGGAGGAAGAGGGCGAGGAAGCCATTGGAATCGGGAAGGACTACGCCCAGGTGGGACGAGCAGCTCGATGGCGGTGAAGAAAGCAGAGGAAGGTGCGCCGGTCGCGGGCGAGGGCGCGCTTGCGGCGGCGCGAGGCGCGAGGGCGCGCGGGCGCCGGCAGGGGCCGGTCGCGGCTGCGGGTGAGGCTCGGGTCGCGGGCAAGGGCGCGCCTGCGGCGGCGCGAGGGGACGCGCGGGCGGCGGCGCGAGGGCTCGCGGGCGCCGGCAGGGGCCGGTCGCGGCTGCGGGTGAGGGTCCGGTCGCGGGCGAGGGCGCGCTTGCGGCGGCGCGAGGAGCGAGGGGCCGGTCGCGAGCGGGGCGACCTCTGCGCGGCGGCTGGGGAGGAAGGAGATAGGGAAAAAGAGCTGTTATAACTTGGTTGGGCCAATATAAGCCGGCGCACAGTTTCCTTACAAGCACGGCCCACTAGTCACCAGTTGACAACCAACATGGGCCAACCCAAATCATAGATAGATGTTAGCAAACATACATCGGCAGGTCGTGTTTGGTCCGGACGGAGATCTCGGGGGCAGGATATGCCGGTCCAGTCTTCGAAAAACTGTAATGCTACCGCTAACACCTCCGACGTCTCGAAAGTCAGAAGTCTGGCTCCGCTCACTGCCACAGTTGTCGCTAGCCTAAAAAAAATAAAATCAACTCCCGCACGTCTCGTTTTCCTCTGCTTTGCTTTAGTCCCGCACGAGGCGCTCGGCTCTACTCCCACATGCGGTGCTTAACTGACAGCCCTACCAGATGTGGCGTGCAGCTGCCCTCTCTTGGTTTTGGAGCGCGGGTGCCCGTGAGTTGCAGCGGCACAGTTGCTGGCCCTGCCAGGCGCGCAGCCGCTTGGAAGTTACGGCTCTCGACTACCGGCCCTGGCAGGCGTGGCGTGAGGACGCTGCCTCCCTGCACTTTCGCGCAGCCACTGCCCGAGTCGCTGCCTACCAGCACCGCCAGGCCGTTACCTCTGGCGAACTTCAAATGCCGACGAGCCTCCTGTCGGTGTCTAGAACCGTGTCCTAGACACTAAGACGAGTAAATTTGTGACTGCGCGTCTAGGCCCGCATGATGTGCAATGCGAACACAAGGGTTATACTGGTTCGGACAAAGATGTCCCTACGTCCAGTGGATTCTGCTGTTGCTCGTGTTGTTGTGTACCGGAGTGCTTGTAGTAGGGGTTATAAGCTTTTGAGAGAGGGAGCGGATTCCAGGTCTCTTAGGCGGTGTGTGTGTGCGCGCGCTTGAGTGCTAGCCCTGTGAGGTGTCTTTCTTCCTCCCCTTTTATAGTTTCCAAGATAAGGGCTCAGGTTATATTTATGGTAAGGAGGCAAAATAGGAAAAAGACGAAAGAGAAAAACAAAAAGGTGGCATCGGGTGTGGCCGTCTTCCTCCTTATCCAGCGTGAGTAGTTTACCCTATGTTGCAGAGACGCAATGGGCGTTGAACTTTTGGCCTCTCCGTCCGCTAGTGCAACTCGTTGTGGCCATGTTTTGCCCTGTGTGCTTCTGTACCATCGAGGATGGACGGCGCGTGCGCCCGGATTTACATAGAGAGGGAGTTAGGTAGTATAGTTGCCGTCACCCCCGTTACTGTAGAGGTATGGACGTCGTCATGGTGGAATGACCGGGGGTCATGTTGGATCAGAGTGCGGCTTCCATGCTCCCGTTTACTGTGCGTGGTCGTGTCCGTCCCATCAGGGGGAATGGGCGCCGTAGTGGGGGCCCATGCGGCTCCCCGCCTTGCTAGAGGACTCCACGCGTCCCTCGGGCGAGGCGAAAGTATGCTAAGGGGGTCGGGCGCTCCCATGCTTACGTTGCAGCGGTCAGGTGAGACGGAGATGGTTCCCGACGGGGCGCAGGGGTCGGGCGCTTTGATGACGTCATGGGAGCTCGAGCGAGGCGGAAGCCGTCCCTAAGCCTCGGGCGATTTAGCAGCTGACATGTAATTAACGCCCTTGGTTGGGTATGCCTACTATCGATACCCGACAGTAGCCCCCGAGCCTATGGAGGAGTGGAGCACTCCTTCAGAGGCTTGGGTGTAGCCCCGAGGCCTTGGAGGGATAAAATATCCTTCAAGGACTTTAAATTGAGTGAGCCCGTTTGGGGAAGACGAGATGTCACGCTAGGATGTGGTTACTATGACGCTTCGCATCCTGGTGCGTGGGAAGGTGGAGAGGTGCCTTGATCTTCGCACGCATGGGGAGTTAGGCAACCGGCGCCCGTTCAGTTGCCTCGTACAACATTATAAATACATGTGCTGGTGGGGCATATGAGCCCATCGGCTCTTCTTTGTTCTACATAGCAGCCAGTGACCTCTTTGCTCCCCTCTCGCCTCGGCGTCCTCCCTCTGCTTTCGTGATGGATCCAGGCAAATGCCCTGCCGATGACGCGTTTAGAGACGGGCGGTCCACGCAGCGCCACCTGACGGGAGTGGGGTCATCCTCCGATGGTGGACGCGGGAGGCGCTTGCCTTTGATTGTGTCTGTGGAGCCAGCGCAACCGCCGGACGTCGCGCTGGCCACGGCAAGGGAGACGGAGGTGGATAGACTCAGGTGGTACCTAGAGGTCTCCCAAGCCGCTCTCGAGGCGGCGGAATAGGAGATGCAGGCCGTCCGAGACCAGTAGGTGGCTACAGATAGCCGAGTGGCCGGTGAGTTCTCCGTCCGTCGTTCTGGTTTGACGGCTTGCATCTGTTTCTCCCACTCATCGTGTTCATGTGTTAAGCAAAGCTGGAGGTGGAGCTACTGGGGATCCGGGAGGCTATGGACGCCGCGGCAGGGTACGTCCACGCCCATAGTGGGGTCAGGTAGGAGCGCCTCCTGGACATTCCTAGCCATGTTCGGGACGCGCTGGAGCTCGGCATCCATCGTGGGGGTGGTGGTGGCCCTGATGGTGGCGCAGGTGCGCTCGGGGCACGTGCTCCACCACTTGGTTGGGCTCTCGGAGGGCCAGGAGCTGGCGGACCACGATGGGTTTTGGGAGGACTTCGACGAGGCAGCTGACGCTGTAGTCGACCTGGTCCCCGCCGAGGGAATCGTCGAGGAGGCCACCGGGCACTTGGGACCCTAAGCGGCGGCCAACATCAAGGTTGAGCCCTACTGGCTGACGCTCTTTTGCCTAGCTCTAAGGATGTCGACGCCGAGGCCGCCTTGATCCCTGTTTAGGATAGGCTCTTCGTATTTTGTATTCGCATTTTGCATTAGGAGTAACATTGTAAAATGACTTGTCATCTTTTAATGAAACATGTCCTTTGTTAATGTGAGTTCTTGTACACTTTTAGTAATGCCATTTTTGGGTGTGACCATTCATTGGGTCATGGTGCGAGTATAGCCCCTGAGCCCCTGCGCGATGCAGGGGTCCGATCGGGAGGCCATCCGTCTTTGATTCAGCCCCTCGCGCGTTCCTCCATGGAATGAAGGGGGTGAGCCGGACCATGCTATCTTCATTGGATGAACCATGGCGCTCAGTGAGCTGTTAGCGGGTAGGTCTGAGTGGAGCCTCGGTCCCATCCACTAGGCGCCCGCTGGTAGTCAAGCTGGTGACGTAGTACGAACTCTCGAGGGTCGATTCATATAGTTTCCAGGGTCATCTGACCAGTCCCGAGGGCTCACCGCCTTTCATCGAGGTATACCATGAATCGGACATCCATCAGGACTCAAACATGGGTCAGAATGTCCTCAGCGCCCGCGCGCTGGGGTACTAGCCGCTAGTGTGCCCATTCTTCGCCATCCCTGACTCTAAGTGTCTGGGGTGGCTATCGAACCCATGGTAGTCCAGCCTTTGAACCCCTAGACCATAAATGGGCTGTAGGAGCGTATTCAACTTCATACTCTATTCTTACCTGCCGAGGCCTATGATCGGCCCATGGAGCGGGGATGCGCCCGAGCCCTGCACGGTGGTAGGATATCGGCAGGCACAATATGCGAGGCGGACGGTGCAAGGTGATGGGACAGATTTGCAGGAGACGTGCACACAATTACCGAGATATCCAGGACATGATGAGACGTTTCTGTAGCCATAATTAATGTGGGTGGTTGGAGTCTCGAATCGCTCCGCCTCTCCCTTTTTAACCCGGTGGTTTTTCACTTCCCTTGCACACCTCTGCTTTCTGCCCTCCTCACGCTCACATTTCCCATCTGCCTCGGCAAGCAAGAGATAGAAAAAGAGAGGGGAGAGATAGATTGAGAACTCACCCTGCAGTCGCTGCCACCGCCGGAGTGGTTTCTTGCTCCTCTTGATGGATCCATGGGGACACTCTAGCTTCACCGACAAGATCGTGTCATGGCTCGTCGAGGATGGGCTCCTTCGTCTAGTGGTGAACGCCGCGCAAACAGAGTGGATCTTCCTAGCAACGAAGATGAGCCAAACCCCCACGCCGGCTACGTCGTTATCTTTGTGCACTTCCATGAGCAGGGGTTCGGGACGCCAGTGAGCAACTTCTTCCGCGGGCTCCTGCACTACTATGGGATTGAACTGTAGAATCTCAACCCCAACTCGATTCTATAGATCGCGATTATTGTCGTCCTGTGCGAGGGCTATCTGGGAATCAAGCCCAACTTCACCCTGTGGAAGTACAACTTCTACACCACCATCTTTCTCAAGATGGTGAGGAGGGGTGAGACGGTGCCAGTCCGTATCGGCATCTGTGCGATCTTAGCTCCGCCAGAGCCAGGCGGACGGGTACATCTCTACGAAGGGGTCATCATCCAACAAGGGGTGGCACTAGAGGTGGTTCTACCTTAGGAGTGATGCCGACGTGCCCCTACCCCCATACACCGGTCGCTACTTCGAAGTAGCATCGGTGCACTAGGGCTATGGTCCTGTCGCCACCAATAAGGAGAAGATCAACACCCTCCTCCAAGCGGTCAAGCATCTGGTGAATGAGGACGTAACTAGGGTCGGGGTCATCGTTGCGTTTCATGAGAGGAGGGTGCTACCGCTGATGCGGTGGGCACATCACCTGGACGAGATGGTGTCAAACGTGCCCCTCGAGGAGACTGTGCTCGTGACAGGGGAGCTTGATTGTGAGGAGATCAAGAAGCGCATCAAGTCGGCGCTCGGGAGCGTTCCTTCCGACGCCGTCCTCAACGTCCACCCGTCGATGTGTCCTGATGATGACTTC
The DNA here is from genome assembly GCA_038087645.1 of Saccharum hybrid cultivar R570. Taxonomy (NCBI): domain Eukaryota; kingdom Viridiplantae; phylum Streptophyta; class Magnoliopsida; order Poales; family Poaceae; genus Saccharum; species Saccharum hybrid cultivar. The sequence goes on along the minus strand of JAQSUU010000365.1, from coordinate 1,057,993 downwards.
ATCGAGATGGTGAGCACCCCCATTCTTCCCTTCCTCCTTTTCCCTTAGATTTTTTGTGTTCCCTTTCCATTGCCTGACCTAGGGCTCAGGCGGATGCAGGGGAATCTCTGCTTGGTCCCCAACTTCAACCCACCCCTTCCCGAATACGTGATCTAGAGGGCACAGAACCGGGCTCATGCCGAGGGGGTGAAGAAGAAGAAGGACGAGGAGAAGAAGAAGAAGGGTGGCAGGGCCAAGAGGAAGGAGGAGCGTGAGAAGCACTGGAAGATGCAGCGACAGGTCAGAGAAGAGGAGGAGGAGTCAAGCATCGATGAGGACGATGAGGATGACGACAATGAGGGGAACTACCCATACGACTGGCTGGACTCCATGGCCAAGGAGGGGGGAACAGCCCGAGGGGTCATCCCTCTCGATCGAGGGGCAGACGCCGCAGGCTCAACTGCTATGCCGCGAACTAGAGGATCCCGACCTTGGGGGAGCTATGGCAACGGGGGGAGGAGAAGAGCCCCTGAGGCCACAGAGTTCGGCCCGCCTCCAAGGGACGGAGGAATCCTGACTCCAGGAGACAGCGGGGTTGCCACCGCCACTCCCTCAGCCCAGCACGGTTGAGATGGTGGCGACCGGGAAGAGGCCCTGCCCTATGACAGCGGGGTCGGGCCCTAGTGAGCCATCACGAAAATGCCCCTGTCCTATGATGCAAAGGTAAGAAGTGTCTTTCTGTGTTGTTCGTTTGTGCTGAGGCTTGGTAATGCTGACGCTTGTCGTTCTTGCAGGAGGGTTCAGTTCGACGTCCCCCCGCTTGCGCCGTGAAAGGCGCTGAGGCGGCAAGGCCATGTCTCAATTAGCGCTGTGCCAGGTTCGGACGTCTCTGCCTCGAGGATGGCCAGCAGTGTCCTCTTGGCATCCGCGGTTGTAGGGGGACGTGAGGTGTCGGACGCCCCTGCTTCGCCTTTGCTTAACTCCACCATGTCAGCCGAGGTAGCGCTTTTGGAAGCAGAGGTGGAGAAGTCAGTCCAGATGGGGATGGCAGCGCTGGAGCAGCTGTCGCCGTTCAGGTCGGATCCCGTTCTCGATGGGACACTCCCCCAGTAGAGTGTAGCACCTCCACCTCTGACGATGGAGGCGTCAAGATCGACTGCGGGAGCTGGTGCAGACGCCGGGGCCTAGGAGGCAGTGAAGGAGGCCACCCCCGAGGACCCCTCAGCTTAGGTGGGGTCCGCTGCGGGAGGCGGGTCCCAGGTAGAGGAGGTGACGTCGCACGAGCCCGATGTTGCCGAGGTGGAGGTGGTGTCAGTCTCGTCCGACAAGCCTTCTGACTTGGACGAGGTGGCCCTCGTGCGGGTAGGGCAAGATCTCTACTAGTGGGGCGGTTTGCGCCTCACCTAGTCGAATCGGAACCAACTGGAGGTGTCATCGGTTTTTGTGCTGGATGATGTCAAGGAGCAAGGGTACTGGGACCGGCTTCAGGTGGGGTGCCAGACCTTCAACCAGACCCTATCCTCGGCATTGTCCACCTTACATGACAAAATTCGACTGACTGGCCAAGTGCGTCGAGCTAGGTGAATGCTTATCGTTAGGTCTTTTCCTTTTTTTATGACCTTGAGTGGCCCCTTGCGCAGGCGTTATTCGAATGGAGCCGGGCAAAGTCGGAGTTCCTCCGTCGTGAGCAGGGCTCATGGGGACGCCGGTCAGAGGAGGCACGGAGGACCACTGTGGCCGAGGCGCGGCTTGTGGAGGCCTAGCAGAGGATGGCCGACCACAACGGTGAAATGGCGGATCTCAGAATCTGACATGAGGAGGCAGTCACCAACATTAAGGAGATGGGGGAGAAGCTATTGGCCCTCATCGAGCGTGCTCATAAGGACTAGGAGGAGGCCCAAAATGTGAAGAACGAGAACGACGAGTTGTTGCGAGCCTCGTTGCAGTTCTAGTCCGAGCTTGAATCCATCCGCTGTGAGTGTGAGCATGCTCTTGGTGAGCGCGACGAGGCTCGCTAAGAATGCATCATAGCTCAGAGGGAGAAGGACATTGCAACAGACTAGATGAAGGACACCGCACGTGTGGCCTCTCGGCTTACCGAGGATAACCTCCAGCTAAAGCCCGAGGTGCAGTCCCTCCGAGCCACGATAGCCCAAGGTCATCAGTGGGATTCTACCAGGGTCTAGGGCTAGAAGGTAAGTAACTTTACCCGTCCTTCATTGGGTTTTTCAAAATCTGCTTCTTATCCCTTGCAATGATCAGGGTTGAAGGGCAAGCTTGCCATGGTGGAGGCAGAGCTTCTGTCGGCACGGGAGGCCCTAAAGACGGAACAACACACGCACTCCAAGCTACACACCACTGTCGGGCTAGTGTGTGATGCCCTCGGCGTGGTCCAGGTGCGCGTTGGGGCGAGCTCATTGTAGGGTCGTCTTGGGGTCGCCTTCGAGCGGGCTCGAACCCAAGTGAATGAGGCGCTTCACCTTGGGATGTGGCGTGCACTCGCTGTCTTCAGGTCCCACTACCAAAAGATAGATCTAGAGGCGCTTAGTGAGGGCTACGTCAATATCTCCGAGGAGGAGCTTGACACCATCGATGAGGAGGTGCTGGAGCCAGCGAAGACCTTGGTGGCCAAGTTTGAAGAAGAGGTCATCCCCCGCCTTTGGATCTGTAAACTGCGTCGGGCAAGGTGCCTGTGTAAAAACATAGGATGTTGAACAAGTTTGTGGCCCTCGGGGCCCTTTTAAACTTGTGTTTATCTTTCATTCTAAGTTTTTACGTGTTTGCCCCGATCCTCGTAGTGCGCCTAGGCCTGCGGTGTTTAGAATCGAGTGCGATGCCCTGGGTCAGGGTTAATGGGCGAGAGTACCGTAGCCGTAGGGGCGTAGGCTTTTCGCAGTCCGAGAGATTCTCGTGCTCTAATGCACCCCATTTCCTAGTTGCCTCATAGGGCTTAGGTGGGTAACCTTTCATAAAGTTTTTCGAGTGATTGCCCAATCCCCACATTATGTTTAAGTTCATGGCTTTTTTAGAAGTGCGAGTAGACCCCTTAGGCCAAGATTGGTGAGCAAAGGCACCGTAACCGTCGGGGTGTAGGTTTCTTGCAATCCGACCGATCCAGCCTAAGGGATTCTTCACTTTCTAAAACGTCCACTTTCTTAAACAACGTTGTAAGGGCTCGGGTACGAAAAAACTTTCAAAAAGTATTGTGAAAATTTTGAAGTGTTGGGGGGTTCCCCCTTTTCAGCCCCCGAGGGAGGCCTGACCCTAACCAGAGGTAGGGTTGGGTCTCACTCAGAGTTAGACAGAGTAAGAAATAGCGAGCACTCTTCTTATTATTTCGAGATTAAAAATGTGAATAGTCTGGAAATCTATAGATAGAAGCGACGTAGCTGTTGGATGTTCTAAGTGTTGGTGAAGACTTCTCCGTCTGTGGTGGCCAGCTTGTAGGTGTCGGGTCGGAGTACTTCTATGATGACGAACGGACCTTCCCATGGTGGTGTTAGCTTGTGGCGGCCCCTGTTGTCCTGTCTGAGGCAAAGCACTAGGTCCCCAATGTTGAATGCCTGACCTCGCACATGGTGGTGGTGGTACCGTCGTAAGTGTTGACGGTAGTTAAAGTATACCGTGAAATGTTAATCTTTCTTTCGTAAATGATCAAAATAGATAAATACTATAGAGTAGGAGGTTATTACTAACAGTTTCCATGAATTTTGGTGAATTTATATTTTCTGCATAGAAAACCGCCAAAGAGGACCTAAATATCAAAAGATATCACGGGATAATTTTGTGGCGTTCACACGGGAAGGTTTCAGAGGACACCAGAGGACTCCACACCGAGGCAGGGATCGAGAGCCTACCAGGTGGGGCTGCCCGGCCCTACCCCTGTGCCGCCCGGGCCCTAGTGGTGGGAAGCCACCATGAGCTTCTAGAGTATTCTTCCACCGCCTCTAAGGATGCATCTCAGCCATATGTGAAGTCAGTTTGATCCTAGGGCTTGTACTCAACCTCTTGGGCTATAAATAAAGGGCAGAACCCCCTGAAGTCAAGTCAGATCCAGAGCCAGAAACCCTAATTCCTATTCCATCAGGATCTAGACCAGCAATTAAGAGAAGATTAGTCCTCCATAGGATTTAGTCTTAGTTAGAAATAGATTGAGATAGAGTGCAAGAGTAGAGTTCTAGAGGAGTTTCGGCTTATCAGTGCTCTCTTCTCCTGTATTCTACGGGATCAAGTTCTTCTAGAGCTTGCTTCTGAGATTCTTTGGTAATCAACTTCTGATTCAAGTAAGCAATTTTTCTCTATTGTTCTTTAAGTTTGTAGCTCTCTTTTGAGTGCTTTGATCTTGGGAGCTTCTTGATTGAAGTAGTATTCATAGTGTAAGCGTGGTGCTCAGACTAGGGTTACTTGTGAATATCCCCTAATTAACCAGAAGGTGGTAGATCGTGTAGGTGACAACTGCGTTGAGTCCTTTGCAGTCCATCTTTTGTCGATAGGATTTGGTAGGCCAATTGGTGCTCGTAGGGAAGGAACTCTGATTTTATCCCTTGGGAGACATCGCCCACGAATTGAGCTTTAGTTGACAAAGTTTATCAAGATTGGACCTAGACAGTCCTTAGTAGTCTTCTTTATTCCCCTTTTATTGTCTGACATTAATTATGAATTCAGGTTAAATTTATAGACCAGCTAGTTAGAACACACTCACATACTATTCCTTTGGGTTCAATATTAAAATCAGGATTATCTTGGTGAAGTGCTACAATGAGATATATTTATCTGTGCGCTTGCGGATACCTTATAACTTGTGTGCATTTAATTTATACCAACAATAAGGTTTGCTGGTACTTGGCGGAGTGGAGTAAGGCGACGTCATGTGCTTCCTCCAGCTGGTCCACGGCGTCCTCAAGGGAGGTTTGGTTCCCTTGGTCATCGTACGCTCTGACTCTCGGCGCTCCATACTCCAAGTCGGTGGGGGAGGATGGCTCCAAATCCATAGACCATGAAGAAGGGCATGAAGCTTGTTGCTCTGCTCAGGGTCGTTCTCAAACTCCAGGAGACTGCGGGGAGTTCCATGATCCATTGGCGGCCAAACTTGTTCAACCGATTGAAGATCCTTGGTTTGAGGCCCTGCAAGATCATGTCGTTGGCGCGCTCAACCTGCCCGTTCGTCCGGGGGTGTGCCACAGCTACCCAATCCACGCGGATATGGTGATCATCATAGAAACTGAGGAACTTTTTACCGGTGAACTACGTGCCATTGTCGGTGATGATGGAGTTTGGGACCTCGAAGCGATGAACAATGCCGGTAAAGAAGAGCACCACCTGCTTAGACTTGATTTATGCGATTGGCCGAGCCTCAATCCACTTTGAGGACTTGTCGATGGCGACAAGCAAGTGGGTGAAGCCCCTGAGCACTTTCTAGAGCGGTTTGAGAAGGTCCAGACCCCCGATCATGAAAGGCCATGTGATGGAGATTGTCTAGAGCGCTTGGGCTGGTAGATGGGTCTGTCGAGCATAGTACTGACACCCTTCATAGGAGCGTACTACCTCGGTGGCATCAACCATGGCAGTGGGCCAGTAGAAACCTTGTCGAAGTGTGTTCCCGACGAGGGTGCGTGGCACTGCATGGTGGCTGTAGACGCCCCCGTGGATGTCCTGTAGTAGCTTCCTCCCCTGCTCGGTGGGAATACAGCGTTGCAGGATTCCTGTGGGGCTTCGCTTGTAGAGTTCTTGATCTAGCAGGACAAATGACTTGGCATGGCGAGCAAGGCGTCAGACTTCGGTCCTGTCGGTTGGGATTATGTTGTAGGCTAAGTAGTCAAGGTACAAGGTTCTCCAATCCGATAGGGAGTCGGGTCATGTGTCTAGGTCATCCTCGATTTGCATAACCTCAGGGTCGGTGGGTGCTAGGGTTGGGCTAGCCCCCAAGGCTGGCTTAGGCAGTTCGCTGCCATCCTGCGCTGACCCTTAGTAAGTGACCAAGGGCTTATACAGATCACTAGCAAAGACGCCAGCGGGAACTAGTGCCTGATCGGACGCCAGCTTCGCAAGCTCGTCTACTACCTTATTAGATCGTCTTGCGATGTTGTTGAGCTCAAGGCCATCGAACTTGTCTTCTAGGAGACGAACCACCTAGTAGTATGCCGCCATCTTGGGGTTGTGACATCTTGACTCCTACATGACTTGGTCTACGATCAACTAGGAGTCACCTCGAACATCAAGCTTTTGAATCCCAAGCTCAGTGGTGATGTGCAAACTGTTGACAAGTACCTCATACTCAGCCACATTGTTAGAAGCCAGATAATGGATTCAGATCATATACCTCATGCGCACGCCGAGGGGGGAGATGAAGACAAGTCCTACCCTAGCTCCACTTTTCATCTGTGACCTATCAAATACATCATCCAGTACTCCTATTCCATCGAGGCCGGTGGCGTTTGGGTCTTGGTCCATTCTGCCACAAAATTTGCTAGTACCTGGGACTTGATGGCCTTTCGAGAAGTGTAGGTGATGCCCTCTCCCATGAGTTTGACCACCCACTTAGTGATTATTCCTGTCGCTTCATGGCTTTGGATCACCTCCCTGAGAGGAAAGTATGACACAATCATGATTGGGTGCGACTCGAAGTAGTGGCACAACTTTCTGTGGGCGATGATGATAACATATAGGAGCTTCTGGATTTGAGGGTAATACGTCTTGGAGTCAAACAAGACTTCACTGATGAAGTAGAATGGACATTGGACCTTGAGGGTGTGACCCTCCTCCTACCATAAAACTACGATGGTGGCGACATACAGTAGGAGCGGTTTCCCCTCGGTCGGTGGCATAAGGATTAGGACCTTTGTTAGAAGTGTCTTGAGCCTATCGAGCGCCTCTTGGGCCTTAGAAGTCCTGGTAAAGCGGTCGGTCTTTTACAGAAGCTAGTAGAGGGGCAGCCCTCATTCGCTGAGGCGGGAGATGAAGCGGCTCAGTCTCGCTAGACATCCCGTGACTCGCTGCACCCCTTTCAAATCCTGGACCGGGCTCATGTTTGTGATGGCAGAGATCTTCTCTGAATTGGCTTTGATGTCACGCTCAGAGACGATAAAGCCAAGTAACATACCTCTCAGGATCCCAAAGACACACTTTTCAAGGTTGAGCTTGATATTTTTGGCCCGTAAGCATTTGAAGGCTTGATCAAGGTTGGCAACCAAGTTGTCAGCTCGTTTTGATTTGACTACGAGTCATCTACGTAAGCCTCAATGGTCCACCGATGAGGGCCCCAAAAATGGTGAGCATATAGTGTTGATACGTAGCCCTCATGTTCTTGAGGCCAAATGGTATGGTTATGTAGCAGTAGGTCCCGAATGGGGTGACAAAAGTAGTCGCGAGCCGGTCAAACTCTTTTATCGTGATTTGATGGTAACCGGAGTAAGCATCAAGGAAAGGGAGAGCTTCACAACCCGAAGTGGAGTCAACTAATTGATCAATGCATGGTAAAGGGAACAGATGTTTTGGACAAGCCTTGTTGAGACCAGTGTAATCAACACACATTCTCCATTTACCTTTTTCCTTTTTTACAAGCACAGGGTTAGCTAACCACTCGGGATGGAATACCTCCTTGATGAATCCGACCGCCAGTAGCTTGCGAATCTCCTCACCGATTGCCCTGCACTTTTCCTCGTCGAAGCGGCGCAGTCGTTGCCTCACTGGTTTGGAGCCAGCCTAGATGTCCAAGGAGTGCTCGATAACTTCCCTCGAGATGCCAGGCATGTCCGAGGGACTCCACGCAAACATGTCGTTGTTCGTGCGTAGAAAGTTGACGAGCACTGCTTTCTATTTGGGATCTAGGGCGGTGCTAACATGCATCGTCTTGCTGCTGGAGCTGCTGGGGTCGAGGGGGACCTCCTTGACCCCCTCGATGGGCTTGAAGGAGCCGGTGGGCCGCTTGGGGTCGGGTACCTCCCTGAGGTGTGCTTCCATGTCGACTGCAAGCGCCTCAGACCTGATGATGGCTTCTATGTACTCGCAGCACTCAAAGTCACACTCGTAGGCGTGCTGGTAGGTGGTGCAGACGGTGATGACCCCATTGGGCCCTGGCATATTGAGCTTGAGGTAGGTGTAATTCGGGATGGCCATAAACTTTACGTAGCATGGCCGCCCTAACACGGCATGGTAGGTGTCGTGGAACCCAACCACCTCAAAGGTGAGGGTTTCCTTCCTGAAGTTGGATGGATCCCCAAAGGTGACGGGTAGGTCAATCTGCCTAAGGTGTAGGGCCCGCTTCCCCGGTACGATGTTGTGGAAAGGTGCTCTGCTCGGGTGGAGCTGGGTCTGACTGATCCCCATGGCGTCAAGGGTCTTGGTGTACATGATGTTGAGGCTACTGCCTCCATCCATTAGTACTTTGGTGAGCCGCATGTTGCCGATGATGGGTCGACAACAAGCGGGTATCGACCTGGCTATGGGATGCAATCCGGGTGGTCATCGTAGTCGAATGTGATGGCAGACCCAGACTAGTCAAGGAAGGCTGGCATGGCTAGCTCGACGGCATAGACCTCTCAGTGCTCTAGCTTGCGCTGGTGCCTAGAGTGGTAGGCTGCGGAGCCACCGAAGATCATGAAGCAATTGTTAACAATAGGAAAGTCATCATATTTTTCCTTGCAATCACCCTTGTCCTCCTCGAGCCTTTTGCCGGGGTCGCCCTTCCCCTGGGCACCTCCAGAGAAGTAGCATTTCATCATGCCGCACTCCTTGAGGGTGTGTTTGACCGGGCCCTAGTGGTATGGGCATGGCTTCTTGAGCATCTCGTCAAAAACTCCTAGGCCACCCTTAGGAGGGGCTCGGGGGTTCTTGCACTCGGCGACAGCCACAAGGGGGGCATTGCACGATTGCTTAGCCTTCTTCTTCTTCTTGGAGTTGCGGCTAGAGCCGCCCTCATCGGCGTCCTCCTGCCACTTCTCCTTACCCTTGGTGTCGTGAAAGATTGCCCCTATCGCCTCCTCGCCAGAGGCAAAGTTGGTAGCAATGTCCAGGAGCTCCCTAGTGGTGCGTGGGCCCTTGCGCCCCAACTCATAGACTAGCTCTTTACAAGTGGTTCTCGTGAGGAATGCCCCGATGACATCGACATCAGTAACGTTGGGCAGCTCAGTGCACTACCGGGAGAAGCGCTGAATGTACTCGTGGAGAGTTTTATCCAGCTTTTGGCAGCAGCTCCTGAGGTCCCAGGAGTTACCAGGGCGCACATAGGTACCCTAGAAGTTCCCCATGAAAACCTTTATGAGGTCGGCCCAGTTGTGGATGCGACAGACCGAAAGGTGCTCCAGCTAAGCTCTCGCTGAGTCGGCCAGGAACAGAGGGAGATTGTGAATGATGAAGCAGTCATCGTCCGCGCCACCTAACTGGCAGGCAAGGTGGTAGTCGTCAAGCCAGAGCTCGAGGTTCATTTCTCTAGAGTACTTGATGATGTTGGTAGGTTGCTGGAACTGCGCCGGGAACAACGCGTTAGGAATGTCCTGGATGAAGACCCAAGGTCCTAGGGGTTCAGGAGATGGGCTCCGGTCCTTCCCGCTGTCATAGTGGCCGCTCTAGCGAGGGTGGTAACCACGGCTGGCACCATCCTCCTTGTGCCTCTTGCGCGCGTTGAGGACATCGCGCGCGCCGTAATTGTGGCCAACACGATTGTGGACAGATGGGGGCTTGTCCCTCGTTTCTATTATTCTAGGTGGACCAAAAATCTTCCTTCTCACATAGCACCGATGGTGCGGGCTGGTCGGGCTCAGGTCTGTGTCACCGAGACACGGAGCTTTCGGCTTGCTGCACCGCAGCACACTCGAGAAGGGCACGTAGCTCCTCGTGGGCTTGCTGCCCCTTTGGAGTTGATGGTTTGGGCATCGTCCGAAGGAGGATTGCCACGGTGACAATGTTCTGGCTCGCCCGAGCGAAGAGTAGTGGATGATCACCACCATCATCATCACAGATGCGGTGGTGGATGTCACAAGCCCTGCGTCGAGTGCCGCGCGCAGTTGCGCTAACTGCTGTTGCTTTTCCTCGAGCTTTATCTCTAGCTCGTGGAGTTGCTCTAGCTAGGGCCACGATTGTCCCCTAGGTGGTGGCATAGCTGCACCCTCGGCGTGCGTGGTGATGCGGGTCGAGGCATCAACCGGGGTGTGTTTGCCCTCATTCTCGTTGGAGGTTCCTTCGTGGAGCTACCCATCTGAAAGCCCAAGTTTGGTTTTGGTAATTAATGACACCAAGTTGCTAATGTCATGTGTTAAGTGTTTTGAGTTAGGCACAAGCAACACACGTGATGAAGGAGCATGTGGCATGGAGTGATGGCCACAAGATCACAAGTGGTGGTGATGCACATAATATGGTGTACATGATGATCAAGTGGAACAGAAGGAACTAAGAGCGCAAGGCAAAGGTATAACCATAGGGTTTTCCTTTTGCCGGTCTAAGATGAGTAGAGAAGTGATTGACCGGATTTAGGATACATAGCCAACTATCAAGAGGGGCAATCACGGTTAGCTCGGAAATCAAGTGCCACTAGATCAATGTCTTGAGCATATGCATTAGGATCTAGTAAAGAGCTAACATAACGCCTTGGAAAATGATTGTGAAATGCTAACACACATGCACATGGTGGTGTACACTTGGTGGTGTTAGCACATTTACGAAGGCGGTGGAGTTCAAGCAGTAGAGAGGGGTTTGGGTTCCTCTCTCCCTCCCGCCGAGCTTGCGAGGCGGGATTCGGCGCTTTTTGGAGAAGTGAAATGCCTATTTTCTCTTGCGCCGGAAGTCGAAAAAGAAACGGAGGCAAACGGAGGTCACTGTGGTGACCGGACGCTGCACCGGACGCGGTCACGGTATGACCGGACGCGTCCGGTCAGTGTTCAGCGTCTGCGCGGTTTTTAGTTCGATGATCGGACGCGCAGCGCGTCCGATCACTGATGACCGGACGCGTCCAGTCATCCAGGGAGCTTACTGGACTCTAACCGGACGCTGGCACTGTGGCGTCCGGTCAGTTCAACAGCGCGTCCGGTCAGTTCTCCTGAGCGAACCAGAGCGCGCGACCGGTGCGTCCGGTCCCTCACGTAGCCGGAGCGTCCGGTCAGGGGTCCAGAGGGGCAGAGCGAAGCGGAGTGACGATCGGACGCGCGGCGCGTCCGGTCACGTGCGATCGGACGCGTCTGGTCTCAATAGGAGCATACTGGAACACGACCGGACGCGGGCACTGTCGCGTCCGGTCAATCGGTTCAGCGCGTCCGGTCACGGCAACGGCTAGTTCTGACACGCACTGTTTCTTGCTGTCGTGTAGTGATCGGACGCGTCCGGTCACCCTGACCGGAGCGTCCGGTCAGCGCGTTTTTCGCTGCGTCGTCTGTAACGGCTAGCTGCGTACCCCTTCGCTATAAATAGAGGTTGGCCGGGGTTTGAGGGTAACTTGCACATTTTGAGATGTAGAGACATACTTTGAGCTAGAGAACAACCCCTCCACTCATCTCTTTGCATAGTTGCACATCTTGAGTGAGATTGAGTGAGATTCAAGTGCATTGCTTGAGAGTTGCATTCTAGAGGCACTTGATCTTCGAGTTGCTGCGGATTTCTTGTTACTCTTCCATGTTTCCCGACACGGTAGACGGCTTGGAGCAGCGGAGGTGATTGAGCTCGCAATTAGAGATTGTTGGAGCCTTCACCAAGTGTTGTAAGGGGTTCTTGATCCTTCCCCGCGGGAGTTCGTGAATTGGATACTCTAGTGGAGCTCGTGGCTTGGAGGATCCCCATCTTGTGTGCGGTTGTGCGGCGCCCGCCGAGGGCTTGACTCTTGATAGTCGATTAGCTCGCGAACCGACAAGTGGGTGTATCGCCACAACGGGGAGTAGCTTGCCGGGAAGCAAGTGAACCTCGGGATAAATTCTTATGTCATTCTCTTCCCGAGGATTTCTCTTGTGTGATTGATTGATTGGTACATCTCATCTCTACACGGCGGTATAATCAATCAAAGCTCTTCTCTCGTATTACTTCTTATTTCTAGCTTGTAGTTGTTGTTGTGTTTAGTGAATAGCCTTGTACTAGACTTGTGTAGGTGGCTTGCTTGATTAGTTAGAGCTAGTGCTTTTGCTTCGCCACCTTTCGTACTAACTTGTGGTTAAGTAATTCTTGTAGAAGTTTTAATTAGGCTATTCACCCCCCCTCTAGCCTATTTGGACCTTACACCATCGCACAAAGCACTCTCGAGATAGGTTATGGCTCTCGTCATCAGAGTCAAAACCCTCGAGAAGGAAGTTGCTGCTATCGAGGAATTCACGCAGAGCGTTCAGGTCATTAAGCCCGGAGAAGTCAGCACCAGCCCAGCCACCGCTGTCCTCCTTGGAGCTATCGCTTGAAGACTTCACGGTGCTCGCGAGGAGCTCCGAGAGAGACTCCAGGTGGTGGCATGGCAAACCCACAGATGCATCCTCCGTAGGCCGTGTGAAGTGACTATAAGTCCTCGCAGCATTGTGCAGCTCATAAGGCCACGCTAGTTGTGCTGGCGTGACACTTACCTCCGGGGATAGCGGTGGTCCCCCCCGAGAGCTGTGACAAGGCATTAGCGAAGATGAAATAGAGGTGATGGAGATCTTCATAAGACGGGTGTGGCCCTAGGATGATGTCAAGCTGATGCTCCAGCCTCGGGTAGTCGAAACCATGGGGCCGAGTGCCCCCAGAAGCCTGCGCCTCATTGGCATGCAGACAAAGGCCAGCCATCGACTCGGTGATGGAGTCGATGTTGGCAAGTGAGTCGGGTGACTCAGCAGGGGATGGCGGGACGCACTCCCCCTCCGCGTCGGTGGGATCTAGGTCTCCGTCGTGCTCGTCGGAACCTGGAGAGGACGCAAGGTCGACCAACATGGAGGGAGGGAGCAGGACCAGGTCGTGATCCACCCCCATGTAGAGGAAATCCAGGCTCCCAAACCGGATGTGGAAGCCTAGAGTAAATCAAACACAGTGATCGGCCATCCGAAGCCTGGCAAAACGGATCGTGACGCGCAAAAGGCCCCTATCTGGAGCGCCAACTGTCGATGTCTAGAACCGTGGCCTAGACACTTAGACGAGTAAATTTGTGACTGTGTGTCTAGGCCCGGATGGTGTGCATTGCAGACACAAGGGTTATACTGGTTCAGGCAAAGATGTCCCTACGTCTAGTGGATTCTGCTACTACTCGTGTTGCCTTGCATCGGAGTGCTCGTAGTAGGGGTTACAAGCTTTCAAGAGAGGGAGCAGATGCCAGGTCTCTTGGGCGGTGTGTATGCTTGAGTGCTAGCACCGTGAGGTGTCTTTCTTCCTTCCCTTTTATAGTTCCCAAGGGAAGGACTCGGGTTACATTTGTGGTAAGAAGGTAAAATAGGGAAAAATGAAAGAGAAAAACAAAAATGTAGCCTCAGGTGTGGTCGTCTTCTTCCTTATCTGGCGTGAGTAGTTTACCCTGTGGCACAGAGACGCAACGGGCGTCAAACTTTTGGCCTCTTTGTCCGCTAGTGCAACGCGCTGTGGCCATGCTTCGCCCTGTGTGCTTCTGTACCATCGAGGATGGGCGGCGCGTGCGCCCAGATTTGCGTAAAGAGGGAGTTAGGTAGTATAGTTGTCGTCACCCCCATTGCTATAGAGGTATGAACGTGGTGGTGGTGGAATGACTGGGGTCATGTTGGATCAGAGCGCGGCTCCCATGCTCCCGTTCACCGTGCATGGTCATGTCCGTCCCATTAGGGGGGAACGAGCGCCATAGTGGGGGCCCACGTGGCTCCCCGCATTGCTAGAGGGCCCCACGCGTCCCTTGGGCGAGGTGGAAGTATGCCAAGGGGGTCGGGCACTCCTGTGCTTATATTGTAGGGGTCGGGCGAGGCGAAGATTGTTCCCGACAGGGCACAGGGGTCAGGCGCTTTGATGATGTCATGGGGGCTCAAGCGAGGCGGAAGCCGTCCCTAAGCCTCGGATTATTTAGCAGCTGACACGCTATTAACGCCCTTGGTTGGGCATGCCTACTATTGATACCTGACACCTCCGTTCTCCTAAGCAACAAGGAGATGTTTACGCTGAAACTGCATATTGCAAGCATCTGTTTCAAGTGTTTCAAATGTTTCAGAGGTATGTTGCAAGTATTTCATACGGATGTTGAAAAAGTAGATTGGGATGTTACACGTGTTGCAATGGTTGTACACGTATGTTGCAAGCTCATGTTCTCAATGTTTGATCTGTTTTTTCTGACGTATGATGCAAGTATGTTTTATCTGGATGTTGCATATGTTTTCACGCATATGATGCAAGTGTTTTATTTGGATGTTGCGTAAGTTTATAATGGTTTCAAGTGTTTTTGCAAGTGTTTCAGACACATGTTTCAAATATTTTTATTTGTTTTCGGACATATATTGCAATTGTTGCATTTGGATGTTTCAAAACTAGATCGAGTGTTGCATCGCCCTCATCGCCTTTTCTGCTGTCTCACCTCGGTGTCAGGCGCGGGAAGGCGGAGGCGGTCCAAACTGGCGCAGGTGGACACCACGTGCTTGCGGGTGGATGCAACAGGTGAGACGTGGACGAGTAGGCGCAAGATGTGGGACAGGGGCAGTGGCACGGGCACCCGAACAGGGGCAAGCATCTGAACGTCCAGGGGCTAGCCATGCCCTTAAAAATTTCATAGGAATGAGATTTGCATTTGTTCAGAGTACAGTGAGTTTGCATCGCTGTAAGCATCTGCATTGTACTGTTGTCAACACAAAAACGTGACCGAGTGTCTGACACGTAGCAAGTCGGAAGGATCTGCCTAGAGCGAGTCCTGAGATCCGCTAGCTTCAACACCGGGCATGTTAGATTTGAAAGAAAACCCGAAGACGTGCCAGTCAATTTGACCTGCAATTGACAAGGGAGAGAAATCTTATCAGTAACACAAGGTGCAACATGTCAGTGTTGCTCCAGACAGTTCTAGATATACGGCTTGAAAGCCAATAAGTGAGGTCATTGACTAAATAGTCGATAACCGAAAAGCATATGAAAGGAAGCTCTTTGAGATGAAAGAAATCGGCTAAATATAAACATAAGACATGATGACCAGTGTTGTAGATCGCGATGCATTTATGACAGTAATATTATCAAGGAAGAAATAAGTACAATACACCCAAATACAAAAGATCGGAGATTTTACTTTTAGAGATTTCAGTTTGTCAGTTAAATAGCCGAAATAAACTTGCAAACAAATCAAACATAATCCATTACAATCAATAGTGAGGTTCGAGCGGATCGATGCAGCTATGATGATTATAACAAACTTTGAGATAAAAGATTCATAAGTTTACTTATGTCTAACGACTTCATGTTACAAACTATGTATGTGAGAGCGCGTGCAATCGGCTAAGACAACCGATTTTAGACATGGAAAACAAACGGAATGCGTGACTTGCCCGTGGTTGAGTTCGTTAATTAACAAGATTCAATCTAAAGTTCTACCAGTGAGGTTCGAGCGGATCGATGCAACTATAGTAATAACTATATATATCAATGCTCGTTGATTATTGAATTCTTCCATGAACAAATCATGTTTCTGAATGCGTTCCATGTGAAGTTAAAATTGGTATAAAATAGCCGATCTAGCGAGATCAATCATCATATTTAGGGTTTGATTATAATATGATTGAACGATGATTAATTAGTATGATATGATGTCGATCTATTTCAATCTTAACCAGGTAAATGATTTTATTGTGTATAATAGAACATTGATTACGATAAAATCGATAACCGGGGAGATTAACAAAAAACAATAAGAGAATCTCACAAGATAACTGGTGGTACTGTACTAAATAATGAATTATTTAATACAAGATTGATAACTGTGATTAATATAAAAAAATTCATAAGAGATCAATCAGCTGATACAGCCTTGCGGCTTTAAGATACAATCGATAATTAATTTATATTACAATTGCAAGAGATCAATTGGCTGATGCAGCCTTACAAGGTAATATAAAATCATGGCGGTACTCACAAGCAAACTGGAGGTCGATCAGTCGATGCAGCCCTATTCGCTGAAGAATTCGCCAAGATCTACAGTACTCCTACTCCTAATACAATGGCAAAAGTCGGAAAAGATGGTATTGATTGTGTATTTGTGTCCTCGTACAATAATGAGGGTCTAATATTTATACCCGGAGCCTAAACATGAATTCTACTTGAATACGACATATTACAATTCTTGGAATAAAAGAAAACTTTCTAATTTTAATAATAACTTGGACCCTAATCTTTCACTTCTTGTAGAGTCCGACACGTTCTTCCTGATGCCATTCAAAACATAGTCTGTGGTTATCATCAGCTGACGTTATCCATCAAAATAGCCGATTCCGGATCAGCCGCCACCGATTCTCATCTAATCGATTCCTGACGATGCAATCTTGGAAGCTTCGAGTTCCCGCGTTCCTCTCTCCAAATTTTGGTGTAAACAACCATGTATTCTCAAAAATAATCTGATGGATGGGATGGTTTTGTTTTTTATGTTAGATTTTAGAGTTGGGGTCATCACAATTCTTATTTGGTCGGAGAATAATGCCTTATTTGGAACCGAAAAAATCTCATTCCCACTATTTTTCAATGAAATGAACTAATTCGTATGAAATTAAGGCTCTAAAAGATTTCTATTTATAACTTTTTGTCAAATTTCTATGTTCCAAAAAGGCTCTAAAAGATTTCTATTTATTAGGTTCAAGGTGATTTGATGCCTTATTTGGATGGAGGAAGAGGTATGGGTAGGGATGCCAATCTTACCTACCGGTTTCGTACCCGATGGGTGCGGGCATGGGCATGAAAACTACCCATGGGTACGTGAGGATCTGGTACCTGTAAAGATTTGGATAACAAAATTTACCCGTGGACACCCGACGAGTACCCACAATTTGAGAATTTATATGAATATGTGTCGCCTACTCCTATGTCATACGCATATCTTGTGAATTAACTCATTTAACATGTAATTTGTAACATATGCATAACATGTTGAACTTTTAATGAATGATCGGATTATGAATCTATGATGTGCTGTCTTGTGTGTCCTAATAAACTCTATGTAAGTGAGATTCACATATTTGCGTGTCATTTATCTGTGAATTTTTTTTTTAACTAGGATGCAGTGTCTCCATTCCTATGCACTGCACTGAAATACGGTGGGCGTCGGGTTTTGAACCCGGGTGGTGAGCTGCTACTCTACCAAATGAGCTACTCGCTCATTCCCCTGTGAATTTATTATTTCATAATTATAATCAAGTTCTTATTATTTGATCTCTTGACATACATCTTTAATAATGACAAATGGAGACAAAGGTATAAAAACTTGATTATAAGTATCAAGAAAAATTAAGACGAGACAATTAACCAGGGGTCCCACATCCTAATATTCGCACGGTAGAAATCTGAATCTCCTGCGTTCTGGACTCCTTATCCTCATGGGATCCCTGTTGCATCTTCCTTCTCTCTCGCTCTCTTCTCTCTCATCCTCTCTCATCGCAGCGACAGCGAGCGCGCGCTGGCCCTCCTTCCCGTACCCGCACGCGCGCACCAGGGCCCTTCGAGCACCGCGAGGGGGAGCGCCTCGCCGCTGCGGGGCTGCCCGTCCTAGGGGACCTCACCGACGGCGAGACGCCAACAAAGACAATATCAACGGCACCGCGTGCTTCAACGGCACAGACCTTCCTCTGAAACTAATAAAGGATAAGGAGGCCCACCCGGCAGCGACTGCTCCGCAACGGCCATGGCCTTCGCCGCCGTCCTCCGCGCCCGCCCCCTCGCGGTGCCCGCTCCGCTATCCACCTCCACGCCGCCGCCATTCTTCGCCACTTCGGCCTACGCCTGTGTACCGCGCCTCACAGCAGCAGCAGCAGCGCGTGCGGTACGGTACCGACGACGGGGCCGGAGGAACCGCGCGTCCTCCGCGATTACCGCGTCGCTCGACCTCACCGAGGACAACGTCCGGTTGGCCCTAGACGAAGCCAAATCCGAGGCAAGCAAACTGAACTGATTCCTCTTCTCTACCCACTCCCATCGAAAAGCCGTTGCAGGCTTACAGCCTCGAGCTAACGCTGTCTCTGGTCTTGTGCTCGTCAGCTGGGGCAGCTGTTTGACACGTCGGTGGGCATCACAGGTGAAGGCCGCGCCGAGCGCTTACCCAGAAGACGCTGTAGTGTTAATTGTACCAAGAAATTGCTTGTGAATTCTCCTTCTCGTGGATGATTTCTTTGGTGGTTGCAGGGCAAGTTGATCTCGCCGAGTTGGACGGGCCATTTGTGAAGCTCCGGCTCAAGGGCAAGTTCTGGCACACCCGCGCCACCGTGGTCGCGCGGATCGGCAACTACCTCAAGAATCGCATTCCGGTGAGGGTTTCTGCAGTTCTCGAGTGCTTCAACGAATAATGTGGGGGTGGGCCGGTGCAGGAGATGGAACAGTGTTAAACATTTAATCAAGGTGTAGCTGGTGGTGATCAATGGGGTCTATTTTTATTTCAGGAAATCTTAGAGGTGGAGATAGAGGATGAGAAACAATTGGATGATAGCCCCGCTGCTTTCTGAGGTATCAAATGATCACGGTTTAGTTCTACGTTATGGTTCATCCGTATGTGCCAATTGAGGTTCAGGAAAAAGGGACACGCTTTCAGTCTTCAGAATTAGTCCTGGACTAGAAGTATGAGTGCTACTTAGTACAGCACCTACACTGTTCAGGAAAAATTCTTCTTGGAGGCTACATTTCCTACACAATTAGTCTTGTGCTCCGTAATCTGATAATGTCAAAAACTCAAAACTACGAACCATGAGAGCATGAACTCTGCTTTAATTCAATCTTCACTGTGGCTCACATGACAAGAACATTAACCATCCTCAAATCTGAAAACCTGAATTTATGAAACTGAATCTGAAGGAGCAAATATACTAGACCTGACTTTCTCTATTTTCATAATCACAGTTCCAGGCTTCCAGCTTCGGGGATCTGCAGTTGCCTATATGGTTTGGCTTATACGGTATACACATTGATTGCAGATATCCATTATTTGGAGGAGCTTAATCTAGCACTTATTATGAAGAAGCTGCATGGTATTGTTGGGGGGGGGGGGGGGGGGGGGGGGGGGGGGGGGATGTGGGTTTGGGCGGGCCTACACTTGGGAAGTGTAATGGTTTTTCCTTTTAGGGCCATCATCTTGTGTTTGAAAAGGTTCCGGCAATGATGCACATGCCTTGATTAAGATATTACAAGTCATCATCTTCGTTACAAATGATGTGTTTAAGTTGTTGTGATCATCATATATCATTTGAAATACTATTTTCATCAGTACGGACCTGTGGTTACTTTGTCCAGTGATGTGCCCACAAATATATTCAAACTCACAGGATTAGCAACCGTTCATCAATCAAGTCTCGTGTCAATTCTACTTTTGTTGATAATGTCAGCAATATGTGACATTTTGCTCTTCTCATCTCTCGTTCCTTCTATTCAGCACCTCTACTCTGTACATCTGTGTTCATAACCTAACTGAAAATAAATTGCATCCAATGTTGATGCATGTTGAGCTCCACAGACCTGTTCGTTGAGTATTTCTGGATATGGATCCTTTCTGGCCTACTATGCACGCACGCTCTCTTGAACACAATAGCAAATGTCTGCTCATTGTCTCAAGGACAAAACCCAATCACGGTACACCATTCTTTTAGACATCAGGGAGCTAGCTAGTGAAAAGAGTGCATAGTTAAAAAAAAACTGGTAGCCCTTTTTCCAGTCCAGTTATCTTCTACTTAAGTCACTCTAGAACTTACTGTTATGTGCTTGTGTTTTGTAGATGAACCTTTTTATTCTGGCACGTTTAGTTCCTGCTTTGCATAGAAACCAATTTTGATGACACTCACGGGAGAAGCTGGAATTTGTCGTCCAATGTTGCTTTGCACGTTTAGTACATGTAGCAGAATGATGTGCCCCCGGACTGAGCAGCTTTTACTTTTCTAGCGATGGTGCTGCAGCAGAGGGTGAAGCAGCGAGTGCGCATTTCGGCGCCGAAGTGACACTTCGAGGGACAAGTTTGGTGCCTGCTACTGCTGCTCACAAGAAACCGAGAACGCCAAACAAAAATCCACGTACTTGCCTGTTTGCTTTGCCGTCTGCCAAAGTTGCCTGGTGCAGGAACTTCTCCCAAGCGTTCGATTTTTTCCGCTTCGGGTCAGGATCTCTGCCTGGCACGAGCTGTGTGCCTGGGAGGGTTGAAAGCAAACAGCCTAAGGCTGAGTTCCAAAAATTTTATAAGATTTCCTGTCACATCGAATCTTTGACGCATGCATGAAGTTTTAAATATAGGTAAAAAATAACTAATTATACAGTTTGATTGTAAATCACGAGACGAATCTTCGAACTTAATTAGCTCATGATTGGACACTAATTGCCAGGTCCAACTAAACACAGCCTTACCTATCAATTTCCTTCATGGTCGAAATCATGGACCGAAACTGCTGAGCAAGGACAGTGTCGTGCGTTTTTTTTTTGCCATGAACACCAGGACGTCGGAGGTAGGAGTACTCCATAAAACTTGCAATAGAACACGACTGTACTGAACACCAGCTGCGTACTTTATATCAGACACGTTTGTTGAACAGCTGGGCAGAGTGCACGGTGATCCTGAAACGCCGAACTCGGAAGACCTGACCTACTATTGCTGTTGGGTTCGGTACTTGGGGGTCAGTGGCAACATGTGGCAGACCTGACCTGGAGATGCATGCATGATTCACCTATGCACAAACATCCTTCAACTCTGAAATTTGACAGACAGATGGTACAAGTACTACCAGTAGTACACTGAACAACAAGTGGTCATCTCTGGGCCATTCAGAATTTCAGATTCGTCTTGCAAAGTCCAAACCGCCATGATCGCTCTCGGGATGAATGATAAACCCACTGTGCACTGACTGGACCTGTCAATGCTGTCCGGTCCAACGTTTGTTTGCGGTGGTCCATTCCTCTGTCCTCTCCTCTCCCTTTCTCTCTCCCAACCAGTTTCAGAGCTCGATGGCGCCTTGGGCTCTTGGCTAATCATTTGGCAAGTGGTCCGTTAATTAAGAGAAGGAATCTTCACTCAATTGCGTCCAGATTATCATTACCTCTCTCTCTCTGGCTCTCGTGCGACGCAAACCGCCATCATTGAGCGGAATTCTTTGCACGGGGACGGGGAGGATCATTGCTGTGGCTGTGGCTGTGGCTGTGGTTGGGCTCTCCCTCTCGTCAGGTTGCTTCTGAATAATTCAGTGCAGGCCATTATATATGTCTCGTAGTACTATATACTCCTAGTTGTTTACTCGGCCTAGGCCTCGGATTGTCGGCCAGATTAGCGAGGATCCGGTTCCACTTCCATGTCAAGCCAAACAAAAGCCGCGGGAATAATCGAGGAGCGAAGAAAGGCGCCTCCGCCACGCCACCGGACGCGGCTTTGCTCCGGTCCTTTGGCCGGACTGGACTGCATTGGATTGATGGAGAAGCTAGCATCACGACAGAGATTACTGTTTGTAAGAGCGTTGCAATTTTATTTTGCAGGTTGCGTTTTGGGGGGCTTGGGCGTGAGTAACGCGACGCCAAAGTCTTTGCTCGCGCATGTGACACCACGTGAGGTGATCGTGTGTTCGTGCTTGCAAATGCTTCCAACGACCAGTGGTCAGTGGATCATCAGGAGCTGCGTGCGAGGAGTTCGTTTTGTTACTATGTGTCCGCTGCTCTAAATGATTGATGAAGTCATCTCGACCCGTATCGATCAGTTCTTGTTTATCGTCGTAATTAGATAAGAATGGAATAATCTCTCCCTTTGACCAAAGCTTGGTACAACAAGTTGACAACAACGTAACCGGGGTTTGCTCCAGTGCATCACCTCGTTTTACGGTGGTGTCTGCTGGTGGCTAAGCTAAGCGCGTCATCTTCAGCTAATCAGCTATCACTTAGGAGTATCAGGGAGAAAGAAACGCAAGATAGCGATCTCATGGGTCAGCCAATGCAAGAATTGTTAATTTTTTTTCGTCGCTACTCCATATGCGTGTGCTGTCTAGCTGTTATAAGCTTTCTCCAGTAGTACGTTAATTGCGCTCGCCCCATGTGTGTGCTCTCTAACTGGACAGGCCAAATGAACACATCACATCAGCTGATCTCCTGACTTGCTTGTACGAGACGAACTCGTACTGTCCTATAAAAAGAACTTGCTAGTGATTTTTACTTGGAAGAATTGCAGAGCATATCGCTAACACTAACAGGTCATCCATGGACTGCCAATGCCGCATTAAACAAAAGCTCTCCACATGACAGCAAGTTTCTTCTCATTTCAGATACATACAGTCGTCAGTCATACAGCGTGTTCTGGCCCTTCCTAGGATCCATCAAATTGGCGCCTCCAAGGAAGATTAGACGTGGATTACAAGGCCGAATAGTTTAGTTTCGCCGACCGTGCGCCTGGATTACGGGGCGCGATTCGGGCGAATCCTTGTTGTCTTGTGCAGAGATGCTTTAACGCGGCGGCCATTGGTGAAAGACAGGTCACAGGTCCATCTGTCCTCGAATGCTCTCCGATCAGGCTCCTCCATAGCTCCATAGCTGGCGCCAAATTAAAATACTGCATGCTCATGTACTGCTGTCGTGCGAGGCATCATGTTATCCACGTCCAAGTTCCCAGAAATTATTCCTGACATTTTTTATATGTTTTTAATCATCAAGTTTGGTTTGCTACGTGATCCTGTTTAATAGGGCTTCTTTGCAAACGACTTCATCTGAGAAGTTAGATATGCCTCTCTCTAAGCTGAACACATATGAGAAGTTGGATATGATTTCTTCCTTCAAGTAAAAGAACACGTGTATGCAGGAAGCAATGGCCATATCAATTTCCATATTCGAATGGATAGATTAACATATATTTCAGCTAAACATATGTCAACGCATATGAGATACAGTGCAAAGGGGAATAGAGAATGAAAAGAAAAACACATAGGTAGTTATTAGCGGATAAGTATGTTATCGAACTGAAGTGTAGCTCAGCTATTAGGTTTCTTGTGGTCAAACATGTCCATTCAAGTTCAAGTCCTTGACTTATGTCAGTGCGCATATTTTTCAGAATTCATTTTAGAATTTAAGGTGCTATTTTTTTAGTGGTAGGTGACATATCAGTCACAACGAGATGTTTGTGATGATTTTGCTAATCTTAAGATTTATCACCTCATTCTTTTCGGAGGTTTGAGAAAAAAAAGACCATAACCATGTTTAACTGTCCGCATGTCCTCACATTTATCCATGATTGTTTAACATATACTCCCGTATACGTCCCAAATTGTAAGGTACTCTAGCTTTTCTTGGAGAGTCAAAACATCTCAAGTTTGACCAAATTTATATAATAAAACAATAGCATTTATGATACTAAATAAGTATCATTAAATATTTTTATTAATTATATTTTCATAGTATACCTATTAGATGTCATAAATTTGTGTAATTCTCTCTATAATATTGGTTAAACTTGAGATGTTTTAACTCTAAAAAAGTTAGAATGATTTATAAGAGCATCTCCAAGAGTTTCCAAGAATTTCTTCTCAAAACCATGAAGTTTTTCATCTCGCCAAAAAGTATTGGGAGGAACAAATAAGACCATCTCGAATAGTTTTCAATAATTCACTCCTAAAATATAGAAGACAAGTTACATCAGGAATCCTATACGATTTCTAAATTTTCCTAACCACTTTTATATATTTTTCCTCTCCTGTGCATTTGCATCTGAAACACTTTCCTACTCTTTATCTTTCACACGCCCTTTCACCTTAGATTGGCAGACCGATACGTGTCGGTGATTTTTTCCAAGTGCCAAAAGATTGGGAGGTGGGATTGGGAATTCTTGGAGATGATTTTATTAGGAGCTCTTGGAAATGCTCTAATTTAAGGCGGAGGGACCATGTCACTTCTGTTAATCCATATATCCCGTGCAGGGGTATGGATTGCTGGAGTATTTACTCTAGTTACCATCTGATGGGAAAATCAGGTCGAATTTCGGAGCTTATAGATTTTGCAGGAATCTGAACTGTTCTGTTGATTTTTTCGCGAATTCGAGCAAGGCCATGAAGATTTTGGACCGGGTCATATGACCCAAGAACTGTTGTGTCATGTCAGTACGATTTTTATTCCCGTTGTGATGCTGACCCCGACTTCCGAGCGAGAGATTGGAGTACTAAGGGGATGTTTAGTTGGCAAATTTTTTGGCGAAACGCTACTGTAGCAGTTTCGTTGTTATTTGGCAAATATTGTTCAATCATAATCTAATTAGGCTTAAAAGATTTGTCTCGTCCATTTCGTCTAAACTGTGTAATTAGTTTTATTTTTTATCTATATTTAATGCTGCATGCATGCGTTCAAAGATTCGATGTGACGGAGAATCTGAAAATTTTGGCAAAATTTTTGGCATCTAAACGGTGCCTAAATTTCACCACAAATTCCACTATGCAAAAAGAAGATTCCCCGTCACATTAAAATGCCGGCACATGCATGGAGTACTAAATATAGATGAAATAAAAAACTAATTGCACAGTTTTGTTGTACTTTACGAGACGAACATTTTGAGCCTAATTAATCAATGTTTGGACAAAAATTTACAAATACAAACGAAATGCTACAGTGCAGAATCTTGCACTGTACAAAATCAGCCCCTCCCAAATCAGCCGATCTAAACACGGCGCAGGTTGAGACGTTCAGCGGAGTTGTGGCAGATCAGATCACATGCGCTGCAGGCCTTGTTTATTTTCCAAATTTTCTCCCAAATTTCACTATGCAAACAGAAGATTCTCCATCATATCAAAATACCGGCAAATGTATGGAGTACTAAATGTAGATGACATCAAAAACTAATTATATAGTTTTGTTATACTTTGCGAGACGAACATTTTGAGTCTAATTAATTAATTTTTAGACAATTTTTTACACTAAAAAACAAAACGCGCTATTCCGACAGAAACACTATAGCATGCAGTGCCGGTTCGGTCGGCATCTAAACACGGCCCAGTATGATTGTGATGTCTGCCCACAGACGGCAGCTCTCGTGTTTGCCCAGTGTACTTGCCTGGTACACCGTACACTAGATGATTGTGATGTCTGATTGTCTCACTCTCTCTTGCAGTGCCCGGTACTCGAAGTTTGGCAAATGGGCTTTGGTCATGTTCAGTGCGGAGTACAGATTTGATACGAGACCTAATTGTGAGATAGCTAAAAATTAGCTAAAACTAGCTTCAGTGCATCTGAGCAGGAGGGCTAATAGGTGTATTAATTTTTTAGTCAAATCTTTAACTAGTTATTACTCCGTCATGTTTCCTAAAGGATGTCGTTTTGACAGCAACACTGTCTCAAAAAAACAACTTTAACCGTTATTTTTTACTATAAAATATTTATAAAATATAGTCAATATATACTTTTATGAATTTACATTTCGAGATGAATCTACTTACATCACTTTCATATTTTCAAACTCAACTCAAAAAAAATTATTTTAAGTTAAAGTTTAAAATGGTTGACTTAAGACAACCCGAAAAGACATCCTTTAGAAAAGCGGAGGGAATAACCAACTAGCTAGCCAACCTAAACCAATTTGAGCTAGTCTAACTAGTAACTAGCCCTAACTTATCCAAAGAGACCCTAAGTTTAGTTCAGCCTCATTAGAATGCTTGGGAAGCAATTATAGATCGTGCAAGGAAATTCCTTCATGATTTGGCTTTGCATGTTCACATCAAGCATGGCCATAGACATTTCAATGGTTCTTTCTAAGAAAAAACATTGCCAATTTTTGGGCTATTTGGCACAATTTTCGTTTACCAGCATTTCTGACTACTGCAAAGACCAAACTTCATTGTATTATTAGCCTGCTTAAAAAATCACATTTTCTGTCGGAAAAAAGTACAAAGATACAAATTTAAAGACCACTGTCTAGACCAAATAGTAACTCTTTAATTGCTTAACAAATGACTTAGTATCTACTTGCTAGGAAAGTATACGCTTACAATCCCTAGACAGGACACCTAATCCTTCCGGCTCGAATAGAAAGGAAGACGTACAGCTTTTTTTTTGTGTGTATATTCCCAAAACATGACACCTAATACTGTTGCATTTCACCAACCGTGCGCTCATGCCAAGAGGCATATTTTCCTTGCCAAGAGGAATGCATGGACCCAAAGAGGGACTTTCCCCCACCTAATTTGCCGAAACTTGTCGCGGAATCACAAGCGCCCCGTTTGCATTTGTACAAGAACATATCTGAAAGCGACCTCCACATTTGCAAATAGTGCTGACTTGACATGACAATATTTTTTCCTGGTAATTAAGCTTATATTGGGCGCCACATATTTTCATTGATGCGTACAAAATACAGTTCCTTGGAAGATTTAGTTCTTCTCGCATCAAGCGTAATTCACTGATCAGTGTTTATACTTCCTATGGTGAAACTTGACGCCTAGGTTTCTGTTTCTGATTGACCATGTTAATTGTATTTATCATTATATTTTATTTTTGTTATAGGGACACTATATTGGTCAATAACAAGATGTTTATGGTTGAGATTCCGCCGACCCACTCTCTTGAAGACATTTATGGAGTCAAGGTGTACGGTTATGTGTGTGCGTTTAAATAGATAAGTGCACGTGTATGTCAAATGTTTACGTTTGTACTCACCACACTTGGGTTTTAGTTTCTGATTCAACATAGCGGATCGTATTTATCGTTATTTTTTATTCTTATTATAGGAAGAATAACCGTCGATAACAAAACACCTATGTTGGATATTCCACCGATCCACTCTCTTGAAGTCGTTTATAGGCTCTATACGTGTATGCGTTTAAATGGGTAAGTACATGTGTGTATCTGGACGTTTATGTTTGTATGATTTTTTGTGCGGTCAAATTTTACACCTTCACATATTGCCCGTAAAAATAATTAACATTGGGCGTGCATTGTTTGACAGGCTTAGTTTTAATGTTTCAACTCACCTTTCATTTATTTTATTTACAGAGAGCCATCAAGAGTGATGCTTCCAAAGTATCCCTACTTATAGATTTTAGATTAGACATAGATTCTTTATTGTTTGCTACTATATCAGTGTACTACACCTTTTCTTTTCTTTCTTAGAATGTTCCCTTGACACATTTAGCACTAATTAATGTTTAGGGGGGCTCAATGTGAGATTTTTAGACCAATTAATGCTTTCCTATATCCATTTGGCTGCCATGTGAGTAGAGTAGCGCGCTATAGCGGTGGTCAAGGCGAATACGAGCTCACAGCTAGGACGAAAGTGAGGCAAAAGTGGTGCCGTATTTCCACACCGCGTCCATAGGTTAAGAATCCTATGACTCATTTTCATTATAGTGTTCACATAAGATCAAGCCGAAGGGAAAAACCAATTGAGAAAAAAAAGAAATCAAAATGTACGGATTCCATGGCCATTTGGGAGTTGAGACATGGGAGGGAGAGAAAAGATACTTTTTTTTCTATGAAAGACTAGAGAGGGAAGAGAGTTGAAAAATTGAAACCATAGGCACAGCAGTAGCAGTAGAGGGCTGTAGCCAGGGCCAGGAGACTAGTAGAGGCGTAGAGCTAGAGGAGAGCATTTTGCAAAGAGGCCATCGTCTGCACAAAAGATCCTCCATCCAAGTCTTCCTTCCCACCCCTTCGCCTCCTCGGTCAAACCGCCTTTCTCTCTCCTACTCTTCTCCCCCCTCCCCGTCTCTCCCTCTTCTCTCTCTAAAAAAAGTAGCGCCAGGAGAACCGAGAGGCTGGAGAAAGAAAGGCGGAAAGAGGGAGCCAAATCTCACTTTGTTGGGAGTTTCTTTCCTCTGTTTCCGACTCCTTTGTTCTCTTAGGGAGTTAGGGTTCTTGGTTGGTGGAATGGAAGCTCAGCAGCTCCATTTGTGCCCCCGAGATCTTCGTCGTTCCCCTCGTGTGTAGTAGCCTTTTGGTAGGTCGGTGGAAGGGCGTCGAGGCACACCAGAACATCGATAAAGGGAGTCCACCATTTTTAGCTCTTCGTGTTCTTGTAGAGGAATTTCCGTTCACATGATCCGTGCCTGTACCTGACGGTCTTGTCGCGCTCTGCTGCTTCGCTTTCGGGGAGAAGAGGACTCGACTCAAATCATTTGGTATTGGAGACGTCGCCCTTCCCAGTTCAGGTGCCAGTTGCAAGTCCTCTCCTGTTTTATTTTGACGACTGTACCTTTTCTTGCATCTGTGTTTATGATGAAGGCGGATAGGGTCGGCATAGAATTTTGCTTTTTTCTTCAGAGCTGTTGAGGATTGATGAGATCGTTTGGGGATCGCAAAGTTCGCGTCTTTGGATTTTATTTTTCTCATTTCAGTTGCGGCGATTCAGTGCTTTCTTGGGGGAAAGTTTGCAGCTTGGTTTGCAATTTAATTGCTTGGTCTGTAATATGGGTTCTTCATTCTGCATGCGAATGTGTGTTTTCGGTCAATCGTAAATGAATTTTCTGGAAAACTTTGTAAAGGTTGCATATTTTAGTTGATTTGGCAACTCTTCAACTCCCGTATTTGACTTGTGTGTCATCTCAATTTATTTTAGTTAACGTTTTTTTAAAGGTATTTTAGTTGACGTTTGTTTAATGGAGTTTAGTTGGTCTTTGTGCTACTGGCCATATACGGTTTATTTGGTTTTTGTGTTCTGCCTTTTGGCTATTTTGTTTTGCTATATGATCCTGATTGGTTTTCAGCTTTGTTTTCCTCGCTATGTAAAGTGAAAAATAAAAAAGGAATTTTTTTGCTCAATTTTACAACAGGGCAACCTAATGTTTCAACATGACTAATGTGGTACGTATTACATGGCACTTGTTTCAGTTGAGAGAGATTTCTGGCATGGCCGGCGCAAGTAACCATGGATCCCTCATCGACGAATGGCTGCCGCCTCCTACACCAAGCCCAAGAACACTCATGTCAAGCTTCCTGAATGAAGAATTCAGCTCCGAGCCGTTCTCTGGTTTTTTCAGTGAACATGGCACCAACAAGCCCCATGATCAATCCGAAAAGAGCAGAGAAGTTGTGAATTCGAGCGAGGAGGTCCCTGCTCATGCTGTCAGTGACCCATTTCAAAAGGGTTTCTCCCTGAAGCCAAATTTGTTCAGTGCTAATCATAAATCAAACTCCAATGGTGGTTTGGCGGAGCGCAGGGCTGCGAGAGCAGGTTTCAGCGTCGCAAAAATTGATACTTCTCGAGTTGGTTCATCCGCAGTTATTCGTTCTCCTGTGTCAATTCCACCTGGTCTAAGTCCAACTACACTTCTTGAGTCTCCTGTTTTTCTCTACAATAAAATGGTATGTGATATTTCCTTAATTGGTTTCTTGTGCTCTCAAGATTTATCTGTTACACTATTATCCAAGGTTGAAATAAAGTCATAGCTGGAGCAAGCACTGAAGACTTTCATATTCCAGTTTTCAGACATTGAATTTGGTACAGTATAGAAGAACATTGATTGGTGCCTACTGTTTAGAACATGATTTTCTGCATTATACTTATGCATGTGACTACAGCACCGATTGTTGTCTACTGTGCAAAACATTGTTATACTAGAAATATAGTCCTCTGATTGGTGTCAAGCTTGGTTTCTGTTTTGATTCTATAGCTGCTAATTTTGGACCAACACTTACAATTTCATCTCTTTGCCTACCCTTTAATATTTGCCATGCAGACTTAGCTGAATTAGTTATGATATATTGCAGGCACAGCCTTCTCCAACCACCGGCACACTGCCATTTTTGATGGCTACGAATGACAAGTCAACAATGCCACCAGCTGCCAAGATAACTGAAGATTCTCAATTTGATAATGATGTGTTTTCTTTCCAACCCCACTTAGGTTCTGAACAAACTGGTTTCTCTACTGCAGAAAAGATGATTTCCTTGATTGTTAGTGTCTACCTGTATTTTTCCTCCTTTTTGCAGTGCAGTGTTATAGTACTATTTGGCTTCCTTCAAATGCCAACATCACCACCAAAATATCATCTTTTTGTTTTTTGTATAAAATACCTTTCAATTGATTCATGTGCCTGAAAAAAGTATTGATCTACAGGACTATGGTGCCTATCAGCAAAAGCAGTCCTTGTCGAATATTTATCAGCAGGAATCCAGTCTTCAGTCAAGCTTTACCGTAGTCAAGGATAACACTAGTGCAACAATTGTTAAAGCGAAGACATCTAGCTCCATGTTCAGTGATAGTCACTATTCAGCTGACCAACAGCAAGCTGACGAGACAAATATAAAGGTGCAAGGCAAAGGTGTCGAGGCTAGATCAGCTGCTTTTCTTCCTGTATCGGCGCATAGTGATGCATCTCTCCTGGAGTCTCAAGATGCAGTTGATGTATCGTCAACACTGTCTAATGAAGAGGAGGAGAGGGCAACGCATGGTACTGTTTCTATAGAGTGTGATGGTGATGAAGATGAGACTGAATCTAAAAGAAGGTTAATATTGTT
The DNA here is from genome assembly GCA_038087645.1 of Saccharum hybrid cultivar R570. Lineage (NCBI taxonomy): Eukaryota > Viridiplantae > Streptophyta > Magnoliopsida > Poales > Poaceae > Saccharum > Saccharum hybrid cultivar. Next base: position 1,027,516 of record JAQSUU010000365.1, on the reverse strand, counting down.
CATCAGTTAACCACTTAAGACTTGATGCAGACATTGTACTGAATTCACTGATACTCTTTTTCAGGAAGCTGGAACTAGATGCTTTAGGAGCTACTGCTATTGCTACTACCTCCACCACCAGTACCATTGACATGGGGCCTGCAGCCTCAAGGGCTGTCCGGGAGCCTAGGGTTGTTGTTCAGACCACAAGTGAGGTAGACATTCTTGATGACGGTTATCGGTGGCGCAAGTATGGGCAGAAGGTTGTTAAGGGCAATCCAAATCCAAGGTCACACTTTCACTACCATTTCTTACACTGCTTAACTGTATTCCTCCATCCCCTGAAATTAGTAACATTGATTCACTTGTCTGCAGGAGCTACTACAAATGTACACACCCGGGGTGTTCAGTGCGCAAGCATGTGGAAAGAGCATCACATGATCTGAAATCAGTCATCACAACGTATGAGGGAAAGCACAACCATGAAGTTCCAGCAGCCAGAAATAGTGGGCAAGGCAGTTCTGGTTCTGGCAGCGCTCCATCGGCGCCACAAGCTGGTGGTTCTCACCGTAGGCAAGAACCTGCCCAAGCCAGCTTTGCTCACTTTGGTACTGCTTCTCCTTTCAGCTCTTTCGGTCTCCCACCGAGCGGACAGTTGGGACCAACAACTGGCAATTTCCGCTTCGGGATGGTTCCGCCGGGCATGACGATCCCAATGCCCTCTCTAGGATCACTTGCCCCTACAAAGATGGTTGGAAATTCATCAGGTATGCAGGGGTACCCAGGGCTTATGATGCCAGGAGAACCAAAGGTAGAGCCTGTCTCGCAACCACTCTTCCCAATGGCAAATGCATCTCCACCAGCTTACCAACAGATATTGAGCAGGCCTCCTTTTGGCCATCAGATGTAAATAATTAGGAAAGAAAAAAGGGATAGATTTGCTTCAGCTTGTATACATGATAGCGACGCTGCAACATGGCTGTGTTCTAGTGTTCATGGATCGTCCAATTCTTAGCTTTATTTTATTTTTCTGCTCACGCATTTATTTGAAGCAAAGAATGCTGAGGATGATACCCTGTCGTGCTGTTGTAATCAGGGAAAGGATACCTTTCGTCTTTTTGAGACTATCGAAATTGGAAAACGATCAATCAAAATTTCTGGTTGTGAATACAAATCTGATGAATGCAATAGCTTTGATATTTGGGCATAAACCGCTTGTATTTTTTTGTTGCTGCTCCAGGTATTTCAGGCCTGCAACTGATGAAAATCAAGTGTTCTCCCTTTCCCTTTTGAGGGAATAGACTGGTATATATAAGTTTGAAGCACCGAAAGTGAAACTAGACCATGAAACCGATCAGGTACCGCTGCGTTTTGACGGCAATTTTGTATGGATTCGCAGGCTGGTTGCCACTGTCTGACGCCTAATGATTCATTCAGGAACCACGAGTTATAAGTGCTCGCATGGCGGCTTGCATAGTTTCACCGGTCGTAGGCGACGGCTGGCATGTGTGCAAGCGCCGCCAATCTACGCGGGGTTCCTCGTCACGGACCCGTCGAACACGACGACCTCATCGCCGGTGGCCACACCGTGCCACTCGAAGGACCGCGACTCGTCCATCACGCTCTGTCCATGTATGAAGAAGTAGGCGCCGTCGCGCGGGAGCGGGAACCGGGCCCCCGCCCCGCGCGCGCGCTCCAGCTCCGCCCGCAGCACCGACACCGCGGCGCGCGCACCCACGGTCATCTCCACGCGGCCCTCGCCGCACCGCGACAGGACGGTCACCCGCAGCGGCGGCGGCGCGGCCTCGCCACGCCTCTTCCTCTTCTCAGTCCTCTTGTTCTGCTGCGGCTGCTGGTGCTGGGCGCCGTCGAGGAGGGCGACGTGGATGACGGAGCCCTCCACGACGCCGTGCCGCTCGATGCCGCTGCCGCCGTCGACGTCCTCGAGCACGGAGCCGTTGTGGAGGAGCGACGTGGCGGCCGCGGGCCAGCCTCGGCGGCTCTGGAGCTTCTCCTTGACGTCCTACACGGTGTCGAAGTAGCCCACCTCCATCTTGAAGGCCTCCTCGCCTGAGCACACGAAGGTCACGTCCATGCCCAGAGGTGCCGATCAAGGTCCTACCTTAGTGCCAGCAGGCTAGCGGCAGCCATGGACATGGCCCGGCATAAATACCATGGACAGAATGCATCACGTGTGACTCTCCGATCCATATCCATCTCCTCTATCTGTTGGTTAGCAGAAAGGATTTCCAGTGAACACTGACCATGTCATGAGGCGGCGCCATTGCCCATTGGCCTTCAGACTGTACTGTACTCATGACCAGACGCTTGTACAGTTGTACTGTTGTTCTTGCATGTGGCATGCAATGGTGCAAATGAGGCAATTGTGAGTTTGTGACACCGTCCTTGCCTTCCTTTTACCCTCACAGAATGGGCATGGCTCCTAGATTGTTCGGCGTGCCGTTTTCTGCTGCAGTACCCGAACGCAGGAGGGAGCATCTCACATTCTCGATCATGAGCAAGTTGTGACAGAACACATTTCTTTTGCCTGGTGTGGTGCTCAGTCTTTCTGAGCGTGTGTTTTCGGTTTGGACTCAACCTGTTCAGCGGTTTCACCAAACCGGCTGCCGGCCCATGACCGGCCCAGTGAAAACCATCGTCACGGTTACAGAGCGGCCTGGTTGCAACCCGTGTACCCAGCACTGGAATTTGGGAGCCCTCATCCGGTCACGGTTAGATGCCGCTGAAACCCATCGAAACCCGAGCGGGGATGCAGCGCGAGCGGGGCGGCAGCGGTGGTGGGCGCAACCGCGAGAGCGGTAGCGGCCGCGGGCGTGAGCGCGGCAGCAGTGGCGAGCGCGAGCGCGGCGGCAGTGGCGATCTCGAGGCAGCGGCGGTGGTGACGACCGTGAGCGCGAGCGCGGCAGCGATGAGCTCGAGCGCAGCGGCGGCGGGCGCGGTGGCTTCGCTCGGGACCTTGAGATCGAGGCAGCACTGGCGGCCGAGCAAGTGTGGGAGCTGCAAGAAGCTTGGGCATCTTTCTCCGTCGGCCCCGAATTGGAGTTGGAGCAAGACTCGCCGTCGCACGACACAGACCTTGATGGAACACAGGCAAGCCTCCGATTCTGGGTCCATGGGTGCCAACGCAGGACACCTCCAAGCTTCTGCCGGAGCTCTCAATCCATCTGCAGACGAGGTTCCTTCTATCCCTTCCTCTTATGACAACCTTCAGGCAAATGTAGGCAGTAGGCTTGTACTTACAGTATGCAATAGCTCTGATGTTGCATCGTGATTCCATTTCTTTCAAATGTTGCAATAGCTGAGGAAATTTTATTCTCTCAGTGATACTACTACATCTGATTTATCATTTACTTTACATGCTTTGTTCTATCAAGTTCTGGAATGCTTCCCAATGCATTCCTGAAGATGTAATAGCATCTTGGTTGGATAAATGAAATATTTATCTGGCTAATCAATAAAACTAATCTTTTCAACGTCCACGGATATTTAATTTACTGTTTAAATAGTATTAGTTGAACTTTCTATTTCCATTTGAGTGCACCTATTTATTTTTCATCAGAATTTGTCTGTAGTTCTGTGCTGCTCTAGAATGCATATTACTACTAGTTCTAAATAAGTTTTAACATAAACTTATTTAGAAATTCTGTTATGGACAAATTTATGTATTTTATTTTTTTTTGTGGCGGATCTCGCTGAGTTCGAAGCTTAGCATTTTCATGGAAGTTTGGAAAAATCATGGTGGTGTTGGTCCAAAAGCTACTGCAATTGACTTCTTAAAGTCATTAATCTGATGTTTTTAGAGTTTATGTTTTGATCGGTTAATTTATTATTTAGTGAGAATTCACTTTTTGATCCAGAGTATGATAGTATATTTAAAGGACATTTTATAGTAGTGCTACGGTAAGATGTTGGACAATTTGAGATCAAGTAATCGGATATATTTTGTAGTCATGGCATGTGAAAAAATATTTTATTAGCATAATATAAGCGACATTGACATGCGTACAAAAGGACAGCTCAATGTATACATAGTTACAGCTGAGTCATTCGTTTTTAGCTTGGCAGCCCATATTAACCGATGAAAACCGGCTTACCAAACCAACCAAATAAACAAATCAATTTTATGCCAAGCCGCCGGAAGCCAGCCCGCACCGCACCGTCGTGGTGATCCTGGGTTGGTTTGGAATTTAACCAGAACCCGTTGAAACCAGCCCATAAACAGGGTGACTTTGGACTGTACACGCTCCTTTCGGTCCTTTGGGCCTGACCATAAAATACATCGCCTTACAGTTTAGAGCCCAATCCCAATATGGTGGAGGCCCGCACGTTTCCTCTTGCGAGGTCAGTCTTCTTCTAGAGCATCTCCGACTTCCTTAAATCTCTAATCCTTGGTTTTTACCAAGAGAAAAACCCTTTCTAACAACTCCTAACCTATTCTTCTGATCTTTTAGAACTTAATAAAAGTCACCATGTTCCGTGTAAAGTTACACACTTCCAAGTCATGTGTATCTTCTCTCCCCGTGCCTCCCCGCGCGTGTTTGTCGGCTAATCTAAAGGTGGAAGGATGTGAAAATAATAAAGAGTGGGAAAGAATTCCTGATGTAAATGTACAAGAAAGAGAATATATAAAAGTGGTTAGGATAATTTAGAAATAGTATATGATTTAAGATGTAAAATTGCCTTCTATATTTTAGTAGTGGATTATTAGAAACCTTTGATATGACTTTCTTTATTCCTTCGAATACTTTTTTAAAAGTTGTATAACTCTACGTTTCTTGAAGAAAATATTGCTGCTCTCAAAGATACTCTTCGGAGTATAGCATAATTCCCTGGAAAAAATAAATTTAGGAGTTAGAACGATGGCCTACCCTCCGGCCGGCAAGTCGAACACAACAAAACAACTCCTTCCGACCTCACCGCAACATCGCCGGATAGCAAAACCTTCCGTCGGAGGATCGGATGGCTTCCACCGGCGTTGGAGAAGGCAACAAGACGGCTGCCGGGAGCAGCCTCCACAGCAAAGACCCTCCTCAAGAGCCAATCACTGTACCAGGTAACCCATCCGAGGCACCAAGCGATGTTTCATCCCACTGCTCGTCTCGTCCGTGCGGCGCTCACCGATAACCCTTGCTTCGCTTCGTCTAGTACATACTGGAATCCACCGTGTTCCCGCGCGAGCCGGACTGCCTGCGGGAGCTTCGCATCGCCACCGCCACCCACCCCATGTGAGTCACGCCGGCCCCCGGATCCGCTAGTTGCTCGTTCCGTTCGTTGGCTTGCGCTCGAGCGCCTCTTGCACGGTAGGTGTTTGACGTCTGTCCCGGTGCGCTGAGACGCGCTGCAGGGCTGGGATGGCGGCGTCACCGGACGAGGTGCAGCTGCTGGGGCTCCTGATCGAGATGCTCGTCGCCAAGAACGCCGTCGAGGTCGGCGTCTTCACCGGCTACTCGCTGCTCGCCACCGCCCTTGCCCTCCCTGACGATGGCAAGGTCAGTGCGTGCGTGGCACCGTGCCCACTTCACTGCGACTCTGCAGTCTGTCTGTGTCTGGTGTTGCGCGTGCCATGATCCTTGTTGTGTTGTATCCTTGGTCGCCGTGTTTGGCGGCTCAGATTGTGGCCATCGACGTTACCCGCGAGAGCTACGACCAGATAGGATCGCCGGTGATCGAGAAGGCTGGCGTGGCGCACAAGATCGACTTCCGCGTCGGGCTCGCGCTCCCCGTGCTGGACCAGATGGTGGCCGAGGTGAAGAGAAATTCCTCCGTGTTTCCTTGCACAGAACGCATCCATGTTCTTGCGGTGCAGAGATGAATAGATGATGCTGGCCGCTGCGATTTTGGCTTGCAGGAAGGGAACAAGGACAGGTTCGACTTCGCCTTCGTGGACGCGGACAAGGTGAACTTCCTCAACTACCACGAGCGGCTGCTGCAGCTGGTCAGGGTCGGAGGCCTCATCGCCTACGACAACACGCTGTGGGGCGGTTCGGTGGCCGCGTCCCCCGACGACGAGCCGCTCTCCGAGCGGGACCGCGCGCTCGCCGCGGCCACCAGGGAGTTCAACGCGGCCATCGCCGCCGATCCCCGCGTGCACGTCTGCCAGGTCGCCATCGCCGACGGGCTCACGCTGTGCCGCCGCGTCGCCTGATCCGTATACGGCTGCCCGCACCGAAATGCAGAGCTGTGGGCTGTGGCTGACACTGCTCTGTACCGGAAATGGCCATGGTCTGTAAGGCCTTGTTTGGATTCCAGAATTCACCTCTAAATTCCACTATACGAAAAGGAGATTCCCCATCACATTAAAATGTCGGTAAATGCATGGAGTACTAAATGTAGATGAAATCATAAACTAATTGCACAGTTTTGTTGTACTTTTCGAGACGAACATTTTGAGTCTAATTAATCAATTTTTAGATAATTTTTTACACTAAAAAAACAAAAGTGCTACAGTACTCGGGGTGGCACTGTGCAGAATTTGCCACCCCGAGATGGGTAACTAAACAAGGCCTAATAACGAATTGGTCTTGACGCTTGCGTGTGTCATCAATCATCATGCTTAATCTGTCAGTATTAAATCTTTGTTTAACCGGTTGGCTGGGGTGACGGCAGGCCGGCGACGCCAGTGAGTCAGTGAGGCCTTTGGCGTTGCGTACCACAATTGCCGTTGCTCCTGGGCCGTGAATGCGTGTCTGTAGTTGGGCCAGAGTGAGCGGAGCGGCGGCGAGCCCAACCACTTGTTCGTGCGGCCCGATTGCGGTAACAGCCGGCGGCCGGTGACCGGTGACCGGTGACCCGGATTCTGCATGACGCCGGCTAGTGTGTACTTTGTAGGGCCCGCCAGCTAGGACACGGGTCCCACACAAAGAACTACGAGCCGTGTACAGCGAACGAACACCACAACGATAAGGGGAACAAAAAAAAAATCAGCCTTTTTCTGGTTTGTTTACTGATACTGTCTGTTTCCTCTCGCCTTCCACTCCCTGGATCTCCAGCTCCAGGCGGCCAGGCCCGAGCTGGGGAATTCCGATCCCAAGAGCCCCCACCAAGGGCTCGCGCCGATCCCAAGGACTCGTGCCTCCCGTCCTCCGATGCGGCAACTCATCCCATCCGGCTTCTAAAGCCGCGGCCTCTGTCGTCAATTCCGGTGGCGGGCGGCATGGATTCCGGCGCCAACAGCGTCGGCGAGTCGGTGGGCGAGTCGTCGGCGCCAGCGCCGGCGCCGGAGCCCAAGCCGCAGACACGGCCGGCCGAACCGGTCACCAAGGGCCGCGGGCTCCGTCGGTGGCGCCGTATCCCGCGCGAGCAGCACCACGAGGGGTCTCCGGCGAGCCCCGGGGCCGGTACCGGCGCTAGAGCTAGCGCGGGTGAGGACCTGGCGGCGCAGCTCCACAAGCGTCGTTACGGTCCTGCCGCCGACGAGCCCAAGGGAAAGCAGGACGCGGCTGCAGAAGAGGCCGAGAGCTCGGTCGCGTCCGTGGAGTCCAGCTTCGTGGCGCTGGAGGCGTCCCCACCGCCGGCGCCGGCTCTGACTAGGTTGGACCCAAATCTGGGCCACCTGATTGCCACCGCCGGTTTCTCGGTGGGAGCTGGTGGCGCCGATTCGGACAACAGCGACGACCGCACCAGCAAGTTGTCCACGGCCGCCAGCGCGCCGCGCCACGACTTCTCGTCCGTCGGCTTCGGCCGGGAGCGTGACAGGGCGCGATCCCGCGCCCCCGGCGCCTCTCACGGCAAGGGCATCCGTGCTGCACGTGTGCGCGGCGCTAGTGCGCGCGTTGCCTCCTCCCCTGCTGAAGCAGAGAATTCTCGCTCCAGCGTTGAGTCCAACCTCCGAAGCTCTAACGCTGCTCATGCGCGGCGATCAAGTGCTGGCATCACAAGCAACGGTGTTCACAAGGTTCTATTCCCTGATGGTCATCAAAGTGACGACGAACCTCCAAGTGGTGACCTGCGGTATGCTACTGGAGGTTTCTACAAGGAGAATGGGAGTGTACTAGGGAGATTGGGGAACTGTGACTCCGATTCCAACAATCATATCTTTCATGAAGCGAGTGTCGGCAAGTTTGAGAATGGAGGGACTCATTCAGGTTTGGATCCGTATGCTGAGTCGGTGGCGTCGCTTCAGTCGGCACAAGAAGCGCTTGAGAATGGTATGGTTTGGATTTCTTACTACCATCTTAACTTGTGAACTTACAAATTATTCAAACCTTGCCTATTAGAGACCATTAAATCATATTGGAATTCTGCTCGTTGCATAGCGTCTCATGATTTTGAAGAGACAAAGTTGATTGTTGTTTGGTATGCTTGATTAATGATCTAAGTGTCATAATTGTTCAATACTATTTTTGATGGACATGCAAGCATCTTTGATCTTTTGGTTTGCTAGGTTAGGGGTGATGCCCTGATTTTCTCAATGAGATTAATTAATTTAGATTTATGATGTGGGCTACTCTATTTGCTGGAATGAAATGGGCAATTGTTGTAAATGAGAAATCATTGATTGAAGAGGGGCAACCAATACAGGAATGCTTGGTTTTATAGGATAATCTTAAATCTTTTGATGAACTTATTTCACGCCTCTGATGCTTCTTTCATGCCGATGGTGGTTGATTCAATAGAACACCACTGTTTGAATGAGTTTGCTCCACTAGAAGAGTTTAGCTAAGAATATCCTGCCAAATGGTCCTTGTTTGCTTTTTATTTAAACAATTATTTTACCTGTAAGAAGAGCTGGTCAAGGTGAAGGCATGCTTGTTTCTAAAACAAATGCAGTAGCTTTGACCTTTTGCCATTTTGATTGACATCATAGTTCATAGCCATCAAGCAGTTCAAAGGTCATGGTTTTTTCCCCAAGGATACGAAGTCTACTCCGCAATTGCTGATCGCGAAACACCTGCCGGAATTTCCCTGTGCTGTGATATACTTGTGTACTTTAGATTTTTCGGCTGAAAATGAGTAATTTACATGCTTCGTAACTTCTTGGAAGTGGAGTATTCGTTGTTGTATTCAGCTAGCATCTTTTCCATGCTTATTTTGCTTCTTCTGACTTCTGAGAAATACTATATTTCTATGTAAATTTTGTTGTGCCAGTTAACATATGCTGCATGGTCATTACTCGTCTATATATTTTTATGATCTGCTGAAACCTTATTTAGCTTTTCCTACAAAAACATGGTTTTTGTTCTAAGAAAATCTTATTCTGCCCCTGTCAATTGTTTTCCATTGACTGTTTCTTTCTATATATATTGCAGAGATCCAAAAGTTTGTGGAAATCAGGAAAGAAACTGACGAAGATTCCACAACTCACCAAAGTGAAATAGAATGGAGCAGCTCACCTGTAGAAGAATTAAATGAGAAGATAAAGATGCTCGAGTTGAAGCTGGAAGAAGCCACCATGGTAATCAGTGAGCAGGATTCAAAAATACTTGAACTAGATGCACTCAGCCAAGTACAACCACAGAATACCATAGCATGTAACAACGATCTGCTGTCTCTACAGTCTGATGTAGACCAACTGCTCTTGGAGAAGATGGAGGCAGAGATTCAGTGCTTTATCCTTACAAGAGCTTCTCAGGATTGGAAACTCCTGACCATGGATCAATTTGCTCTTGACGAGGCACAGAAATCCCTTCCAGCGGATCACAAATCCTTAGAAACTAAACTGAGGCATGCTGAGAACAGGGCGATGATGCTGGAGGAGATGGTGGATAAACTAGAGTCACAATGCAAGGAGCTTTCCGAGACTTCAGAAGTTCTGAAGCTGCAGGCCAGAGCTAGCAGGGCCTCCTTGTTCTGCTCTGTCCAGTTTGTGCTGCTATGCATAGCCATCGGGACCCTCCTCGTTCGCTTTCTGCCCTCTTCTCCCGAGATTGTACCTACTTGAGGTTAGAGAATTATGCCAGTCAGCCTTTGTGTAGGCATTGTTGAAAGATTGTTCACTGTACTTATTAGGCATCAATCGCCTTACAAATTTTCGTTTTTGTACCAGCAACTCGATTTTGCTAGTAATTTCTTTATGAATATGATTTTACTGTACTTCTGGGTTCTCTGGATTCTGGAAATGCCACCTATGTAGTTTTTGCTATGGTCAGCACATAATGTTCAAAAGGGGATCTCGTCACCTTGGTAGTTTATGCTGAGATCTGCCATGATTTTTATGTGGGCTATACAATATAACATAATTATAAATTCAATGAAACCCATGAGTGGCCACAATAATCAGGCGCCAGGCTTGTTAATCGGATTCAACCTTCAAGCGGCCAATGCTGTTGGATCGGAAGAGTGAGCTACTACTGTAACTTCATAAGCAAAACTGGATCTGAATATCCTGCCGAAACGCGTCACATTGCGTGCGCGTTAAGCCGCCATGCCAATCCGTTCTTGTCTCGAACTCGCCTGCGGGCTGCGTGCCATTTATAAGCAAATCAATGGCAGCTCTCTCAACTCACATTGCGTATCCTCCTTCCCACCGCCACTGCATCCATCCACCCGCCGGCCGCACAGCCACAAAATCGTTAGGCTAGGGTTTGACACGCCGCCGGCCGCCGCCATGTCAGGCCTAGGCCCGCTGCGCCGCTGGAAGCGCTTTTTCTCGGCGTTCGGTCACATCGACGCCGCCATCGAAGCCGCCCACCCGTCCATCTCCCGCGACGAGTTCCGGTCCTTGAGGGGCAGGATCGTCGAGATGCTGTGCGACGCCGAAGATGATGACGAGAGAGCGCAGCAGCTGTGTTTGGCTCTCGACGGCGCGATGGCGGAGTCCCTCGTCACACTGCTGGAGGTGCCCGTGTCTTCGAGGGCGCTGGCATCCGGCGACCTTGCTAAATCTGTCTCCATCCTGGGGCAGCACGAGTCCGCCCGGATCCGCAGCCTCACGCGCGACGTCGTGCGAGGGTGGCGGTCAGCCGTCGAGAGCGAAATGGACAGCGCCAGAGCAGCTATGGAGGTCCTGAACAACCTGTCTCCTCTGATGCCACCCGAGAAAGAGAGACTCGCCTTCGTCGTCAACACCAATGTGCCCGTCGCCGCCGGCAAAGACGAGACGCAAATCAAATACACGCCGGCTAAATTTCCATCCAAGAGCACTCCCGTCACCACCGGCAAAGACGAGAAGCAAATCAAAGACACGCCGACCAAATTTCCATCCAAGACGACTCCCGTCACCACCGGCAAAGACGAGACGCAAATCAAAGACACGCCGGCCAAATTTCCATCCAAGAGGACTCCCATCGCTGGCAGGAGTTGCAATGAATCCGACAATATGCTGGCTACCAAGCGTAAGCTCCGAGAGGGCTACCAGGAGGCCGAGAACGCCAAGAGCCAGCGCAAGATCCGCGTCATTGAGGACCCCAAGATGTTAGAACAGCCGAAGCAGAAGAAAATGCATCCCATCACATCACGGGAGAGTAGCCGAGCAAGATGTGGGAGCCTAACCACCGTGAGGCGTTCTCTGATGCCTTCCTTCATTGTTTAGAATTCTGTAGCGGTTCAGAGTTTGATGTCCACTGCTGCAGTCTAGTAATGTGATGTGATGATTACTATATTGGACGTGTAATGTGATTGAATTGTTTATTATGTTACTGATTACTGATTAATTTGTTAAGTACTTACTGAATTGCACTTGCTTCTTCCAATACCAAATTCACGTGGCAGTCAAACCATGTGGTCGCACTAATTGTTCAAATTGTTTTTTTTTTTGGTTTGCACGATCAGAAAACATCATGTAGGTATTCTTAACAAAATAATTTTTTTTCTTATCTATTAGGCATCAACTCTAAGAAACTTCATTTTGTGACATCAACTCCGTTTTCACCATACACTGCGGCAAAACTACTCCTTGGTTCCCCTTCCCCGGATCCTGGACATGCTATTTTTTGCTTGTTCTTTTCCCCTGGCCAATGTTCACTTATATATTATACTGGATATCAGACATCTGATCTGCTGATGTATGTGTCGTTCGCAAGTCATGAACTGGCACGACTGGCTTTGGCTTTGCGCATGACATACTGAAACAGGGACAGTGACTGAAGAAGGCAGAGACATAGAGGATGATCAAATTCATGCGGCACTATACACGCGCAGTTGCACTACTAGTCCAAATTAACCAATCTTTGAGCATCAGATACATGCATGTCGCAGAGCCAAACACACAAACGGAGTAGAATACAAGCTCAAGAACACGGCAAGCCGGCGCTCAGAAGAAGTTGGGGTCGTATCCGTTGCTGGAGGTGGCGAGGATGTAGTAGGCGACGATGTGGCCGAGCGAGCCCCAGGCGAGGACGTCGACGAGGTTGAAGCCCACGGGGTCGTTGGACTTGAGCAGGGCCGAGAACTCCTTGGCGCGCTCGTCGCCGGCGTCGAAGTGCGTCTTGCCGTTCTGCGCTGGTACCTGCTTCGCCACGTTCTCCCGCTGGAAGTTGAAGAAGACGAAGCGGCCCAGGAAGAGCGACACGCCCGTGCTCAGGCTGATCACCAGCGACGCGCTCAGCTCCGCGCGCGCTGCCACGGACCGCCTCGCCGGCGCCGCGCGGAACGCCACGCGCGCCCGACGGGGAGACGGCGCCAGGCGGAGCCCGGCCACGGACGGCGGGGACAGCACGGCGGCGGTCGTCGATGTGGCCATGGCGCTGCTGGTGTTCCTGAATTGAGTACTGGAGGCGCGGCGGTGGTGTTTCCTCTTGATCTTGATAGCAAGCAACGTGTCTGCTTGATTAATGGAGTTGGGTATATAGTGGGATGCTGACTTGGCAGATATGGCGGGGCCGTGGGAATGCGAGGTTAGTGGTGGAGGAGACGAGGATTTGGGGGTGTGGCCATGGCGTGTGCCCATTGGAGGGCGCCGGATAAGGTATCCGAGCAGGCTATTTTTCTCCGGTAGCGATGTCATTGTCTGTTCATTTGGCAAGTTTACTCTACTCGGGTGGCTAGGGAACCACGGTGAATGCAGTGGCTGTGAACTCGTGCAACTCTACATTCTAATACTTGGTTGAGCTTGTCCAGAGCTTCAGATTAACCACAAAATTCACTATAAAGATGCACCGGATGAGCTCTTGGTTATTCTCAGGGCTACAGTTTTAGAACGTGTTCCCTTTTCCCCCAGATAAAAAATGACGAAAATAGCTGATGTCTAACAAGGAAATCATATGTACTCCTATGTATGATGCCTAATTTTTCAGAAGGGACTGTACTCGAGCGTAGTCAGAGCCCCTGTAATGTAAATCCAGAGACGGTTACAGAATCTTCAGCCTGGTGACAGCACTGTGTGTTTTTTGCTCCTATACATTTCACGAAATTTTACCATGTTCAAAAAGTGAAAGCAGAGTTTAGCTGGTTAGCATTGCCTGTCTACCACCCTTTTCGGATTTCATTCAGATATAAAGATGTCCAGATATCTTGAGAACCATCCATCCAGAAAAAAAGTGGTACAGAAACGCAGTAGGTTGCGTTGTCACGGCCTCAAACTCAGAGCCTCTTCCCTGTTCTGTTCACAATGGCCATCGGCGCCATCCGGGCCTCTCAGCAGGACACGAGCAACGAGACGGCCAACGCGGCCGCCAGGGCCGCGGCCGGCGCGGCGACGGCGGCGGCGCCGGAGGCCTTCTGCCCGGGCTCGATCTGCGGGGTGTCCTCGGGGCACGCGAGGCCCTTGTCGCCCTCGTGGCAGGTGTTGGCGAAGAGGCCCGGCGGGTACTTGCCGTAGAGGTTGATGTAGCTGAACATGGTGGCGGCGCAGTTGGTGCTCACGTCGTTGATGTAGTTGGAGTAGGGGCACGCGAAGTCCTTGAGCGCGCCGCAGCACAGCGTCGGCTGGTACAGCGGGCCCTTGCACCGGCTCGTGATCACCGTGTAGTTGGCGTCCTGGAAGCTCACCGGGCAATCTGTCCCAGACGCAGACCAGATCAGACGGCCGGCAGCGGCGGCAGAGATCAAGAACAGACAACAGAGCCCCAAGAAAAAAAAGAGGTGAAAATGCAGGCACCTTTCTTCTGCTGCAGCAGGCTCCGGCCGGTGGTGTCGTGCCCACGCTCCAGCAGCGCGTCATCTGCATCCACGGCGGAACGGCGGGGGCGTTAATAGGCGAACCAGGAAGGAACCCGAAACCAGATCCACGGCGTATCCGTATCAGAAGGTAACCGACTCGAAATGAACCCGGCGGCGGCCAGGCCGAGGACGGTGGCGAGCACGACCGCGCGGAGCGCAATGCCTCCTTGGGGACCCATCTCTGGCCACGCCTCCTCCCCGATCGGATCAACCCTTCTCCTCCGGTGTCCGTGGAAGAGAAAGGAAGGGAGAGGAGGGGAGATCGAGGACGGCGCGGCAATGTCTGTGCGAGGACGCGAGGAGGGGGTTTCCCGGCGAGTAGAAACGTGCGGGAGGCAGCGTGACGAAGCGAGGGTCACGCGGAGGTGGAGCGCCGGCGCGCGCGGGCCGAGTCAAAAACTCAAAATGGGAGGGGAGCGTTCAAAAATAGCCAGTGCTATGGACGGTTCAGAATGCCAAGGGCACATGGCACGGTTCAACGACACGTATTTTCGTGAAGATCTTGCCGTTCACAGTGGAAGAAGGTGGGCAGCACAGGACAACAAGGCATGTTTGATTCCCTGGTTATCCCCTAGCCAGGTTTACTGATCGATTTACATGCGCGCATACAGGGCGGCGCCATGTTTCAAAAGTCGAGTAAAAAGAAAATGGCGCCGGCAGCGTCAGCTAACCCAGACATGCTGGGCACAACGACGATCTTACTCCTATGAACAGCAAAAACTCCGCTGCACAAGTAATCAGAAATTCAGAATGGTATATTCAGTTTCGCCAGATATAACATCAGGTAAGTTTGCATCAACAAGCCTACAAAGGAATTCTCATGAGTGGCTTACCCTAACGCTAGACGGTCGGTGCTGCAGAGCTTCCACCGTCTCCACCAATTCCATCTGCTTTTCCACGGCAGCCTGCAACGCCTGGTGAGATACAAAGCACGGGTCAGAGCTATTAACTGCAAGCATCCATGTCCATTGAAAGAAACTTCAGCAATGATATGAGTTCAACAAAAGGCGATGCAACACAAGGACAATTGATGGCATCAGGGGAGCAAACTAAAAAGGTGCTGCCAATACAGGGCAGTAAGAACATAGCAGGTTTCTTAATCCATAGACTGGCAAAAACCAAAAACCATATGTTACTCTGAAGTGCATAGATCATACTAGATCTTAAAACATGTTGCAAGACGAATCAATCATAAACCAGTAGTAACAATAAATCACTCTGATAATAAGGATGATCGCAACAACAAAAAAAAATACAAATGTAACAACACAAGAGAATTGGGAATCATCGTGGCAGGGCAGATTTTGCCGAGGAATGACCTTCTACGACATTCATATCCTATGAATCTACAGAGTAATTAGTAGGAAAAAATAACTTACTTTTTTCGTCATGTCCAGTTCAGCCTCAAGGGATTTAATCCGATCAAAGGACTGCAACAATACAAATTCTTTCTCTTTCGGCATATCTGGAGGTTTGCTCATGAGGTGATCGCACAGTGACTCGAGCTTCTTGAGACGCTGTAAGCAAGCACTCATGTCCTCTTCTCTTACAACTTGAGGTTTTGGTTGCTCTGTTGCAGCATGAGGATGGACATTTTCTAGTAATCTTTCTTGTCTATAGACGAAAAAGTGGAAGAAAGATGATATTCTGATCCAGACTGCGATCAGTCCAGTAACAAGGTTTTCCAAAGTCCTTCCAGCAGATGTACCATGCAAACTAATATAAGTATTCCCTGAAATTACACAGGAAGGACAGTAATTTGCAAAGAAAGTTAAAAGATTGTTCAATTTGTAACTAAATTTATGGTAAAGACATTATGTAAACGGAAATGGCAAATCCAGATTAGATTACATAGGAATATTTTATTCAAAACAATGAACAGTTTTAAATGCTCTAAAGTTGAAGCAATAGCCATTCACTTTTCTTTTTTAATGATGGAAAGCTTATATCAGATGGTTCAATTATTATTATTAACTAGTAATGTTTTGGAAAGACATCATGGAGACGGAAGTGACATTCAGATTAGATTTGTTTACCGACAAATATTTTGTACAACACAATGAACAGTTTTCAATGCAATAAACATTCACTTATTTTTTTTAATGGAGGAAAGCTTATATCAGATGGTGCAATTAACAACTAGTAATTTTTTTACAAAGACATCAAGTAGATGGAAATGATAAATTCATATTATAATTGTTTACCGAGGAACCTTTTGTTCAACAAAATGAACAATTTTCAATGTTTTAAAGTTGAAGCAATAGACATTCACTTACTTTTTAATAGAGGAAAGCTTATATCACAAGTAAAAGAGTGTTCAAGGAAAAAAGTAAGAGGAGAAGATATACCTAAATTGTTTAGCCACCCAAAGGTAGGAAAATATTTCTGGCAGGTCAACTGAATGGGCACCTCCATTTGAGGGGAGCCCTGAGGAGTCATATCTAGGAGATGCTTACTGCCAGAACTACAGAATATCGAAGAATCTGACCCCTTAACCTAAGAAAACCATTAGATACAAAATCAGCTCACAGAAGGTACCATTGATACAAGATATTACAGAAACTGGACACATAGATTGAATTCGATAAATTAACACGACACATACTTCTTCATGAACTGGGGTAAGTAAACTGTGGTCTGTACTCTTTTGGACAACTGTTAAACCAACATCATCAACATCCGACTCAGATTCAGCGTTTGATATGTCACTGAGCATACCCTGCTTCCAAGAGAAATAATAATATCAATGTCCTGGGAAACTAAAGCTGTAGCCAGGTCTTTAAATGTTGCAATGGTTTAGGAAAATGGAATTTCAGAACCTTGCCTTCAGGTTTTCTGCCCTTAGGGAAGAGCTACTTCTTTCGTCCCCGTCAGAAACTTGCTTTATTTCTCTAGTGCTACCACCTTCCATACTGTGTATTAGCTACAATGAAAATTTCATACTCATTAGTCTATAGATGGACTTTCATACTCTTTCATGCCTGAAGAGGAATTGAAAGCAAATATTTCTCCTGTCACAGGAAAATGTTCTCCACATCAAGTTCACTAGTTCAGCTGGACAGATTCATTAATGTATTGCAAAAGCATGAACCTATATAAGACATGGTTACAGAATTATATAATTTATTAGGGTACCTTCATAATGACAGGGTCATTCCATGGACCCCTATTGGACCCGAGGCAACCACCCTTGTCACTGCATGTGCATGATCTGCCAAGAAATTTTGGCAATTCACTGCAAAAAGACACAAAAACGTATTTTCGTAAGATGGTAAGCCGAATATACAGTTTAAAGAATTCTGACACAATAAGTTGGCACCAACCTTGAGTCAATAGCTTCGATAAGTCTGCTCTGGTAGTTCGAACCAAGAACCTATGAAGAAGAATATATAAGTTCTTGTTCCGCAGGATTAATTTATATGGAACATGAACCATGATAGAAGATCACTCATCGAGCTTACATGGATCTTGGAAGAAGTTTTTGGGTCCAGGAATCCCTTAACACTGTTCCAGATCAGCTTAAACCCACTGCCTGCATTCACAACATACATCTGATGTAGCGTCTGCAAATTCATCTTCGGTTAGAAAGGTTGCTCAACCAAAACAACCTGGCACAGCACATTCATTCAAATGCACAGGTACCTCAGGATAGTAGTCACTGTCTATTCTCTGCATACGTTGGACAAGCTCCCTTGCAGTCTTTGAGAAATTCTTGAACCCCTGAAACAACAGTAAGAAACTGAGTCGACTACAATCTGACAGTACTGGCAACATAGACATGAAAAATGAATGCTTCAGCCCACTCACTG
This sequence comes from Saccharum hybrid cultivar R570, assembly GCA_038087645.1. Lineage (NCBI taxonomy): Eukaryota > Viridiplantae > Streptophyta > Magnoliopsida > Poales > Poaceae > Saccharum > Saccharum hybrid cultivar. Next base: position 1,009,670 of record JAQSUU010000365.1, on the reverse strand, counting down.
GGCCATTAGCATACCACACCATGGACGTCCAGTATAGTGGTAGTGGAGTCAATGTGCCTCTTGGCTGCCAGTGTGCAGGCAGGGAACCTCTCCCTGAAGGCCCTCTCGAACTCCTGCACATGGTACTTGATGTAGCGATCCACCGTGGTGATCTGCATGAGCTTGTTCGGATCAACTTTGCCGAGCCTCTCAATGTACACCGGCCGGCCTTCGCGGTCGACGCCATGGTAGCCCTGAGGATAGTACTGGAGTACATCGTCGAGCTCGTCGAACTCAAAGTCCTGACAAAATGAATCCCGATTGTCCATCACAGGAAGAAACCAAGACTCATACAGGTTTGATAACTTCTGAAACAGAACTGTGAATCTGAAGTCTCTCATCACCTCCAAGATTGTGTCGGCACCAAACTCTTTCCTCCATCTCAGCATCTCCGACCACATTTGCATCGCCTTCTCGGAATCGAACTTCCTGGCTTTCAGAAACCTGCATTTATCATCATGACAACGCATAGGATGAAGTCATTAATGGCAAATGGGGAATAGCTAGAATGAGGGCTTCCCCTCCCCTACTCCTCTGTAATCGAACCTCAGCATCATGTGGTAGTCGTCGTGCTTGTCGGGGAGGAGGCGGTGCGCGGCGAGACGGTCGCGGAAGGCGGCGACGGCGCGCTCCTCCTCGGCGTCGCGGACGTCCTCGATGGAGATGGCCGCGGGGAACCGGAAGTCAGTGACGCGCCGCCGGGCGCGCTTCTTCCGCAGCGCATGGATAGCCTTCCGCGGCAGCGACCCGATCTTCCGACGCCGCCGGTCGTCCTCGGAGTTGGGGTCGCACAGAGATATCTCGTGCTCGTCGGCATGGCTCACTGCAGCGAGAGCGGCGCGTCAGCTCCATCGTTTTGTTTCTTCAGCCAAGAAACCAAGAAAACCGCGTTTTACTACCTGACATTGCTGTGATTCCGTGTCAAATTTGGGATTGCGCGCAGTGTCGGAGGAGCTCCCGAGATCAATCAAACAGGAGCTTGCATTCGTTCGCTGCTACAAACAAGTCGTTGTAAGGTCTAAAATGTAAAGAGGCAGCAAATGGCGCAGAAGCTATGAATCCTAGGAACTCCAAAAAGAAAGCTGAACAAGAACTGATGACAGCAACAGCTCAACTCACACGAAAAAACCAATTTGTAGCACAGTCCTTGGTAGGACAAACCGACGAAGGCACATCCATGAAAATAAAAGCATAACGGATGAGATGCACGAAAACAGACATTTTTTCCGAATGCAGCCCGCGAGATCCTGATCGTAAGTAGCCAGACCAGTGGAGCCCTACCTCCCCAGCCGATTGCCGTCCGCTGCAGGTAACCGCTGCGGTGCGACGATCCGGCCTCTCTCCGGCGACCGCGAGACTGGAAGGAAGGGCAGTGGCCTGGCCGCCTATCACGCAACACTTCAATAAGTAGTATGTACCAGGGCGGAGGGCGGGGATGCATGCGTGTACGAGTATCCCGGTGCGGTGACTCGTGTACACACTACACACGCAGGCGTCCTCAGACAGACACGCCGGAGCGCGGACTAAAAAAAGGCGTCTGGTTTCGGGTGTGTTTAGTTCCGCGAAAAGGTGTAAAAAAAAGTACTGTAGCACGTTTTGGTTTTATTTGGTAAATAGTATCTAACCGTTGACTAATTAGGTTCAAAACGTTCGTCTCGCAAAGTACAACCAAGCTGTACAATTAGTTTTTGATTTCATCTACATTTAGTACTCCATGCATGTATCGCAAGTTTGATGTGACGGGAAATCTTTTGTTTGCACAGTATTTTTTTTTAAGGAAGTAAACACAGCCTTCGTTTGCTTGCCTGCGATGGCATCAGTCAGTCAGCGAGAGCGAGCGAGCGAGCTGCCCTCTCATGAGATGAGGTCTCGCACGCATGAGCTAGAGCTGAAAACGAAGCTCCGGTTGCTCACGGGCCGCGGCACAGGGCACGCCGTCCCACTCCGGTGTCAGAATTCTTTACGGAGTTTGGGCTGAAAAGGCTCGCAGAGCATCAGACAACCTTGTACGTGTACTGGTATGGACGTACTCCTCCGTTTCAAAATGTTGGTCGTTTTCGGTTCTTATGCCGCACATTTAATTCAATTTATAGAAAATACGTGTAACATTTATATCTCCAAATAAATTTGTTAAAAAACTAGACTTAAAGATCTTTCCAATAATATTAATTATGTAGTATAAATATTAATATTTTTTAATATATATTTTTTTAAAGTTGTTTCATGAAAAGCGAAAGTGACAGACATTTTGGAACGAATAATATTAATTATGTAGTATAAATATTAATATTTTTTAATATATATTTTTTAAAGTTGTTTCATGAAAAACGAAAGTGACAGACGTTTTGGAATGAGGAAGTATGGCGAGGAGTTCTCACTTTTCAGCCCAGCTAGCTTCAATTAACACCTAATACTAGCTGCTCGATTAGCAACGTTTCTTTGTTAGGGTGTGTTCACTTTGCGAAAAGTAGGTGAAAAGTTACTGTAGCATCTTTCGTTGGTATTTAGCAAAAATTGTCCAATCATGGACTAACTAGGCTCAAAAGATTCGTCCCGACATTTACAGACAAACTATGTAATTAGTTATCTTTTTTACCTACATTTAATGCTTCATGCATGCATTGAAAGATTTGATGTGATGGTTGGAAGAGAAAATATTTCGGAGTGCGACGAGAAGTGAACCAGGCCTTAGATGCAATCAGAGACCAGTGAGCAGAGTAGGATTGTAGCTGCAGCGCCGATTGGACTGGTCTCAGCTCAGGGCCCACCGACGGAGTGGAGGAGTACGAGGCGAGTAGGACTGTAGTAGTAGTAGTAGGAGGTAGAAAGAGACGAACAGAGAGAAAGGGGATGCCGGGATGGAGAAAGATGCATCGACCCGCGACGAGGAGAAGAATGACAGGGGCACCGCACGCCGTCTCGTCCCGTCTCGCCGTCGTGGAGGAGACGCGTCGGCTGGAGTGCCGCCGGACCGGCCTCTCACCGGCGACTGTACAGTAGTCAAACTCGCGGCTGACGCTTTCAAGTAAAAGTAATCTACTCCTATTTGTAGGGTTTATCAGAGTTTCGGACTGGACTCAGAACTGTAAAAAGGGGTACCATACCAAACCCTCTTTTGTCGTGTTATACGGTGCGCTCTGGGCTGTGGCCTCGTGACTGCCGCCTTGCCGTGCCGTGCCGTGCTCCACCGCACAGGACTATTCTACTCCTCAAATCTCACGCGCCTGCGTTCTCGGTCTCGCATCGAAAATGTGCGGTGACCAATGCGAGACTTGGGGCGTCGGAGGAGCATGTGACTCTTTGGGTACGAGAGCAGAGCTGCACGTGCTGACGGCTTGCACTTGCCGGTGAGGCGGCAGTGGCGACGTGCCGTGCCACGCAGCCACGCACGAGCTGGGGCTGGGGCTGGGGCTTGGCTGGACCTCTCGGCCGGCGGCGCCCTGCCGGCCGGCCGACCAGTATCCTGTTCGCCCAAACTACTTTTGGGTCGATGAATAGTATTTTTCTCTTCCAACGAGTCAGCGTTAACTAAATTTCAGCGTAAGGGAACAGGGTCCGTCCAGCACCGCTGCCCACTCGCGCACCCACCCGCCCGGCATGGTTAGTGAGCTTCGCTTCAGGCCCGCCCGCCATGGACAGATGAGCATTGAGGAAGAGGCGTTTCGCTCCCTGGTCACCTGGTGACCCTGACTGCTCCCCTCCGCCTTGTTGCCTGTTGGGTCCTTGTCATCTTGCCGGTGGATGTACTACGTCCAAATGCCGGAGTCCACGACCGCCATAAGCCCATAATGGCTGCGGAAAGATGGCTCTGGCCGTCTGGCCACTGCGGCGGCCAGCAGAACGGCTGCTCCGGTGCTCCCCGGCCCGGCGGTTTTCTGGATGCTTGGTGTGGTGGTGACAAGTGAAACGGTCTTTGCCGTCTCGTGGCCCCCTGCAGCACATGCCAGAGGGTTTGTTACCATGAATGTTGTATTTGTATGGGCCATCGTGGTCAAGTTTCCACTTAGGTCTTGTCTAGATACTTAAATTTACCCTAAATTTCACTATGCAAAAAGAAGATTCCTCATCATATCGAAATGCCGGCATATGTATGGAGTACTAAATATAGATAAAATCAAAAACTAATTGCACAGTTTTGTTATACTTTGCGAGACAAACATTTCGAGCATAATTAGTCAAAAATTAGACAATTTTTACCACATAAAAACAAAAATGCTATAGTGCATATTTATTGCGCACTGTAGCAATCAGGTGCCCCGAATCGGGCATCTAAACGAGGCCCTAGTTTGGGCTCTATTAAGGGCCGCAGTACACTGTACACTGGACGGTACGACATGATGTCCTACCCCTGCCCTGTATATACGTCTTTTTAAATTGGCCAGCCGTCTCACGTAGTACTGTTTTGTACTACGTACACTACTATAACTCACCGTACTGCAGTATTGCAGCTGCAGTGCTCTCTGATAGTGCCGGCAATGCATATTCCCTTCTCCCCGTCTTCCGTCTGTGTGTGCAATTGCATGCAGCCTACTACGTGATACTACGGCGCTCGCGATCGATGCACCGTGCCACCGTGCGTACGTACGCGTGATCGTCCCCGTCGCGGCGTTGCTGGCCAACTTTTGCGCGGCTGAAGGCTGCAGCAGGGCGGCCCGGGGCGCCATGCATTGCGGACGCAGTGGTCATGAGTACTCATGGCCTCACTGACCTGAGCGCTCAGTGTCACAGTCGCGCGCGTGTACGAACGAACGGTGCGCGCGACAGGCCGGCACGGGCAACGGCTTGGCCTTGGCTTGCGGGTTCACCGCACGAGCAAATCTGAACGCTTCTCGCTGCGGCGCCCATGCAGTGCAGGGCCTGGCTCGTGGCGGCTTTCTGCCGGCCGCCCGGCCGTCTCGTGATCGATAACGTAATAATTTGAGTTCAGGCAGGCCCGCCAGCCGTGGATTCGTGCAGCAGTGCTCTCGTGGACGCACACGACCGGATTGACTTTGCACTGCACGTCTCAGCTTTAGGCTCCCTGCATTTTCGCTGGGGCGGGGGGGGCGTGTGCCCGTGAATTGGGGAGAAAAACACGGTATCAGAATTCCTGTAGCATTTCATTTGTATTTGGTAAAAATTATCTAAATTTTGACTAACTAGACTTAAAATGTTCATCTCGCAAAGTACAACAAAACTGTGCAATTAGTTTTTGATTTCATCAACATTTAGTACTCCATGCATTTGCCCACATTTTGATGTGACAGGGAATCTTCTTTTTGCCTAGTGAAATTTAGGGAAGAATTGTGGGAACTGAACGAGGGCAGGTCTCCAGCTCTCGCTCCTCGGCAGTCGCGATTCATCAGAAAAGCGTGTGGTACGTACGCGGTGCACGTCTCGTGGTCGTCCGTGGGCGCGTCCGCGTTGGCGTTGCATGTGCGGCGCGCCATGTGTGTGTGTGTGTGGGGGGGGGGGGGGCTCGGTCGTTCGGTACGTACTGTACGCTGTAGCCTTTGCGCGTACGGCGCCGGGCAGGGCAGGCAGACCGTGCCTGTTATTGGCTGCAGTGCAGTGTTGCTCTGCTCCGCCTGCGTGGCCGCCCGGACCTGATGGACGGTAGCCTGCCTGCCACTGTCCGCGCCATCGTGCGTGACTGCGCGAGCGCGTGAAACGAAGCTCCCCGCCGCCGTCGTCAATTAAGGGGCTGTTTAGTTGGCAAAATTTTTGTCGAAACGCTACTGTAGCAGTTTCGTTGTTATTTGGCAAATATTGTCCAATCATAGTCTAATTAGGCTTAAAAGATTTGTCTCGTCCATTTTGTCTAAACTGTGTAATTAGTTTTATTTTTTATCTATATTTAATGCTTCATGCATGCGTTTAAAGATTCGATGTGACGGAGAATCTGAAAATTTTGGCAAAATTTTTGGCATTGTGCCTAAATGCGAGGCAGGCCGGCCGGCCGGCCGGCGGGCGGGGAGGAGAGCGAGGCGAAGGTCAGCGTCCGGCCGGCAAGGTGTCAGGGTGGACACGTGAGAGGGCATATGCCCGATACAGGTTTGCAGGGGATGGGCGGAGGGGGATGCATTGCGTATGGCCGGTGCGCGCGCATGGCGCCACCGACGCGGGCTACGTGAGGTGCGTCTGGCCAGTGCCACCACAGGTGGCCTGTCCATGTACGTACTGCTTCCAAGGCTCTGTGTAGTAGTATGTACCGAAACCACTGATGTTGCTCCATGCTTATTTAAGCTACTGGTATCTCCGGCTAAAAAGAGCTTTCAGTAACTTGCTATTTGTATCCACACTTTCTTTCTGATATTTTTTTTGGGAAACTGGAGGGGCCTAGGCCCTACATGCATTTTATTGAAAAGTTAAAAGAGCAAATACAGGAACAAAGGCGGCTACCAGGGCCGAATTAGGGGAAAAAAAGAAACAAAGAAAAGGAAACTGAAACCAAACACTAAGGCCCCGTTCGGCTGGAATTATAAGCCGGCTGAAAAACACTGTAGGCTGATTTTTTGTGAGAGAAAAATACTGTTCCGGCTGAAAAAACAAGCTGAATAAGACGGATTATAAGCCAGATGAACATGGCCTAAAACAGGGACTGTATCCATGAAAGCAGGTTCCGATGGAGACGGTATTTAACTCTATGCAGCAGTAGGCGCATCTCTTTCTTAAAACAAAGAGTAAAATGCACCCTGGGCACTTAAACTATTGGAGCATTACTATTTGGATACTCGAACTGAAAAAGCTACCACATGTGTACTTAAACTGTTGGGGCATTACCATCTGGGTACTTAAACTAAAAAGTTACCATCTGGATACTTAAACTATTAGGGCAGTACCATCTGGGTACGCGAGTGGGTCGTCGCCGCCACTGCAGGGGAGTGCGAGCTGGCGAGCACAGGCGGGCCTCCGGGATAATTACCCATCTCTACCATTACAAACGATAATTCAAAATAACTCCTATATTCCTATATAAATTATTCACATCTATCATTATAAAATAATTTAAAATAACCCTCTAAATTTATATCTAAATTACTCACCTCGCTATTATAAAATATAATTTAAAATAATCCCCATCCAAATTATCCAGCTTTGTGATTATAAAAAAATAATCTATAATAATGCTTTAAACTCACATGTACCATTATGAAAGATAATTTAAAATATCTCTTATTATTTTATAAATTACCCACCTTTATCATCGTTAAAGATAATGCAAAGCAATATTATAATACATATATATTTCATAAATTGTATATACCTTAAACAAAAAACTTTTAAATCTATATGTAAATTGTAATATATATTAGTACAAAATATAAATCAATATATTCATAAAGCACGATACATATATATTTCTAAATTATAGACTTCTATAATCATGAGATAAATAACTATAATGCTATGCTCCATCATGTATATCAAATAGACATGTATCTATTAGGATAAGTATATGTTTTAACAATTTAGGGACCATGGAAAATGTTCACTTGACAAACAACGTTATATTAACACTTAACATTAATAAATTTCATTAGTTATTAAATTTATAGTTTTTTACTAACACATTATTCATATATCAATATTATTAATTTTATTTTATTCACTCTATGATATATAAATAGTACTGCACATATATATAATCCTGTGACATAACAAATTCAACATGTTTGGTGTCATGAAGCAAACAAGATTTTAACTTATGTGGAAAACATTACTAGAATCTAGACTGTTTTTAATAAAAAAAATTTAAATAAAGGGTAAAGAATACTATAACGTGTGGCCTCGGCGATGGGGCCTCACGCATGTGCCCGGAGGCCCGCTTGTGCTCACCTGCTTGAGCTCCCCCTGCAGCGGCGGCGACGGCCCACTCGCGTACCTAGATGGTACTGTCCCAATAGTTTAAGTACCCAGGTGGTAGTTATTTTAGTTCGAGTACTCAGATGGTAATGCCCTAACAGTTTAAGTACCCAGATGGTAGCTTTTTCAGTTCGAGTACCCAGATGATAATGGTCCAATAGTTTAAGTACCCATGGTGCATTTTACTCTAAAACAAATTTTGACTGCAGGGATTGAGGGTTGAATCCCTTCAAAGATCAACTTGTTTCGAGTAGTCCATATGGACCAGCACATCAACATCATCGTGGCCATGAAGAACTGGGACTGCATCTGATCTTTGATTTGAGAGGAAGCTTCAGGAAATGGTGTGTTCACTAGGGCCTCAATTTGAATGTTTTGCCAACACTGGCTTGCAAAGGGACACTGAAGGAAGAGATGTTGACAAGATTCTTCAATACTGTTGACACAGAAGACACAATCATAGGAGTCTAACTCCATTTGCTTTCTCCTCAGTATGTTCCTAGTGCTTAGTCTGTCATTGATTAGAAGCCAGAAAAAAAACTTTATATTTAGGCTGATACTGAGATTTCCACAACCATCTGTAAACATCATGAATTGGCTGGTGTCCCATCATTGATTTGTAAGCTTTGGATGAACGAAAATTGTTTCCCCACTTGTACTTCCAAGTATCAGTGTCCTGGTTTTGCATACTGCCTTGTAAAATGTTTGATGCTTGATGCAGTTGTTGGAATGCCTGTTCTGACAAGGGCAGCTGAAATAGCTGTGTAAAGTTTTCTGTGTTTATTACTTTTTCTGCTGAGATTAGCTGATTTTTTTTGCATATGAGAAGAGCTCAGGCATTGCCAGCTGCAGTTCCAAGGCATTCCAATTATCCTTCTAGAACAATATGGTGCCTCCATTCTTCAGTTCTGGTAAAGCCATCTCCTTGAACTAATACAGAATTTTGAGGTTATCCCTCCACCAAAAAGAGCCTTTCCTAGTGTGTCCTGGTAATCTGTCATTCTTATAGTATTTTTCCAAATCATGTTCACCCAAGGAATGTCTTTTTTATTGTAGAATTTATCTAGATTTTTTAGCGGAAGGGCCCGATTTTGTTCTTCCAGGTTTATGATCCCTAAACCACCTTTCCCTTTGATTTGCAAACCATTTTCCAAGCAGCCTTTGGTTGTTTTCCTGTATTTGCTTCATTGCCCCTCTAAAGACAGTTTCTTCTGAAAGTGTCTATTCTTTTTATTACTGTTTTGGGGAGTTCTAGAGTGCACATATAGAAAGTAGGGATAGCTGAGAGGACAACATTAGTGACTTCTAATCTTCTGGCCTGTGATAAAAAAGTTGAGATACAACCCAATCTAGATTCACATTTATTCAGCAGAGATTGGTAGTCCTGAATGAGTGGCTTTGTTAAGCCCAGTGGCACCCCCAAATATGTGAAAGGGAAAGTTCCTGTGGAGCAGCCAAAAGTTTTTGCCAAGAAGTCTAGCTTCTGCTCACTGACATTTATGGGTAGCATCATGGATTTTTTCAAGTTGACCCTCAAACCAGTTGCCTCAGAGAAAGTATTAATCACTGATTTGAGGAAAGTAAGTTGTCTAGTGTCCCCTTCAAGTACTATTAAGGTATCATCTGCATATTGCAATATTGGGAAATCATCATTAGTTTGCATTGGGATTGGAAGCCTAAGAAGCCCCATGCTTTTTCCTTTGTTAACCAGGGATTGCAGGAAGTCAGCAGCTAGCACAAAGAGTAAAGGGGAAAGGGGGTCTCCCTGCCTGACTCCTCTAAGGCAATGGATGTTTTTCCTAGAAGTGCCATTCAACAAAACTTTTGAAGTAGCAGAACCAAAGATATTTTGAATCCATGTGATCCATCTTTCTCCAAATCCTTTATTTCTCATTATTGTGATTATGGCTTGGTGCTCCATTTTGTCAAATGCCTTTTCAAAGTCTAGCTTCAGGATGATGATCTCTTTCTTTGAGTGATGACACAAGTGCAGGTATTCAAAAGCCCATGCTAAGCAGTTCTGAATTGTCCTGTTCCTTATGAAGCCATACTGATTTCTATGAACAGGCTTGGTGATTGCCAGTTGCAACCTGTTAGCCAACATCTTGGTAAGGAGCTTGAAGGAGGAGTTGAGGAGGGAGATTGGCCTGAAGTCATTGACTGTTCTGGGGTTGTCTACTTAGGGATAAAAGTTATGTAAGAGCTGTTGATGCTCTTTAGGCACACATTGCTATCAAAGAAGGCCTCACAAAGTTTGAAAATATCTTGCTTTATGATTCCCTAAGAAGCTTTGAGGAACTCATTGGTGAAGCCATTAGGACCTGGTGACTTGTCATTTGGGAGCTGCTTGATGGTGGCTTCAATCTCTAGAAGGGTGAAAGGCTGTTCTAGGAACCTAAGGTCATCTCTTCTTTCGAGCAATTCAGCAGGATCAATCCCAAATTTAGTGAACTCAGTTTTCCCAGTCTGTCCTTATATTCCTCCCATAAGAGCTGTTCTTTCTCACTGTGGACATTGTAACAGGTTCCATCCTCTTTTTCAATTTGTCTGATCAGATTTCTTCTTAACTTGAGAGTGGCATGGGCATGGAAGAAGTTAGTTGTTGCATCACCTAATTTGACCCATTTGATGTTGCCTCTCTGTTTCTAGTACAGTCTTTGTTGTTCTAGCAGGTCATGAAGCTTTTCTTTAAGAATTGTTCTGAAGTTCCACTCAAGCAGACTTAGGTCCCTATTTTCCTCAATGATGTCCAGAAGATGAATGGTAATTTTGACATTTTGAATGCAGGATTTGAGACTTGATGCGGCAGCTTGCTTCTCTTTGAGTACTCTCCTCAACCTCTTATACTTAGCAGTTAAGATCATGGCACTATCTTGTTGGGATAGAGGGCTGTACCAGCTTTCTTCTAGTATATTCTTGAAATTCTGCATATGGAGCCAATAATTTTCAAACCTAAAGGCCTTGGGTCTAGGTACTTGTGTTAAAATTTGCACCAGGCAAGGACAATGATCTGAAGGAATTCTGTATTTCTGTTCAATGCTTTTTGCAGAGGTGTCAGGGTACTTTAAGTTCCAAGCACAAGAGGTGAATACCCAATCAATTTTTTAGAGTAAGGGGCTAAGCTGCATGTTGGACCAGGTATACTTTCTTCCTTGGAGTACTATCTCATTCAAACCCAAAGCACTAAGTGCATCATTGAACATAAACATTTCAGTCAAGTCACCCCCAGCTTTATTTCTGTCCTCAGGTTTTCTCATCAAATTAAACTCCCCAACTATCAGCCAATCAATTTCATCAGGCATTTGGATCTGTTTCAACCAGTCAGTAAACTGTCACTTTCCCTCAGCTGAACATGGCCCATAAACATTGGTTAAAACCCAGCTCTCATTATCCAACAAAGATGTCATTTCAACCGAAATTGCAAATTCATTACTGAAAATCAGTTCTCCACTAAAAGGCTTCCCTTCCAGGCAGTAAGAATGCCCCCTGAGGCCCCAACTGAAGGTAGGAATTCGAACTTATCAAAATCTGGGGGGCAAAATCCCCTGATGAACTGAATATCAAAATCTTCTTTCTTTGTTTCCTCGAAGCAGATGATATCACATTCTGAACTCACTATCTTGTCCCTGATATCACTCCATTTTTCACTTGAATTAATTCCTCTCATGTTCCAGCTTAACACCCTCCATGATCTAAGAGTCTGTGAATTCATTTAAAACAAATGGGAAAGCAGGAGACAACTTATGACAAGTGAGGTGCAACCCTTTTTCTCACTATCCCACAAACAACACAGACAATTCAGTCCCACCAGAGTAACCAGGAGATAATCAGAGTAAGCAAACCAAAGGCAATAGATTAAGACTGATAATGTCTTACAAAAGCATGCGTGCAACAAGCCAAATTTCAGATCCCAACATAACTGTAAGGCCACTGTTCCACGAGCCAGACTCTTAAAACTAAAGTTTTCACTGACAAGGCACAAAGCTGAAAGCAAAAAGCTACAAAGCCTGACAATCTTAACATCCATACAAACACAACAGGTTACAGCTTTGCAGGCAAAAGACTGAACCCAATCTTGAAAGGAGGCTTTCTGTTGGTACTGTCTTCATTGTTCTTCCCCTTCTTTGCTGGGTCATCTCCCTTGTTCTTGGTCTTTTCCTGACCAATCTTCTTCTGCTCTTTCTTAGCTTCCAGAACCACATCAGTTAGCCGCTCCTCCTCCAGCTGGGCCATCTCCTTTCCTAGTTTCCTAATAACCTAATTGTTTAGAGTAGGGGGGTTAGGCAGGCAAAAGAGACAGCGTTTGTCAGAGCATGTATCTTTCTTGAACCCTCCACTCACCTGCTTTCCCCTGCTGCTTCTCCTAAGCTCTGTGTCAACCACAGGGCAAGCTGTTTTGCTGACCCTCTTCCTTGGGGTTGCCTTCTGCCCAAGAACTGCAACAGAGGGGGTCTCCTCAGGAGTGGTGACTTTTTGCACCGGGGTGGCATCAGGAACTGCATCACAAGACTTGATTTTAGGACAGTTCTTTGGGATGTTGGAATCGATAACACCAGCTTCCCGACCAAGATAGGAGACAGCTTTGGAAGACAAGAATTCTTTTGCCCATGTAAATAGGTCAGGTGACAAAAGCATGACAGTGAAAAAAATTGTCCAGTTGGAGGGAATAGAAACTTGAATACATTCCCTATTACCTGTAGCAAAGAAGTTGGCCCATAGCCTGGTTGCATCTGCCATTCTTCTATCCAGACAGGGTCTGCCTGTGGGCCAAAAGTGAGGGCCATGCCCACATATTTTCGACTGTTGGCTTTTTTTTGAACTTTCGACTGTTGACTTGAGAGTATGCATCCAGTCATATCAGACCACCTTGCTTGCATACAGTAACAACTCGCAAAAAAGTCTCCTGGACCATAGCAAGCCGTCGCTGGAGGCCCATGAGGGCATGGAATGTAACTCACACATCTCATTCTAGTTTGCATCTGGGCTAGTTTTGTTTCCCGGCCCACTAATGCACATCCCCATTTCATTGTCAGACAGCACATTTCATCGTCTGGCACGTCACATTTCGTGGAGATCATCACTCAGTTATTCAGTTCAAAGGACAAAGAACGATCATGTAAACAAAGCACAGGTATTTCTTTATTCTGACGCTGACCGCTGTACAAAGCACCGACAGTGGATCAAAAGAACGATCATGCTTCACCACATGCGTATATATAGCTACAACAACAAACGGGACACGTCGGAGCCCCTACACCAAGGGGGAGCTCCTGTCGTTCTTGACCGGGATCACCTGCGCGTCGAGCGCGGCGTGGCAGACCGCCGCCGCACGTCGAGCAGCCACAACGCGGCGCGCGCCCGGTTCCACCGGGACGTGTCGGTGCGGCACACGACGGCTGCGGTCGCCGTCTCCCCGCGCTCGCGGACCATGCCCGCACCACGTACGCCCTCGCGGGGCCCGTCGCGCGGCACCCGTACACGGAGTCGCGCTTGTCGTCGCCGGGGCCGAGGCCGGCCTCGCGGTCGCGGCGGCACACCACGAACCGGCACCCGTCGACAGCCCGCACACTTTCGGAGTGTCTGTGGGAGGGCATCTAGCCAGGAGGCGTCGACCGGCCATGTTGGAGCAGTGGAGCACCGTTCCATGCGTCAGCTTCCTTCCTTCCCGCCCTGAGTGAAGCCCAAGAAGGCAAGGATCAATAAACAAAAATGCGTGCTGATGAATATGTCACAAAACTGAAACCATTTGCGTGTTAAGACCTGAGCCATGTGTGCACTGTTCACCGAGACAGCCGCGGCGATGATGGCCATTGAGCCGAGCGAGGAGGCACGCCATGGGAGTCACAGAAGCAAAACCCCAGCACCATTCCTCAATGGTGCACGCGGGCGCCTGGCCATGTCTATGCTAGAGGAGGAAGACACGACATGAGGCACCGACTTGCGAAGAGGAGAAAGAAGGAGAGTGAGAGAGACAACCACCAATCAGAATCAGAGCACAGATCTAGGGTTAGGGTTAGGGTCCGGTTCGTGGACGTACATGCGCTACCGGAGCCCGGTGCCGGAGAGGACGAGGGCCACACAGAGGAGACAAACACCGATTAGAATCGACGGTGAGCGACGGAGGAGAGAGTGGACAGTGACACGAACTCACATATTCACCGAGAGCGAGAGGAGAGGAAGGGAGAGCCAGAGAGGAGGGAGGAGACAGGGTAAGAGTGAGATGGGGGAGCCGGGAGCGGGGCAGGTGGATTGAGATCACCGGAGTCGGAGGCGACGGGGACGGCGGGCGAGTGAGCTGTGAGCGACTGCAAGTCTGCGAGAGCCGAGAGGACGAGAGCAATTGAGCGAGTGAGCAGCACGCGGGGGGATTAGGGTTAGGGATGCAGCCAATGACGATGTGCGGTATATATATGAGGGCGGGGGTGCGTTGGCAGGCCGGGTCGCCACCGTGCCTCCCGTTGGAGCGGGCCGTGCCCGTACCGTGCTGCGTGCCTAGGGTGTGGCCCAGGCACGGCCTACTCTCACCGGGCCAGACTGTGCTTGGACCGGACCAAAAAAACCAGGCCTCGGACCGGGCCAATGGGCTCGGGCTGCATGGCCATTTATATGGAATATGATCTTTTGTGACGTTCGGTTTCCGACGCTACTTTCCCTGTTGGCTGTTGCTGAAAGCGCTCGTGGGCGCGGGCTGTCCTTCGCTGCCGCCTCTCAAGTCATCAACGCCTGCGGGTCGGTGCCCCGTGCCCCTTTCGCTCCGGTGGCCCGCCTGCAACTGCAAGCATTCGCTCTGGCAACCGCCCCGCGGCGTGAGGACGCGCGCGCGCTCACTTGGGCCTCGTTTAGATGAGAGAATTGGGAAGAAAAACACTGTATCAGAATTCCTGTAGCATTTCGTTTGTATTTGGTAAAAATTATCCAAATTTTAACTAGCTAGGCTTAAAATGTTCGTCTCGCAAAGTACAACAAAATGTGCAATTAGTTTTTGATTTTATTAACATTTAGTACTATATGCATTTGCCGACATTTTGATGTGACGAGGAATCTTCTTTTTACATAGTGAAATTTAGGGAAGAATTGAGGGAACTAAACAAGGGCTTGGCGGGAGAGCTGCAGGGGGAGACGCATCCCAATGCGAGCAGGAGCAGCCGCGGTCCAATCGCGACGGGTCACCGGACGCTGCCGCCGACCTGGTCCTGCCTGCGGGTTTCGAGGGAAACACGGCTGCTTGCATTGCCCGATCTGAATTTAGGGCATTTTGGTTACGTTTTTGTTAAAGTTTAACTCTCATCACATTAATATTCTCTCAAATACATGAAGTACTAAATGTAGACTAATTACATGTATGTCAGTACAGATTAGGAGTAATTTACGAGACGAATATATTAAGCCTAATTAATCCAAGATTGAATTTTTTTTATCAAATAAGACGAAAGTGCTACAGTATTTATTAAACTTTAACTCCTCGAACCAAACACACCTAAGCTCTAGGCAACTGCAGAGTCCGTTTGCAGGGAAAGACTAAGAACACGGAACACAGACAAGCTTACAACTCTTTCAGCTGCAGACATGCTTGAAATTACAGGATGGCTGTGTTTAGTTGTGTAAAAAGTTGTAAAAAGATGTAAAAAAAGTACTGTAGCATATTTTGGCTTTATTTGGCAAATAGTGTGTCCAACCGTTGACTAATTATGTTCAAAACGTTTGTCTCGCAAAGTATAACCAAGCTGTACAATTAATTTTTTATTTCATCTACATTTAGTACTCCATGCATATATCGCAAGTTTGATGTGACGGAAATCTTTTGTTTGCACAATACTTTTTTTTAGAAGTAAACACAGCCGATGAAAAACAACTTCTGCTCTCCTGCTTGACATCTTCTATTAACAACAGAATCTGAGCATATGGCCTCACTTTCGCATCGTATGCATTCAACACATTTCACAGCCATGGCTGAAAATACTGTTTGTTGATTTGTTGTGAGAGAAAAACACTATTCGTTGGCTGAAAAAATACGGCTTATAAGACCAGCGAACAGGGGGCCTCAGCAATAGACGACACTATACAGTCCAAAGCAAACCACCGCTGAGATTGTAGTGTGGCAAAACCCATCATGCCCCTTGTCTAGGTTTTCAAGTATTTGCATCCCTCCCAGCAATGTTAGGTGTTGAGCATAAAAGATACCAACAAGACAGACAACAAGAGGGTAAATAAAACCAAGGCACTCCTTCGGAATAAGATAAAAGACGAAACTATGCTGACAGTGATAGCTAGATGAACACCAGTCAACTACAAAACCATCTGAGTGTGAAGAATAGAAGCGTTCAGTGATCATACGTGTTCCTGTTAGTTCAGAATACAACGGGCAAGCCGAAGACTAAATTTAACACCAAATGTGTACAGCAGTATGAAAAAATGTTTCAGAAATGAGCAGAGTAAAATTAATTACATGCATTTTTTTCCCCACAATAAGCACAAGTTAGCATGGTATTGATAAAGGCAAAGCTGACGGCATTTCCAAACATCATATGGCAGTTTCATGATTCCAATAGAAAGAAATGCTGAGCTGCATGTTTTGTATGCTTTATATTCTTTATGCACAGGTATACGGTTCTTCATTGCAAGGTCCAATAATTTATATGCTTTATATTCTACAAGCGCATAACAAGCTACAACAATTTATATGCTTTATATTCTACAAGCGCATAACAGGAAATGCATACAGACTGCATATACACAAATCTGCAGTTTAAGGTAATGACACAGATTGTTAGGTCATCACTGCACAACTAACTGATCAATAATGAAAAATCATGCCTAAATATACTAACTTCAACTTTGTAAGCTTTTCAAAGAAATAAATGATATAACCTTATATAATCCAATAAAAGACTGGCTTGAAACAAAACATGTGTCAACAAAAGGAGATCATCTAAAAAGGGAACGGTAAAATAACTAAAGTATATCCAATTAACCAGATAACGACACGAAGAAGAAACACGTTGTCCAATCAAATACATTCACCCATTCAGTTCATTAACCGATTGCATGCCATGCTAAACTACTACTCGGCATAGTACAACAAACAGAACTTTAAAGAACACTCTTCAAAGCTCAAATCACTTAAATATTTTAGGTTGTTAGCATCACACAAGCACCTTCATGAGACAGCCACATTCTGGTTAGAGTGTTACACAGAAGCATGAAGAGCAGTAATTGCACAATAATTACCAGACAACCGCATAATACTTGTCGCATTACAGCATCACATGAGTTAGGCTTAGGCAATAGGCATACACTACCAGCCCAATCAAAGGGCGCCCCCACTTACAACAATCTTACCCGGATTCTAGAATCAAACGCTCAATTCTTAAGCTCGAGGGAGACCCATAAATCACAAGTCTTATTACGCGGTAACAGCAGCAGCAGCAGCCGCCACAACTAAGACAGTCACAAACAACAAATCTGCGCTTACGGAACGATAACAAGGCGATGATGATACATTACTGCTGAGGCACATAGTAGTAGGCGAGGGGGTCGGTGGCCGGTACTCCCGCGGCAGGACGCGGGATCCCGGCAGCGGCAGCCGCAGCAGCTGCGGCGGCCGCCGCGTCGGCGTCCTTTGCGTCGTCGCGCGGAACGATGTCCACGAGGAAGTCGAACACCTCGGTGCGGGCGATGGCAGCGGCAATGTCGGACTTCTGGAGCGTGCGGCGCTTGTTCTCCTCGGCGTGCGCCCAGCCGCGGTGGGTGAGCTCGAGGATGAACATCTCGCAGGCCCGGGCGAACACGACGGGGGCCTCGGCGGCGATCATGCGGACGTCCTCGTCGGCCTTCATGATCTTCTTGATGCGGGCGAGCGGGAGGTTGTGGTTCTTGAAGTCGGTGGTGGCCTCGATCTCGCGGTACTGCTCCGCCCAGAACATCTGCAGTTGCTGCTGCTGCGCGGCGGCAGCCTGCTGGACCGCGGCAGCTGCGGGCGGCGCGTAGAGCTGCGGGGCGTAGGCGCCGGCGCCGGCGGCCGCGCCGGGAGGGTACGCCGCCGGAGGATAGGCAACGGGGGCGCCCATGACTGGAGGCGGCGGAGGGGTGCTGGATTTGCTGGGATCCATGGATTCGGGGGCAGCTAGGGTTGTGGCCTGTGGCGAGACGAGGAGGGGGGATTGGGGGCGGAGGAAGAGGAAGAGGACGGTGCTTTTCAGCTGGTGATTTTTCTGAGTTCGGAGTACTAGTACTCCTTGTTAAGACGGTTGTCCTCTCTCTCTCACTCTAACTGAGAGAAACGGTATTACCTTTTTTTTTCTTCCTTTTTCTTGTATTCATATGTTCATGGCCACGTGTCAACTTAACCTATAAAGGTACTCCCTCCCTTCCAAATTAGGGCCTGTTTAGATACCTAAAATGAGCCAAAAAATTTTACATAGTAACTGTCACATCGAATCTTTGGACGTATGCATGGAGCATTAAATATAGGTAAAAAAATAACTAATTGCACAGTTTGTTTGTAAATGTCGAGATCAATCTTTTGAGCCTAGTTAGTCCATGGTTAGAAAAATTTTACCAAATAACAACGAAAAGTGCTACAGGAACTTTTCCCCAAAAATTTTCGCATCTAAACACGCCCTTATAAGACATTTCAAGAATCTTGGAGAATCAAAGCATCTTAAGTTTGACCAAAATTATGGAGAAAATTACAAAAAATTATAACATCAAATAGGTATACTATGAAAATATAATTAATGAAGAATCTAATGATACTTAATTTGTGTCATAAATATTACTCTCCAATATTACTCTCAAAAATTTATAACATCAAATAGGAGTATTATCTTATTATATAAATTTGGTCAAACTTGAGATCATTTGACTCTCCAAGATTCTTGGAATGCCTTATAATTTGGGATGGAGGGAGTAAACAAATAATATTGGACATATGTACTCTCTCTATTCTAAATTATAAGTCATTTTAACATTCTTAGAAAATCAAAGCATCTAAAGTTTGACAAAACTTATAGAGAAAATTATAAAGATTTATGATATCAAATAGGTATACTATGAAAATATAATTAATGAAGAATCTAATGATACGTATCATAAATGTTACTATTTTGTTATATAAATTTGGTTAAATTTAAGATAATTTGATTCTTTAAGAAAATTGAAATAGCTTATAATTTGAGATGGAGGAAGTATTTATCAAACGTAGTAAACATATGTTAAATAAGATAACGTTGCGGGACCAATCAAATTATTTTAATTTCATGTATCCAACTCAGCACAAACATAATTTGTAACAGATGTTTAAAATGGCCGCGTAACTTGAAAGAGACACCTTAAGGGCTGTTTGGGAGAGCTCCACCACGAGAAAAAGTGAATCGGGATCTATGATTCATTGTGTAGCAGCTCCGTCATAGATCTACCATAGAACTATTTGGCTACACAGCAGCTTTAGATCCACGAAACTAAGGTTTTGGTGGGAATGACTTGTTTTACCTTTGGGGTTGTAATATGGGGCACATTTGGATCACATCCAAAGGGCGCCACAGGTCACCGCGCCGCGAGAGCCAAACATTCACGCCGCACATCGCCAAAGGTTCGGCTGCTGCTGCAGCTGCTAGTTCATTTCGATGCCGTAACTCGCCAACTTTGCGGCACTGTAGTTGTGGCTTTGTGCGGCTGTGGCATTATGTGGCTGTGGCGGGAGCCAAACACGCCCATGATATATCTTTTTCATGTAGCACATTTCTTTTGTTCATATTTATTCAAAAAAATGTTGTATTTTTTAACCCGAATGCAATATCTTGACATAAATATTCATGAGCATTCAACATTGACACACAAGATAGATAATTAATTAACTCATGTCCATGACAACATCTCAACAATATTAACAATGTCCATACATAAAAATAACTAAAGATTAAATGAAGACTAGTCTTACATGCTAGTTCCAAGCAAGAGCCAGAGTTGTGGGCAAGTCATCACAAAATACATCCATAGTTGCGACATTGGCTTCCGAAGTAGAACCATTCGATGTAATTGTATATCGGTTATACCTTTCTGGTATTACCGGGACAAAATGAGGATCACGACCGAAACGAGCAAAGTCCGAATCTTCACTACCATGCGCACAAATAAAATTGTGAAGTACCATACAAGCAACAACCACCATCTTTTTCTTCCACATCGGGGTAGTTGGGAATCTTGTATAGAATTTGCCACTCCATTTTCAAAACTTCAAAAGATCTCTTAATAACATTTCGGAAAGAAGAGTGAATGCAATTGAATTTTCTTTAGGTGTTTTGGGTTCCATATCTCTATGCCACTCCGACATATGATATCTTTCATCCTTGTAAGGAGCTAGATAGCTGGGTCGATTAGGATATCTGGCATCAACAATATAATATTTGTCTAAACATGGTCCAAAAAATATAAGTTAATATTTGCTATCATACAAAAGAGACGTACTAAACGACTATTATTCATTCATATTACCTTGTGGAGGATGTAGGAAGATTTTTTTTGTCCACACTGACTGTATTGTATTAGCACACTTCTATCATGCATAACTCCTGGTTGACCCGTGGATACATATATAAACCTCATGTCGAAATCACAAACTACTAAGACATTTTGAGTGGCTATCCCCATTTTCCCAATATACCTCACTTGTTCATTGGGTGAAAGAGAAACTTGAATATGTGTACTATCTAGAGCACTAATGCAATCTTTTTTTTACAACAACAACATATATTATATAATTAAAGTAGCCAGTTTACAAAGAGGTCCTCGATGGGAGACCAAATTACAACAAAGTCTTACAACTGGATAAGAAGGCATCAACATCGGTGGCGTTGAAGAGGACGAATCCGCCGGCAAGGGGCTGTAGGGGCGTCGAAGACGCTTGCACCCGGATGGACTTGTTTACACCAAAATTTGGTAAGCTTACCCTATAAAGGAAAAGATCGGCCGATGATGTCAATGACAGGAAAATCTCTTAACTAAAGGGATATTTGCGGGTTAGCCAGGAAATATTATTTAATATATTTTGAGATGCACAACGTCCAAGAAAGATCTGATAATCTAGAGCTGATGGAAGGCAAATTATATCTCGGCGGCTGGCTGTTGGCGCATGGTATGGCAACATGATTTTACTTGCATATTTGGATATGGAGAAAGAGAGAAACATGCATGGACCAGAATCTAGCATGGAGA
Organism: Saccharum hybrid cultivar R570; assembly: GCA_038087645.1. Taxonomy (NCBI): domain Eukaryota; kingdom Viridiplantae; phylum Streptophyta; class Magnoliopsida; order Poales; family Poaceae; genus Saccharum; species Saccharum hybrid cultivar. The sequence goes on along the minus strand of JAQSUU010000365.1, from coordinate 988,574 downwards.
TATGGAATTCTGCAGTTCAAGCAATATAGAGCTTGTTCACTTTGCTGAAAAGCCATGGCTATAAGTACTGTTCACTGATTTGTTGTGAGAGAAAAACACTGTTTCGGTCGAAAAAACAAGCTGAAAAATACGGATTATAAGTCGCGGTATAAGTTAATTATCAATCTATATTGTTATTTGTAAGGCTGTAACAGACGATTGATCTCTTACAAATCACGGTACAGATTAGTTATCGATTCGCATCAACCTTTACCAGGCCGCAACAGACGACTGATCTCTTGTAAACGTTGGAATTAATCAAAGTTATCGATATTGTGTTAAATAGTTTACTATTTAATATAATATCACCAATTGTCCGATCTAGATTGAGATTTGTTAGTCTTATTATTTTGATCTATTGTGTGCTGGTTATCTTCACGGTCGAATTCGATTCTTGAAGTTACACTACAAGAAATGTGTGGTTTTTTTGACGTATTTAGTATGACAACAGGCCATAATGTCATTATATCATCCGGTTTATGACATTCTATTTTAGACACTTCGACTTAGTGACAATAAAAAGTTATGTGTCACAAAAAACGTCATACAGCTAGTCCAATCCCATCCAGTGACGATATTCGCTGCGTCATAGAGGCATTTTCTGTGTCACAAAGGTTAATTTACAAATGCCATCAAATCTATGATAGAGTTTGTGTGTCTCAAAATAAGTTATTAATTTTTTTAAACATTGTTGTCCATGTTGGCATGTTCCAAAGCCACATGGTCAGGTGGGTGCATATACTTTTGAAATTCATTGTTCCAACATATTTCAGCCCGTGCTATCTATATTTCACAACACACATTGTATATCTCATTTTTCTTTATAACTCCCGTATAAATCTGCATCCAAGTATATATATATATATATATATATATATATATATATATATATATATATATATATATATATATATATATATATATATATATATATATATATATATATATAGCAAAGTTGTGTTTTTTTTTAAAAAATGAGGTAGCAGGAAAAATCTACTGGGTTGTTTTTTAAAATAAAAAACTTCTAGGGCGTTTGAAGCCATGAACGCATGACCCTAATCATAAAGTGATATAGGCGCTAACCACTTAGGTATGAGTGTGTTTGTGTTTGTGTTGTTGTTGCCCTCATTTTCTTATATATATGGACTATTGTTGGACGTGGACCTCCACTGCGAAGCCCAAGAGCATGTGGGCTTGCTTCTCGACCAGCCGGCCCAGCCCGCGACTCCCTCCCTTCTCTCTGCGTTCCATGTGCCGCTACCGTCGGAACCTACCGACGAAAGCCACCGCGCTAGGACCAAGTCCGCACGTGTGCCCGCGCGATTGGGAACTCCCGCCACTCGCGTCATTCCGAAGACCAGGAGCCGCGCGCGGAAATCAGAAAATGGAACCACCCGCGCCCTCCGTCCAAACCCTGTGCGAGTCCAAAGCCGCTGCCCGGGGCCCCCACTACTGTTTCACGTGCCCAGACCCGCGGACCCCATCATACAGCCCCACCGCGCGCGGGAGTGGGAAACCCATCGACAGCGCCGCGCCTGGGTCGATCCCGCGCGTGGAATCCAAAAATCCCCGCGCAAACCACGCCCCACCTTTCTGAATAAGAAAAGGTTAGTGGATTTCATTAGCGTGGAGTTTCAATATTTTATTCAGTGTGCCTCTTAACTACCGTTTCAAAAGGCTATTAGAAATTCAATTATTAAATTGTTGAAGGACTCTAATTTCTCTTTTTAATTTTAGCTAAAACTTATAACTAGTCTTTCTCCCTTACACTAACTTTAAATTTGATGATTTTTTCCAAAAATTTCTAAAATCATGCTTTATCAATTTATTGTGTTTTTACAACTATTTTTTGTCATATTTTTATATGACTGTGTTTTATCAATTTAAAATTTGAATTTCACAAAATGACAACTTCAAATGTCATTTTGAAATATTAAATGATTTCAGATGAAAAAGTCACAAACATAAAAGTTGTAGAACTTATCAAGATCTATATAACTTTTATTTTGGTCAGAGAGATATAAAATTTATTAACAATGTTACTATCACTATGTCGGATGAACAAATGACCAAAATAAAAGTTGTAGATCTCGAAAAGTTATAGAACTTTGTAGTCGACAACTTTTTCATTTGAATTAATTTCGTCAAGGAAAACTACGTTTGAATTTCTCAAATTTAGAGTTTAGATTTTTCAAACAACCTCAAATGGAGAAACAAGCAAAACGAAATTTATAGATCCCAAAAAGTTATACAACTTTGTAGTTGATAACTTTTTAATTTGAAATCATCTTGTGAAGCAAAACTGCGTTTGAATTCCAAAAATTTGAAATTTGAATTTTTTAAACGACCTTGGATGGACAAACAGTAAAAACGAAAGTTGTAGACCTCAAAAAGTTATGCAACTTTGTAGTTGACAAGTTTTTATTTGAAATCAATTTGTCAAGGAAAACTACGTTTGAATTTTTTAAATTTGAAATTCAAATTTTGTAAACGACTCAAATGGAGAAACTACCAAAATGAAAGTTGTAGATCTCGAAAAGTTATACAACTTTGTAGTTAACAATCTTTTCATTTGAATTCGTTTATGGCCTCAAACAATAATTTGAACTCAGTTTAGGATAATACGTGGGGAAAGAAAATCAATTATAAACAGAAATGAGTGATGAGTGGAGTGGTTAGATGAGGGCCTGGTTACAACTGTGTAATTTATGAATTTCTCATTTGAAAAACATTTACAATCACAAAATACTAATTTTGTTGTATAATCTTCTTATTTTTATAAAGTGATACTATATATTATTAAATGTATTCCAACCATTAAAAAATTAAAAAAGAGCTGCAATTCTCCCAAACCAGGCTGCATTCGACTCATCCGTCCATCTCTCCCACGTTCACACACTTGGGCCTATTTGGCCCATTCGATCTCGTGGCTCCCGTAGCCGTCCGATCACATCAGATGGCTCAGGTTGCTGTCTCGATTAGTAAAAAGCGGTGCCATCCGGCTCCTTTGCAACCCTAATTTCTTTCTTCCCCTCTCCTCACTTTCTCCCATTCCACTCGCGGCGGCGGCGTCCTAGAAGCGCGCCCGCATGCGTAGCGGAGGGCATGCGTAGCGGCGGCGGCGGTATCCGAGACGCCCTCGCGCACACGCATGCTGGCGTGAGGGCCAGATGCAGCGGTGCCGCGGAGGCCCGGTGGCAGTGGCCGACGCCCTCGCGCCGCGCGTCGGAGAAGACCGGCACCGCCAAGATCGACCGAGCCCGCCGGTGTCATGCTACCCCAAATGCGAGCTGGACGCACACGGCGGAACTTCGCCGACTGCACCGTGGTGATTGAGGAGCTGTGGCGGAAGGCGCTGGACTTCGCGTCCCTCATGCACAGCTCTGTCTCCTTCAACGGTGACAAGCCCGAGACTGCGGCGTATCGGTGGGCACGCGCGAGGACGAGGGTGGCCAAGGTACCTCGCGCCGCTTTACAGCAATTCTTTCGTCGAAGTGCTCCTAGAGATGGTTTGAACTGAACCCCATCGAAATCGTAGCTGCTGTCGTGACCTTTGTTTGTTTGGTTGCTTTTGTTAGCTTGGCAAGGGGCTGTCGAAGAACGACAAGGCGCAGAACCTCGCACAGCAGCACTGGCACGAAGCTGTAAGTTACATGCTACATAACCTAGGACATAATATATAAACAAACAATTGTTTTAGCTCCAGTGAGATCAGTAGTTTAATAATGCTGCTGCTGCTTTTGCATCTGTGTGATTGTTGGCAGATTGAACCGAGGCATCGGTATGAGCACAATTTGCACATCTATTTTGATGTCTGGGCCAAGAGCGAGAGTGCAGAGTCCTTTTATTGGTAAGTGAACCTGAATTCACTTGCTGCTACTCTATTTAAATTTGTCAGCTTGGAAATAAGCGAGGCGAATATAAAATATATATATATGGAATTTTTCAGCTACTCCATTTATGGAATTTTGAGATCTGAACTGTCACCTTTCAAACGCAGATCTTACATGCATTCCACAATGAAACAAGAGCTGACTCTTCCCTGCATTGTTGTAATCTGTTATGCAGACAACTGATGAGGCACCTCCATCACTGCATGGATTGGCAGTGGGTCTACTGATTGATGCAGTTGAGTACTTGGGTATTATTGGTGTCGATAGTAGGAGGAAACAAAAATTGTCAGACTTTAGTCTATTTTTAAGTTTGCTGAAACGTTATGTTGGTTTGTTTTATTGAATCAAGTTGATTTGAATTTGGCAATGAATGTAATGATATTGATAATTGATGTAAGATCTGTGTATTGGTTATACTATTGTTATGGTTTTGTAATTGGATCTTCTATATCAGATTTGCCTAAAAAGATATGGCCTAGAATGTGTGGCCTGTGCTAGCCAAAAAAAATATAGTGTGGGCTGGCCCAACAAAAATGTGTCATGGGCTGGCCCAGTAAATATGTGGCGTGGGCTGCAGGAAGAAGTATGGGTTGGGCTGTATTCAATGAATAAATGGGTCAAAAATTAAAAAACAAATAATGGGCTGGGAAGAAAAAATCAGGCCTGATAATATTTGTGGCCCACTATAAGCCTGCCAACCACATGGGCCTTAATAGGCCGTATTTCAATTTTATGACATTTATTCAGATGCCAACTCAGTGCCACGTCATCTGCCTACATGGCATGGTGCAAGAACTTGTGACAATAAACCAATGTCATAACTTGTGACGTGAAATATACAAATGTCACATACCAAATTTGTGACGGTGGTTTTTTGACGTTTGGATTTTCGTCAACTGAATGTCACAAATCTTAAGTTGTGACATTAATTCTATATATTTTGACGTAAATAGAACGTCAAAAAACCACACAGTTCTTGTAGTTAGATCCTATTTGATGACTAATCTATCTCAATCCTGATCGTACATGATGGGTGTTTGAAGTTGTGTTCTATTAAGAGATAGATTCATTGATTGCCATTATCCAGTATGAATCCACTATCAATGATGCATCAGCTGACTCGACCTGTTGATAGCGTGTTAGATTGGATATTGTCGGTTAATATATCTATCTATTAAGAAGAGCATAGCGTCAACCATCCGCTATGTCCCCATCGGCTATTTAGCCGATGGCTCGAGCTTCCACGCCTATAGCATGCTTTCATGATTTCTTTGCAATGTAAGTAGATCTATCGATTGCTGGTCTCTGATCTAGGGTGCCATTATCAATGCTGCATTAGACGACTCGACCTATTGACGGTACAATAGATTGAGCCTGGTTATTTATAGATTTATTTATATACAATTGATGAGTGATCGTATGCTATACGACAAGATCACTGGAATCGGCTATTTTAGCCGATAGCCCGTTTTGTTGAGGATGTAGTGGTTGTTTACATGCTTTTAATTATTTTCATCTTAGTTAAAAGCTAGTATGTTTCTCACATGAATGCTTACACGCCTATCCTTATATCTTTTGCATGTTTTCATGATTATCGGCTAAGTTAGATTATAACTGAGTAAATAATAATTGCCGATATGCTTGTTTTGTTTACTTTACATCATGAACATACTGGATATCGACTCTCTAGTCGATAGCCTTATTTCATTGGCTACTTAGCCGCATATTTGGAACTGTCTGGACAAATACTGGCATGTTCCACCTTAAAATTATCGATCAATTCTCTCTCCTTGTCAATTGCAGGGTCAGATTAACTGGCACGCCCTCGGTCACGACCATCCGATCCAGTGTCCACCTTAAGCCCAGAGAGAGCTCGGGATCTGCTCCACGCGGTTTCTCTCGGCTTGTTGTGTGTCTCGGTGGCCCGTCACTTTTCGCCATTGACAGGACTGACCGCACATAGCATCGGTTAAGGGTGGGTCTATGGAGCCATCGAAGGAGATTCACACCGGCGACCGAAGGATGTTGTTGAAGCCGTCAACGAAGATGGAAAAGTGAAAGTCCTATGTTTGATGTTGGTAATTAGTGACAATGCCTAAATACTAATCCTATGTTTAAGTTGTATATAGCATATGAGGATTAGTACATTCCAAGGTTGGTGGCAAGATGGACATGGTGATCATGATGGCCACACTTGGATTTAGACGCAACCCTACGTGATCAAGACAAAGGTATATGCTTAAGGGTTGTGTTTTAGTAACCAAGACACCTAGTGGGTGTGGTTACATTATAGGATAGATAGCCGTACTATAAAGAGAGGAATGACGCGGCTATTGGACTCCTAAGTGCCTCTAGGTGTGCATTTCATAATCATATGCATTTGGATAGAACTAATAACGCCTCAAAAAATGATTATGAAAATGTTAAACACACTCGCTGAAAGGTCCTTGTTTGGTTTTGGTAATTGAGTGACAACTTAGGTGGACTAATATGTGGTTATGTGAGATACACAGGAGATTAGTCCACATGAGATGGTGTCATGAAGGAGCTCATTGCATATGAGACATGACATAGAGTCATGTGACCAAGATGGAGAAGATCAAGATGAGGCTTGGCTCGAAGGACCGGTTGTGAAGGTGAAGGGCAAGTTGAGGCTTCGAAGCGAAGGACCATGCGATGGTGAAGCTTGGGCAAGACTTGGCGCCGACGGACCAATGCAACGGTGAAGAGCAAGTGAGGTCAAGATCGATGAACCAATACGGTCACGTGATGATATGAAGTGAATCATATCATTTGGTGATTGGTTGGTGCATGTGTTGCATCAATGTCGAAGGAGATGGAGTGGAATGCGCAAGGCAAAGGTATAACCCAGGGCATTTCCATTTCACCGGTCATAGGTGTGTAGAGAAGTTGATGACCGGGTTTAGGATAGATGGCCGTACTATCAAGAGGGGCAAACTTGTTTGCATATCGGTCATCTAGTGCCACTTGAGCGATCTAACTTTGCATACGTGTTAGGATCGAGTGGCGTGGCAAGTTGAGTGGTTAACTCCTTCGGTAAAATGATTATGAAAATGCTAACACACGTGCACAAAGTGGTGAACACTTGTTGGTGTTGGCACATTTGCGAAGGCGTTGGAGTTTGAGCGGTAGAGAGGGTTTGGGTTCCTCTCTCCCTCCCGCCGAGCTTGCGAGCGCGGGATTCAGGCGTTTTCGAGGAGTTGAAAAGTCTATTTTCCACTACGCCGGAAGTCGGAAAAGAAACGGAGGCGAACGGAGGTCACAGAGGTGACCGGACGCTGCACCGGACGCGGTCATGGTATGACCGGACGCGTCCGGTCAGTACAGCGCAGGCGCGGGTGCTAGGGTTTGCAACCGGCGCGTCCGGTCACTCGCGGGACCGGCGCGTCCGGTCAGGTGTCCAGAGGAAACTGAGTACGATCGGACGCGAGGCGCGTCCGGTCACACATGATCGGACGCGTCCGATCGTTGAAGGAGCTTACTGGACTCTAACCGGACGCGGGCACTGTCGCGTCCGGTCATCGCAAGGAGCGCGTCCGGTCGTTGCGTCGCGGGCGCGTGGGTCAGTGCGATCGGCGCGTCCGGTCGATCGACAGGCGCGTCCGGTCATCGGGACCGGCGCGTCCGGTCGTTGCCTGGGGCGCGTCCGGTCATTGTTTTGACCGTTGGGGTCAGTGACCGTTGGAGGATCTAACGGTCGCGTTTGAATTCGAGGGACACGTGGACGTCACAGGGCGACCGGACGCGGTGAAGCGCGTCCGGTCAGTTACGACCGGCGCGTCCGGTCGTCCCGAGTTTTGCCCAGTGAAGGGGTAACGGCTCTATTTGACTGTGGGGTTATAAATAGATGCCTTGGCCGGCCGTGGCCGGTAGCTGAGCACACTATAGTCTTTGTGACTTGTGTGACAGTGCTTGGGAGCCCTCTAACTCACTCATGCTTGATAGTGTTCATCGGATCGAGTGAGAGAGCGATTCTAGTGCGTTGCTTTGAGAGATTGCATCGTGTGGCACTAGGTGATCGTGTTGCAAGCCGGTGGTGCTTGTTACTCTTGGAGGTTGCCACCTCCTAGACGGCTTGGTGGCTTGTGGCTCCGTCGAAGCTCGCAAGAAGATTGTGCGAGGCTCCGGAGAAGCTTTGTGAGGGGGATTGTGCTCACCCCGCGGGGATCGCGAAGAGCAACTCTAGTTGAGCGTGTCATTGAGCTACCACACTTTATGGTGGGTTCTTGCGGTGCCTTTTGAGAGGCTCGGTGTGTGACCGATTAGCCGCCGAACCACGAAGTGTTGGTCGACACAACGGGGACGTAGCTTGGTGGCAACCAAGTGAACCTCGGGAGAAAAATCACCGTGTCAACATTGTTCTTCATCTTCTCGGTGGTTTGCCTTCGTACAACACAAGCTTGTATTTACTTTTATATATACTTGTGCTTGTGTAGTTGCTCTCTTAACTAGTTTGCTTGTGTAGCTTGCTAGTTGTCTTCTTGCTTGTGTAGCTAGAAGCTTCCCCTTGCGTGACTAATTTGGTTTATGTAACCTTGTTAGTCACATTGCTTAGTTTGTGTAGCTAAGTGACTTGCGCTCTCTAATTTGGCATTAGTTGCCTTGTTATTGAGCTTTGCTAGTGAGCTTAGGAGCTTTGTGCTTTTGCTTCACTAGTTGTGTAGGAGCTCCCTTGGTTGGCAAAGTACTAGTGCATAGGTTTGTGTGACTTTGCTCTAGAATTGAGTAGGTGAGCTCTTGGTAAGCTTAGCACCTTAGTTGCTTAATTAGGATCTTTGCAAGGTGCTAGAGAACTTAGATAGAGGGGTGTAGTCTTGGCTAGACCGATAAGTTTAATTCCACATTTGTTTTGGTTAGCCAACGAGTTTAAGTTTTAGAAAGGACTATTCACCCCCCCCTCTAGTCTGCCATCTCGACCCTTCAATTGGTATCAGAGCCGGGTCTCTCATTTGTGGTCTTCACCGACCCGAGAGGATGGCGGCTTATGGGCTAGATGTTGAGTGTCCACACATTTTTGATGGCACACACTTTGTACGGTGGAGAAATTGGATGACATGCAATTTTAAGTTTATTTCTCCTCAAATGTGGTGGATCGTAGATGTGGGCTTTTCCTTTGCAATTGATAAAAAGAATGCAACTCAAGCGCAAAGTAAATGCCTACATCTCGATAGCCAAGCTACTAATACTCTATATCGATCTATGGATAGTAGCATACTTTGTGAGATCATAGACTTCGAGTCCGCCCATGAAATTTGGGTGTTTCTAAATGAGAAATATGGGATGATCTCCAATAATGATGAGCCCAAGGAAGAGGTACATAAGGATGTTGAGCATGACCACAACAAGGTGGTTGTGGAGGATTGCTCCACCTCACGGTCAAGTGATGACAAAGATGATCATATCACAAGATCACTTGACAAGAAGAATGATAATGCCACAAGTGATGCAAGCAATGATTCTACTTCATGCACACTTGATGGTGAAGATGATGGCTATGAGAGTGATGCTTCAACAAGCTCTTCAACATCATCACATGGTAACACTAAGATACATGTTGGTGGTTTTGTTGTGGATTGTGATGATCCAAATTTAGAGCTTTTATATAAACTCTCAAGAGCCTTGAAAAGGGAAATGAAAAGAGTAAGTAAATTTGAAAATGAAAACTCTTTTCTAAAGACCACATGTGAACAACAAAAGCATCTACTTAATGTTACTACTTGTTCACATGAGGAGCTAAAATTGGCTCATGAGGAACTTAGTGTTGCTCATGATAACTTGGTACAAGAACATGCTTTACTCACTAAGAAGCTTTCTAATGAAGAAACCAAATCTAGTGAGAGCTCATCATTTGGGTCAAATGATCAATCACATATTACTAACCCTTGTGATATAGGCAAGAAGCATGTATCCACCTCTTGTGATGATTTATTAGATATGCCATGTTCTTCACAATTAGATGTTTGTTCTACTTCTATGTCTTGTGAGACTAACCTTTTGAAGGAGAACAATAAGCTCAAAAGTGAAGTGAAGAATTTGAACAACAAGTTGGAGAGGTGCTACAACTCTAAAATCGCCATTGAGCATATCATGACCAATCAAAGAAGATATGGTGATAAGAGTGGTATTGGCTACAACAAGAGCAAGGGCAAGATTATGAAGAAGCAAGATGTAAAGAAGCTATCCCAACTCATGTGCTACCAATGCCATGAAGTGGGACATATTGCCAAGTGTTGCCCTACCAACAAGTCTCAAGTTGAGCCAAAAGCAAAGCCCCAAGCTAAAGTCAAGATCAATCACGAAGATGTTAGTGACTTGATGATAAAGAAGAAGAAAACAAGAAGGGGTGGAAGAGCAAGACATCCAATGCAAATTCAAGATGTCAAGATGATGAGCAAGAATCAAGATGAGAAGAAAATACATGCTCACATCAAGTGCTTCAAATGTGGAGATAAGGGACACTTCGCCTCGGGGTGTCCTACCAAGCTTGAAAAGAAGATTCAAGCAACTCGTGAGAGGCAAGGCAATGAGAAGCAACATATGAGCAAGGAAGAAAAGGCTCAATCTAAGAGAAGTTGCTACTCATGCCGGAAAAGGGGACACATGGCATATTCATGTCCCCTAGGTGAGAATTCTAAGCCTATTTCAATTAATAATACTAACATGCTTAGAAAGGATGGCAATGGTACCTCATTTAGTGGAATTGCAAAACATCCCGCTACCCATACTAAGGCTTTGCCTAAGTATGTTGCTTCTAATTTGAGAGGACCCAAACTTGTTTGGGTACCATCAAAAGGTGGATGATTGTTTGTAGGTACCATCGGCATTGGAGGCTTGATTCATTTGGATTCATATTGGTCATCATTTGTTGAATCAAGTTTTAAAGCTTAATGCATATTCTATCCCAATGCCAAGTCAAAATAAGTGGAGTCCAAATGCTACAACATACAAGTGCAACATATCAAGTTGTGGATGATTTATTAGAATTATTTGATGGCTTGAAATTTATTTGAGTAAAAGCTTGCTATTGGATGATCATGAGCTAATCAAGGGTACAGAATCTGCAAGAAAAGTGACAATCATTGGATTAATCTAGAGTCACTTTAATTGAAAGGTCCTCAAGTTGGAAATATGTTTACAAGTGGTTGAGGTACCTAAGTTTGGTTTTGGATTGATCTAGAATCATGAAGAGCAATGAGTATAAGAACATTTGATTGTGAAATATACTTATTTGGTACTCAATTTGAAGATCAAGATCAAACTTAAAATGAAGATAAAAGTTTAAGTTCTAGTGATGATTAGAGATCATTTGGTAGAAAGAAAAGGACTTAAACAAGTAGAAATAGTTGGACTCAAATGTAGATTCAAGGATTATTCATCAAGATTGAGTTCATCATTTGGATCAATCAAACTATAACATTTCAAGTGAGTATCAAGAGTGGTTCTTTGGAGAAAGGTCACTTCTCCCTAGTGAGGGGCTTGCCGCCGTGTGTAGGTGAAACCAAGTTTGGAACTTGGAAGGCTAACATGGAAGTGGTGATCCGAGGAACTTGTGATGCTTAGTTGAAGCAATCAAAAGGGTTGATCAAGAAAAGTAAGCAACACCCAAAAGAGAGCTAGTCATAATTATAAAATTGGTATCATAAGTACTTCTCTCATGCAAGCATTGATCAAAGAGAAAAAGCAAGCCAACCACAACAAGAAAGTGCACTTGATCATAAGTGGTTTTCTTTTCATATGGGTGAAGAATGGATTTATCTATGATGATTGGTCTTCACCAAGCTTATAAATTGGACTTCACATTGCTATAGGAGTAATGAATTAGAATCTATGTGACTATCCTCTACTCCAACATAGCAAAGGTATCATTGTAATGTGCATGATCATTTCATCCCTTACTAGTATGCGATTAGTGCATATAGTACATGCTTACTAAGATCATGCATAACAAATGAAATGTTTAATTCATAGCCTACCACTATTGCTTGAATTGTCTAAATGATCTAGTGGTATGAGTATGAATTTGTTCATGAGCTAGTGAACCCAAGTACTTGATCTAGTTTGGATTGCTAACAAGTGACAAGTACAACATTGGCATGATAACCCTTAGCATAAGGTGTGAAGAAGCTTGTCATTGGATCAAATCGGACTTGGAATCTTAGGCAAATCAACTTAGTTCAAGTCATACAAAAAGCTCATGACAATGATAAGAGTACAAGCACAAGACAACAATGAAAATAGATATCTAGTTTGTTTCAAGTGGTATCTAGACTCAAATTGATCTTCTAAAGTGGTATTCACTAGTGGTGTCTAGATCATGATCTACAAGTGATATCTTACAAGTGGTACTCATGAAGATAGAAAATGTTCAAGAAGTGAATGTTATTGCCAAATCCTTCAAAGTGAATCCATACAAGAAAATTCTTTCAAATGGTATCACATTTTTACTCATGGTAGCTTCACATGGTATCATTCATGCAAGACGATGGTTTCACAAGTGATCCTCAACTTTAAGTGATCAAATCAAGCAATGCTACCCTCATCTTCAAGTGATATCTCAAGTGAATGACACATGCTATGACATAGGGGGAGAAGCCCCACCGATTGGTATCAAGGTCAAAGATCCTATGTGGAATCTCAAGAGCAACCATAAAGTTTGTCATTCCAACATATGTGGTAATGTCCATCAAAAATGCAATATTCAAATCTCAACCATCTACCCTAATGCAAGTCTTTGTATCAATTAAGAAGATCACCTTTTATGGAAATTGATGACAAAGGGGGAGAGATTGGACAAAGATATAAAAGTTTTTTGAGCTTCAGGGAGAGATTGGAAAGATTGGACATGGACATGGACAAAGAGGGAGCAACATTGAAGAATATAAGGGGATCAAATATTCTTGGACAAAGAAAGCACACAAGTAGGGGGAGCAAGCTCATGAACTTTGATTGATTACATTTGATATGTGCATAATTCATGTGCTTGCTTGCATTGCATAAGTTCTTAAATTCAATATGCATGCTTGTGTGGTGTATGCTAGTTATAGCACTTGAATGATGATTTGATAACTAGCATGCATAGGATGTTAGCTAGACTTGTGATTATCATGCAAAAACTAGAACCATGCTTATAATGTGATCTCATGGGGTTTCTAGTGTTTTTGATGTCTAGCTACTCATGATGCTAAGGATGATGGCAAACTTGTGATTTTCAAATAGTATCAACCTACTAATTGGTATCAAGCTACAAAGGTTTATTCTATACACCTTAGCATCACTTAGTAGTGCTAACCCTCCCACAAATTTCATATTTATGCATATGTGCAAAGCTTGAAACCAAACCATTTGATCACATATGTAGGGGGAGTTATCACTACCAAGTCGGATTTTATGGTGCTTATCCAAATCTTGACATAGAGCTTAAAAGTTGGATAAGTAACATTAAATCCAAAACAAGTTAGCAATTTACACTTTGGGTGAAGTGCTAGCTTGAAAAAGCTTAATTTCCATATCTTTGTAGAGTTGTCATCAATTACCAAAAAGGGGGAGATTGAAAGGTCCTTGTTTGGTTTTGGTAATTGAGTACAACTTAGGTGGACTAATATGTGGTTATGTGAGATACACAGGAGATTAGTCCACATGAGATGGTGTCATGAAGGAGCTCATTGCATATGAGACATGACATAGAGTCATGTGACCAAGATGGAGAAGATCAAGATGAGGCTTGGCTCGAAGGACCGGTTGTGAAGGTGAAGGGCAAGTTGAGGCTTCGAAGCGAAGGACCATGCGATGGTGAAGCTTGGGCAAGACTTGGCGCCGACGGACCAATGCAACGGTGAAGAGCAAGTGAGGTCAAGATCGATGAACCAATACGGTCACGTGATGATATGAAGTGAATCATATCATTTGGTGATTGGTTGGTGCATGTGTTGCATCAATGTCGAAGGAGATGGAGTGGAATGCGCAAGGCAAAGGTATAACCCAGGGCATTTCCATTTCACCGGTCATAGGTGTGTAGAGAAGTTGATGACCGGGTTTAGGATAGATGGCCGTACTATCAAGAGGGGCAAACTTGTTTGCATATCGGTCATCTAGTGCCACTTGAGCGATCTAACTTTGCATACGTGTTAGGATCGAGTGGCGTGGCAAGTTGAGTGGTTAACTCCTTCGGTAAAATGATTATGAAAATGCTAACACACGTGCACAAAGTGGTGAACACTTGTTGGTGTTGGCACATTTGCGAAGGCGTTGGAGTTTGAGCGGTAGAGAGGGTTTGGGTTCCTCTCTCCCTCCCGCCGAGCTTGCGAGCGCGGGATTCAGGCGTTTTCGAGGAGTTGAAAAGTCTATTTTCCACTACGCCGGAAGTCGGAAAAGAAACGGAGGCGAACGGAGGTCACAGAGGTGACCGGACGCTGCACCGGACGCGGTCATGGTATGACCGGACGCGTTCGGTCAGTACAGCGCAGGCGCGGGTGCTAGGGTTTGCAACCGGCGCGTCCGGTCACTCGCGGGACCGGCGCGTCCGGTCAGGTGTCCAGAGGAAACTGAGTACGATCGGACGCGAGGCGCGTCCGGTCACACATGATCGGACGCGTCCGATCGTTGAAGGAGCTTACTGGACTCTAACCGGACGCGGGCACTGTCGCGTCCGGTCATCGCAAGGAGCGCGTCCGGTCGTTGCGTCGCGGGCGCGTGGGTCAGTGCGATCGGCGCGTCCGGTCGATCGACAGGCGCGTCCGGTCATCGGGACCGGCGCGTCCGGTCGTTGCCTGGGGCGCGTCCGGTCATTGTTTTGACCGTTGGGGTCAGTGACCGTTGGAGGATCTAACGGTCGCGTTTGAATTCGAGGGACACGTGGACGTCACAGGGCGACCGGACGCGGTGAAGCGCGTCCGGTCAGTTACGACCGGCGCGTCCGGTCGTCCCGAGTTTTGCCCAGTGAAGGGGTAACGGCTCTATTTGACCGTGGGGTTATAAATAGATGCCTTGGCCGGCCGTGGCCGGTAGCTGAGCACACTATAGTCTTTGTGACTTGTGTGGCAGTGCTTAGGAGCCCTCTAACTCACTCATGCTTGATAGTGTTCATCGGATCGAGTGAGAGAGCGATTCTAGTGCGTTGCTTTGAGAGATTGCATCGTGTGGCACTAGGTGATCGTGTTGCAAGCCGGTGGTGCTTGTTACTCTTGGAGGTTGCCACCTCCTAGACGGCTTGGTGGCTTGTGGCTCCGTCGAAGCTCGCAAGAAGATTGTGCGAGGCTCCGGAGAAGCTTTGTGAGGGGGATTGTGCTCACCCCGCGGGGATCGCGAAGAGCAACTCTAGTTGAGCGTGTCATTGAGCTACCACACTTTATGGTGGGTTCTTGCGGTGCCTTTTGAGAGGCTCGGTGTGTGACCGATTAGCCGCCGAACCACGAAGTGTTGGTCGACACAACGGGGACGTAGCTTGGTGGCAACCAAGTGAACCTCGGGAGAAAAATCACCGTGTCAACATTGTTCTTCATCTTCTCGGTGGTTTGCCTTCGTACAACACAAGCTTGTATTTACTTTCATATATACTTGTGCTTGTGTAGTTGTTCTCTTAACTAGTTTGCTTGTGTAGCTTGCTAGTTGTCTTCTTGCTTGTGTAGCTAGAAGCTTCCCCTTGCGTGACTAATTTGGTTTATGTAACCTTGTTAGTCACATTGCTTAGTTTGTGTAGCTAAGTAACTTGCGCTCTCTAATTTGGCATTAGTTGCCTTGTTATTGAGCTTTGCTAGTGAGCTTAGGAGCTTTGTGCTTTTGCTTCACTAGTTGTGTAGGAGCTCCCTTGGTTGGCAAAGTACTAGTGCATAGGTTTGTGTGACCTTGCTCTAGAATTGAGTAGGTGAGCTCTTGGTAAGCTTAGCACCTTAGTTGCTTAATTAGGATCTTTGCAAGGTGCTAGAGAACTTAGATAGAGGGGTGTAGTCTTGGCTAGACCGATAAGTTTAATTCCGCATTTGTTTTGGTTAGCCAACGAGTTTAAGTTTTAGAAAGGACTATTCACCCCCCCCTCTAGTCCGCCATCTCGACCCTTCACTCGCACATAACGTGATCAATTGGTGGTGTTAGCATGTTTGCGAAGGCGGTGGAGTTTGAGCGGTAGAGAGGGTTTGGGGTCCTCTCTCTCTCCCGCCGAGCTTGTGAGGCGGGATTCAGGCGTTTTCGAGGAGTTGAAACAACTATTTTTCACTACGCCGGAAGTCAGAAAAGAAACGGAGGCGAACGGAGGTCACAGAGGTGACCGGACGCTGGACCAGACGCGGTCTCTATTTGACCGGACGCGTCCGGTCAGTGTTCAGCGTCTGCGCGTGTTTCTGTTTTTGATCGGACACGGTGGCGCGTCCGGTCACTGTCGATCGGACGCGTCCGGTCGTTCAGGGAGCTTACTGGACTCCAACCGGACGCTGGCACTGTGGCGTCCGGTCAGTTCTGCAGCGCGTCCGGTCGCTGTTTCATTGTACGCAGTCTTTGCTTGACCAGCGCGTCCGGTCCGTTACGGGACCAGCACGTCCGGTCCACGCAACGAGCGCGTCCGGTCGGTGCTTCGCGGCATAGCCATCGTGCGATCGGCGCGTCCGGTCAGTTTGATCAACGCGTCCGATCAGCACAACTTCGGCTGTTTCAAGTTTCTAACGGCTATATTCGAAGGGGTACGTCTATAAATACTCATTGGCCGGCTCAAAGCTCTTACTCTTGAACATTTGACATACTTGTGAGCTCCTTGAGCTGAGCAACTTCCCTCCCACTCATCTCTCTTGTTTCTTTGCATATTCGAAGTGAGATTGAGTGATCCAAGTGCATTTGCATTGTGAGATTGCATCTAGTTGGCACTTGGTGGTTGATTTGCTGCGGGATTCTTGTTTCTCTTGGTGGTTGCCGCTACCTAAACGACTTGGAGCAGCTTGGAGCGTTGGCAAGAGTTGGTGATTGTTCTTGGCCATCTTCGGAGATTGTGAGGGGTTTGTGCCTACCTCGGCGAAGCGCCAAAGGTAACGTTAGTAAATTGCTCGTGTCATTGTAACATTTTGTCATTTGGTAGGTTCTTGTGGCGCCTTTTGAGAGGCTCGGTGTGAGACCGATTAGCCACTGAACCACGTGGTGAAGAGGGACACAATGGGGACTAGCGTGCCGGTAAGCACGTGAACCTCGGGATAAATCTTCGTGTCATCACTTTCATATTGTGATTGATTGATCTCGGTGTTCGGTTGTCTTGGTATTCATTATTGATCATATTGGTTGGCTCAATACTTCGCCCCTCGGTGAAACTCTCATAACTCAACTCCGTATTACCTTCTTTGTTATCTTTGCTAGCTAGTTAGCTTTGCTAGAGTAGCTCATTTATGTAGTTTGCTAGTTGTAGTTGTAGTTACCTTCTCGGTTTGACTTGTGCGGTTGAGTGCAAATATACTATAATTGTGAATTGGTTAGGTGGCTTACAAACACCCCGTAGGCTAAGCAAAACTCGTATCTCGCTACTTGTTATATTAATAAGCTTGTTTAGCTTGTCTTTGTAGAAATTTTTAAAAAGGCTATTCAACCCCCTCTACCCATCAAGACCTTTCAACAAGACTTAAGGGCATAGTGGGGACGACCACCTCAACTATCGGTCTAGTCAATCCACTCCCTCTCTTTCTCCTGCAACTAAAAAGAAAGAAAGTAAGACCACCATTTCTCGCGACAATCCATCGCACCTTCGTTCCGCCTCCCGTGCGATCGCGATCCTCGTCACACGACCGCCACTTCCTCTGCGACTCACCCAGCCCCCGACGCTGCCTCCCACCCCGTGCGACTCCCCCACTCCCTCGACGCCTCCTCTTGCAGGCGCGCGACTCCTCCTCCTCCTTGATGTCTCCCCCACGGACGAGGCACCGGCCCACCAGGTGAGGGAGCCGCCCACCAGGCGAGGGCGCCGGCCAAGGATGCCAAGCCGCCCGCCTCCAGCACGGCAATACAGGCCTCCCGCCGCCGGCCACCGGGACGCAGGGCCTGCGCGCACTCTCTCATGGCGACTACAGACCATCGCGGCAGCCCTATGCTAGGTGCCCAGGTTTTCGTCGGGCCCTTCGCCATGTCTTCGCCGGTACGAGCACCCAACAGGTATGCCCATCCCTTCCCTGCTCTCTCTTCTGTGCGAAGCCAAGGACCCAAACCCTAACTTAAGCTATTTGGTGTACTCATATCTGATCTAATATCAAGCCTACCAAATTCGATTTTCTACAAAAGGTATCAAGTGTGCATATGTCCACTGTGTCCTTTTACTGGATCCGCCCCTACTGTTGGTCTTGGTTTTGTTGATTTGCTCTGTAGTGATGGAGGGTTTAGGGATGAACTACCTTGCGAATCCAGCAGAAGCAATTGGATAGTTTGGTAAATCTAAAACCTTGCGAATCCAGCAGAAGCAGAAGCAATCTATGCGCACACTAACCAGGTGAGAAGTTGTTCTGAGTCGTAAGTTATCATTTGGATGAATTACATGATGTGTTCCTTATTACGTAGCATATGTATCTCTTTGAATTTCTAGAGTGTGCACGTGATTGCAAACTTAAATGCAATACTTGGCGTGATTTGGCTATATCTGTCGAAATCCAGTAGAATTAAGGTACCTTTCAATTTTGAACCACAAATGGTTGCATATGATATCTTAGAGGGGAGGGAAGCTTATGTAGTACTGGATGGGAGTGTTTGCTGAAATCCCCCTTAATTTAGCATTACAAAGATTAGACAAGTGGACATGAACAAAAACTTAGGCAGGGGAATTTCAATTTCTGCAAGCAGGAGCAGTTGCATTTGCTACTGTTTCTCTATGACACATGTCCATATTTCTATTTCTTCCAGCCTTCTAGATGTCCTCTCTTATGCTGAAGATAACAACAATACATATATATTAAGGAAACCAGTCCATCAGATTATTTCTTGTAGGACTGCATGTTTTTTTGTTGACATGAACAACATTGGAATTTACAAGGAGTCAAGTGCAATAGTATGTTTGTTTATATTACCTCTACCGTGATGTCAGCATGCCTTTGATTATTATCCTTGTTCTATGCTCCTCAAAGCGAAGTGATTTATTATAATACTACTTGCAGCCTGATTGGTGTTCACCTTCTTATTAGGCTCTGGAAGAGCGAGGTCGAGAAAAATATCTCTTTGTTGAGAGTGTTGATCTTTAGTGATGGAAAAGTAGAACCAAATCAAGAGCAGGTCGTTCAGAATCTGCCTTCCTTGGGTTGGGAAGTACGTTAGCTCTCCTTTAATCTTCTTCATGACCTTTTTAAAATTTAACGATGTGTTTAACTGGTTTTTTTATCGGGTGTAGGCCTGATTATTGCCTCTGTGGTTACAGGTAAGGAAAGATCTGGTTCACTGCTGGTGCATTTTGCTTAGGCAGAAGGCTGATGAAACATATTGTGTTACCTCCGCTGCTACGGCTACTGAAGACGGCCCATCTACTGTAGCCCATCTGGCAAGACGGGGTTCTCGCGTTCGACGTCCAAGTACTCTTGTGCACGGGCCGCAATGGGCTTGACTCCTAGGCATAGAGACGGCTGCGCCGTTGGAGCAAGTCACCGGCACTGCCGGATGTATAAATACCTGAGAGTTCGGCTATGAGGCTAACATGTATTGAACCAAGACAAACCATCTATAATCATTCCTTCGATTCCCTATCTCGTGCTCTGCTTCCCCTTCCCCAAGTCTATTTTCCTTTTCCTTTTCCCCCAATTCTGCTACCCTAACAATCCTGGTATCAGAGACTCATCGATCCGAGATCAGCCGCAATCCTACATTCCATCGATCGTGAGAACAAACGCCATCGGTTGGATCGCGTTCCTGGTGCCTAGTGAGCTGCTGGTCGCCGGTGAACCGCCATAATTCCGATAGCCCGTTCACCGATTTGTGGAGGATTCCCGATCTGGCGCACTCACCACCGCCGCCGCCACCACCACACCCCCACTACACCCGTTTCGCGAAACAAACGCACGGCATCATGAGTCCCGAAGGCCAATTGCTGATGAACGAACTCCAGCGCCTCTTCAAGGAGCAGACACAGCTCCTAGATCGGCGTTTCGCCGATGCAGAGCATTCGGTGGAGCAGCGCATCATCGAGTCGGAGACCCGCCTCGACGGCCGCATCGCCGACTCGGAGTCCCGCCTCGACAGCATCATCACCGAATCCGAGCGTCGCCACGACGTTCGCCTGACGCACATCGAGAAGGTCGCGGGGGACCTGAGAGTTCGGCTATGAGGCTAACATGTATTGAACCAAGACAAACCATCTATAATCATTCCTCCGATTCCCTATCTCGTGCTCTGCTTCCCCTTCCCCAAGTCTATCTTCCTTTTCCTTTTCCCCCAATTCTGCTACCCTAACATATTGCTGCGTGCAGTATATTGAAAATCATCTGGAGCTTTTAGATTTCCTTGTTGGTTGGTAAGGCTTCTGCGTCCACATTCAAGCACTTCATTTTGTTCGGATATCTTCTTTTTAATTTTTTCCTCCGAAAAAATATAAAGAGCAGTAATTGAATAGTTGCCACCGTTGAAGGATTGAATTTCGTAGCAGAGTCACCATGAGTGTCATCAGAAACAAATCATTAACAAACCATGAGTGTCATTTTCTCAGGTGTCCCTTGCACTAGAGCCCCTACAAGAACACTTCGAACACTGGGCTATGACATTACTCTCATATTCTCATTACAATCAGTCAGAAAAAAAATTCAGCACTTACATGAGATACAGTGCAAAACCAATTTTGTTGTTAAGGGTTAGTAACAATGATTTGTTTTTCTTTTTTATTCTTAGCAGGAGCAAGCAATGTTTGTTTTCAGGTTCGTCACGAAATCTTTTGCCTATGTAGATTTCTTTTCTAGTGAGCTTTTGTCAGAACTGCAAATTTTGTTAGATCAGTCTGTCAGTTGTGTCCTGCTTGTCGCTATTCAGTGTAGAGTTTCTATTAACAGTGTGCTTTTTACTCGGAAATGGATTAGCAAATATACTACAGGATTCTAATGCACAGTTCCTTGTTTTCCTCTGGCAGGTAGGACGTTTCAACTACATTCGCTTTTCTACAAAAGTATGGTCTTACACGCAAATTCAGTTGTATGTCAGTATCTTTCATCAATTTATAAAATGTTTGAGCTGTTGGTTGAAAATTCTTTGGCGTCAAAGCCAAATGTTTGGTTGGCAAGATTTGATTTGCTCAGATAGATTAGTTACCGTGTCGAGATATTACTGGAATCTTTTTTAGATTATTATTGTTGGAACGGATGAATCAATTTTTGTCACCATCACTATTTATGTGTAAATGTTGTTTTTTAACTTTAGGCTGAGATTGCTATATGTAGGAGTCTCCGTTACAAGATATCCATTGCTTCAGGAGTAGCAAGGGGACTGAGTCATTTCAACAACCTCTTAGCTTGGATTGTTCTGAAGATTAAAGAGGATGTAAGGCACTCAATTCTAGACCATCTCTTTGATTGCCTCCCTAAATCCGAGTTGGTTTTAACTAATTCGGAAACTATGAATACTGCATAGTGTTTTGCCATATTTCATCTGAAAAACAAAATAACTAAAACTAACATCCAGAGAATTTCCAGTTAATTTTTTTAGAGATGTTTTGTTTTTAGAATGAGCAAATCCGAAAAGGTGGAATCAGGCTATCAGAGACTATCTGTTAACTAAGATGGTTTTTTCCTTGGCTTGCCCAGAATTGTTGCAATTTTACAGGATGAGTCAATGGTTGCCATTCATACAGTGATGCTTGTTGCTTAGCACAACCAGCTGCCAAAGCAACTATGAAAAAAATAATCGAATGTAGAATAAGTTCTTGTGCTCAATAAATTCTGCTGCTTGCTGGTAGATCAGTAACGGCCACATCTGAATATGCTAGGATGGGTGCTTGGTTTGGATGGCACGATGATGACTTCGCCGACATTTGCGATATTCTTGACAGTAGTGCTCCAGTACTGCTTAAACTACTAATGTCCTAAAGCCAATCATCGAAATCTATTGGCATTGACTCTCAAAGTTAAGTTGTGGTTCAAGTTCAGTTTTCTCCACTAATATATGTCTGAAGCAACCATGCTTGGTAAATATTTTTCGGTTTTCCTCTGATCCGAATATGAACTGAACATAGCGTTTATTGTACAACTGCCTTACGGTTTGCCTTTTTATTTACAGATTATATTATAATAATAATATTGCTCTGTTTCTTCTAATGCCCAATTCTTTGTAGAATCTAATTACTTTGATATCCGGCGTCCTGAAGATAGGGAGCTGCTTGTTGATCCTAAGTTGATGTTCGTTGGGAACAAACTAGGAAGGTCCACAAGGGGAAGTAAGTAACGATACTTTTGAGGCATGCATACTCGCGCCTAATTTTTCACATGTATGTGGCTACTTTATTGGACTGAATTTCAAGTATCTGCATTAGTTGTTGTTTTAGTTTATTTTCATTTGCCTTTTAGCATGCTTAAGTCATATTCAGTAGCCGAGTCGGCACCTCAGTGGTCTCACGGTCATGTAGTCAGCCACCTCCTCCGAGGGAGTCAACGCTGACACAACGCAGCACCATCGAGCTCCGCTGAGGGAGGGTATAGGGCGAACACCGACCAGCAGCGAACCCACAGCCACGTGAGCACTCTATCAACCATCGAGTTTGGGAAGATAGATTGAGATGCACAGGCTACGATCAACAAACGATGTCATGCGTACCACGAGGATACGAGGATCAAGACCATGTGCAACGGCGGATGAAGCGAGAGAAGAACAAAAACGACACGGTAAATCTAACCGTCACCCGAGTAATTTATGGGCGTCCCTCACTCGATTTTAGAGCAGTCAGATCTGCGCTATTGGCCTTGTTTAGCCCAGTGTTCCTGTCGGAATACTATAGCGCGTTTTGTTTTTTTAGTGTAAAAAAATATCTAAATATTGATTAATTAGACTCGAAATATTCGTCTCGCAAAGTACAACAAAACTGTGTAATTAGTTTTTGATTTTATCTACATTTAATATTTCATGCATTTACCGGTATTTTGATGTGATGAGTAATCTTCTTTTATATAGTAGAATTTAGGGAGGAACTGAGAACTAAAAACAAGGCCATTAACGGAGACGATGGTAGGCACCAAGCGGTCGCGGGCCCAGGTGGCAGGTCTCGGTCGGTTATCGGTGGGCGTGATTGGTCCGCAGGTCTCGGACCGAGGCGCATGCAGCATGTCTCGTGGGGCGCATGGTGCAGGTCCGCGGCAGTGCCTGGCCTGCATCCCAAATTCTCCCCTAAATTTCAATATACAAAAAGGAGATTCTCCATTATATCAAAATACTGGTAAATGCATGAAGTACTAAATATAGATGAAATCAAAAACTAATTACATAGTTTTGTTGTACTTTGCGAGACAAATATTTTAAGTCTAATTAATCAATTTTTGAATAATTTTTTACACTAAAAATCAAAAAGTGCTACAGTGCTCAGGGTGGCACTGTGCCGAATCGGCCACCCCACTAAACAAGGCCTAGGTCCCGTTTGGTTACATTTGGTTAAAGTTTAACTCTCATCACATCAATGTTTCCTTAAATGCATGGAGTATTAAATGTAGACTAATTGCATGCATGTCGGTACAGATTAGGAGTAATTTACGAGACAAATCTATTAAGCCTAATTAGTCCAATATTGGAAACTTTTTATCAAATAAGATGAAAGTGCTACAGTGTTTGTTAAATTTTAACTCCTCAAACCAAACACCCCAGATGAGCCTTATTTAGTTTCTAATTCCTCCCCAAATTTCACTATACAAAAAGGAGATTGTCCATCACATAAAAATGTCGACAAATGCATGAAGTACTAAATGTAGATGAAATCAAAAACTAATTACACAGTTTTATTGTACTTTGCGAGACGAACATTTTGAGTCTAATTAATTAATATTTGGACAATTTTTTGCACCAAAAGACAAAACACGCTACATAGCGCGTAGTGCCGAGTCGGCCGCCCCGACTCAGGAACTAAACACGGCCATGGTTGTAAAGTGTGTGTAAAGTTCTTGTATCACTTTTCGTTATTATTTGGTAAAATTTATCTAATCATGGACTAACTAGGCTCAAAAGATTCGTCTTGACATTTACAGACAAACTGTACAATTAGTTATTTTTTATCTATATTTAATGCTTCATGCATATGTCTAGAGATTTGATGTGACGGAAAATCTTGTAAGGCAGTGTTTAGATCCCTTCAAACTTCCAAAAATTTTACAAGATTCCCCGTCACATCGAATCTTTAGACACATGCATGGAACATTAAATGTAGGTAAAAAAAATAACTAATTGCTCAGTTTGTCTGTAAATGTCGAGACGAATCTTTTGAGCCTAGTTAGTCCATGATTGGATAAATTTTACCAAATAACAACGAAAAGTACTACAGAAACTATACACCAACTAAACACTACCTAAAATTTTTGGAATTTTGAAGAAACTAAACACTGCCTCAGGACTCCTCGTCAGAAGGTGCAGTGTTTGCGCAGGACTCCTCGTCACGTCACACCTCGTCCCTCGCTCGCACCACATCTCGTTATACCATATTTTACTACTTCTGTTTGATGTAAATTTTGTCTTCTATCGGTATAAATTGATTATTTGTAAAAAAGAATGGTTAAAATTACTTGAACGGTTATTTGATCTTTTTTTTGGCTTTTCAATATGTATGTTTGATTTGTTTTATTTGAATTTCTTTCAATTTGCCTTTCATAGAAATTATCTGCAATCTTCTTTTTTGTATGTTTGATTTGATCTATTTTGAATTTCTTCCAATTTACCTTTCATAGAAATTATCTGCAATCTTCTTTTTTGTATGTTTGATTTGATTTATTTGAATTTCTTCCAATTTGCCTTTCATAGATATTATTTGCAATTTTTTATATGCAATTTGTATTTTTTCTATGGTTTTGCATTTGTATTTATTTAATTTGCATTTCAAAAATATTATCTGTTAATTTGTTTATAATATGGTCCCTTAGATGTAGATCTTGTGGTTTTGAAATTCGGGTGATGGCTGGCTTCAAAACACTTGTTTTTTTATCCAATCGAGTGTTTTCAAGCCATCTGTCACTCGGGTGATTTTTTGATTTTTTTTTATCCTGTCACTCGGGTGATGGGTGGTTTCAAATCACGCGAGTTTTGACTAGACAGATCCGATATTACAAGGATATACTTTTTCCGTCTCAAAATATCAGTCGTTTTCGTTTCTCAAGAAATAACTTTGACAAAATATATATTAAAAAATATTAATATTTATGATATATAATTGGTATTATTGGAAAGATCTTTAAATCTAGGTTTTTAATAAATTTATTTGAAGATACAAAGACTGCACGTATTTTCTACAAATCGAGTCAAACTTGCAACACGAAACCCAAAGTGACAAATAATTTGGGACAGATGAGTATATACAACTGAAAACCGTATATAAACGATAACAAATCATCATGCAAACAGGGCCTTAACTGTTCCTTAACGACGTTTCTTGTGCTGCCTGCTATGCTCCAACAGTGGTTTGTGTGGAGGAAACGAGATAAGGCTTTTTTGGCTTGCTTGCCGAAAGCTGTTGGACTCGCAATTAACTACTAGTAGTGCAAATTGTCTACTCGAAAACGACATGTGCCCAACTATCCTTCCATTCCCCCAAAAAGAGAAATCCTCCGCAGCACCCAGCAGGTAAACGCAGTGGGCAAGTAACCTCGCCGACCAAGGATCTCATCTCACATACTACTGTTCATTTCAAGACATGTATCGGGTACTTTTGCAGCGTAAATTTACAGACGATCGAGATTACACATCAAAGGAGCGCAAAAAAAGAAGCTAGCAACAACTCGGTTTGTGCAACCGATCGAAGCAAGATCGAAGAAGTTGACTGACTTGGCTCCCTCTTATTGTCTTCACACAGGGGAGCTGCCTCTGCTCGCCAGTTCGATCGAGGCCACACATCGACGACGACGACATGTAGATGCTATAAACATGGCCGCGCTGACGCTCACACAAACTTAGTAGTAGCAGAGCAGGCGGCCAGGCGCGCCGCGTGCCAACGGGGGCGGCGAGCCGGCGGCTAGTCGAGGCAGGTGCCGCAGATGCCGTAGCCGCCGCTGCAGCCGGGCCCGGTGCCGTCGCAGATCCCCGACGCGCCGACGAACACCGGGCTCCCGCGGCTGCCGCCGCCGCCCCGGCGCTTCCTGCCCCTCCTCCCGTCTGCTTCCCCGGCGTCGCCGACCCAGGTGAAGATGATCCACGACATGACGGACAACCACAGGATGACCGCGCAGTAGAGCGCCTCGCCGCCGAGGCCGCCCTCCGCCACGCTCAGGAACCGATCCGCCCCCATCTCTCTCTCCCTCCCTTTCTCTACGAGCTAGTGCCGTGTCCCTATCAGGTGGTGGTGGTGGTAGCGGTGGGTGTGAAGCACTGCGCCTTGTATCTTTATAGTCGTCGGCGGGCTGGGTTGGAGCGACGCGAGGTGCATCGGTGACGATCGGTGGATGGATGGATCCATCCACATCCGCGCGCGCCGCCACGGCGGGAAAACGGTGCCATCACGGGCGGAAACGTGGCGCCTTTGCTTAGCGTGCGCTGCAGGAGCTGGGTCGGTCCGGCTCGCCCACCCGTGTCCTGTGGGCGGGCGGGCGGGCTTGGACGCGGTGGTACGCACAGGTTGGCCAAGTCAAGTCACGGCGTTTTCGACTTTCGTTCCTGGGATTGAACGCGCGACGTGGACGTGGTTGCAATTAATCGTAGGTAGCGAGTGGTTGAGCGACTGGATTAAGCAATCGCGGACTCGCGGTTGCTTAGCGGCGTGGCGTGGAATTTCCTCTGTTTTGGGAAACGAAGAAACGGCCTACGGTTTCGGATGGAATGGATTGATGAGTGGAGGTTGCTTACGAGTTAAGAAATGGATCTAGAGTATACAGCGGAGGAAATTAATCACTAGTACAAATCCTTTTGAATCTCATGCAGGTTCACGCTACAATGAGCTGCTTGACCATGTACGATCAAAGGTGACATCTGATATGAGTAACCTTCCGTTGAAAGAGTATACAGTGGAGGATGCTGAGAAAGCGAGAAATGCCAGCTATTTTTAATAAACAATTTTGGCATATTGTGGGCCACGGTGTGGTAAGCGAGGTTATGAATTTTTCTAAATGGAGGTGCAATGCCACAGGACTGGAATGATACAACAGTAGTCCTAATTCCAAAGGTTGCAAACCCTGATAAAGTCAAGGATCTCAGACCAATAAATTTGTGTAATGTGATATAGGATTGCCTCAAACGTTATATCAAATCGCTTGAAACTCATCTTTCCTGACATTATTTCTTTAAATCAGAGTGACTTTGTACCTGGAAGATTAATTACTATGAAATAACACACTATATACAGACCAAAAGGACAGGTGTTGATAGGTATGCAGCTGTCAAACTAGATATGACCAAAGCATGCGACCGAGTGGAATGGAACTTCCTGGATGATGATGTGCAGCCTGGGTTTAACGAAAATTGGATTGATCTTATTGTGAATTGCATGACTATAGTAAGATATCACATCAAAATTAATGACGAGCTCAGTGAAGAAATTAGTCCACAGTGGGGTCTTCGACAAGACGATCCTATATCCCCTATCTTTTCTTGTTGCGTGGCGTGGAATTTCCTTTGTTGGCTTTGTTTGGATGCGCATGTATTCATCTCAATCTATATGTGTTGAAGTGGAATTAAACTAAATTCCATTATAGTCCACTCCAATACATATGGATTGAACTGGATAAACATGCATCAAACAAGACTGTTTTGGGAAACGGAGAAACGGCTTACGCTTTCGGATGGAATCAATTGATGAGGGGAGGTTGCTTACGAACTAGAAATGGATCAAGAAGCCGGGAGTGTTTGCGTAGCAGGCTCATTACTATCTGGTGACAAGGCAGTGGTCCTTTTTTTTTTTTTGATTGCGACAAGGCAGTGGTCCTGGTCCGAGGAAATTTGTCACCACTTGTTTGCGTCAGGCCAAGTTTGAATTTTTTGAATTTTTCTCCCATGTCGGCTGGGTTTAGTTCCTGAATTTATGGTGCCAAAAATTACTGTAGCATTTCGTTTGTTTTTGGTAATAATTGTCCAACCGTTGACTAATTAGGCTCAAAACGTTCGTCTCGCAAAGTACAACCAAACTGTACAATTAATTTTTAATTTTATCCACATTTAATACTCCATACATATATCGTAAGTTTGATGTGACGGAGAATTTTTTTTACATAGTGCACTTTTCAATGATCTAAATACAGACTGTGTTTAGATCATTGAAAAGTGCACTATGGACGTGTTTAGATTGTAAAAAATTCTAACCCGATGAATAGTATCACTTTCGTCTTATTTGATAAATATTGTCCAATCGTGGACCAACTAGGCTCAAAAAATTTATCTCGTGATTTCCAACTAAACTGTGTAATTAGTTATTTTTTTACCTACATTTAATGTTACATGAATGCGTCCAAAGATTGATGTGATGGATAGAGAGTGAAAAAATTCTAACTTTTAGGATGCATCTAAACAAGGCGTATGTAAAAAAAAGATTCTCCGTCATATCAAACATACGATATATGTATAGAGTATTAAACGTGGATAAAATTAAAGTGCACCTGCCTTAGCTACCGCAGCTTCCGCTCGGCAGACGCTGTGACTGAACACCGATCACGAGGTCAAGTCAAGCCACATGCCTTATTCAAGTACAGACGCCCTGTTCGTTTGGATTTATCAGTAGAATCAGCAGCAATCCAGCAGTGTTTTTCTCTCACAACAAACCAGCGAACAATGCTTTCAGCATAATAAACCAGCGAAACGAACAGGCTGAGAAAAAAAAACGGTATTGCCTCAAAGCCGCCTGCGCTTTACAGTATGCTTCAACACACGTTGTGGAGTGGATACAAAGTCTTCTCAAGAATATAATACGATACATTTGGATAAATACACCGAGTAATAATAAAGTAATAAACCTTATTAATACGTTGTGAACGTAAACTACTACTATACAATTGCCGATGTGTAGCGGAAACGTTAGGTCGTCGGAGCTGAAGTTTCACCGACTGAACTGCAACTCCTCTGCATCGAATCGATGCTTCGCGTTCGCGGTCAGGTACTCGTACGTGATTCTGAACTGATATAGTACTCCCTAGTTCAACGAATATGATTAGCCTATTGGCCGGCTGAAAATACTGTTGGCTGGTTATTTTTTTAAGAGAAAAACACTGCCGGCTGATTTGGCTGATAATCTTAAATAAGGCTGTTTGATTTTGCTGTTCAGAGTTGACAATGACTGACAGGCCGAGGACGATTGCAATGCCATGCTTGTGGCCACACCATTTGGTCGTCGTACGGTAGCCAACCCCTTTATTTCCTGGGGGGAAAAATGCATGGGACAGTTCCACGTGGACAGCCATGAGAACCCTGTTCCGACTCACGACACGTGGATCTCTTCATCATGCAACCGCGAGACCGCGACGCCTGGGATAACTTCGCTTGGCTCGCAATGGCAACCCTCGCTCCAAAGTCCAAACACCCATCTCTTCCGTATAAAGTCAGGTGCTCACGGACGCCGCGTTGGAACTACTCCCTCCCATAATACTACTACGTTTTAACATTTAAAATTTATCTCATAAAGCATCACCCTATTTGCTTGAGCTTATCAGCTAAATCAGCCAGCTATTCAACAGTATTTTTCTCTCACAACAAATCACCGAAAAAGACGACATTATAGCCATCACATAGGTACCACCATAGGCCAAACATCCCATCAGTCAATTCGTGTCTGCTCTGTACTTCTTTAAGTCACCAGCAGATGAATATAGGCTGTGTTTCCTTCCTAAGAAAAGTACCGTGCAAACAAAAGATTCCCGTCACATCAAACTTGCGATACATGCATGGAGTACTAAATGTAGATAAAATAAAAAACTAATTGTACAGCTTGGTTATACTTTGCGAGACGAACGTTTTGAACCTAATTAGTCAACGGTTAGATACTATTTACCAAATAAAGTCAAAACGTGCTACAATACTTTTTTTACACATTTTTACATCTTTTTACACAACTAAACACAGCCATAAAAGGGAAAAGAATCAGAGACGGATGGTGCTCTGGTGGTGCATAGCACCGGGCATTGGGACCAGAGCCTGTTGTCAATCAGAGTCATCATTATTCGTGTAGGGATATACAGGACTTTTAAACTCAGCATTGATCTACGTGATGGATCCTATAACGTCCAACTTTATGAGACAGAGGGAGCAGACCTGATCAAAAGTCCAAAAAAAAAAGTGTCAGATTAACATATTTAGACCTCGTTCGGCTCGCTGGTGGCTGGTGGCTGAGGCTGATTATTGTG
The DNA here is from genome assembly GCA_038087645.1 of Saccharum hybrid cultivar R570. Lineage (NCBI taxonomy): Eukaryota > Viridiplantae > Streptophyta > Magnoliopsida > Poales > Poaceae > Saccharum > Saccharum hybrid cultivar. The sequence continues at coordinate 958,201 of JAQSUU010000365.1, read as the reverse complement.
AGAGAAAAATACTGCTGACTGGCTGGTGGCTGGTGGCTGGTGCTGAACTGGTGTGAGAGAAAAGCACTGCTGGCTGGCTGGGAGCCAGCCAGCCGAACAAGGCCAAATGGGTTAGGTCAATCCAACGCATTGATAAATCTAATTGAGTCTAAGCATTTCTTGAATTTTTCTACTTTTGATTAGGTTAGGTCATCAGATCATGAATTGAAGATCATCACACTACCAGAGCACAGGTTTTTCCTGAGCCAAAAACCGTTAGTAAAGCCTAAAAACCGACAGGAATTATATTCCTGACAGCCAACCGTCAGGAATCCACCAACAGGAATAGCTCGACAGGAAAGAGTTGTTTTTCCTGACAACCAGCCGACAAGAAACAATTCCTGACGGTAGTTCCTGACGGCTTACATCTGACCGGGTCAAGACCTACTCCTGTTAGTGCAGCCGTTAGGAGTTTCCATCATGAAAATTTAACCGTCAGGAATCTATTTGTTATCCCTCATATTTGAAGCCGTCAGGAAAAGCTATCAAGTAACCAGCACCTACAATACCCTAATATAATCCATATCTGTGCACTATATAATGTCTATACATCCACTTGCAAATCACATTAGACATTAAATTCAACACTAATGATCATTAGGAGCTTGCAATTCAATCATAAATTCACATATCAACCAATTCCAAATGGCACTTAAGATCAATACATATTCACTGTTCACCACACTAAAATAACATGGTATCCCCTAAACTGAATTAAGAATACATTTCACTATGCGGCAAGTCCTAGCACTGACAGCTTCACAATATCTACATCATATTAACAACACAAACGAAGCAGCAACGTTGTTTCCAGCATGGCATGACCAAGTTACCTACAAGGAGTAGAGTTAGAATAATCAACTTGAATTGACTCAATTATCATGGGATACAATTTACAAACGCATGTTGGCAGGGAAAAATTCTGTACTATTGTATTCGGCTGTAGAGCTGCTATACAGGTTGTTACTTGTATTAAACACTGAGTTGTAACCATGAAAGTCTAAATACCAGAACTATACTGCAATTCAAATGTTTCTTGTCTCCAGTTAACATAAAGAGGTGATGAAGCTATTTTTGACAATTATAGCAAAAGGCCTAATTTCGTATACCAATGTAACAATTAGTTCAATAAAAAATAGAGGCCTAGGTAGACTGATGTTTACAATGTGTCATCAGTAATGCTCAGCATATGGTACTTTGGGAATCAGTATAATTACGACATGAGATACGTAGGCCAAGAGGCCACCATCCAGTAACGAATTAGCATAGGCCACAACTATTTTCATTGAGCGAAATATTCTATTGTTAAATACTTAAATTATTTTCTCAGTGGCCCGGTGAAAAGTAGCAAGTTTTTAAGTACCTGTGAATGCCCAAAAGGAAAATGCCTGTTAAACACAAAATGCGTCTACTATTATATCTTCACAGGTTGTAACTAGCTGCAGCAAGAAGCAAGTATAATAGTACATATTTGTTCAAGTAAACTTTTAGGCGTTATGCTTTTTCATCTTGCAAGTAAACTATTCATTCAATGGCTTTTTCCCATCTTGCATAAAGGCAACTTGCAAGATTAGTTAAGGATTGAGATAACTTAAATTGTGTAGAACACCTTAAATTGCGTACGACCACTGCATAGTAGAGAACATACAAGTTCAGATTACAACCAGATGCACAATTAAAGAGCCGCATATGCACAATTAAATGGTCAGTCCTATATAACCAGTCCTAAATCATAATCACTTGAAAAAACACATGCTTCAAAGGTACTGCACCTGCTCATTTCATTGTGCATCAATATTCGCCGCTTTCAGAATGGCTACTCGCGCAACATGTATTGCCTACTACAAGAGCTAATTACAGGAAATGAGGAAAATGCATTTTTATACATAGTACTTGAAGCCTCAGCTTGCTTGCTTCTTCCCTGGAAGTCAGAACATCAACACCTGCTGCTTGGCCAGTCGCAGAGTTTATACAAAGGCAAAATAAGTTAATTCAGTAAGAACTATTGCTTTGACCTACTACATGAGTTACAGAAAACTGCATCAAGGTGATTTTTCTCTTGTATGTAACTATCATTTTTCTTTTAATCAATGAAACATTAGCCAAGTTACCACAAAAGTAGAAACATCAGTCCAGATCTGAGAAAAAAGGGAGATTGGGAGAGAGAAACAGGGCACCTTATGTAGATCGGGAGGGGACCAAGCGGTGGCACGGGCGTCGGGAAGACCTGGGGGCGAGGGTGGAGAGGGCGTGGGGATCCCCTCAGGGCAGGGGCAGCAAGCGGCGCGGACATGGGGGACCAACCTCGGGACGGTGGCGGCGCGGGTGACAGGGATCGCCTCGCTGTGGTGGCTGCCGATGGCGCGGGCTTAGGGGATCTACCTCGGAGCGGATGCGGTCAGCAACGTGGGCGTGGGGAAGCTTCCTCGGGACGGTGGCGGCACAGGTGTCGGAGGTCCACCTCGAGGCGGCGTCTGCCGGGGGGCACGACCGTGGGGGGTTTCCTTAGAGCGAGGGTGGCGCGGGCGTCAGGATCCCATCGGTGTGGTACGGTGACGGCGCAGGCTTTAGGGAGGCGGCGGGGCGGGTGAAGGAGAATAGAATAGGGCAGGTGCGTGAGGGTTTGGCGATTTTATGTCTCCATGTGGGACCCATAGGACTGTAGCTTGGGCGCATCCTCAATATTTTGCGTGACCCACGCAGGAGAGGGTATTCCTGTCGGTTCAGAGTCAACCATAAGGAGTCATCTCTGTGTTCCTAATGGTTTATGTAGTTCATGTGGGTTTCGTTGAGCCGTCAGGAGTATTCAGATCCATTCCTGGCGGTTTTGAGCAACAAATAGGACTCTTTATAAGTTCATGACGGTTTGACCAAAGCCGATAGGAAAAACTAAAACCGATAGGAAAAACCTCTTCTCTGGTAGTGTTAGATCGTGAATTGAAGACCATGATCCAAATCCAAACCAATACACTAGCAGGCTAGTTTCTATCAACTTGCAATCACAAGATTGGATCTCCATCAACCACCATACATGTCTTGTCATCTGTTATTTCTTCCAACTAGCGGTACACTTTTCAATCTTGGAGTGATTAACAAGTTCATGTGCACTATCAAACTTGTAATCATATATTGTATTTTTGGCAAAGGTCACTTTGGAGTAGCTCTAGTCTGTGTCAAAGTTGAACAAAGGGACTAGTATGGTCTGATTTATCGGTAATGCTACACGTCTTACGTCCGACACGAGCAAATTGTTGAACGCTCCCGCAGACCCGCCGCCTCATTGCTTGCACTTTTACCCCATCGCTCGCTCTACCCACAAGTTTATTAAAAAATCACCCATCCTTATCCCTTTCGCTTCCTCCCCTGTTAGAGCACCTTGCGCCTACCTGTCTTAGACACAGACGAGCACTCCCCTCGCTGCTACTATGCGCCCCATCCATCACCGCTCTCTCGCGCCTCGTTGCGCACCCCTCTCGCCTCCTCCCATCGCGCCCGCCGCCCGCTCCCTCCCATCGCGCGCGTTGGTGCTAGTGGTGCTCACTTCGTCGATCACGTGCACTGCCAGCCCGACCAATCCAAGCCTGGTGCTGATGGCGCTGGTGGCGGTGGTGCTCACGCGCGCCACTGGTCCTAGATGCTAGTGGTGCTTTGAAAGCTCTAGTTTGGTTTTGGTGAATTGATGAAACCCTATGTGCTAACCTATTTGCTCTAGTGATCATGAGCTAGGTAGCACTATTCCAAGTGGTGGAGCAAATGAAGATCATGTTGATGGTGGTGATGGCCATGGTGATCAAGTGCTCGGCTTAGAAAAGAAGAAAGAGAAAAACAAAAGGCTCAAGACAAAGGTGAAACTTGATAGGAGCTTTTTAGTTTGGTGATCGAGACACTTAGTGAGTGTGATCATAATTAGGATAGATATTCGTACTATTAAGAGGGGTGAAACTCGTCATGAAATATGGTTATCAAAGTGCCACTAGATGCTCTAACTCATTGCATATGTATTTAGATCTAGTGGAGTGCTAACACCCTTGAAAATACTTGTAAAAACTTGCTAACACACATGCACAAGGTGATACACTTGGTGGTTAGCATATTTGAGCAAGGGTGGTGACGTTGGAGATCAAAAGGAGGTGTTTTTGATCGACCGGACGCTAGCCACGAACTGACTAGACTCAGCTGTTGTGCGTCTGGTCAATTTTAAAGGAGTTGGCGCACTCGGGTTGTGTCTAGAAATCGACTGGACACAACATAGTGTTTGTGACCGGACATGCAGGGCCTACGTCCGGTCACAGGTGATGTACGCTGATGTCGAGCGTGAAACTTGGCGCACAGAGGAGAAGAATGGATCAGACGCCGGCCTACGTCCGGTCAAGGTGCATCTGACATGTTCGATCATGGTTTGGGGTGCTCTAGAACCTCTCTGGAAGTGACCTGACACACAGTGGCTGGAGTGAAGCGGCACCCGATTGCAGATTAGGCGTGTGATGCATATAAGCGCGTGAACCTCCAAGTGAGTGAATTGCCACAATGGGGACTAGCTTACCGACAAACAAGTGAACCTCGGTGAAAAATCATTATGTCATCTTGTCCTGAGGATTTCTTAGTATTCATTATGATTAGTTGATTGATCATCTCTTGCCACGTCGGTATAACCCTCCTACTACTCTTGTACTTACATTCCTAGTGTAGCTGAGCTCTTTAGTGTAATTAGTTTTGAGAGCTAGCCTGTGTCTTGTCTAGTAGTTAGTGAGGCTCTTTAATTAGTCTTTGAGAGCTCACTAATTTAGTGTAGTGACATAGCCTTTGTGTGCTTAGAGACTATATCAACCAGAATTGTGGTAGGTAGCTTACATTTTTAGTAGGTTAGCGTAACATTCACTTCGCCTCATATTTGTCTAACCGCTTTGCTTAATGTTGTTGTAGAAATTTTTATAGGTTGTTCACCCCCACTCTAGCCATTAGGACCTTTCAAGTGGTATCGAAGCTGAGGTCACCATGATTTATGGCTTAACAACCTTCAGTGTCAAAATGGCTCAAATTAACAACACTAAGGAGCCACCCCAATTTGATAGCACAAATTATCCATATTAGAAGTCAAAGATGATCACACATATCTAGTCAATCAATAGAAAGGTGTGGAAGGTGGTAGAGACCAAGATTGAGATTGCCAATCCATAGAATCCCACCACGACCGAAGAAGTGCTTCTCCAAAACAATGACATTGCTCTAAGTGCCATTCATGATATAATTGATAAGAGAATATTTGAGCAAATCAAGAACATTGAGATGACTCATGAGGCTTGAAAGAAGTTGGAGGAATCATTTGAGGGCACACAAACGGTGAAGGGTGCAAAGGCATACATTCTTAAGGAGAAATTTGCAAGCTTCAGGATGAAGGATGATGAGAGTGTGCCAAAGATGTTTCATAGGTTTCAAGTGCTTGTCAATGATCTCAAAGCACTTAGAGAAGAGATGAAGGACAACGACTTCTCTCACAAGTTCTTGAGATGCTTGCCATCAAGATTTGGCATGTTGGTCACTTTACTAGTGAGAAGTGGTTTAGACACAATGACACCAAACCAAGTGGTGGGTGATATGTTGACCGATGATACATATAGATATGATGGTGAGAAGGAAGAAAAGAAGAAGAAGAAAGATGAGAAGAAGGATGAGAAGAAGAAGAGTGTGGCATTCAAAGCCACATCATCAAGGGCAAGGCAAAGCAAGAATCATCAAGTGAAGATGAAGACTTGAGCTTTGATGAGATGGATGATGAGAAGATGGTTCTCTTTGTGAAGAGATTTGGCAAGTTTATTGTGAAGAAGGGCTACCGTGTTAAAAGGAAGAAGTCTTCATTCAAGAACAAGAAAGAGTTAAGAAGGTGCTTCAAGTGTAGAAGCAAAAATCATCTTGTTGCTCAATGCACGTACAATAGCGACAATGATGATGATGACAAGAAGAGCAAGAAGAAGGATAAGAAGGAAAAGAAAGAGAAGAAGGACAAGATGACCTTCAAGAAGAAGAAGGGTGGTTCATATGTGGTCACTTGGGATAGTGATGCTTCCTGAAGCGATGATGATGATAGTGTTGATGACAAGACCACCAAGAAGAAGGCTCTTGCAAGCATTGCCATAAATGAGAAGCCCTCTCTCTTCGACACTCCATCATGCTTTGTTGCTAAGGCCACTAAGGTACAAACTTGTGATGATGGATGTGATGAGGAACATGATAATGAAAGTGAAAGTGACAATGATGATGTACCAACTAAGGATGAACTACTTGACAAGTTAGATGATGCTAAGGAATATTTTGACATTAAGAGAAGAGAATGCAAAGACTTACAAAAGGAACTAAAAGCCCTTAAGCAAGTCTTTGATGAGCTAAATGCATCTCATGAGAGGCTAGAGGAAGCCCATGAGAAGCTCAAGAAGCTTAAAAAGCTCATTCCTCTCTACTTTATGAGCAAAATGTGAAAGAGCATGTTGTAACATGTGATGTAGGCTTAACTTGTGATATAATTGATGAATCATTCTATAAGCCTATCATTGCTGCTTCCACTAACCCTTCTTGTATCACTTTCACTTCTATCTCATCTAGTAGTGATAGTTTTACTTGTGATACCTCACTAATGGTTAAGAATGAGACCCTCAAGAAGGAGGTTAATGAGCTCACTAGTGCCTTAGGCAAAGCCTATGGTGATGAGGACAACTTGCTTATGTGCTTGGGTAGCCAAAGAGCTTCTCTACAAAGAGGGATTGGGCTATAACCCCAAGAAAGGCAAGGTGGCCTTTGCTCCTCACAAGACTAGTTTTATGAAGAACAATTGTTGGTTTTGCACTAGTTACAAGCAAGTTGGTCATATAAAGTAAAAATACATGAACAAGAAGTCACAAGCTAATGTATCCTTAATTAAGCTTGATTCTTTCTATATGCTTACTAAGGGTACTAATAGTGTGAAGGCTAAATTCATTGGTGCACCATTTGAGTACCAAATAGCTTAGTGACTAACTTTTAAGGACCCAAACAAATTTGGGTACCTAAAAATATTTGATCTTCTTTTGTAGGTCAATTATAACGCTAGAGGAAGGCATTGAGTTCTTGATAGTGGGTGCACTCAACACATGACCAGTGATGCAAGAATGTTTAACTCAATCAACACCAATGATAGAAATAGTTATGATAGTGTCATATTTGGTGACAATGGCAAAGGCAAGGTCAAAGGGCTTGTTAAGATTGCAATATCCAATGACATGAGCATTTAAAATGTGTTGCTAGTAGAGAGCTTGAACTTCAATTTGCTATCCGTAGCTCAATTGTGTGACCTTGGATTTAAGTGCATATTTGGAGTAAATGATGTAGAGATCATAAGTGTAGATGGCTCTAACTTGATCTTCAAAGGCTTTAGATATGAGAATCTATGAAAGTTCTATGTTTGGTGTTGGTAATTAGTGACAATGCCTAAGTACTAATCCAATGCCTAAGTTGTATATAGCATATGAGGATTAGTACATTCCAAGGTTAGTGGCAAGATGAACATGGTGATCATGATGGCCACACTTGGATTTGGACGCAACTCTACGTGATCAAGGCAAAGGTATAGATTAAGGGTTGTGTTTTAGTAACCAAGACACCTAGTGGGTGTGGTTACATTATAGGACAGATAGCCGTACTATAAAGAGGGGAATGCCACGTCTATTGAACTCCTAAGTGCCTCTAGATGTGCATTTCATAATCATATGCATTTGGATAGAACTAATAACGCCTCAAAAAATGATTGTGAAAATGCTAACACACTCGCACTTCACGTGATCACTTGGTGGTGTTAGCACCTTTGGGATGGCGTTATCACATGTTGTTTCATGAGCTAAAACATGTGCTAAAGTGACCCCACATACTTAGTCTAGCTCTTATGTGAAAGGGTGAATCAAACGGAGGTGAACGAAGGTCACAGAAGTGACCGAACGCTGGACCGGACGCGGTCTCAGTTTGACCGGACGCGTCTGGTCAGTGTTCAGCGTCTACGCGTGTCTTAGCTTTTTGATCGAACGCGCAGCGCGTCCGGTCACGATCGTCCGGATGCGTCCGGTCATTGAGGGAGCTTACTGGACTCTAACTGGATGCTGGTATTGTGGCGTCCGGTCAGTTCTGTAGCGCGTCCGGTCGCTGTTTCGTTGGAGCGTGGCTCAGGCTTGACCAGCGCGTCCGGTCCATTACAGGACTAGCGTGGCTAGTCATACTTCACGCGTCTGGTCCACGCGACCAGCGCGTCCGGTCGGTGCTTCGCAAGCATAGACACTGTGCGATCGGCGCGTCCGGTCAATTCGACCAGTGCGTCCAGACAGTATGACAGCAGCGTTTTCAAGTGCCTAACGGCTCTATTCGAAGGGGTACGTCTATAAATACTCGTTGGCCGGCTCAAGGCTCAATCTCTTGCACTCTTTTACATACTTGTGAGCACTTTGAGCTAAGCAACTCCCCTCCCACTCATCTCTCTTGCTTCTTTGCATATTCGAAGTGAGATTAAGTGATTCAAGTGCATTTACATTGTGAGATTGCATCTAGTTGGCACTTGGTGGTTGATTTGCTGCGGGATTCTTGTTTCTCTTAGTGGTTGCCGCCACCTAGATGGCTTGGAGCAGCTTGGAGGCATTAGCAAGAGTTGGTGATTGTTCTTGGCCACCTCTAGTGATTGTGAGGGGTTTGTGCCTACCTCGGCGAAGCGCCAAAGGCAACGTTAGTAAATTGGTCGTGTCATTGCAACCTTTTGCCATTTGGTAGGTTCTTATGGTGCCTTTTGAGAGGCTCTGTGTGAGACTGATTAGCCACCAAACCACGTGGTGAAGAGGGACACAACGGGGACTAGTGTGCCGGCAAGCACGTGAACCTCGGGATAAATCTTGTGTCATCACTTTCATATTGTGATTGATTGATCCCGGTGTTCGGTTGTCTTGGTATTCATTGTTGATCATATTGGTTGGCTCAATACTTCGCCCCTCGGTGAAACTCTCCTAACTCAACTCCGCATTACCTTCTTAGTTACCTTTGCTAGCTAGTTAGCTTTGCTATAGTAGCTCTTTTGTGTAGCTTGCTAGTTGTAGTTGTAGTTTCCTTCTCGGTTTGACTTGTGCGGTTGAGTGCAAATATACTAGAATTGTGAATTGGTTAGGTGGCTTGCAAACACCCCGTAGACTAAGCAAAACTCACATCTCGCTATTTGTTATATTGATAAACTTGTTTAGCTTGTCTTTGTTGATTTTTTTTAAAAAAGGCTATTCACCCCCCTCTAGCCATCAAGACCTTTCAAGTGGTATCGGAGCCGTGGTCACCGTTTGTAAGGCTTAACAACCTCGGTGTAAGATGGCTCAAGTTGTGTTCAACCATGTCAGGGGCAAGCCTCTATTCTTTGACGGTGTCTCATCTTTTGATCATTGGAAAAGAAAGATAAAGCAATATCTTGGCTCTATTAATGAGAAGGTTTGGGAGGTGACACATCATGATTATGCTATTATTGATCCTGACAACCTCACCAACAATGACCGCATCAACAACCAATGCAACACTATGGCTCTCAACACTCTCTACAATGGGATTGATGCAAAGGTCTTTGAGCAAATCAAGGATCTTGAGATGGCAAGTGAAGTGTGGATAAGATTAGGGGAAACATACGAGAGCACTTCAACGGTAAAGAGTGCCAAGCTCTATATGCTCAAGGATAAGTTTGCAAGCTTCAAGATGAAGGATGATGAGTCCATACCGGAGATGTTCTATAGGCTACAAGTTATTGTCAATGATCTCAAGAACCTAGAAGATGTCAAGGACAAGGACTTCTCACATAAGTTCTTGATGAACTTACCTAAGAAGTTTGCTATCTTGAGGAAGATGATCCAAAGAGAGGGTTTGGACAAGGTGACTCCAAACCAAGTGCTTGGAGATGTCATGATCGATGCTCAATATGATGATGATTAAGATGAAGATGAGAAGAAGGAGATCAAGGTCAAGCAAGAGAAGACCACCGCACTCAAAGCTTCATCCTCAAAGGGCAATAGTAAGATTGATAGTGATAATGATGATCCATTTGATGATGAGACCATAGCCCTTCTAGTGCAAAAGATGGGTCGGTTCATAAAGAAGAGAGGCTATGATGCAAGAAAGAGATGGGACTTCATGAAGGCAAAGGAGGTGCTTTGCTACAATTGCAATAGCCACGATCACATAGTGGTGGATTGCCCCTATGAAGATAAGAGATTTCATAATGGGGACTTGAAACTCAAGAAGAACAAGAAGGATAAGAAAGAGAAGGAGAAGAAAGCAAAGAAGAACTTCACATTCAACAACAAGAAGAAAGGTGGTGGTTATGTGGTCACTTAGGATAGTGACAACTCTGATAGTGATGATGATGCAAGCTCTAGTGATGATGAGAGGACCACTCGGCGAGCCATTGCAAGCATCGTCCTCTCCAACAAGCCATCCATCTTCGACACTACATCGACATGCCTTATGGCCAAGCCTACCAAGGTAAAATATGATGATAGTGATGATGATTCTTGTGCTAGTGATGGTTGTAGGAGTGATGATGAGGAGGATGAGGACTACTCCAAGGATGATCTATTAGGCATAATAGATCAAATGAGCAAGGGCTACAAGAGGACAACCAAGAAGTGCAAAATCTTGGAGCAAGAGCTCATTGCCAAGAGCAATGAGAATGATGCCTTGATGGAGGAGCTTGTTACTCTAAAAAAGAGTAAGGAGTGCAAAAGAATTGAACAAGAGCTCAAAGCTCTTAGGAAATCCTTTGATGAGCTAGAGGCCTCTCGTGAGTGTCTAAAGGAAGACCACAAGGACCTTGAAGTTGCTCACACTAGGCTTAAGAAAACCTACTCTACTCTACTTAAGCTCATCAAGGAAAAGGATCTCAAGTTGGAGAAGTTCATGAAGTAAGCTAAGGAGGAGCAAGTGATTGTCACTTGTAATATTGGACTAACATGTGATATTATTGATGATTCTTTATTTGTTGGTCCTACTAATGCTTCATGTAGCTCATCATCATCCACTACAACCAACTCTATCTCTACTACTAGTGATTCATTACTTGTGGTTGAGAATAAGACTCTCAAGAAAGAGGTGGATGATCTCACCCGCGCATTAGGCAATGCCTATGGTGGGGATGCCCGCTTGCTAAAATACTTGGGTAGCCAAAGGTTCTCTCTTAACAAAGAGGGTTTGGATTATACTCCCAAGAAGGGCAAGGTGGCCTTTGCTACTCCAAAGCCTCGCTTTGTGAAGAGCAATGGTCGTTATTGCAATAGATGCAAACAAGTTGGGCATCTAGAGATTAATTGTAATAAAATGAACAAGAACAACAACAAGTTTCATGCTAAAATGGATTGCATTCCTTTTGATTCTTGATATGTTTTTACCAAGGGTGAGAAGGGTGTGTGCGCTAAGTTTGTTGGTACACCAATTGTGGGTCCAAAGAAGAAGGCCATTTAGATACCAAAGAGCTTAGTTACTAACCTCCAAGGACCCAAGCAAGTATGGGTACCTAAAAGACATTAATTTGTTTTGTAGGTAAATTACAAGGCCAGAGAAAGGCATTGTGTGCTTGATAGTGGGTGCTCTCAACATATGACCGGTGATTCAAGAATGTTCAACTCTCTCAAATCAAATGATAGTGGCATTGATAGCATCACATTTGGTGACAATAGCAAGGGTGATGTGAAGGCTCTTGGAAGGATTGCAATCTCAAATGATCATAGCATTTCCAATGTGCTCCTAGTTGAAAAGTTGAACTTCAATCTTCTCTCGGTTGTTCAATTGTGTGATCTTGGTTTCAAGTGCATATTTGGTGTTGATGATGTGGAGATAATTAGTGTTGATGGTTCCAATTTGATCTTCAAAGGCTTTAGATATGAGAATCTATACTTGGTTGATTTCAATGCTAGTGACACTCAACTCTCAACATGCTTGCTCACCAAATCAAGTATGGGTTGGTTATGGCATAGAAGACTTGGTCATGTTGGCATGAAGCAATTAAACAAGTTAGTGAAGTATGACTTAGTTAGAGGCTTGAAGGATGTCACATTTGAGAAGGATAAGCTATGTAGTGCATGTTAAGCCGGAAAGCAAGTGGGCAACACTCATCCATTGAAGAGCATTATGAGTACTTTCAAGGCATTTGAGTTGTTGCACATGGATCTATTTGGGCCAACTACATACACAAGCATTGGTGGCAACAAGTATGAGTTTGTGATTGTGGATGATTTCACTAGATATACATGGTTATTCTTTCTTGTGGACAAGAGTGATATATTTGACATATTCAAGAAGTTCATCAAGAGAGTACAAAATGAGTTTGAGACCACAATCAAGAAAGTGAGAAGTGACAATGGAAGTGAGTTTAGAAACACAAGAGTTGATGAGCTTGGAATCAAGCAATTTTCGGCTAAGTATACACCTCAATCAAATGACCTAGTTGAGAGAAAGAATAGAACCTTAATTGATATGGCAAGATTAATGTTGAATGAGTATAATGTGAGTCATTCATTTTGGGCCGAAGCAATCAACACGGCTTGCTTCTATAACAACCGCCTCTATTGCCACAAGTTCTTAGAGAAAACACCATATGAGATCTTGAATGGAAGAAAGCCCAACATTGCATACTTTTGGGTTTTTGGTTGCAAATGCTATATCTTAAAGAAAGGCACTAGATTGAGCAAGTTTGAAAAGAAATGTGATGAAGGCTTCCTGCTTGGCTACTCAACTTCAAGCAAAGCTTATAGAGTTTGGAATTTGGCTAGTGGTCAACTTGAAGAAGTGTATGATGTTGAGTTTGATGAAACCAATGGTTCTCAAGATGAATAAGATAACTTGGATGATGTGAGAGAAACTCAATTGACCAATGCTATAAAAGAAATGGATATTGATGATATTAGGCCAAAGCAAGTGATTGATGTGGATGACAACAAAGATCAAGTGCTCCAAAGTCCAATTACACAAGCTAGTGGTTCTCTAATGAAAAATCAAGCTAGTACATCATCTTAAGTGCAACAAGATCAACAAGTGGCTAATTCATCATCTCCAACTCATGATCAACATCAACATCCAAGCAATCAAGTCCAAGTGCTTCAACCAACTAACATTGCAAGAGACCATCCATTGGATTCCATCATTGGTGACATACAAAGGGAGTTCAAACTAGATCAAGATTGGCATCATTTTATGCTCACTCTTCTTTTGTGTTAATGGAAGAACCCAAGGACATTGATAAAGCATTGAGAGATCCGGATTGGATAAATGCAATGCATGAAGAGCTCAATAACTTTAAGAGAAATAAAGTATGAGAACTAGTTGAGAGGCCTAAGGATCACAATGTCATTGGAACAAGATGGGTCTTTCGCAACAAGCAAGATTAAGATAGAATAGTAGTAAGGAACAAAGTAAGACTAGTGGCTCAAGGTTACACATAAATAGAGGGTCTTAACTTTGGTGAAACTTATGCCCCGGTTGCTAGATTGGAAGCAATTAGGATCTTACTTGCCTATGCTTGTGCTCACAATATCAAGCTATATCAAATGGATGTGAACAGTGCATTTCTCAATGGGTACATCCAAGAGAAGGTGTATGTGGAGCAACCTCCCGGTTTTGAAGATGACAAGAAACCAAATCATGTCTATAAGTTGAGAAAAGCTTTGTATGGATTGAAGCAACCACCTAGAGCATGGTATGAAAGATTAAGAGACTTCTTGCTTTCCAAAGGATTTGTCATAGGCAAAGTGGATACTACTCTCTTCACCAAGAAGATTAGGAAAGACTTGTTTACGTTGCAAATATATGTTGATGATATCATATTCAGTTCAACCAATCAAGATTATTATGATGAGTTTGAGAAAATGATGGCAAAGGAATTTGAAATGTCAATGATCGGTGAACTTAGCTTCTTCCTTGGACTTCAAATCAAGCAAATGAAAGAAGGTACATTTGGGAGCCAAACCAAGTACATCAAAGATATGCTCAAGAAGTTTGGCATGGAAAATGCAAAGGGCATTACAACTTCAATGGGCACTAGTGGAAGCTTGGATAGTGATAAGAGTGGCAACATGGTGGATCAAAAGCTATATAGATCAATGATTGGTAGCCTACTCTATGTGACGGCATCAAGGCCTGATGTGATGTTTAGTGTATGCATGTGTGCAAGATTTCAAGTCTCACCAAGAGAAAGTCATTTGAAGGCAACAAAGAGAATATTGAGATACTTAAAGTATACACAAGATGTTGGATTGTGGTATCTCAAAGGTGCAAGCTTTGAGCTAGTTGGATATTCGGATTCCGACTATGTCGGTGACAAAGTTGAGAGAAAAAGCACCTCTAGGACTTGTCAATTGTTAGGAAGATCACTTGTCTCATGATTATCCAAGAAACAAAATAGTATTGCACTATCTATCGCCAAAGCCGAATACATCGCCGCGGGTAGTTGTTGTGCACAAATCTTGTGGATGAAGGCAACATTGAAAGATTTTGGAATCAACTTCAAGAATGTGCCATTGCTATGTGCTAATGAAAGTGCCGTGAAGCTAACCAACAATCCGGTTCAACATCAAAGAACAAAGCATATTGATGTTCGCCATCACTTTATTAGAGATCATCAACAAAAGGGTGACATTGCTATTAAGAGTTTAGGCACCAAAGATCAACTAGCTGATCTATTCACCAAGCCACTTGATGAGAAGAGATTTCACAAGCTCAAGAATGAGTTGAACATACTTGACTTCTCCAACATGAGTTGATGCACCCCATATATGACATGCCTCTCCTTCGAGCCCCAAGGTACAATTGGTTGACATGTCATACATTCTATGCTAAGGACTTGTTTAGTGCATCTAGTCATAATTTACATGTTCTAGGCTCATTCATGAAAATCAAATGAATTTAAAGTTTATATGGTGCCACTATTATTTCCATGACTTGTATGATCTAGTGGTAGCATATAACTTGTTTAAGTAGCTTGTGATCCTAAGTGTTTAATCTAGATCACTTGTCTAAATATTTGCTTCAACATGGTGTATGATAACCCTTCTAGTGAGGTGTGAAGAAGCTTGCCCTTGGATCAAACCGAAGCATTTTATTCATGCAAAGCAATCTAGGTTGAATCATAAACTTGATCCTCACCCCATAACATGACATGATATTCTATCTAAAATTTGGTCCCTTATGGTCATTGGTGCCAAAGGGGGAGAAAATGTTGTTCACAAAGATAGATTCTAAAGGAGGAGAAAACCTAAAGGGGAGAATTGGTAAAATAAGGGGATCAACTAAAATTTTGAGCACACAAGTAGCGGGAGCAAGCTCTTAAACATGAATGTTGCATTTCCTTGTGCACTTCATATGTATGATGCATAGTTATGCATTTCTTTTTCTCCGATACATTGCTTGTGTGGTGACTTGCTAGTATAATTTGAATGGTATATTGAGTTACAAGCATGAATAGGAAGTAGTTAGATTTTTCTTGCTTCATGTTTTTCAAAGTGGTACTAGAGCCTTGCTTATAATGTTGATCTCACGAGGTTTCTAGTTATGTTTGTGCTTTTCCATGTGATATCTAACTACACAAGGTGCTAAGATGATGTTTATTGCTACTCCGATGGTATCATGCTTCAAAGGTCTATAATCTAAAACACTTAGCACCTATTGATAGTCAATGCTCCTATATTTTCCTATCTAAGCATGTATGCTTCCTAAATCCAAACATATAGCATACATGTAGGGAGAGCCATTGCTATCAATTTGAATTCATGATCACATGTCTATAATTCTTACACATGGTAATATACTTGGACAATGTGACATGGGTTCAATTAAAATTTTATCATAATATCTTTGTGAAAGGGTTGTCACCAATTACCAACAAGGGGGAGATTGAAAGTTCTATGTTTGGTGTTGGTAATTAGTGACAATGCCTAAGTACTAATCCTATGCCTAAGTTGTATATAGCATATGAGGATTAGTACATTCCAAGGTTGGTGGCAAGATGGACATGGTGATCATGATGGCCACACTTGGATTTGGACGCAACCCTACGTGATCAAGGCAAAGATATAGCTTAAGGGTTGTGTTTTAGTAACCAAGACACCTAGTGGGTGTGGTTACATTATAGGACAGATAGACGTACTATAAAGAGGGGAATGACGCGGCTATTGAACTCCTAAGTGCCTCTAGATGTGCATTTCATAATCATATGCATTTGGATAGAACTAATAACGCCTCAAAAAATGATTGTGAAAATTCTAACACACTCGCACTTCATGTGATCACTTGGTGGTGTTAGCACCTTTGCGATGGCGTTGTCACATGTTGTTTCACGAGCTAAAACATGTGCTAAAGTGACCCCACATACTTAGTCTAGCTCTTATGTGAAAGGGTGAATCAAACGGAGGCGAACGAAGGTCACAGAAGTGACCGGACACTGGACCGGACGCGGTCTCTGTTTGACCGGACGCGTCCGGTCAGTGTTCAGCGTCTACGCATGTCTCAGCTTTTTGATCGAACGCGCAACGCGTCCGGTCACGATCGACCGGAGAGAGCTTACTAGACTCCAACCAAACGCTGGTACTGTGGCGTCCGGTCAGTTCTGCAGCGCGTCCGGTCGCTGTTTTGTTGGAGCGCGGCTCAGGCTTGACTAGCGCATCCGGTCTGTTACGAGACCAGCGTGGCCAGTCATACTTCGTGCGTCCGGTCCACGCGACCAGCGTGTCCGGTCGGTGCTTCGCAAGCGTAGGCACTGTGCGATAGGTGCGTCCGGTCAATCCGACCAGCGCGTCCAGACAGTACGACAGCAGCGTTTTCAAGTGCCTAACGGCTCTATTCGAAGGGGTACATCTATAAATACTCGTTGGCCGGCTCAAGGCTCAATCTCTTGCACTCTTTGACATACTTGTGAGCACTTTGAGCTAAGCAACTCCCCTCCCACTCATCTCTCTTGCTTCTTTGCATATTCGAAGTGAGATTGAGTGATCCAAGTGCATTTGCATTATGAGATTGCATCTAGTTGGCACTTGGTGGTTGATTTGTTGTGGGATTCTTGTTTCTCTTGGTGGTTGCCGCCACCTAGACGGCTTGGAGCAGCTTGGAGGCATTGGCAAGAGTTGGTGATTGTTCTTGGCCACCTCTAGTGCTTGTGAGGGGTTTGTGCCTACCTCGGCGAAGCGCCAAAGGCAACGTTAGTAAATTGCTCATGTCATTACAACCTTTTGCCATTTGGTAGGTTCTTATGGCGCCTTTTGAGAGGCTCGGTGTGAGACCGATTAGCCATCGAACCACGTGGTGAAGAGGGACACAACAGGGACTAGTGTGCCGGCAAGCACATGAACCTCGGGATAAATCTTGTGTCATCACTTTCATATTGTGATTGATTGATCCCGGTGTTCGGTTGTATTGGTATTCATTGTTGATCATATTGGTTGGCTCAATACTTCGCCCCTCGGTGAAACTCTCCTAACTCAACTCCACATTACCTTCTTAGTTACCTTTGCTAGCTAGTTAGCTTTGCTAGAGTAGCTCTTTTGTGTAGCTTGCTAGTTGTAGTTGTAGTTTCCTTCTCGGTTTGACTTGTGCGGTTGAGTGCAAATATACTAGAATTGTGAATTAGTTAGGTGGCTTGCAAACACCCCGTAGGCTAAGCAAAACTCGCATCTCGCTATTTGTTATATTGATAAACTTGTTTAGCTTGTCTTTGTAGAATTTTTTTAAATGGCTATTCACCCCCCTCTAGCCATCAAGACCTTTCAATCTATACTTGGTTGATTTTAATGCTAGTGAAGATCAATTATCAACATGCTTATTTACTAAATCTAGTATGGGTTGGTTATGGCATAAAAGGCTTGGTCATGTTGGAATGAAATAATTGAATAATTGGTTAAGCATGACTTGGTTAGAGGCTTGAAAGATGTTGTGTTTGAGAAGGATAAACTTTGTAGCTCTTGTTAAGTCGGCAAATAAGTTGGAAACACTCATCCTAAGAAAATCATAATGAAAACTAGCAAAGCATTTGAGTTGTTGCATATAGATTTGTTTGGACCAGCATAATACACTAGCATCGGTGGAAATAAATATGGCTTTATGATAGTAGATGACTACACTAGATACACTTGGGCATTCTTTCTAGTGGACAAGAGTGATGTGTTTGCAATATTCAAATCATTTATCAAGGGCATTTACAATGAGTTTGAAACAACCATCAAGAGAGTAAGAAGTGACAATGGTAGTGAGTTCAAGAACACTAGAATTGATGAGTTGTGTGATGATTTTGGAATTAGACATCAATTCTCGACCAAGTACACTCCACAATCAAATGGCCTTGTTGAGAGGAAGAACAGAACACTTATGACATGGCAAGGTCTATGCGTAGTGAGTACAATGTGAGCCAATCTTTTTGGCCAAAACTATCAACACGGCTTGCTATTGTAGCAATCGCTTATATTGTCACCCATTAAAAGAGAAGACACCTTATGAGCTCTTGAATAGTAGAAAGCCCAACATTGCATACTTTTGGATCTTTGGTTGCAAATGCTATATCTTGAAGAAAGACACTAGATTGGGCAAGTTTGAGAAAAAGTGTAATGAAGGATTCTTACTTGGATATTCAACCACTAGCAAAGCATATAGAGTTTGAAATTTGGCAAGTGGTACTTTTGAGGAAGTTCATGATGTTGTATTTAAGCACTAGCAAAGCATATAGAGTTTGAAATTTGGCAAGTGGTACTTTTGAGTAAGTTCATGATGTTGAATTTGATGAAACTAAGGGTTCCCAAGATAAGAATGAGAATTTGGAAGATGTTAGAGGTATTCAACTTTTAAATGCCATGAAGAACATGAATGTCGGTGAATTGAGGCCTAGGCAAGTGATTGATGAAGAAGATGATCAAATGCAAGTGCTCTCTAACTCAAATGTGCAAATTGACATAAATCAAGCAAGCACAAGTGGCTCTTATGACAATGTGCAAGATCAAGTGGCTAGTTCATCATCTCAACCCAATGATCAAGCAAGTGCAAGCAATCAAGTTTCAATACTTTAACCAACCAATATTGCAAGAGATCATCCATTGGACACTAAAATTAGAGATATTTCTAGAGGTGTACAAATAAGATCAAGATTAGCTTCATTTTGTGAGCATTTCTTATTTGTGTCATCCATTGAACCAAAGAAAATAGATGAAGCATTGTTGGATGTTGATTGCGTCAATGCAATGTATGAAGAATTGAACAACTTCACTATAAATCAAGTATGGGAACTAGTTGAGAGGCCAAAGGGACACAATATGATTGGAACCAAATGGATCTTTAGAAACAAGCAAGATCAAGGTAGGATAGTAG
This sequence comes from Saccharum hybrid cultivar R570, assembly GCA_038087645.1. NCBI lineage: Eukaryota > Viridiplantae > Streptophyta > Magnoliopsida > Poales > Poaceae > Saccharum > Saccharum hybrid cultivar. The sequence continues at coordinate 938,797 of JAQSUU010000365.1, read as the reverse complement.
TAAGGAACAAAGCAAGATCAGTCGCACAAGGATACACTCAAGTGGAAAGTCTTGACTTTGGAGAAACATATACCCCGGTTGCTAGATTGGAAGCAAATAGAATCTTGCTAGCCTATGCTTGTGCCTATAACATCAAACTCTATCAAATGGATGTCAAGAGAGCATTTCTCAATGGCTACATCAATGAAGAAGTATATGTTGAGCAACCTCCCGGTTTTGAAGATGATAAGAAATCCAACCATGTGTACAAGTTGAAGAAGACATTATATGGCTTGAATCAAGCACCTAGAGTATGGTATGAGAGGTTGAGGGATTTTCTACTCTCTAAAGGGTTCATGATGGGCAAGGTTGACACCACTCTTTTCACCAAGGAGATTGGCAAGGACTTATTTATGTTGCAAATCTATGTTGATGACATTATATTTGGATCAACTAATCAAGACTTTTATGAAGAGTTTAGAAAGATGATAGCTAATGAGTTTGAGATGTCCATGATTGAATAGTCGAGTTACTTTCTCGGTCTTCAAATCAAGCAATTGAAGAATGGTACTTTTATGAGTCAAGACAAGTACACCAAAGACATGCTCAAGAAGTTTGGCATGAATGAAGCAAAGCCAATTAGTACACCCATGGGAACAAATGACAATTTAGATAATAATGCAAGTGGCAACATGGTGGATCAAAAGTTGTATCACTCTATGATTGGAAGCCTACTCTATGTGACCGCATCAAAGCCAGACGTCATGTTTAATGCATGCATGTGTGCAAGATTTCAAGCCTCACCAAGACAAAGTCATTTGAAGGCAATAAAGAGAATATTAAGGTACTTGAAGCATACACAAAATGTTGATTTGTGGTATCTCAAAGGAGCAAAGTTTGAACGTGTTGGATATTCAGACTCCGACTATGTGGGATGCAAGGTTGAAAGAAAGAGCACCTCGGGCATATGACAATTGTTGGGAAGATCACTTGTTTCATGGTCATCAAAGAAGTAAAATAGTGTTGCATTATCAATCACTGAAGCTGAATACATATCCGCCGGTAGTTGTTGTGCACAAATTCTTTGGATGAAGACCACCTTGAATGACTTTGGAATCAAATTCAAGAAAATGCCATTGCTATGTGACAATGAGAGTGCAATCAAGCTAACCAACAATTCAGGTCAACATGCAAGAACAAAGCACATTAATGTCTACCACCATTTCATTAGAGATCATCAACAAAAAGTGAACATTTCAATTGAGAGTGTGGGCACCGAAGATCAAGTTACCGACATATTCACTAAACCACTTGATGAGAAGAGGTTTTGCAAGCTAAGGAATGAGTTGAACATATTGGATTTTTAAAATATGTGTTGATGCACCCCCCACTTATATGACATGTCTCTCCTTCGAGCAATCTAAGGTAAAAGTTGATTGGCATGCATACATTCTTTACTAAGGACATGTTTAGTGCATCTAGTCATTTCTCATGTTTTATAGGCTCATTCATTAAAATCAAATGAATTTGATGCTTGTATGGTACCATTATTGCTTCTATGCTTGACTTGATCTAGTGGTAGCATATGACATGTTTGTGGGCTTGTGAACCTAGTGTTTGATTTAGAAAATAAGTTATAAGTGTTTAACTCAATATGGTATAAGATAACCCTTGAAATAAGGTGTGAAGAAGCATATCCTTGATCAAACCGAGTTAAATATCTTTGGCAAGCGTTCTAGATTGGACCAAATTTAGAAAAATGATACTCACCCCATTGATTAACATTGATAATCTTAACCTATCTAAAATTGAACATTTGTGGTCATTGATGACAAAGGAGAAGTAATGTACAAAGACAGTGAAAAGAAAACAAAGTAGAGAACTTTGACATAGGGGGAGAAATATGACAAAGGAAGGGATCAATTAAAATTTGAGCACACAAGTAGGGGGGGCAAGCTCATAAACTTGATTGTTGCATTTGAATCGCATTTACATATGTTTGCTTGCAGTTGAAAAGTTTCAATTCAATATACATGCTTGTGTGGTGTATGCTAGTTGTAGGTTTGAATGATGAAATGAGAAACTAGCATGCATAGGATAGTTAGATATGACTTGGTTTTGTTTTTCAAGTAGTACTAGAACCTTGCATATAATGTGATCTTATGAGGTATCTAGTGTTTATGTTTTGCAAAAAAATTCAAGTGGTATCCAACTAGCAATGGTGCTAGGATGGTATATTTGGTGCCCTCTGATTGGTATCATGCTTCAAAGGTCCATCTCTTATACCTTAGCATCATTTGGTAGACATTGTCCTCCCATATTTCCTATCTATGCATATGTGCAAGTTTCAATCCAAACTCTTAGCACATATGTAGGGGGAGCTAATGCTACCAATTGGGGTTCATGAAACTTATCCATATCCTTTACACATGGTAAAAAGCTTGGGCAAGAAACATGGATTCAAATTAAATTTCAATTCATATCTTTGTGAAAGGGTTGTCATCAATTACTAAAAATGGGGACATCGAAAGCTCTAGTTTGGTTTTGGTGAATTAATAAAACCCTATGTGCTAACCTATTTGCTTTAGTGATCATTAGGTAGGTAGCACTATTCTAAGTGGTGGAGCAAATGAAGATAATGTTGATGGTGGTGATAGCCATGGTGATCAAGTGCTCGGCTTGAAAAAGAAGAAAGAGAAAAAAACAAAAAAAAACTCAAGACAAAGGTGAAACTTGAGAGGAGCTTTTTGGTTTGATGATCGAGACACTTAGTGAGTGTGATCATATTTAGGATAGATAGCCGTACTATTAAGAGGGGTGAAACTCGTCGTGAAATGTGGTTATCAAAGTACCACTAGATGCTTTAACTCATTGCATGTGCATTTAGATCTAGTGGAGTGCTAACACCCTTAAAAATACTTGTAAAAACTTGCTAACACACATGCATAAGATGATACACTTGGTGGTTAGCACATTTGAGCAAGGGTGGTGAAGTTGGAGATCAAAAGGAGGTGTTTTTGATCGACTGGATGCTGGTCGTGAACTGAACGGACTCGGCTGTTGTGCGTTCGGTCAATTTTAAAGGAGTTGGCGTGCTTGAGCTGTGTCTGGAAATCGACCGAACACAAGACAGTGTTTGTGACCAGACGCACAGGGCTTGCGTTTGGTCACAGGTGACGTACGCTAACGTCGGGTGTGAAACTTGGCACGCAGAGGTGAAGAAGGGATCGGACGCCGGCCTACGTCCGGTCGAGGTGCATCTAACGCGTTCGATCATGGTTTGGGCGCTCTGGAACCTCTCTGGAAGTGACCTAATGCGCGGTGGCTGGAGTGGAGCGACGCATTTGGTCTGCGCCTGGTGGCTTAGGCGCGTGCGCGGGTAGACTGTGCACCGACGAGTCTGGTCTTGTTGATCGTTGCGTCCGGTCGTTACTTAACCGCGCTAGGAAGGCTGGTGACCATTGGGATCACATGACCAAGGTTGAATCGTGAGGACACGTGGACTGCATCGTGGGATCGGATGCTGGCTGGGCTGCATCCGGTAGATCAGATCTACGCGTCTGGTCAGCGCGAGTTGGGCTACCTGTTGAGCGCAACATCTTTATTTCCAAGGAGCCTCTATAAAAGGTGTTTGGCCGGCTCTAGCTCACTCTCGGCTATTTGCATTGACACAGCAACCTTGTGAGCTTAGCCAAAGCCCTTCCACTCATCTTCATCATTGATTCATCATCTTTGTGAGATTGAGAGTGAATCCAAGTGCATTGCTTGAGTAATTGCATCTAGAGGCACTTGGTGATTGTGTTTCGCTGCGGGATTCACTTATTACTCTTGGTGGTTGCTTTCACCTAGATGGCTTGGTGCAGTGAGGATCGTCGAGCAGAGGAAGGTGCTTGTCTCCAGCTCCAATCGTGGGGATTGTGAGGGATTCTTGACCTTTCCTCAGCGGAGAGCCAAAAGGTACTCTAGTGGATCGCTCGTGGCTTGTGTGATCCTCATCTTGTGTTGGTTGTGCGGCACCCGATTACGGGTTAGACGTGTGATGCCTATAAGCGCGTGAACCTCTAGGTGAGTGAATCGCCACAACGGGGACTAACTTGCCGTCAAACAAGTGAACCTCGGTGAAAAATCATTGTGTCATCTTGTCCTGATGTTTTCTTGGTATTCATTGTGATTGGTTGATTGATCATCTCTATTCTCTTGCCACGTGGTATAACCCTCCTACCACTCTTGTACTTACATTTCTAGTGTAGCTAAGCTCTTTAGTGTAATTAGTTTTGAGAGCTAGCTTGTGTCTTGTCTAGTGGTTAGTGAGACTCTCTAGTTAGTCTTTGAGAGATCACTAATTTAGTGAAGTGACATAGCCTTTGTGTGCTTAGAGACTATAGTAACTAGAATTATGGTAGGTGGCTTGCATTTTTACTAGGCTAGCACAACATTCACTTCGTCTTATATTTGTCTAACCGTTTTGATTAGTGTTGTTGCAGAAATTTTTATAGGCTATTCACCCTCCCTCTAGCCATTAGGACCTTTCATGCTCGCGCGCCTCCACTTCTCATCGGCTCCCACCCCGACGGTCAGAATTGATCGGCATAGGCTTCCCCTCCCCTATGATGCAAATATATTTTTCAAGTGTTTCAGACGTTTTAGAAGTATGTTGCAGATGTTTCATGTGGATGTTGCAACAGTAGGATGTTGCACATGTTGCAAGTATTTCTGGGACATGTTGAAAGAGTTTGTCTAAAATATTTTATTTGTTCCAGATGTATGATGCAAGTGTTTTGATCCGGGTGTTGCATATGTTTCACACATATGTTGCAACAGTATGTTCGAAATGTTTCATTTGTTCCAGTCTTCTGTTGCAACAAGTGTTTTCATGTTGCGAGTTGCAAGTGCTTAATCTGAATGTTGTATATGTTTTAACACATTGTTGTAAGTATATGTTATAGATGTTTCATCTGTTTTAGATTTATGTTGCATCCAAGTGTTTCATATTATTCGGACAGTCCAGGAGCATTGGGGAGTGATGGTGGCACAGTACGGATCCCGGAGAATGGGGCGTGGTGAGCCGGTGGTGGGGTGCGTCTGCGAGGCAAAGTGAACGGATAGGGGCGGGGGTGCGCGGATGGGGGCGGGTCGAATTGAGGAGGATGGGGCGAATTGCGAGTGAGTCGTACGGATGCAACGATGGTGCGATGCGCATGCGGGAAGGGTCAATTTGCGGACGGGGGGCAGGCTGTGCAAGCGCGCGTGGGAAACGGCCTTCCAACGGAATCCTATCCCAGCAGACGTCCGAGCGCCAGCATGTCCTTTGATTTATAGGCTAGAACACTCATATCATATGGAATCTTTCCTCTGTTCATGTGTTGTAGATGGATTGAACCATGCAGAACAGGAAAATATGAAAAAGCAAGAGGGACAGATGCATGGAGGCTAGGAGACGCTAGGTTGCTCTGGTGATGGACGAGAGAAAGCTAACTCTTTTCGTTTCTCTAATCCTAAAACATAGGGCACCAACTAAACCCACCATTACGGCTATCGAAACATGTGCCACAACGGCAATTTTGCAGGCAAAATCGCTGAGACATTGGAGTTGTGGAGTGCGATATCCATGCAGGCAAAATGGCTCAGACATTGGAGTTGTATGCGATATCCACAACACCCAAACGATCGGTTAAATGCTTAAAGCAATTGATGTTTCTCATGGCTTGAGAGATGTTTGGTTAATATAAATCAATTCAGTCCATGATGTTTCTCGTGACCTGCGAGATGTACCAATATTGTAACTCAAGAAGTTTTTAGCGAAAATACTCCACGGTAGATTCTCTTGTTAGCAGGCAGCCAAAGATTTAAGAGAAATCATCCGTGTAGGGCATTTTTCTTTGTACACTGTAATGGTTTTTTACCAAACTTTTTTTTTCAACCTTCTCCTTTATCATCATATCATGTACAAGTGGTTGATGGTTGATCGATCGACTGAACTGAGCAATCTCGCGATTGCTTAGTGGCCTCATACTTCTGAATTTTGGAAGGAAGAAAGACACAACAGAGATCCGAATGGAATTGAGAAGGGAGACGGAGTCACGGAGTGCACGCAGATTTCTTATATGAATTCAGAAGAAAAGGATCATGAGATAAGAGGCTGTCATGGAAACCTGGAAATTTGTGGCGACCCGCACATGTTTAGTTTTGATCAGCTTCTGCTGGCAGGTGCAGCGGGTGAACATGGCAAAAATAGCTAGGCCGCTCATGTGCGAGCCCGAGATCAGGCCAACCGAGGTACGCAAAAAAGGAATTATCATGTTTCACCGACTGAAAAACTGAAATCGATGTCACGTTAATGTATGATGGTGAAATCGTCGTCAACGTGATCGTACAACTATAATACCTCCTAGGATGTTTGTCAGAAGCGTGTTGTTTGTTTGGCTGAACTCTTCTTCTTAAATACAAATACACAAATCTTTTGCATATTCGAGAAAAAAAAGAGGGACAAATGCATCACGGCTAAGAGACGCTAGTCTACTCTGGTGATGGGAGAGAGGAAGCTAATTCTTTTCGCTTCTCTAATCCTAAGACATGGGTTGTCTATAAAAAAAACATGGGTTGTCAACCAAACCCACCGTTACGGCTATCGAACCATGCGTCACAATGACAATTTTGTAGGCAAAACGTTGAGACACTGGAGTTGTGGTGTGCGATATCCATAACACCCAGACGTTCGGTTAAAACAATTAATGTTTCTCGTGGCTTGAGAGACGTTTGGTCAATAAAGCAATTCGGTCCACGATGTTTCTCATGACTTGCGAGATTTACCAGGATTGTAACTCAAGAAGTTCACTCAAGAAACTCCATGGTAGATTCTCTTGTTACTAGAATTGAGGAAGCAAAAACTTGGTGGGTAGTAGGAGCCAAAGATTTAAGAGAAATCATCCATGTACAATTTTTTTATGTACACTGTAATGGTTTTTTTACCATACTTTTTTTTCAGCCTTCTCCTTTATCATGTACAAGTGGTTTTTTTATAAGGTCATTGTACAAGTGGTTGATGGTTGATCGATCGACTGAACTGAGCAATCGCGAGATTGCTTAGTGGCCTGATACTTCTCAATTTTGGAAGGAAGAAAGAGACAGAGATCCGAATGGAATTGAGGTGGGCGACGAATTGAGTGCACGCAGGTTGCTTATATGAATTAAGAAAAGGATCATGAGATAAGAGGCTGGCATTACGGTGACCTGGAAATTTGTGGCGACTAGCAGATGTTTAGTTTCCATCAGTTTCTGCTGGCAGGTGCAGCGGGTGAACATGGGCAAAAATAGCTAGACCGCTCATGTGCGAGCCCGAGGTCAGGCCAACCGAGGTACGTAAAAAAGGAACTCTCAAGTTTCACCGACTGAAAAACTGAAATCGATGTCACGTTAATGTATGATGATGAAATCGTCGTCAACGTGATCCACTGCTTTTATACCATTATAACTGAGGCTATCTGACACATTTATTATTGTTTTTCATCCTGATGCAGAAAAAAAAACCTACAGTACTTTTCATGATGAATTATTTAACGGTAATGATATACACAGGGCGTCCGACCCGCGTCGGACGCCCCGCGTCCACTTGCTCGATGCGGTCGGTCTTATCCACTCGCCCGGCTCTTCTTCTTTCCTCGCTTCCTCCGCCGCTCCAAGCTCGCACGCGCGCTTGCTCCTGCGCCCGCGCGTCTCCTCCCTTCGCGCCGCCAGGGAGCCTTCCTCCCTCCCTTCCTATCTTCCTCTCTCCCTCCTCTCCCTCCCTCCCCTTTCCCCGCTGCGACTTGTACGCCCTCCTCTCCACTGGAGTGGGGGCGACGGCGGCGGCTTCCGGGGAGTCCGCGCGCCTCCCCTCCCTCCATGCTCTCTCGTGCTCGCGCGCCGCGACCTCCATGCATCTAGAGATGAGGACGACGGCGCGGGCTTCGACGAGGTAGGTAGGGAAGGTTCTGGATCTGAGGCGCCCCTCCCCCTCCTCCCCTCCTCTGGATCTCGATCCGGTCCCTCCTCTTTCTCCCCCCTCCTCCTCCTCCCCCTCTGGATCTAAGGTTTTGATGGCGGCTAGGGTTTGTGGCAAGTCAGATCTAAGCTACATGCAACAAATGATGTGAAATGTTTGCACGATTATCTGATGTTGCAGTAGTTTTTTTTCTGAGATGTTTCAATAGTGTTTTTTCCCTTTGTTTGCAACAGCATCCCCCATGTTTCCCGACGTTTCATTAGTATCGCTTCTGATGTTACAGTAGCTTCTTCTCCTTTGTTGCAGTAGCTTCTCCTCCTTGTTGCAGTAGCTTCTTCTCCTCTGTTGCAGTAGTTTTTTCTCCTTTGTTGCAGTAGCTTCTTCTTCTTTGTTGCAGTAGCTTTTTTCTCCTTGTTGCAGTAGCTTCTTATTTTTTTGTTGCATTAGTTTTTTTTCGATGTTTTTTGTTTGTTTCACCAGTTTTTTTTGTTTGTTTCATTAGGTGTTTTTCGATGTTTCAATAATTTTTTTCCGTTTGTTTCACCAGTTTCCTTCTATTTGTTTCATTATGAGTCATTCGTTGTTTGCAATAGCATATATTCCCCTTACTGCAGCTGGGGGGTGGAGTATGGTGGTGAGCTGGTGGCGGGGCGGATGTGCTGGGGTCGGGGAGGTTACGGCTGGGGGGGGGGCAAATCCGTGCACGTTGGGGGGCGTGGGTTTCTTCTCCGTGCGGGGACGGGGCGGGGGTTCGCGGGTTCCCGTGCGGTAGCGGGGCGGGGGGGGGGGGGGGGGGGGTTCGTGAGTTCCCGTGCAATAGTGGGGCGGGGGTCGCGTTTTTCTTTTTTTCGTTTTCATTTCTGTGGGGGGGCGGGCGGGGCTGTTGCGGCGTCCGGCGCTAGCGCCCGGTTCCGGACGTTCGGGCGCTAGCAGGACCGATTATTTAAGCATATCGACAATATAATTTGCTAAACGCTTTCGGCCATGACATGAATTTGTGATGGAGAAAACAGATGATTCTGACTCTAAATTAGGAGAGCATCCACAGACGACTCATCAACAATCTAATAACAAACGCTGTTCCTAATATGACTGACGGTGCAACAATCTAACGCGACTATTAAGGCAACTAACTAGCGGCATGCAAATCCAATCTAACAGCCGCCACCACCACCACATCCACCGCCGCCGCTGCTGCCGCCGCCACCGCCACATCCGCCTCCACCATGGCCGCCGCCGCCGCCACATCCGCCTCCATGATGGCCGCCGCTGTGTCCGCCACCACCGCATCCGCCTCCATGATGTCCATGGTGACCATGGTGATGATGGTGGCCGCCACCACTGGACGGTGCGGCAGCGGCGACGTACGAAGCTGTGTACGCGCTCGTGAAGTCAGTCCCCGTCCCTGTCCCTGACGACCTCGCGGTGCCACGGCTCGCCGTCGTCGTCGCTGCCGGCCTAACCTTCGTGGTCGCCGGGGCCGGGGCGGGCTTCTTCTTGGGCCTGTCGTCGTCGCTGCGGCCGCAGACGAAGACGACGAACGAGACGACCCAAACGGAGACCACGAGCATGCAGAGCCAAGGAGCCACGACGACGAGCCCAGCGCGGACGCCGCCGCGCTGGCGCTGGCGCCGGCTCCGGCTGCGGACGCAAGGATTCTCGCCATGGAACTGGAACAGCGAGAACAAGAAGATGAACAATAAGGGTATAACAACTAACAAGGCGCTTGACGCGGGTCGATTGACTTGCAGACCTCCTGATCTAGGATTAACGGGCCGGCCAGGTATATATAGCTGCGGGACGGCAGGGATTATCTTCCTTTTTTTAAAAACAAAAAAACCGGGAGGGATTATCTTCCTAGTAATTCCTAAACGTACTGGATACATAATTATCTCCAAGACTCCAACTGTACTGATAGTTAGTTATCCGGACTGTTCGGATGCTCGGAGCCGTCTCAGGAATTATTCAGCAAACTCCTGGTAATTGCATACGTGCGTTCCTGTTCCGGACGCCGATCCGATTTTTTTGTTCCGCACGGACGGGACTCAGCGTGTCTGGGTTTTCCGCCCGATCCTCCCGTACGGAGGTGATTAGAATTTTTTTTCCGCCCGATCCTCGCGTAAGAAGTTGTTTTTCCACATCCAATGCTCCGTAGGAAGGTGTTTTCGGCCATCGCCCGATCTTCCCGCACGTTGGTTCCTTTCCGTGCAGAAGTTCCTTTTTCATTTATTTATTTATTTATTTATTTATTTATTTATTTATTTATTTATTTATTTATTTATTTATTTATTTATTTATTATTATAGTTCAGTTGATACATGTGCTCAAGGGGATGTTAATGATGAAGTCTCAAGTTTGAATCCCAAAAAGTTCCTTTTTCTGCCGCCCAATCACCTGTTGACTTCAGATTGTAACCCTGATTGATCTATGAACAAGTCATAAAAAAATCTTGATTTATCTCTCCAGTCCTCAGCCATTTTTTCTCATATAAACCTAAAAAATAAATAATAAATATAATATTATGGACCTTTCAACCATTGATCCTTCCTGATTTTTCTCTCCCAACTTGAGCCCCTTTTTTTTCCTCATGTAAACCTAAAAAAATAAATAATAAATATAATATTATGGACCTTTCAAGCATTGGTCCTTTCTATCTAATTCTAAGAAACAAATATTTCTACCACTAATTTGCTAATAATATTGTTTTATCAGTCAATAGTTCAACTAATCAAATCGTGAACTGAAATTTTAACCAGTTTGTTGACTATAAATTTAGTCTAAATAAATGTATCTCAACAATTTTTGACGAGAGATGCCGAGAGAGGTCTTCTATCATAATCATCATTAGACAGATCAATCCTAGACAAGTCAGCAACTAAATTCTTATGTTCTCTTTAATTAAACATTAGAACTATAGATTTTTGTGAGTCCTCAAAGAAAAAGTTACAAAACTTGATATTGAACTATACCAACATGGATGGTATAAAAATTCAAAGTTACGATATATTACAAGTATATATTTTTGTGCTTTTCAATGGGACAAAAAATTCTACCAAAGTTATATTTTAATTCAAAACATGCTTAACAGAACATTGTTATCTTATAGTCAACATTAAATTATATTACGGATATCATGGTCATCATAGAATGAATTGTGGTTTTTAAAATTTTATAGAAAATGTAAAAGATAATAGATGTGTATCATTTCTATCCTTGTTTTCTATGAACATTTGATAGTTTTTTACAAAGTATGAGCATATTTGCTAGTCTTTTGACATATGCCATACTTGATTTACTTGATAAAATACAAATATTTCATATTTTTTATTCAGAAAGTATTTCTCGTAATTGTACTAGTCCAGTGAATCAAAGCTCTATCTGCGACTACAGGGTACAGGCCGGACGGGCGTCGCTAGTCTCGCCACCATGTCGTTTGCGTGACCTCTCCTCAGCCTCACGCGGTGAGTCCGCAGACGTTCTTGACGAGGTGCGGGTACGTTCAGTGGCGGGCCTACCTTTATTCAAGAGTATTCAGTTGAATACCCATTATTTTTGCTAAAGTATTTTATACATATAGTGTATACATAAATGTATATATTAAAAAACATGAAGATAAGGCCACTATAACAGAGAATTTCTGAAACCAGCTCAAAACAAACCCTCTCTTATCCCTCTCCCTCCTCACTCATTGGCCCAGCAAGGCCCAATGGTCACTAGACTACCTTTTCACTTGTTACTGCATATGTACGGCTCTACCCCTTTCGCACAAGCACACATGCTATGGGTGAGTGACCTATCATGGCTTTCTGCTCATCACTCAGTTGACTTTGCATTTTAATACAGAGAACAAGTAACTTACTTAATTTAGATCAATGATTTTAATTTTTAGGTTCCAAGTATGAAGGACCTGTAATTTGTATGCTTTTTACCGTTTTGTTGATTCGTATACTTTATATAATTCAAGTGCCGCCACTTTGGTATTGAACAATTGGTAGTACTTTTTATGTTAAACTAATTTTAATTTATATGCACAATTCTATGAAAATATGAAATTATATTCAATTACGTGTTATATTGCTATATATTATACAATTACAACTATGTAATATTATACATGCTAAATATTAGGCTTTAGGGTGTAATTTTTTTGACATGCCTTTATATTTTGAATACACAACCTTAAATTACTGGGCCCGCCACTGGGTACGTTGGGTTGAACAGGAAGCTGGAGAAGGCCTCGGCGACGCACCTGCCGCCGATCGATCCTCTCCAGCACCGAGCAGCAGGCCTTGCTGATGCGCACCTGGCGCGTGGCCAGCGACTGGAGGACGTCGTCCACGCAGCTCTCCGACGCCAGGATGGATTTCCAGCAGGACGCCGCCGTCGGCGGCACAATCGGTGGTCCCCTGGGGTCGCCGTCGGCGCAATGTCTGATGGAGCCGCCGGTGCCGCTGCCGCTGCCTTCGCTGTCGTGGCGCTGACGACGAGGAGAAGGCACAGTGAAAGGAAGCAATTATTACCGTTGGCCAGTTACCTGAAAAATACACTATGTAAAAAAAAATTATCCGTCACATCAAACTTATGATACATAGAGTACTAAATGTAGATGAAATCAAAAACTAATTGTATAGCTTGATTGTACTTTGCGAGACGAACGTTTTAAACCTAATTAATCAACGGTTAGACACTATTTACCAAATAAAGTCAAAACGTGCTACAGTTCACTAACAACTAAACACAGCCGTAGTTTCGACTTTCGAGGCCGTCGGATATGTGCTGGGTGCCTACCTGCCTGGGTTCAATGCTGCGTGCAAGGTGGTATGCGCCTTCTGTGGGCTGTGGCGATGCGATGTGCTGTGCGATCTTGGAACAAGGGCTTGTGGTATTCGAGGATTTGTAGTTTGCAAAGGAAAGCAGAGTTACGAATGTATTCAATGAACGGTTTGGGAGAAGTCAGAGCTGCGCGTGCATGAGGTGTTGTTTGCGTTGGCTATTTTTTCAGTTACTGTAAAATAACAAATGCGTCATTGATGTATGCATTCACTGATAAACGTATGAATGAAGAAACAAATTCATGAAAGGAGCTTGTTTGGTACTGCTGTTAATTTTCTCCTTCCCTGTTTCTCTTGGGTAATTGAATATAATAAGGTGTGACGCTACAGGACATTAGAGAATTTTTGCATGAAAATTTTGAAAAGTTGAACGCAGGAACACAAAATCATATATTGGCCGTACAACAAGGATCTCATGCTATCGTGCATAAACAGACATCAGATAACACAGGATGCAGCAAACTGAACTACTGAAGTAGTGGAAAAGGGTTGCCATCTGCCAAACCATACTAGTATTTGTTGGAGCATTTAACGTAGCATTCAATTCATACAGTCAAAAATTATCTACTATATTAGCATTTGTAAGCACAAAATGAAATATGCCTTGGCTACTAACTGTTTGTATGATCTAAGCCTACCACCAACCTGCTGGCACCTTTACATCAGGAAAGACATCAGTTACAAAGAATAAGCACTCTAGGCAATTTCAATTACCTAGAACACAAAGAATTGGTCTAAGAAATATAACTGAAAGGAAAAGGGTAAACATGCACCACTATTTGCTGTTCACGGGTTTATATTGCACTCCCGTAGAAACACTTGGTCGTAATTGACGTGTGCTGACCAGTACTTGCGGTATTTGGCCAATCCAATCTCAAGCCAGGGTTTCAAGTTTCCATTGTAGTGGATGACGGCCGCTCGCCTGATATCCTTTTCATTGACATTTGGGTTGTACCCAAGTCCTAATTGATGCCACGAATGATCAAGAGGGAACGTGCGGTTCCAGAAGGTTACAAGACCAGCAGGGAGGGTACCTAGCTTCCACAATAGCCTGTTTTCATTCTGCAGAAAGGAGATGAGTGAGTGAACTATACAAGACGATAAAGAGTATGACAATAAACAATGCTCAAATCCTACAGGAGTGTACTTTTGTATCAAAATATAGCTGCAACCCTACTAAGATACAGCCTGCACAACTGTTCGTGAAGTGCCTGATAGGAAATTCTATATATGCATTAGGTCACTATTAAAATTTTCAGCTCAAGCACTGGAGTACATACTCTAGTGTAGCAACAGGAACTCAAATCACAATTTCACATGTAAAGCTCGTACTCACCAACTTCTGCCAGGTATGGTAGACCTCAGTGATGTTTTGCTTTCTCCACTCAGACAAATCAAACATGTTCATGCCATATGCCCAACCGCAAGCATGTGGATCAAAATTCTTGGCAATAAGAGGGCTTGAGAAGTTGAGATACTTATCAAACCTATGGAATGCCTGTCTACAGGTCTCGACAGCACCATTAACCTTGCCTTTGAGATCTACCAACCAAAGCGCACTTAGGTCTCGCTGCACTACAGTATCATCGTCCAGAAATAACACCTTGTTAAGCTTTGGGAAGATCTCAGGGAGATAGAACCTCAGATGGTTGAGAATTGACAAGTACTTGGGGTTCCGAAACTTAGGATTTTCATCATGCCTAGCATGCCCAGTTCTGAAGTAGTAATTAATCATAAACTGGGTTTCCAACTGCTTCAGAACTGGACTGTAGCTTGAATTTAACCATGTAAACTCTTCAATGTTCTGAACCTGAATAGCAGCTTTGCCCAAGGGATTAGCCAGGAACCACATTTTCATTGCAGCATAGTTAAGCCTATCTGTCACAATGTGGAATACATGGTTTTCTGGTTTCTGCATTAAATATAGCATTGAAAGGTTAGTGGTGAAAAATGATTAAATCAATTAGAATATTCAGCATAAAAAGAAGTTGATTCTTGATTCACAATAATTAACTGAGCACCTAATTAGCAACTTTCTGAGGCCAAGTGGTATACCTTAGCATGGACAAGAGTTGAGTTAACAACCACTGCAGCAGCCAATACATTGTCTGAAAACAAGGCATAATGAAAGAGTTTGGGGTCTTCCAGCTTCTCCACGTAGGGAAAGTCCTTATTCTTTGAGTTGGTGAAATAGTACTCATTTGTAAGCCGCAGTGTAAGGCAATGGAGACCCTTGGGTAGAGATTTTGCTGCCACTTGCGCTAGATAGTTAGCTTGTCTTCTGTTTGATTCAAGTTGCTGCTCTGTTGAGTGAAGGACTGTTTTGATCCTATTCACAGCACTAGAGCAACTATCATGAATTTTCCTGACCTTGACCAAAGTCTGCTCCATTGCTCTAATTTTGCTGTGGACACTGTTGAGAAAATAGAAAAATCATGTCAAAGATGTTTGGTCCAAACAAAAAGTACAGCAACACCAATCATACACCATCACTACACAGGCCGAATAAAACTCTTAGTACAGTAGAATAGGATGTACTTCTGAGGTAATTGCCGATCACTGGTCGCATCGCCTAGTGCTCGTTGTATATCCCTCATCCGTGCACGGAGCTCCCTTGCGAAGCCATGATTACCCCTAGAAGCAAACAATCCAAGGTACATCTTTGCTCTTGTTAGCTGGTCCTTGATGATGTGGATTGTAGCATCTGACAAAGTTGTGGTTTGACCAGGGATGCTATTTGTTGCATGGTGAGCAGTGTTACTGTTACTTGCACTTGTTTGCTGCTCTCTAGTCTTGTTGGATAAAGTATGAGTAGCACTTTCCTGGAAAAGTAGGCCTTTAGCAGTTAGATCAAGATAGAACCCTACCTAAAATCGGTGACAAGAACAAATAACACAAACAACAACATGATTCCATAAGCTAAAATGTACAGATATCGCGATACAATAGGAAGCATGGATACTTATTCATATAAATACCAAAGTGACGATTTCATAAGAGTGAAATTTTGGTAACCCACTACTAACATGCCATCTAAACAAGTAGACATTAACAGCGGGCACCAATAAGCAAATACTACTTACAAGTAAACATTAAAACCTAGATTGATCTTGTACATACAAGAAAATTTACCTTGATAGAAGATGAATTCAGGATCCCAACAGCGCGCAGTCCAGGAACGTCGTCCATTTCTAGTCCATCTGACCCATTTTTGTGCACCACGTCAGTTGCGTGAGGTAACTCTATCCCAACTTCTTTTCCGTTCTGCTCACCAACCTCCCTGCTATCCCCGGGCTCACCAGATCCATCTTCCCTTCCCTGGCTTCCCACAACCTCCTTAATGATGCCGTCCTGCCCCAACCTAGCACTGCCATTCCCCACGACAACCGGGTCATCTTCCTCTTCCGTCCTCGGCAACTCATGCTCCTCCCTGACCGCAGCAGTATCCGATTTTCCAGATGCACGGCTCCTGCTGCTCCCTGCCTCAACCACTTGCCAGCGGTCAGTTGCTGATAGCACACGGTTTTTGTGCTCCCCAAGCCTTTCAATTATCAAATCTACAAAACGGATCAATTTGTTATTTGAGTGCTAGCATAGCAGCGTGAACAAAAAAAAAAAGATCATCCGTCTCCATCGTCCGCACCACTACACGATCTAAGACGGCCGAAATGCGTGCGAAAATTCCCTTTGTAAGGTAGGTCCAATCGAGCAGGAGATAAAGAAACTCACCTTTGGCCAGAGACACCGCGGACGCTGCCATGTGCGGCCACACCAGATTGGACGCGCCCTCCGGGTCGAACGCGCCGCTCGCCACTGCAAAAAAAAAAAAAAAAAAAAAAAAAAACAGAACACCGCCCGGAAAACCGCGCCCATCAGACACGAAATCTTCCCGCATTGCCCGAAGCCACGCACGGAAAGAGAGAGAGGCCAGGCCAGAGGAAGGGGAGGGGAGGGAAGGGAACGCACCGGTGGAGTCCGGGAGGGGCGCGACCGAGACGGGGGAGCCGCCGTACAGCACGAGGGGCGCGAGCACCGACGCGAGGAGGAGCAGCAGCACCGCGCCCCGGCACCGCCGGCGGCGCCGCAGCATTGCCCTCGCCGCCAGTGCCGGCGAGCCTGCCGCCGCCGCCGAGGAGTGGGGGAAGGGGAGAGGGAGGGGGCGGTCGCTTTCCGGTGGGGGCAGGCGCTTATTTTGGTGGGGGGCCGGGCCGACGGGGTTTGGGCGTCGGCTTGCGCTGCGCGACGCGAATTTCCGGGAGCGGGCTGCGGTGCGGGTAGAGGTAACGTGCGATCGGTGCCGCCAGGAGCGTGACATCCATGCGATGCGAGATAATGTCGCCCGTGCGTGCCGCACTGCCGCGTGCCCGCGTGCGCGTCGGTTTGCTGGGCCTCGCTTTTGCTCTGGGCACACGGTGGAAACGGAACGCACCAGATTTGCCAAGATTTTAGCTGGATGGATCTGCATTCACCGGAAGTCTTGCTCTGGCTTCATTAAGTACAGAGGTCACCACATGACAGTTTGGCATTTTTTTTATCTATTGCTTCGTTCCGTCCTCAAAGAAATATAATTTTGGGTATAAATCCAAATGAATTGTTTAGATTTATTTACATCTAAAATTGTATTCTTTTTTGTCTAGTAAATTTATACAGTATTTAAGATTGTGTTCCTTTTGGGACCAGGGAGTAGGTTGATGTGTTGTTGGCCGGTGCTGGTTGTGGTTGGCCCTCAAGGCCTCTCAATCTCATCCCTCGCCAGTCGCCAGTTCGCCACACCTCCTCAAACGCTGCGGGCACACGGTCGAGCGCGGCACGCATGAGCAAGGGCGACCACGTGGCCGTCGCCGCTTCCGTTTGAGCTGGGGCCGGCAATATACTCGTGCGTGTGGATGAGGATGCAAAGCCATCAAGGACCAGGGCTCGAGGATATTTGCATGACGCCATACGCAAAGCCACTTGCCTTCCCAAGCAAGTATACTTCCCGTGTTATGGTTGAGCTGTATTTTTAGTTAACGGCTTATTGAATGATGAACGTTTAATTATTATTTACGATGTGAGATTTAAGTATAGTACATTCCTTTTATTTTCTACTGATTACTAGTAACCTTTTTAGTGACGACGATCTATTCTTAACGGTGAGGCGTCTCTCTCTCAACAACGTTTATAGTAGTAGCAGGATGCTGCATTTTGAAAAAAAAAGTAATAAACATCTCAATATGTAATTTGTCAGGGAAAATAAACCATCAGACCGGAAAGAGGCTTGCAAGCATCAATTATTAGGGAGGATTTTGTTTTGCTTACCTATAACTAACATTCAAAATGAACTATATTAGTAGTAACAGTCGTACACAAGAGCGGAGCTTAGTTGGGCTCAAAGGTGGCAAGCACTTAAGTTCATCATGTATGTGTGAATTTTGAGTTTCAGCTCCTAGTGTGGTCCCCCGCTTGGTCTTTCATCAAGCTCAGCCTAGCAATATCCATGTACATTCAACATGCTCATACTCATGCTATGGCTTTTATTGTGGACGTGGATGCAGCAGAAGAATTAAAGAAAAATGAATAAGAAATAGTTACTCGGTGGGCTGAAGCTCTATTGCAAATCATGTAATGCTCGGTCTTGTAATCAAACTATTTTTTATTTTAATACAAAGACGCGTAAATCTTTTGTGTGATCGAGAAAAAGAAATACTTACATGAGAGCAAATGCAGAAGTGAACTTTACCGTTCCTAAATTATGCAAGAAAAAATATTTTTCCACCAAAATTGTTTTAGGCAGTCACCCACAGAGTCCAATAATACTCCCTACGGTTTCTCTCCAATTTTTATCCAAAAAATCCTAGGATCTATAGCAAGTACATATTTGTAGGTTCCCATGAACTTATAATTTCAGCTGCACATAACAAAAACATCCAAACTGAAGAAACATAAAGTATAGCCACATCAGATGACGGTCCACGAAAGACGGAATCCGCATTTTTTATGGATTGGTTAATGGAGAAAAGCAGTCAAATTCGATCCACACGGAATTTGCCTGAAGATTAATGGTTCAATTTATAGATGATATGTTGATTTTTTTTCTTAAAAAAATTGAACACAGACGAAACAATATGGTTGTTTTGACGTTTTTTGCTTTTTCCTTTTTTTTATATCTCTTTTACCAGCATGGGATATTTCATTTTGGGGAATAATGAAGCATGGTCAACCATGCGGTCTACGGCGCACCGTGTTAGCTCTGTCTACGGTGAACTAGAGATTTGGCTTGCTGTGTTATGGATTTACTATGGTATTACATTATTGTGATATTGTCATTTGCTATATCTTGCAGTATGAATTAGAGTTACTTCTTTTGGTACTGTTGCCAAATCGGGTTGGTTAGGTGCATATGAAGTCATGTTTCTTGATTTTATGAGTCACATGTTTCCACCTTGTTTTTTCATATTCCAATTGTTATTTAACCATTTATATTTAAATTGGTTCATTTTCCATTTGCTGTAAACCCTGTTTTCATGTCCATTCCCTCCATGTGGTGGAATCTACCCACCCGGGTTCAAGTCCTCAACTTGGCACAGGTGTTCGCATTTTTTTGGATTTATTACAGAATTTACTGGCACTATGCTTTTAGTGGTAGGTTACGTCTCCGTCGACAGCGAGGCGTCCATGATGACTTTATGAATCTCGAGATCTGTCGGCCCAGTCCTTCAGATGTGCTCATAGGGATATGGTTTTGCGTATATGTGTTCATAGGGGTGAGTGTGCATGCGTGTTGTGGGTGTCTACGTTGTACTATGTAATCTCAAAAAAAGATTTTGATTTTATTTCTATAATAAAATATAAAAGGGAAAATTAAAGATGCCTTATGTGATCAATTTTGTCGTTTTCACCCCCACGTTGGTGTGACAATGCCGGTTGCCTCGGCGTGCAGAGGATCATCGATGAGTTGAACGAGTTCGGAGGGATGTTGCACAAGAAGTTATTTAGATAATCTCAGGCCCTGTTTACTTTCCATCCCAACCCAAAATATTTACTCTTTCACCCATCACATCAAATCTTTCGACGCATGCATGGAGCATTAAATCTAGGTAAAAAAGATAACTAATTACATAGTTTGTCTGTAAATGTCGGGACGAATCTTTTGAGCCTAGTTAGTCCATAATTGGACAAATTTTATCAAATAACAACGAAAGATGTTACAGTAACTTTTCACCTACTTTTCACGAAGTGAACACACCCTCATTTCACCTTCAACATATAGGGATTGAAACAGAAAATGGAGTAATCTTTTTATGATTCCCGTTTTAATACTTATGGATTGGAGGCACTTACCGTCTATCCAAACAAGGCCCAAAATGGGGCTAGCCTGAATATGGGCGCGACAATAGAACTAGCGGAGGAGGTGCACGTAAAATCCAATAAAAAACCAAGTAGGAGAGCAATGCATCTGCTGGTATCAAGTACTAAGCGCTTATTTGAATGCTTATCCACTATAATCCATATATGTTGGAGTGGTGAGATAGAAATTAACTAAGTTTGACCTTAATTTACTGTAACACACGTATATTGAGTTAGATACAAGTGGCCAGCAGATGGAAGGTGGAGCAGTATATTGAGTTAGATTAAAGTGGCCAGAGGTAGATGGGAGGTGGAGCAGAGGGCGGAAGTAGGAGGAGGGGTGTGGTGGAAACTGGTTAAAGAGTTCGTCTCTCTATTGGTGAAATACGAGAAATGGAGATTTGAATGATTTCACAAAGAATACAGTACTCTTTTTGCCAGAATGTCTAATGATAACTGTACATATAAAATAGAACACGGAACAGAAAGGACATCGGAAAGACAAGGATCGCCCAATGGCCATGGTTCTCTACACTGCCATTTTTTTTTGCCTACTCCATCCTGATCATCATATCAGCACCCACGGCGGTCCCCCTACAAAGCTGCCTAGAGCCACGTCAGCGTCACGCGGCTGATGATGGAGGGGCGCCTCAGCGCACTCAATGCCACGCGGGGCTCACCCGCGAAGCATGCGCGGGGCGGGCCCACGTCCGGCGTCCATCCTCGCCCCGCCGCGGGCCATGCTGAGCGCGGACCGCCAGACCGGGTCCACCTCGCCGTCGTCGGCGGCCGCGGCGAGCCACGCGTCGACGCCGTCGAGGAGCGCGCGCCTGCTGGGCGGCGGCGACACCAGCCGGTCCCCCGGCACGCCGATGGCCGCGGCGCCCCCGTCGACGAGGGAGCGGAAGAAGACGTCGCGCAGCTCCCACGACGTCGACCCCGCGCCCGCGGCGGACGACACGCCCAGCCCGCCGCGGCACTTCTGCCACGGGAACTGGAACACCCCCGGCGGCCGCCGTGACGCCTCCCCGAGCCCGACGTCGCCCAACGCCCCCGCCCCCGCCGCGGCCGCCTCCTCGAAGGGGAAGTCCGGCGGCGCGGCGGCATGGACCTCCTCCTCCCTCGCGCGCTTCGCCTTGCGCTCCGGCGGCCGCTGATCCATGCACGCACTGCGCCGCATCAGAAATCCATATAATTCAGAAAAAAAAAACATGGATACGCACGGTTCACCACAAACATGCATGCTGCATATAACAAGCACTATCAACTACACCCTGCATTCGTGCAAGAACAAGAACCCTGCCCTATGCATGCATCATTGAATGGTAGTACCTTGTACGATCGAGGAGACCGAAGCGAGGATCGGATGGGAGAGGTTTTGCGCGCTGCTTGGCGAGGTGGTGTCGCTGGGGTACGAGAGGAGGAGGAAGAAGAAGGTGCGGCGGGGCCCTAAGAGACGGAGACGGAGCACGCGGACGGGCGATGGAGCGTTTTGCACGCACGCCACGCCATGCCAATTGCCAAGCGCTCGCGCTCGGCTGGCCGGGCCTATATATTAACCGAACGCCAGAAACGAACAAACTGATCGACCAGGAGACCATGTCACTAGTGCAGCGGTCCGGTAGATATACACCTTGAGCGCGTGTACGTACGACGGACGACGCTCGCTCGAGGAGCCACTGCGTTGCTTGTCACGCGTTTGCATTGCCTTGTTGGAACACTTCCTTCCCCACTGGGACGGGGTCACACACTCACACGGCTCGGCTAGCTCGTGCCACGCATGTCGTGCGGTGCGGCAACCCGGAAACGGAGGCGACCATGAATTCCGCGCCACGGGCCGGGGGAGGAGTGGCGTGCCCAGCGGCAAGGGCAACAGCCAACAACATCACGTAGTACGCGCAAAGCGCAACCGCAAGTGGCCTGGCAACAGCTGAGCGGGGGCCGGCCGGCATGCACTCGCCGGCGCGACGCGGCCGGGACGCATCACGTTTGCATGCGCGCGGGTCTCCCATCCGGCCCCCCCCCCCCCCCCCCCCCCCCCCCCCCCCCTTTCTTTTCCTCCCCTCCCCTTCTGGTCTCCACGGCAAAGGCAAGCAAGGGGCACCATCGGCAGCATGATTTGGTTTGATTTGTGGCTGTCGAATTGTCGAGCAGATGTACAGGCTCCGTGCGAAATTATGCAAGAGCACATCATGCATGCGGAACTCACGTTGCTAGTACCTGGCACAGTGCCACTGCTTGGTCATCGTACGACGCAACCTCGGAGTGTACGCCACCACGGCACCACCCCCTGCTGCCTGCGTAGCCAAAGAACGCCGCGATCTGGGGCAGTAGCAGCCAGCAGGTTTTGCGCCCATTCAGCGTCAGGGTAAGCGTCCTGCCGTGACCAACTGATGACTCGCAAGTCGCAATAATAGAGGTCGCCGATGGCTCCACTTCGCCACGGGCCCGTTGATAACAAACCAAGGGGCAAGAAACATAACAAATACGAATTTCCAGCTCTCTAAAATTGAAAAACGTTCTCAAGAAATATCCTCAATGTAGGTGGTAAACGATATATTATTCGCTTTCAGAGTGCACAGCTGACGCAGCAGCAGCCTGCAAGCTCACGGAGTAGTACATGCGTACCGCACCTCACTCATACAACGCGTATCATATAGGAGGAATGTGATCTCCTATCCTCAAGTTTGGATGTTTGATCCAAAATGGAATCGCCGGCAAAGTCCAGTACATCAACACAGATTAGTCACAGTACTCTCTGGTACCATCATCAGCCCATTGATTGAATCGTTTAACCATAGTAGTCGCCAAAAAAAAAAAGAATCGTTTAACCATAGTGTGGAAGCACTGATTTCCTGATACATTATCCTGTCATTTACCCGATCTATTATAAGGCTATAACTGACTTACAAGAACTGCTCCATCACAACTCAGCTTGCCAGGCCTGGACCAAATAGGCTGCAGCCCCCATAAAAAAGCCATTGATATCATCCGCCAGTAAAGATTCATGGACCTATGTCCACACACGCTGTCATTCTTGTGAACAAAAATAATCTCACAAGCTATCCGGTTTATATCAACATAGCAAAATGGATTCTAGGAAAGAAAATTACCTGAAGGAAAGCTATCCCAAGTGCATTCCCACCCAGACAATCCGAGTTCAGACATTGCACTGCAGGAATGTGGGATGCATTTCTATGTTCCTTAGATGAACCTGTAAGCCAGTCTATCAGGTACACATGGGCAATTAACCTGGCCTTTGCAACTTGCAAGAATTCATGTCTGCTGGAGTTACTTTCCACAGAATCATCTTCAGTGCTGCAGAGCACAGCATCCTCAATCAAAAATAATATTTCAGGAAAGAATAAACTATAAATGGCAGTGCACATCTTCATCATGCAGTCCTGATTGCAGTTACTGCATGAAACCATGGACCATGGCCCACACAACAGCACATGCCCTTCTGAACTGACCAATATTTTTTCGAAAGAAATGGCAGGAGCTCTACCTAATCAATTAGAAAAGCAAAATTGTACAAGCACGCTGAGTGGCATCGAACACCAGCCCCCAGCCAGCAAGACGAGGGCCCTCCGCAGCACACAAAGGAAAACTACAATGCTAAAGGCTAGGTCACAAACAGCTCACATAAACACAAGTCCTACCCCGGGTAACAGTTGAGAAAGGCGCACCTCCGTTGCAGAATATCCTCTTTTGCCATTGCAGTTGTATCTGACGGCAGTAAACTAGCATGTTGGAAGATGCGGTGATTCCTTTCCTGCCAAATATTCCACATGACATAAACTGTGATGCTGTTAAAGGATCGTCGCTGCTCTTTTGGCAGACTGTTCGCTGCCATCTCCCACCAATTCACAATCAATTCAGAATTACTCTGGTACAAAGTAGGAGGCAGAATATTCTGTTCCCAGGCTAGGATTTGTGATCAGATCAATTGTTCATAAGGGCACTGCAGGCATAATGTAATCCAGTTTCCAAGGGACCATTGCAAAGGACGCAGGCTTATTGATGAGGTTAGACACAGATTGCCAAATTATCCACCGTGAGGATCTTATCCTGTATGGCACTCAAAGAGGCAAATAATTTGCATTTGTTTTCAGCCCTTGCCTTCCAAATTAGGCTTGGCTTGAAGGAAATGAAGGTGCCATTGAATTGTGCATCATAAGCTGATTTTGCCGAGTTCTTTCAATCCACAGTCCAATGCCATCTGATGCTATCTGCGACAGCTGGTTGAAGGTTAATTCAATGGATGTGGATCTAGAGGGAAACAAATTCTTTGAGCTGCATGGCTCTGTGATCTTCCCACGGAAGGGCTTGATCCAGTTGTTATTACGAAGCTCCTGCTCCACTGTTTTGTTTTTCCTTTTAACAAGGACAAATAATTGTGGAGCAAAGACCCTTGGTGCGGCTCCCTGTAGCCAGATGTTATGCCAGAACTTAGCCTTCTTGCCATCGCCCATCGTGACTTCTGTGGAAGCATGAAAGAGTAGGTGATCCTTAGAATTCATCAATATTCCAAATCATCACGATCACCAATAATCTCCACAAGAACAAGAGCCGTTGCTAAAATGGTGGAATCTGTTAGTGTCCCTGACAACAATCTCCCTTTTGAATACTTCGGAGACATATTTGAATGCAGAGTGGCAATCCCCACATATCCTAATGTTCTTCATGATCCGAATCGTTGCCCCTGCAGGCATGTTGATCAGTGCAAATGCAAGTGCAATCTTCTCACTATGGTACTGCAACTTTGTCTCCCTCTCTTGCTCATTTATATGCAGAAGCACATAATCTGTATTGGGGACATATCCTGCTTTTTTAATCCTCGTGTTTATCTCCTCCCACATCCTATATATCTCTTCTGATTTCGGATGGTCATCTGCCACAAACATGTGCACCGAATTCTCAATCTCAACCCAACTGCATGCAGGCTCCTTCTTTACACCAGTTGCCTTCATCATCTTCCTCACTCTAGCAGCATCGTTCCATTGACCTGTAGAAGCGTATATGTTATACAACAGCACAGGTGGACCAGTATCATCTGGATCAAGTTCAAAGACATGATCAGCTGCATATTGCCCTATTTTAGCATTCTTATGCATTCTGCAAGCCCCAAGCAAGGCTCCCCAAACAGCAGCTGTTGGTTCCATGGGCATTTTAAACACAAAGATCAGAGCTTCTTTCAATAAGCCAGCTCGACCAAGAAGATCAACAAAGCTAACATAATGGTCGATCTCAGGCTGCACATTGTAGTCCTTCATAATGTCAAAGTAGTGCTTGCCCTCCTTCACCAGGCCTCCATGACTACAAGCTGTCAAGACAGAAAGGAAGGTGATCTGATTAAGCTGGATGCCACATTTTGTAATTTCCTCAAAATGAGCAACTGCTTCCTTTCCAAGACCATACTGTGCGAATGCAGTGAGCATTGTGTTCCAAGTAACTAGATCCCTCTTATCCACACGATCAAACACCTTTCTAGCATCAACCATGCTCCCGGACTTTGCATACATGCCAAGCATAGTGTTCCCGACAAAGGCAGTTAGTTTCTGCCCAGACTTAATCATATGTGCATGCACCCATCTGCCCTGCTCAAGAGCACCTATACGAGCAAGCGCAGAGAACACACTCGAGTACGTAAAGTGTGTCGCCCCAAATCCATTCCTCTGCATCTCTGCAAACTTCATCAACGTGGTCTCTCCATCGCCCTTCCTTGCAAACCCCGCAATCAGCGCATTCCAAGACACCTCGTTCTTCGAGTCCAGCCGGTCAAACACCCTAATGGCCATGTCCATTTGTTGACACCGTGCATACATGTCCAGAAGTGCACTCCCCACATAGACATCCTCATCCCAGTTGTACTTCACAGCGAGCGTATGCACCTGCTCCCCAATGCCATGGCCACCGCAGGCACCGGCCGCCTTGAGGAGGCTGGTGAACGTGAACCCGCTGGGCTTCAACCGTGCCCTGAGCATGTCGGGTAGAAGCCCGAGGGCCTCTTCCGGCATGTCGTTCTGCACATACCCGGCAATGAGGTAGGTCCATGAGACCACGTCCCGGCTGGGAATTCCGTCGAACACGTGGCGCGCGTCCGACACGGCGCCGCACTTGCAGTACATGTGGATGAGCGAGTTGAGGAGGAAGCCATCGCCCGCGAGGCGGGAGCCGGACAGGTGCGCGTGGATGGCACGGGCACCGGCGAGGTTCTTGGACCGTGCGCACGCGGCGATGATGGAGTGGTATAGGCGCGGGGTCGGGGCGAGCTCGCCCGCGTGCAGGAGGTCGAGTTCGCGGAGGCAGGAGGAGGGGGACGAGGAGGTGGGGCTGGAGGGGAAGGAGATGGGGACGGCGAGGTGAGCTGCCGAGGTGTAGGGCTTGGAGGTTCGGCGACGGAGGAGGTGGTGGAAGAGAAGCTTGTGGTGCTTTCTCATGGAGGCGGCGGCGGCGCCTGTTGGTGTTCGACGTTTTGCCTCGAGACCTGGAGTGGCCGTGTGTCGCGTACTACTCCGTATGACGTACGGGCAGTCGGGCACGTTGAGCAATGATTGAATACTGTACGTATGGATTCGTCTTACGAATATTTGGAATCTGCCTGACTTTTTTTTAGCTATAAGTGCTTTTCATCCTGACTTTTTATGCGAGGGAATTCAATTTCTCCCATAACCCGAGCATTCCTTCTGTCAGCGAGCTATTCTTCAGGAGTCTGTTGGCTAGATAGGATATGCTCCAATGCTTGTAACTGTCTAACCTCTAGTGCCTAGTCTTCCGCTGATCCGTGCATACAGGGTAGTTAGTAGTGATTGGCTAGGAATGATCGGCACTGTGTATAAGAACATGTACTCTACTCTGTGAATGAACTGAGCGTTCTATTCTTACATGGTATCAGTCATCTAACGATCCCACCTCCCACCTCTGCTTCCGCATCTCATTGATCCATGGCGAGCCCGGCTTCCTCTGCCACTTCCCATGAATCCAACCCCTTAGCTGGACCTACTGATCCCGCTCCACCCACTGCTGCCACTCTTGTTCTGCTCAACATCCGCAACCACGTCCCCGTCGTGCTGTCTGCCGATGACGGCAATTTCCGGCAATGGCGGTCCTGCGTCGAGCTCACCCTCAAGAAATTCGGCCTCGTCAACCACATCGATGGCACCGTCGATGCTGCTACCATGATCCACGACGCCGAATGGCTTCAAGTCGACGCCTGCATCGTCTCTTGGCTGTACAACACCGTCTCCAAAGAAATTTGGAACGATGTCAACCGCCCCAATGCCACCGCCTACTCCGTCTGGCTTGCCATCACCGACCAGTTTCTCGACAACAGCCTGCAACGCGCGGTGTATGCCCAGCAGGAGTTCCACAGTCTGTACCAGGGCGACATGACTGTTGGCGAGTACTGCGGGCGTCTCAAGCGCCTTGCCGACACCCTCTACGACTGCGGCGCCGCCGTCTCCGACCCCGCCCTCGTCATCAACACCCTACGTGGGCCAGATGGCCGTCCTCACCACCATGACTCCCCCACCCACCTTCCTCTACACCAAGTCGTATCTCCTTCAAGAGGAGAATCGCATCCGTCACTCCCTCCAGATGGAGGCCCAGACGGCCCTTCTGGCGGCGGCCCCGACCAACCCGGCACCTCGACCCATCGCGCCTTCTTCGTCGCCGTCCCCTGCTCCCAACGATCGATGCAAGAAGCGGAAGGGCGCCGACGGCCGTCCTCGCCAGAACAACTCCGGCCAACATGCTGCACAACAACCTGGCGGTGCCAATGCACAGTCGTGGCCGACACCCCCCAACCCGTGGCACGGTGTCGTTCAGGCGTGGCCCATGAACGCGTGGCGGCCTAGTCTGCTGGGTTCCCGCTCTGGCGTCCATCCACCGCCGCCCATGGCGCCTGCCCTAGTGCCCTCGGCGGATGCTGCTTTCTACGCCGGGGCCCCTACCTCGCTGCCTCCTGGCCTCTACACCGCCCTCAACAACATGAACCTCGGCAACACTGGCGGTGGCGGCGATTGGTTCATGGACACGGGCGCCACCTCACATATGGCCTCCGGAGCTGGTATTCTCAATTCCACTCCTACACCTACTGTTCATCGTCATATTACTGTCGGCAATGCCCAGTCCATCCCGATTGAGGGCACTGGTCATGCCACCGTTCCTACCTCCTCTTCTCCCTTACAATTACGTAATATTCTCATTGCTCCTAACCTTGTCAAGAACCTTGTGTCTGTTCGTGCACTAACCCGTGATAATTCCATCTCTGTTGAATTTGACCCATGGGGATTTTCTATCAAGGATCTTCGCACCAAGACGGTTCTGCTCCGATGTGATTCTTCCGGCGAGCTCTACCCACTCCGCCACCACTCCACCACATCGGCACCGTCCCCAACTGCGCTCCTCACCTCCGACGACAGCAACCTCTGGCATGCGCGTCTCGGTCACCCTGGCCATGCCGTGCTACAGCAGCTGTCTCGCTCCATTGGCTTCTCCTGCTCCAAGTCCAACCAACACACCTGTGATGCCTGTCGTCGTGGCAAGCATGTCCGGTTACCCTTTAGCGAGTCCAATAATGTCTCTCATTTCCCTTTTCAGCTTTTGCATTGTGATGTATGGACATCCCCCATAATGAGTAATTCTGGTTTCAAATTTTATCTTGTTGTCTTGGATGATCACACACACTATGCCTGGACCTTTCCCCTCCGTCACAAGTCTGATGTTCTTCCCACACTCATTTCGTTCCATGCGTTTGTTCGTACTCAGTTTCAGGCAGACATCATGTGTTTCCAAACCGACAATGGCAAGGAATTCGACAACACAGCCTCCCGCGCGTTCTTTGCTAAGCATGGCATCGCGCTCCGTTTAACATGCCCATACACATCACAGCAAAATGGTTGCGCCGAAAGAATTCTCCGCACTCTCAATGACGGTGTGTGCACACTGCTGCTACAAGCATCACTTCCCCCCACCTTCTGGCCTGACGCGCTCGCCGCCTCCACATATCTCCTCAATCGGCGCCCATGCCGACCACGAGGCCACATGACTCCCTTCGCTCTCCTCTTCGGTGTCGCACCAGATTACGCTCATCTCAGGGTCTTCGGCTGTCTCTGCTACCCAAACATTGCCTCCACTGCACCGCACAAACTCGTGCCGCGCTCCGTGCGCTGTGTGTTCCTTGGTTACCCCCTTGATCAGAAAGGGTACAGGTGCTACAACCTCGAGAACAAACGCGTCATTGTCTCACGTCATGTCTACTTTGATGAGACATGTTTCCCCTTTGTGCAGGCCCAGGCCACATTAGCACCGGCACCCCCTTGCGCTCCCTGCGCGTCCGACGACGTTCTGATGCCTGTGGCCTCACGGTCCGCCCGGCGTCGCGCACCCGCAGCTGCGCCGCGCGCCACGGTCTCTACATCATCACCTAACCCGGTGCGCGGCTCGACACCAACAACATCCCCTACTGCGGCTCCAACGATTGCGCCGGGGTCCTCGGCTGTGCCCAGCTCACAGCCCCCGTCGTCACCGTCCGAGCCATCCATGACGTCCACGACGCCAACTCAACAGGCACCACCCACGACGAACGACGCTGGGCCGCCGCCCCGGCATCCGATGGTCACGCGTGCGCAAGTTGGGGTCCACAGGCCCAATCCCAAGTATGCGCATGTGGCCATCACGACGGCACCATCTCCACCGCCAACGACAGTTCGTGCTGCCCTCCGCGACCCCGACTGGCAGCAGGCGATGCAAGACGAGTTTGATGCGCTGCAGGCAAACGGTACCTGGACCCTGGTGCCTCGCCCTGCTCAGACCAACATCATCACCGGCAAGTGGCTGTTCAAGAACAAATTGTAGCCGGATGGCAGCCTCGACCGCCGGAAAGCTCGGTGGGTTGTCTGCGGGTTCTCTCAACGACCTGGCATCGACTTCCACCAGACGTTCTCCCCGGTGGTGAAGCCAGCCACCATCCGGACTGTACTGCACCTCGCGGCGACACGGCGGTGGCTTGTCCACCAGCTCGACGTCAAAAACGCCTTTCTCCATGGTGATCTCACGGAACGCGTCTACTGCCACCAACCGGCCGGCTTCGTCGACAAGGATCGGCCGAACCATGTGTGTCAGCTTGTCAAGTCCCTGTACGGGCTCAAACAAGCGCCGCGGGCCTGGTTCCTTCGCCTTGGTGGCCATCTTCGTCGCATGGGCTTCACTGCGTCACGCTCCGACAGCTCCCTCTTCATCTACCAGCACGGTGCGCACGCTGCGTACCTCCTGGTGTACGTGGATGACATCATCCTCACTGCCTCGACGCCGGCACTTCTGCGGCAGATCGTCGACCAACTTCATCAAGAATTCGCCATCAAGGATTTGGGTGAGCTGCGGTTTTTCCTTGGCATCCAGGTGCGTCGTGACCAAGCCGGCTTCCACCTCAACCAAGCCCAGTACACAGAAGACATTCTGGAACGCGCGGGCATGGCGAATTGCAAACTGGCATCTACTCCTGTCGACGTCACGCCCAAGCTGTCCGCCACGGCTGGTGAGCCTGCGACCGACGGTTCCTTCTACCGCAGCATCACCGGCGCCCTCTAGTACCTCACTCTCACACGCCCCGACATCGCCTACGGCATCAACCAGGCGTGTCTCCACATGCACTCCCCCCGCGACGTGCACTGGAACCTGGTGAAACGCATTCTGCGTTATCTGCGCGGCACCATGGACACCGGCATAACCATTTCGGCTACATCATCAACGACACTGAAGGCCTATTCGGATGCTGATTGGGCAGGGTGCCCCGATACTCGACGCTCGACGTCTGGGTTTTGTGTGTTCCTTGGTGACTCACTCGTGTCATGGTCGTCCAAGCGCCAGACCACAGTCTCGCGTTCGAGCGCAGAGGCAGAGTACCGGGCGGTCGCCAATGCGGCTGCAGAGTGCTGCTGGCTCCAAAATCTTCTTCGCGAACTTCACGTCCTCGTCGACAAGGTCACAGTCATCTACTGCGACAACGTGTCTGCTGTTTACCTCTCCGAGAACCCCGTGCACCATCGGCGGACCAAACATGTCGAGCTCGACATCCATTTTGTTCGTGAGAAGGTCGCACTTGGCCAGTTCAAGGTGCTGCATATACCTACTCGCTATCAGTTTGCGGATATAATGACCAAAGGACTACCGACGCCATTGTTTACAGAGTTCCGGGACAGTTTGTGCATTCAGTCACCAGATGCTCCAACTGCGGGGGGGTGTCAGCGAGCTATTCTTCAGGAGTCTGTTGGCTAGATAGGATATGCTCCAATGCTTGTAACTGTCTAACCTCTAGTGCCTAGTCTTCCGCTGATCCGTGCATACAGGGTAGTTAGTAGTGATTGGCTAGGAATGATCGGCACTGTGTATAAGAATATGTACTCTACTCTGTGAATGAACTGAGCGTTCTATTCTTACACCTTCTATAACTATAAGCATTCAAACTTTGGGCAATGCATGTGCAAATCAGCAAATGGCATAGGTTCATTTTGTAAAGATTGGAAGACGGTGACCAACGGTCCACCGAGAAATCAAGCGGGCAGAAGCAAAGAACCGCGGTCCATGTATAACATGACGAAAACAAGAAGGTTTGACAATCACAGCCAGATGCAAAAGGCATCGTGACTACAATGGCCTCGCCAGTCGTCACGGTTCCCAAACTGCCAAATCACAGAGGCCGCCGCCGAACGCGATGAACGACAGGGGGTGATCGGGCCTGAACCGCTCCATGAGCACTGCAGCCGTCTTCGTGGCTGACAGTCGCCCTGCTTTGGGTGGTTTCTACGGCTGATAACCCGGCTGATACTGTTTTATCGTGAGAGAAAAACCATAGCTGATAACTAGTATTTTCCTGAAATAAGTCAAAGAACAAGAAATCAAAAGGTGCGGCGTTCCCCGTAGCTCTGTTGTGCGCAGCACCTCAGCTAAGCTATGGCGCTTTTGAGATCAGGGACATGGCTCTGTTGTGCGTAGCGCATCAACTAAATGATATCGCTCTGGCGTTCGTCCCGTAACTTCCCATCTGGACATGGCTTATCCTCATTCACTCGCTCGCGTCGCTCGTGTGACTTCCCGTCTAGACTTCGTGGCTCATCCTCATCCACTCGTCCGTGTTGCTCGCGTGCACTCTGTGCCGTGCGCTCCCGCTCGCGGCCGCATGACGGATTCTACCCGCGCTGCTTGCCGACGCCACCCCACCAGAGCCGCCCCCCTACCCACACTTGCGCCTCTCATCGTGGCTGCGTTCCATCCACCTGTCGGGGCACTACCGAGGTCCATGCCGCCTACGAGCTCCGCACCGGTGACCTCCGCGCCACTGTCGAGCTCCACAACGATAATCTCCATTTGTCCAATTAGCAAGGTAACATTGCGCTTGTGCTAAAAACGCATGTTGCAAGCGTATGTTTTAAGTGTTTCACATGTCTCAGAGGTATGTTGCAAGGGTTTCGTATGGATGTTGCAAAAATAAATCAGGATGTTGCATATGTTGCAATGGTTGTACACGTACGTTGCAAGCATCTATTCCTAATGTTTCATTTGTTTTTTTAGACATATGTTGTGTGTTATCTGGATGTTGCGTATGTGTTGCAATTATTTTTAAATGTTTTTACAAGTGTTTCAGACGCATGTTTTATCTGTTTTTAGATGTATGTTGCTAGTGTTGTATTTGGATGTTTTAAAAGTAGATCGGGTGTTGCATCTCCCTCCTCGCTTTCGCTGCCTCACCTTGATGTCTCCTCGCCTTGTGCTGCCTTGCATCCTTCTCAAATTACGGAGGGGGCACAGCGAGGGTCGGCGAAGGGGGTGTGTTGTGTGGGGGGGGACGGGACGTGCCAGGGGGATTTCGGCGCGGACGCGAGTGCACGTTGTCCCCTTTAGTTACGCGGGTAGGTAGCGCTTCAGTCCCCTTTAGTTTTTTATTTTACGCGTGTTGCTGAGATGATCCTGTTGATGGGCCATGACGCCAACCCACGGTTCAGTCGCTGGGGACTGGGAGATGCGTCCGAAGGCGCTATGGGTGCCAGACATCCGGGCGACGTCCGGACGCTAGTGCCCCCATTTTGAGATTCGTAACTTTTGCGAATTCAAAAAAACTGCTTGTATATATGTTTGTTACTGTTAAGAGCAACTCGTTATTCTTGTTGTGGAGGTAATTTTAGAATTTGTATAACAAAAACTAGGCTCAACACTATCCCTCGATTTTCGGTGGCCATATATAGGTATAGCCAACCATGGGCACTTGCTATGTGATTTTGTAAAATAGCAAAGCTGTTGGGTACCTCTTTTTTTTGAAGAGTTTTCTATTTTACAAAATTGCTAAATAATGGAATTTGACTAACAATTTTAGCCAAGTTTTTGGAGTTGCTCTAATGCAGTCATAGATGTCCGGCCTGCGCAACGTCCAAAAAGAACACATGGCGGCGGTGAAAAGTCGGAAACCATGCCATGAAGTTAGGATTCAGGCGACTGCAGCGTGGTTTGAAACTGGACCACAGGATCGAACAGCCAAAACATGTCTACCACTCTCGTTCCAAATTATGAATCATTATAATTTCGTTCTTCATTAAATTTCACTAGACTTGATTAAATTTATAGAAAAATACACAAAGATCTACAATATCAAACAAGATTTATCATATATGCCATGAAATACATAGCGTTATATCATTTATTTCATACTGTAGACATATTTTTCTATAAATTTGATCGCCGCAAACACTTATTACAATATCAATCAAAGTGACTTAAAATTTAAAACTAAGAGTAAGCAAACTTCGCAGGCGCATGGGCTTCGCTGACCTCCAACATCGATGTCCTTTACATCTACACCTCCTTCAGAGTTCAGAATTGGCCCGTAGATGATCATCATTCGTTTACTACCTGTAGCAATCAGACACCACCATTGCAAGCGAAAGAGCTTTGCTACATGGCACTTCAAAACACCGCCAGGGAGTGAGCAATGGCAGATTCTCCAAGAATTGCCCTTGTTCATCTCGGCATATTACTCTTGATGCTCTACAATTGCCAGACATCTTACCCTCTAAACTCTTAAAACCGTTCAAATTACATGCTTTGAGGTGGTTTTGAAAGTGGGTTTGTTCCTTTGTATTATAAAAAATCTGCCTATTAAACCATACAAAATTTCCCTACCTTCTAAAAATTCTAAAGCAAATCTTAGAGATAGATTAATGAAAGGATCAAGATGCCCAAGAGGGGGGTGAATCAGACTTCTCTAAAAATTAATTGCAAGAATTAAATCCTACAAGCTGGAGTTCACCCCTAGTGCCTACTTGTGTTCCTAGATATTCTACCGGTAAAGAGTTTTGCACCCTAGTTTCCAATCCTAGTCTAGCAAGGCAATTCTAGGAAAGTAAATCAAGCAATAAATGTAAATACGAGAATGTAAATGCTTGAAAGTAAGGCAAGGAACACGGCGATGTTTTTCCGAGGTATCGGAGAGTCGCCACTCCCCACTAGTCCTCGTTGGAGCACCCGCGCAAGGGTGTAGCTCCCCCTTGATCTGCGCAAGGATCAAGTGCTCTCTACGGGCTGATTCTTCGACACTCCGTCACGGTGAATCGCCCAAAACCGCTCACAAGATGAGTTGGGTCATCCACAAACTTCGTCGGATGATCACCAAACTCCCAATCACCACCAAGCTGTCTAGGTGATGGCGATCACCAAGAGTAACAAGCTAGAACTCTCACTTGACCACAACGAGCCTAATGAGAAGGAGGATGCACACTTGCTACTCTCTAATCACTAGTGAGGAACTCTCAAGCTTTGATTCTCAAATCACACTCCTCACAAGAGCTCTTGCACTCCCTTGCACTCCAAAGGTGTTTCTCAGCTGAACAAATGAGCAAGAGACCTCTAAAAGAGGTGATGGGGATGTATTTATACACCCCACAGTCGAAACGAACCGTTACCTGTCAACACAGCAAAACGCGGGGTGACCGGACGCGCCGGTCGAAGTGACCGGACGCGCCGGTCGCTCGTAATGGTCGAAATTCTGAAATTTTGGCTGAGTGACCGGACGCGCCGGTCAGGGGTGATCGGACGCGTCCGATCGTACAGGGAGCTTACTGTAACGAGACCGGACGCACGACCGCGTCCGATCGGTGATGACCGGACGCGTCCGGTCGTCGCAGGACCTTACTGGAACGTGACCGAACGCGCCGATCACACCCAGGTCACGTCCGAACGGATGGTTTCCCTCAAGTGACACGTGTCGGTCTAACCACCGCGTTCGGTCCTCGCAAGGACCGCGTCCAGTCGTCAGCGCCGAAACGCAGTCGCGGTTTTGAACTGACCGGACACGTCCGGTCAAGCCGAGAACCGCGTCCGGTCAAGGGAAAAACTCTCTAAACACTCCGAAACATGACGCAACTTGAACCAAGTTGCTTCCAACTGAACTTTGAGCTATTCTAGAGCTGCCTAGTGCTAAGTTTAACAAGTGTGCACCACACCTAAACATAGGACTCACCTAGGTCAAGCTACCCACTCATGCTCCCCTTTATAGTACGGCCAAAAGAGAAAACGAAGATCCTAACAACTATTCCAAATGTAACTCAACACCTTGACATCCGGAACTAACCGTCTTTAATCTTGATGTCACTCCTTTGAAAACCGAAACGATTTCCATCAGGGGGCATGAATACCATGGTGCCCAAAGCAGTTATCACCTCCATAATCTAACTTACCAAGGTTTCTGCAAAACACACGTTAGTCATGGTAATAAAGCGTTGTCATCAATTGCTAAAACCAACTCTCGGGGCCTAGATGCTTTTAATCTCCCCCTTTTTGGTGATTGATGACAACACTAAGATTCAAAATATAGGAGTTGAGGTTTTCGAACATGCTTGGTTCACATAAGCAAAAAGCAATAAGCACTGGAGATTAGGAATTGCTTATGTGTTCCAAGCCAAAAGAGTGTACTTATAAGATAAGACATGACACGTTAGTACACAAAACGATATAGCTCAAAAGAAATCGGAGTAAGGCACGGAAGCACAACCTCATGAGCTATAAACAAACAAGTGACATGATTTAAAATTGTGACTAGATAAACCATAGAGACTCAAAGTATCTCACACGACCACATGTCACAAGAATGCAATTACTGTAAAGTAAATATGATGCATGAATGTAGCACACAAAAAAAGAACGAAAACCCTCTATCAAAACTCCCCCTGAATCTACTCTCTCTCCCCCTTTGGCATCAACCGCCAAAAACTAATCTAAGGATCTGACGGGGGAACAGACGGAGTCGAGTCGGGTGCCGAGGAGCGCGAAGTAATCACAAATTGAGAAGTGTCTTCCTTGGACTCGGAGCTATCAGGCTGACCCTCTGAAGAAGCACGCGGCTGTGAAGCGGTCTGGGTCTGAACAACAGGAACATGTGCTGATGTAGTAGCAACAAGTGGAGCAGTCTCTGTGACCTGAGCCTGAAGTGAGCCAATAGCTAGGGGATCTGTCGAGGCAACGGACGAAGGAACTGTCTCAGTAGTCCCCGTCCCTGTCACAGGAGGAACAGCTGCCTCTGAAGCTGACAATCCTGAAGAAGTAACAAAAGTGGTGTGCGAGGGCGTCGGCTGACCAGTCAACTCACTATATGTGGCATTAAAATCAACGAATGGTGTGCCGGTCAGAAGGTGAGGGCGAAGCTGGTCTGAAGGAGTAAATCCCGTCTGAATAGGCGTGTAGCTCGGGGACTGGAACGACTGAGGGACCTACAGCTGTGGAGAGGTGAACTGAAAGCTCGGCTGTCCCTGACTCGAAGGTCCACTAGACTGTAAGGCTGAAGTCAGGACAGATGCAGGTGGAGGAACCCCAACTGTGACTAGGTGACGCAGAAGATCCAAGTACTGCTGCTGGCTAGCTGCACTCTGTCGCTGCATCTCATACGGCTGACGCTGCATCTCGACTTACTGGCGCTGTATCTCAAGCTGTTGTCTCTGGAACTCGTCCTGTCGAGCCTGTATCTGTGCAAATGCGGCAGCTGTGTCCTGAGCCTGTCTCTGTAGCTAAAGCTCCTGTCGCTCCTGCGCCTGGGTCAGCCTCTCAAGAATAGCCACCATGGCTGGGTCTGAGCGGGAGGCTGAACCAGAGCCACCGGCCTCGTGGTCGTGAGACCGAGGAGACTGATACCTAGGGATGGGCTGATAATCCTCGTCAGTGCTGTTAGAGGCCTCATCCTCAGCTATATCAGCGGGCTGAGCATCTAGATCTGCAAGCTCTGCCTCAGCAAGACCCTGTACGGTCGCGTCCTGCTCAGCCGCTATCTCAGGCATCTGAGATCTCTCTCTCTGTCTTGGCACAGAGGCCTGCTCTCTCATAACTGAAGCCCATAGCTGATGGATATCATACTCAGGAAAAGCAGTGGTAGTATCAGATATCTCAGATCTAATCTCTGCAGGAAGCTCAAGTGCAGATCTGATGATGAAGCAAATCCAATGAGCATAGGGCAGCTGACGGTGTCCCTTGAAGCCCTCTGCCAGGGTGTCCTCCATCTCACTAAGTATAAGATCCCAAATGTCAAACGGTGTCTGTGAGAGGAGGTGGTGAACAACCCATAGCTGTATCCTAGTCAATCCCTCTCTGTAACCAAGCCTGGGAAGAAGAGTACGCCTGACAATAGCATCTAGAACTCGGGCAAGCGGTGTCAAACTGGCAGGTGTGCGACGAGACCCTTCGCCAAAAGGCTCACGGAAGCAGGGTTGGATCAGATCTGTAGGTGGCACAGTACCGCCATGAGGGCGTCTAGGTGGAGCTGTCTAACCGAAACAGAGTTGGTGGATCTTCATGTCTGAAGCTGGGAGTCTGAGAATCTCCCGCACTCTTGTGCTGTACAGTCTGCGGTCGCGGCCTCGGAATGCAAAGTGTATGAACTCATGGGCCGGATCAATCCATAGTGAAGCATAGAACTCTCTAACTCAAGTGCCGCAGTATGCACCTGTCCGTCCAAGAAAATCTGACAAGCCTGGTAGAAAGGACAGGTGCGGACGAAGCTGCTCACCCACTACCTCAACAAGTGACTCAATGCGACAGACCCTCTGTGTCGAAAGGCAATGCCACTGTCAACATAAGCTCTGTAAAAATCCTCCTGTAGAGGAGTATAGAAACCCTCTCAAGCTCTGGAGTCCCTCTGAGGTGGGAACCATCGGGTGACCTCAACAAATCTTAAACCTTGCACCTGACGTGCTATAGCACCTCTCAAGTCAAAGTGCTCAACAGGGGGTGAACCTCTAACCCTAGGAGGTGGACGTCCTCCACGATGCTGGCCCTCTAGCCTAGGAGTCACCTGAGCTCGTGTGCGTGTGGAGCGGCGACGCGGTGGAGTCTGAGCTGGCTGCTCCTCTGTCCCCTCTGGAGTCTCTGCAGGTGGATCAACTGACATAGCATCTGCATCCTCTGTCACCTCTGTGCCCTCAGTGGCCTCAGTAGTCTCTGTACCAAGCTGTCGACCTTCAAGATGAAAGCGGCTCTCGCCAATGCGTATACCACTGCTCCTGCCTCCCCTCTCTGCCTGCTCTGCTGCATCTGCAACTGCCTGAGCTATCTCTGCATCTGTGAGGGTCTTCTTCTTCTTTCTAGCCACAACCTTTATGCGCTTGCCACGCGCAACCTCAGACATACGAGGAGGACTATCGTCCCCATCACTAGGAGCACCACCAGCGTTCTTGCAATGAACCATGCTATCAAACTGTCGGGAATCCTCTGAAAGATGGTGTACTGACACTCAAGAGGCTTGGCCTCAATCCGTATCCGCGGGCTTGGCCTTGGATTCAATAACTGAACAGCAGTCACCCCGACACACCGACAGACTCGCTGAAAAGACGGAATAGATGGATCTACTATAAGCAACATATATAGTCTAAAAGGTACGAAACCCTAGAGATAGCAAGCATATAGGGTAAGATATGAATTGAAACGCGATAGCTACCTCGGATTGACGAGTAGACGGTGAAAAGGTAAGATGACCTAGTTCGCGAGACTTCCCGAATGCGCTGAACGAGCTCTGATTTGTCGAAACAAGAGATAATTAGGATATCAAACAATGAGCTTTCGGCAAACCCTAACAGGGAGAATCAAGGGATGCGAAACATCCTCGCGATGAAGACGTCGCGCGAAGAAATTTCGACGACGAACGACGGAGACAACGCAGCGTGAACCCTAGGGTTAGGGTTAGGGCAACAGTCGCGGTAGCCAAACGAAGACGAGCACGAGGAAAGCAAGTGCCGGCCGGAGGTGGTGTAGATGATGGTGGCCGGCTCACCGACGGCAGCAGGTGCGGCGGCGAGAGGAGCAGCGCGGTGCGACTAGGGCAGAGCAGCGCGGCAAAGGCTGACGCGGCGGGTCAGGTGGCGCAGCGCGGTGGAGCTCAGCAGGGCGGCTCGCCGGAAGAGAAAGGCAGGGCGCGGCGATGGCATGATCTCCGGCGACCTAGGGCAAAGGAGGCGGCGAATCGGCGAAAAACGCGGCGGCTAGGGCACGGACGGCGATTAGATTGAAGAAGAACGAACCGGCAACGAAGAAATATATGAAGGGTTAGATCCGCTCGTCATGCGATGACCGGACGCGGTGGTCGATTTGACTGGACGCGGTGGTGCAGCGTTCGGTCACACTCCAGTAAGCACCTGGAGCGACCGGACGCGTCCGGTTAGAACTGACCGGACGCGGACAGAGTCCGGTCGAGGGTTACCCGGGAAAGTCATCGCGAATGACCGGACGTGGTGGTGGTTACCGGGACCGGACGCGGTGGTCAACAGCAGCGCGTCCGGTGCAGCGTCCGGTCACAAGGTCAGGAGATGATCTTCTGGATGACCGGACGCGCTGGTGGTCGCCGGGACCGGACGCGATGGTGAAGCATCAAGTTCCAATTCAAGTTCCGGTCACAGTTTTTCGCCCTTCTTCATTCCGAACTTCGACGCGACTTCTCCTAATCAAGTTCCAATTCAAAGAGACACAAATAAACACCAATTGGAACATGATATGAGTGACCTCACTCAAACCCTCAAGTTTCTCAAAATAGTTTGCCTTAGGCTAATATTATTTTTAGGAGAAAAAAAAGCAACAAACACCCGAGGAGCAACGTATGGCCATGCAATAGAGTTTTTGAACCCTTGGGAGCATCAAAATGCTCTCTCTACCCATGGACGAACACAGAGGTTGCTCAAAGCCAAACCAAAAAGAAACGACAAAGCAACAACCATGCAAATGCAATACAAAACAAGTAAGTAAAGCTAGGTTGCTTGTCAAGTTTGATCCACGATTAGGCTTCTTCACTCCTCCAAAGGAGGGTTATCGTAACCGTGTTGGCCAAGCCCTAGATGCATTGCGGGTAATTAAACATGACATATAATACAATGCAATGCAAGGGACAACACAAGCTCATTTTTTAAAGTTACTAGAGTCAAGCACATTGAGTTCACTTCTCAACCTACAAAAGGTAGCTTCATCCAAAGGTTTAGTGAAGATATCCTCTAATTGATTTTCACTTCTTACACCTTCTAGTGATATATCATTTTTAGCAATGTGATCTCTTAGAAAGTGGTGGCGGATATCAATGTGCTTGGTGCGAGAGTGTTGTACCGGATTATTAGCAATTTTAACTGCACTTTCATTATCACATAAAAGTGGCACCTTTTCAAGAACAATTCTATAGTCTAGGAGGGTTTGTTTCATGTATAAGATTTGTGCATAACAAGCCCCCGCGGCAATGTATTCTGCCTCGGCGGTGGACAAAGCCACACTATTTTGCTTTTTAGATGACCAAGATACTAAAGACCTCCCAAGCAAATGGCACCCTCCGGATGTGCTTTTTCTATCAATTTTGCAACCGGCATAATCCGAATTGGAATAGCCAACTAGTTGGAATCTAGCTCCTTTGGGATACCAAAGACCAATGCTTGGGGTGTGCTTAAGATATCTTAAGATTCTTTTTATGACACTTAAGTGAGGTTCTTTAGGGCACGCTTGAAAGCGAGCACACATGCACACACTAAACATGATATCGGGCTAGATGCGGTAAGGTACAACAAACTACCAATCATAGAACGATAGAGAGTTTGATCAACCGGTTTACCTCTCTCATCTAGGTCGAGATGTCCATTAGATGGCATTGGGGTCTTGATTGGTTTGCATTCTTCCATCTTGAATTTCTTGAGAAGATCCTTGGTATACTTTTCTTGAGAGATGAAAATCCCTTCTTTCATTTGCTTGACTTGAAAACCAAGGAAGAATGTGAGCTCACCAATCATAGACATCTCGAACTCCTTCGACATCAATTCACCAAATTTCTTGCAATATTCTTCATTTGTTGATCCGAAGATAATATCATCAACATACACTTGACAAATGAAGATCTCCCCATTAAGCTTCTTGGTGAAAAGTGTGGTGTCAACCTTCCCAATGGTGAAGCCCTTCTCAATGAGGAAGTCCCGGAGGCGCTCATACCACGCTCTAAGGGCTTGCTTGAGTCCATATAGCGCCTTGGACAACCTATAAACATGATTAGGATATCTAGGGTCTTCAAACCCGGGAGGTTGATTAACATAGACTAGTTCATTTATGAAGCCATTTAAGAATGCACTTTTTACATCCATTTGATATAGTTTCATATCATGATGTGATGCATATGCAAAGAGGATACGAATGGCTTCAAGTCTTACAACGGGTGCAAAGGTCTCTCCAAAATCAAGACCTTCAACTTGAGAAAACCCCTTTGCAACTAGTCTTGCCTTGTTCCTCACCACTACACCTTGGTCATCTTGCTTGTTGCGGAACACCCACTTGGTTCCAATGACTCTTGCACCTTTAGGATGCTCTTCAAGTGTCCATACTTGATTGCGGGTGAAGTTGTTCAATTCTTCATGCATAACATTCACCCAATCTGGATCTTGAAGAGCTTCTTCTACATTCTTAGGTTCAACACAAGAGACAAAGGAGTGATGTTCAACAAAAGAAGCAAGCTTTTGAGATCGAGTCATTACTCCCTTAGAAGGACTCCCTATGATGAGATCTTGTGGATGTGCTTGAAGTAGAGGTGAGTTTCTTCTATCAACCACTTGAGAAGGTGGATGGGGAGCATCAACATCTTGAGTTTGTGCCTCGGTTTATTCATGAGAGACATAAGTGTCTTCATTTTCAACTCTCTCATTCTTGTCATCATCTTGAGGCACATGTGATGAAGATGGTGGATCAACAATTTGTACATCGTCTTCATCATCTTTTGGCTTGATGTCTCCCACCGGCATGTTCTTCATTGCCTCCCTCAAGGGTTCATCACCTACATCATCACAATTCTCAATTGTTCCTTGGGAGCCATTAGATTCATCAAATTCCACATCATATGTTTCTTCAACCAAACCGGTGGCATGGTTAAATACTCTATATGCTTTGGACTTTGATGAGTAACCAACAAGAAAACCAGTATCACAACGTCTTTGAAACTTCCCTAGGTGTTGACGCTTCTTGTAGATGTAGCATTTGCAACCAAACACCCGGAAGAATGAGACGTCCAGCTTCTTCCCATTAAGCAACTCATAGGGGGTCTTGCCAAGAAACTTTTGTAGGAAGAGACGATTTTAGGCATAGCATGCGGTGTTGATTGTCTCGGCCCACAACTTCTCCAGAGTATTGTACTCATCTAACATTGTTCTTGCAAGAGTGACCAAAGTCCGGTTCTTTCTCTCAACTACACCATTTTGTTGAGGAGTGTAGGTTGAAGAAACTTCATGCTTGATTCCAATTTCATCACAATAAGCTTCAATGTTGGTGTTGTCAAACTCTTTGCTATTGTCACTTCTAATCTTCTTTATCTTGACTTCAAATTCATTTTGAGCTCTCTTTGCAAACTTCTTGAAACAATTGGCCACTTCGGATTTGTCATGAAGAAAGAAGGTCCATGTGTACCTTGAGTAGTCATCCACTATCACAAGACAATAGAGATTACCACCCAAGCTCTTGTAGGTTGTAGGCCCAAACAAATCCATGTGTAGAAGTTCTAGCACTCTTGAAGTTGACATGAAAGTTTTGGCTGGATGAGTGTTTGCAACTTGTTTGCCCGCTTGACATGCACTACAAGGTTTGTCCTTTTCAAACTTTATATCCTTCAATCCTCTCACTAATTCTTTCTTCAATAGCTTGTTGAGAGTGTTCATTCCAACATGAGCAAGCCTCCTATGCCAAAGCCATCCAAGTGAGGTCTTGGTGAATAAACATGTCATCAAGTTTGTATCTTCGGAGGTGAAGTCAACAAGATAAAGATTATTGTATCTAAAGCCTTTGAATATCACTTGCTTGTCATCTATCTTTGAAACTACCACTTCATTTGGTGTGAACAAGCATTGAAAGCCAAGGTCACAAAGTTGCCCAACGGATAATAAGTTGAAACTCAATGAAGCAACATAGAGCACATTTGAGAGTGAGTGATCATTTGATATTGCAATCTTGCCTATACCCTTGACTTTGCTCTTTGAATTATCCCCAAATGTGATCTTCTCTTGACATATCCCATTCTCTTCAATGGAGGTGAACATACGAGGATCACCAGTCATATGTTGAGTGCAACCATTATCAATAACCCAATGAGATCCACCGGTCTTGTAGTTCACCTACACACAAGAGATCAAGCTTTTGTTTAGGGACCCACACTTGAGAGGGACCCTTGACTTTCTCAACTAGTGACTTGACAACCCATATTTTCTTAGGCCTATTCTTGTTTGGGGGACCCAAGAACATAACTTTCAACTTTCCATTTGAATCTTTTCTTAGCATGTAATGAGCATTGAAGGCAAAGGGTCTAGCATGCTTGGGCAAGGGTTGTGGTGGTGGAGTATTGCACTCATGAGCAAAGTGACCTTCTTGTCCACACTCAACATATCTCTTTGGCTTGGGCTTTGACTTGCTTTGTTGTTGTTGAGCTTTTGCCTTCTTCTCTTGATTTACCAAGTACCCAATACCACTTCTATCCATCTTCATTACGGTGTTCATGAGTAGCTCACTTTGCAAATATTGACCTC
The DNA here is from genome assembly GCA_038087645.1 of Saccharum hybrid cultivar R570. Taxonomy (NCBI): domain Eukaryota; kingdom Viridiplantae; phylum Streptophyta; class Magnoliopsida; order Poales; family Poaceae; genus Saccharum; species Saccharum hybrid cultivar. The sequence goes on along the minus strand of JAQSUU010000365.1, from coordinate 894,629 downwards.
TTGTGAACTTGCTTAGGCCGGTTTTGAGATGCTCTTTCTCTTGCTTGAGCTTTTTGTTTTCTTCAATGAGTGACTCATTTGTTGTTTGCTTCTCAAGAGCCATCAAACCTTTTAGCTTCTTGTTCTCATTTGCAAGCTTCTCATTTTCACTTTTGATCTTGGCATAATCATCATAATTGCTTGACTCAACCACACTCTTGCCTTTGCTACTAGAACCTTGCTCAATGCTTTCAATGATCAGGTCATCACATGATGTAGCTATATCACACTTAACAACTTTGTTAGTAGTATCATGTGTCTCAAGAACAAGTTCATTAGCAACCAAAAGACTATCATAGTCAATTTTCAATGTTGTATATTTGTCTTTTATAGAGTTATGCCTAGTGATGAGCTCATCATGCTTCTTCTCAAGTTTATCATGTTGATCTCTAAGCTCTTTATTAGAAGTTTTGAGCTCCTTGAGAGTGGAAGACATAATTTCATTTTGATCTTTGAGCTCATCACTAGCCTTTTGAGCACTTTTAAGCTTAGATGAGAGTGATTCATTTTCATTTTGAAGTTCATCATTTTCATTTCTAGTCCTTCTTATGACTTTAGTGTATTTGTTTAACAATTTTACAAGTTCATCATAAGAAGGTGCATCATATTCATCATCACTATCACTATCATCATCATCATCATCACTATCATAGTTTTGTACCTTTCGTTCACCCTTGGCCATAAGGCATAGGTGAGTAGTGGACGATGATGGTGATGGAGGCGGTGAAGGTGGTGATGAAGATGTCGGTGAAGATGATGGCCCCATTACAAATGCGGCAACCTTCTCTTTCTCATCATTGTTTTCATCTTCGGAGGACTCACAAGATGATTCAATATCGGTGAGCCAATCACCAACAATGTATGCCTTTCCTCCCTTCTTCTTCTTATGGAACTCCTTCTTACCATCCTTCTTCTTGTATGGCTTGTTTTTCTTCCTCTCTTCTTCTTCTTCACTTGAATCATTTTTCTTGCCCTTGTTCTTGTTCTTGTACTTGTCTTTTGGAGGTCTAGGGCATTGAGGAGCTAAGTGGCCAAGTTCACCACAATTGTAGCAATCTATCTCCGAGATTGGCTTTCTTTTACTACTTGTGAAGAATTTTTTTTCTTGCCATCGAACTTGACGCCACTCTTGTTGAGCTTCTTTAGCATTTTGGTGGTCTTCCTCACCATGAGTGCAAGTGATTCATCATCAACATCACTTTCACTTGAGCTCTCTTGCACCATCATGGCTTGGCCCTTCTTCTTCTTCTTGTCATGGCTAGCTTTGAAGGCCAAGTCTTTCTTCTTGGAAGATGATGAGCCCTCTTCCGGAGTGATGTGCATGTACATCTCATGAGCATTGATCTTCCCTAATACTTGTGTCGGTGTTGCGGTGGAGAGATCACTTTGGTGAAGCACGGTAACAATGTGACCATACTTCTCAACGGGAAGAACACTCAAGATCTTCCTTGCAACATCCGATTGGCTCATTTGAGTGAGCCCAAGAGCATTGAGGTCCTCTACAAGAACATTTAGACGAGTGTACATGTCATTAGCACTTTCTTTGGGAAGCATCTCAAAAGAATTAATTTTCTTTAAAGCAATATGATAGCGTTCCTCACGCTCACTCTTAGTTCCCTCATGGAGAGCACAAAGGTTTTCCCACAATTCATGAGCGTTCTTTGCATTACGCATACGATTGAAGATATCCTTGCCTAAGCCCCGGTAGAGTGCATTTTTGGCCTTTGCATTCCACCGGTCGTACTTCTCCTCGTCACCAATTGGGTTGGCGGGATCCTTGATAGCGGGAAGCCCTTGGGTTGCGGCTCTAAGACACCCAACATCTATGGCTTCGAGATACGCCTCCATATGGATTTTCCAATATGGAAAATCATCCCCTTCAAAGGTGGGAGGTGGTCCTTCCCCGTTAGACATCTTGCTCTAGGCGGTAAAGCCTAAATTAGAAGCAACTCGGCTCCGATACCAATTGAAAGGATCAAGATGCCCAAGAGGGGGGGTGAATTGGGCTTCTTTAAAAATTAATTGCAAGAATTAAATCCTACAAGCCGGAGTTCACCCCTAGTGCCTACTTGTGTTCCTAGATATTCTACCGGTAAAGAGTTTTGCACCCTAGTTTCCAATCCTAGTCTAGCAAGGCAATTCTAGGAAAGTAAATCAAGCAATAAATGTAAATACGAGAATGTAAATGCTTGAAAGTAAGAGCAAGGAACACGACGATGTTTTTCTGAGATATCGGAGAGTCGCAACTCCCCACTAGTCCTTGTTGGAGCACCCGCGCAAGGGTGTAGCTCCCCCTTGATCCGCGCAAGGATCAAGTGCTCTCTACGGGCTGATTCTTCGACACTCCGTCGCGGTGAATCGTCCAAAACCGCTCACAAGATGAGTTGGGTCATCCACAAGCTTCGTCGGATGATTACCAAACTCCCAATCACCACCAAGCCGTCTAGGTGATGGCGATCACCAAGAGTAACAAGCTAAAACTCTCACTTGACCACAACGAGCCTAATAAGAAGGAGGATGCACACTTGCTACTCTCTAATCACTAGTGAGGAACTCTCAAGCTTTGATTCTCAAATCACACTCCTCACTAGAGCTCTTGCACTCTCTTGCACTCCAAAGATGTTTCTCAGCTGAACAAATGAGCAAGAGACCTCTAAAAGAGGTGTGAGGATGTATTTATACACCTCACAGTCGAAAGGAACCGTTACCTGTCAACACAGCAAAACACGGGGTGACCAGACGCGCCGGTCGAAGTGACCGGACGCGCCGGTCGCTCGTAACGGTCGAAATTCTGAAATTTCGGCTGAGTGACCAGACGCGCCGGTCAGGGGTGACCGGACACGTCCGATCGTGCAGGGAGCTTACTGTAACGAGACCGGACGCGCGACCGCGTCCGATCGGTGATGACCGGACGCGTCCGGTCGTCGTAGGACCTTACTGGAACGTGACCGGACGCGCCGATCACACCCAGGTCGCGTCCGAATGGATGGTTTCCCTCAAGTGACACGTGTCGGTCTGACCACCGCGTCCGGTCCTCGCAAGGACCGCGTCCGGTCGTCAGCGCCGAAACGCAGTCGCGGTTTTGAACTGACCGGACGCGTCCGATCAAGTCGAGAACCGCGTCCGGTCAAGGGAAAAACTCTCTAAACACTCCGAAACACGACGCAACTTGAACCAAGTTGCTTCCAACTGAACTTTGAGCTATTCTAGAGCTGCCTAGTGCTAAGTTTAACAAGTGTGCACCATACCTAAACATAGGACTCACCTAGGTCAAGCTACCCGCTCATGCTCCCCTTTATAGTACGGCCAAAAGAGAAAACGAAGATCCTAACGACTATTCCGAATGTAACTCAACACCTTGACATCCGGAACTAACTGTCCTTAATCTTGACGTCACTCCTTTGAAAACCAAAACTATTTCCATCAGGGGGCATGAATACCATGGTGCCCAAAGCAGTTATCACCTCCATGACCTAACTTACCAATGTTTCTGCAAAACACACGTTAGTCATGGTAATAAAGCGTTGTCATCAATTACCGAAACCAACTCTCGGGGCCTAGATGCTTTCAATTAAGATACAAAGAATTCAAATAAAATATTTAGAGCGCGAAAACATCTTTAGAAACTTCCAAAAATAAATAAATTCAGCCCTAGTAAAATTGAAAATATTATAAAAATATATAGAAAATCCCAAAATACTCTAATTGATGTCTAAATATGTTTTCAAAACTTTTCACAACAAAAAAAACATATGACATTACCAATATGAATGCATACCATGAATGCATTTAGCATTAATGTATGTTGCATTCATGTTGTTTGCATCTCATATTTTGTAGCATAAAGTTTATAAATCATCACCCTGTTCGTTTCGCTGGTTTATTGTGGCTGAAAGTACTGTTCGCTGGTTTGTTGTGAGAGAAAAACACTGCTGGATGGCTGCTGATTCTGCTGATCCAGCGAAATGAACAGGGTGCATGTTTAGACATTTATTAAGATCATTTGGAACTTTCTAGATTTTTATTCATTTTTCTAGATGTGCATATGTTCTTTATGAAGCTTCTAGATATGTTTTTCATGGGCTCTAAATATTTTACTTGGATTCTCCGTATCCAAATCTATCTCTATAATTTGTTTCGAATATTTTGAAGGCTGGAGACATTTCTTATCTTGTCAATTATTTACTGACTTTTTAATAAAAATAAAAAATATTTTCAAAACCATTTGAAACAAAGCTAGGGAGGTAATTTGAGCAGTTTTAAAAGTTAAAAGATAAAATGTCTGATTTTAAAATTTAAGGTAAAACTAAGCTAGAACAGAAATACAATGGACTTCGGCCTGTTTGTTTATGCTGAAAAAACAAGCTGAAACACCGTTCCGACTAATTTGTGTGAGAAAAAAAACCATTCCAATTAAAAAAAATAAGTTAAAAAATACGGATTATAAGGCAGCTGAGCTCCTTCGTCGTCGCACCGAGCCGGAGGGCCTCGTGACGTCGTACCCGACCCCGAAACCAGACCGACGCGAAACGGAGCCCGCGGCACAGAGAGACTGAGAGAGTCGTTCCACCGAAGCCTTGCCGCCGAGGCGTCGCCTCTACGGGACGGGACCGCCTGTTGCCCGCCTCGGCGCCTCCACAAGGCAGGCCACCACGCACGGACGCACCACCCGTCCACCCCACCCAAACGGCCGCCAAACCCAACCGATCCGACGGGACGAGCGCACCACCTGATTCGGTTCGCCTTCGCCCCCCGCACCAGACCGGACTCGGTTCGCCAGCCGCGTCCTTTATTACAGCCTCGCCGCTCGGCCGGGCACGCACGCCCAGGCGAGACGAGACCAGATCGGACCCCCCGCCGCTCGCTGTTCCGGAGCGAACCCAACCCACAGCCAAAAGCAAAAGCGCCTCCGCAGTGGGTTATTGTAGCACTTAAGCCTTTTCATGGACTAATTAGGCTTAAAAGATTCGTCTCGCGATTTCCTCGAGAACTGTGTAATTACTTTTTTTTATCTATATTTAATACTTCATGTATGTGTAGAAAGATGCTCTTTTACTGTTGAAGGCAAAAATTTTTGAAAACTAAACACAGCCATAATAGTGCACATGCAATCTGAGCACACAGGAAGAGATTACATAAGAGTAGCGCATCTATTCCTAACGGACAGACGATCGCACGAACCAGCAGCGCCGTGAGCTTGTTGGGCCGAGGCCCAGCACAGCGAAGGGATGGGCGCTTCAGAGTCTGGTGTGACCTGGTAGCCGTTCGATTGAAACGAAGGGTCGGATTCGCCCGACTGCAGAGAAGAGTCGCTGCCCCTGACTGCAGAGGATCTGATTCCCCTTTTCCGTGCGCCTCGGCTCAGCTCTCCGTCCCCGAACGGCGGGCGCCCCGCGGCGAGAACGACAGACGACAGGGCGAGTCGGCGAGATGTGCTGCTGCCCGAGCAAGGCGTGCTGCATCTGCACGCTCATCGTGCTGGTGCTGGTGGCCGTCGGCCTCGTCTTCGGCTTCGGCATCTACACCCGCGGCTTCCACAAGCTCACCAGCAACATCCACCTCCAGGACGGCGCCGGCGGCTCCTTCCGCGCCTACGGCGGCCACCTCGCCCCGCCGCCGTACTAGAAGGACCGCCGCCCCCTTCTCTGAGATCTAGGGCCTGCTTGGCTGGGCGATTCCGCCCCGCCCGCCCGCTCTCGATGGAGTTGGACGAACTGCCGCCGCCGCCGCCGCCTGTAAAAAGGATAGGAATCATGGGCTTTTCACTGCTTGCTGCATTTGGTTTTGTTTGAACCAATCGATTTGGATTGGCTAGTAATTCGATTTGTTAAAGACCTGAGTGAGATTCGACACCATATTATCCTGTCTGCTGCTGATTTTTGGTGATTCGCCCTGCCCGCGGCATCAATCTGGGTACGTGTTGATTGGTAATTTGGGCAAGTGATTGTTCGCCCAACCGTTAGCGCCGGCGGTCACACGACACTCACATGGACGGTGGTCAGAGTTGGTTTGTTTGGCGATCTGAAATTTTCCTCTGGCTGCCTGGCGTGTGGCGTCGCTCACGCCAACCGGCATGGGTGGGTTTGGCCAGTTTGCAGTCGCGGCACGCGAACGCACGCACGAACTGCACCGCGTGCTCACGAGTCAAGCGCTCGCTCGCCAGGAAAAAGTGGTGAGTGCCGTTTACGCCAACCCACACACCCGAGCGTGTTGTGAACAAATGCTCCTCCTAATGATGTCTACTGATGACTAAACGAAAAGGCGGTTCTGTTGGATTGCATTTGCACGTCCCACTTTTGCAACGGCTGCATTACGCTGTTGCCGGGGCCAACAATAACTCACGCTTCGCCTTCTGCATTACGCTGTTGATGAGCAATTTTCTACGACTGTCTGAAATACATGTTCGTTTAATCGTTTCCATGTTTTTCCACGTAGAGGATGCTTTTCCACAATTGAACTTATCAGTCATGGTATGGTGTTTTCCTCTCACAACAAATCAGTCAACGGTACTTTTCAGTGAAGCGAACAGGGAATACAATGGCTGAAATTTTAAACTGATAAAAACATTGGACTAATCAATGATATATGTGGTGTATAGGTAATATAGACTATGTCTAATCCTATGCCTAGTATGATTAGTCCACAAAATTTTGCTATCAAATACAACTTAATAGAAAAAATATATAAAAGGATAATACTTCATGATATTATTATTACAAAAAGATTTGTAAAAACTACACAAAAAAACTATATCATAACATTTTTAGAATGTTTACGTAGGCATATGTCTAATCCTATGCCTAGTATGCAATGTTTTTCCAAACGCTAAACGGTAAACAGTCGTTCACCTACCGTTTAACCATTATTCGGGCTAAACAGTCCATTAAACGGGCTAAATAGTCCATTAAACGGGGTAAACGGACGATTGAACGGAAACGGAGCACCACCGTGTAGCGTTTACACGATGTTTAAACGGGCGAAACGGTCGTTTAGGCAAACAATGCTAGTATGTTTGTCCACAAATCTCGCTATCATATCCAACTTTGTCAAAAATATATAAAAAAGATAATACTTCATAATATTATTATTAAAAAGGATTTTATAAAAAATATACAAGAAACTATATCACAAACATTTTTAGAACATTTACTTATATATGCATCACAAATGGTTACTAAATAAAAATGTTTCCGATTTATTAGAGGTGATTTTAAAGAAAAACCATTTATAATATTGGATCAATGGAGATACCTTATTGCCTGAGCAACTCTAGGCTCCAACAATGTCCCCCCTAAATCAGGCTCCTGCTTGAGTTTGCAAACCACTCCTACTTTTTTGAACTTTCAAATTCAATCAATCCCAGCATCAGTCCCTGCATTCAGCCCATAAATTCATTTCAATACAATTGACCATCATTGACACCAACATGGCTTCCCTCTCTTTTCTTTTTCTCTTCTCTTCCCCTCTCCCCGGCGACACTTCGCACCAGACCACATTGTCGCTAGCTACCGGGCTCGCGTGTTGTCGTGCACTAGCTCACATGCAGGGCCGGCCCTGAGTTTTTTTTGGGCCTGGGGCCAAACCAATATCTGGGGCCCTTTATGTACATGATAGTAACAATACTTATATGTAAAAATACATAGGCAATGATAATGATAATGATAAACACATAATTTCATATGCAAAAACAATATTCATATAAAACAATTCATACATATAAATTATCTTTAAAATTACCGGAAGCTTACTTTCTTGATGACAAGATACTGTTAAAATTTAGAATTAGCTAAAAAAATAACTCCAATCCGGTAATTCACATTCACTTAAATCTGAAATTAAATCAATTTTTGCATGGTTGCATCCTAATTTTAATTGAGCATGAGCAAAGAATCAGTGATTACGCATTATGCTTCAATGTTATAACGGTGAGGGCACTCCTGCAATCAGTCAAACTCATCCAATATAAATATATAATCACGTTCAATTCCAGAGCATAATAGGCCAGCAGGGGACCTACTACTTCATCCCAGAAATAAGTTCGTTTCGGACATGATATTTAGGATACTAAGGAGTGATTAACTAGAGTCTATTTCTCCTGTTTGCCCTTATTAAATAGCCTCTTGGGCATCTATAGGATGAATAGCCTTCTTAGTCCTACTGGCTACCGAGGCGCGCTCTAAGATTGGTGGGTGTGGTTTCGACTCCTCACGCGTTTTTTTGGCTATAATAGCATGGCGCGAGTTTGACACCTGCATGCAGCGCTCGGGTTCGTCTCCTTGCATGCATCGCACGATTCCTGGAGCGTTTCGAACGAAGAGTGGCAGGCGGCGGTGTTAATGGCTGCATGCCCGAAACGAGAGGCCGCGTTAATGACTTGCATGCGCTCGTAACGAAGAGATGCCAACTCCTTGGGCAGGCTGACAACGCTGCTGGGCCTTGATTGGTAACGTGCCAAATACATATATATATGTTGTGTACACACCTAGGGTGGGGCCCCTTGGAGTTGGGGGCCCAGGGCGGCTGCCCCGCTTGCCCGCCCCCAGGGCCGGCCGTGCTCACATGTTCCCGTGGGAGCTCGAGCATGGGGGAGAATAGGGGCAGATCTAGCACAAGGATGCAGTGGGCTCGAGCCCCGTTACCTCATAGTATCTCTGAATCATCCTGTTCGCTTGTGCTTATCAGCGTTTATCAGCCAGCCATTCAGCGGTGTCTTTCTCTCACAACAAATTAGTATCGGCCAGAATCAGCTAGCCAGAAACCCTCCAGCGAACAGGGTGAATGTGTGGGGTATTTGTTTTCTTTATTTCATACCCCTCAAAACTAAATCATATATCAAGCTCAAATATGAACATTGGTCGGTTCTTAACTTGGATTCCTTCACCTGCACTAAGCAAAAGCGGGGTATGATCTGAAATCTCTCTATTCAAGGCTTCATCCGTAGAAAAGAGGGAATTTTCTGCTCCCATTTCATAAGTCTTTCGTAAGAATGGTCTCTCTTGAATGGGCAAACAAAAACTCGTGAAATTTCATGGATCATTGTAGAATTCAAATCCAAATGTTAGAAAATGAACCAAAATCTCTGAACTTTTAGATCACTGCAGATCCGTTCCCGTTGTCAGTATATCGTTATATTGTTCACGAAGCCAAACCTTCTTTGGCCAGGCTTCATTGCTCAATACCATGCATTGCATGAGATTATCCAAACACAGTTCGTCAAGCTATGGAAAGGGAGGATTTCTTCTTGGTGTCCACTACCCTCACCACCAGGGGGCTCCTCACGATGTGCCTGCCGGGTCCGTCCGACCACACCAGCCGCCCGAACACGTACTCTCCCCGCAGGAAGAACCCTTCCCTGGCCCTGAACGTGACGGTGAACTGCTTCTCCTCCCCCGCCGCGGCGAACTCGAGCCGCCTCGGCCGCACGTCCACCGCCACGCCACGCGGCGCGTGGACCCTCGCGTCGTACGCGGCAGCGCCGGGGCCGACGTTCCTCACCCTCCTCGTGACGGTGTGCGCGGCGCCGGTGGGGGACAGGTGCGGCACCGCGACCGACGGGTAGTTGAGGTCCTCCGGCCTCGGGGCCCGGGCCGGGCAGGCGTGCGCCGCGTGGCCGTCGCCGTCGCCGGCGCCGGCCATGAACATGGCGATCACCGAGGAGTTGTAGCCCAGCGCGCAGAGGAAGCCGAGGTAGTCCGTGGCGTTGGCGTCGTAGACGAGGCCCGGGTCCGCGGCGCGGTTGGGTTGCACGTGCCCCGCGCCGTAGCCGAACGGCGTCGCGCGGAGGAAGGACGAGTTGCTCATCGGCTTCCTCATGTTGTCCCGCACCCTGGCTGGCAAGACATGCATGAAGAAACAATTTAGGAGGGAGTTTGCACGTGGCAGTGTGCATGGTGCTTGCGCTGGCACCGTGTACGTACGTACCGGTTGTCATGATCGCCGACTTGATCGCGGCAGGGCTCCAGTCCGGGTGGAGGGCCTTGAGGAGTCCGGCGATGCCGGCGACGTGCGGGCACGACATGGACGTGCCGGACTCGGCGTTGAAGAGGACGCGGCGGTCGTCGAAGGCGAGCCCGGTCGGCCCCGCCTGCCCGGTGAACGCCGCCAGGATGCTGACCCCCGGCGCGGTGATGTCAGGCTGCCGGCAACAAAACGTGCAGGTACAGTTTTTAAGGATCGGAGGACCTTGGCGAATGGCGATTGATCACTCGGAAATAATGTTTTGTACCTTGAGGATCTGAGGCGTGACGATGTTGGGCCCCTGCGACGAGAAGGCGGCCATGAACGGCGCTGGCTTCGTGTCCAGCGCGGTGTACGGGACGGTGATGTAGCCGGATGCTGACCTGCACGACAGAACGGGGGAGCTCACACATTAGGCCAAAATGGGCAAGTGGAACATCGAAAAAAGGCTCAGGCATTAGGTCAAAATGGGTAAATGGGCCATTAAAAAAAAAGGGCATCAGGAAGCCGAAATGGACAAATGAGTAATAATAAAAAAAAGCAAAATAGGGTGTTAATAAAAAAAAGTCCAAAAATTGGGGCCTCAGGAAGCCGAAATGGACAAATGGTTAATAATAAAAAAAGCAAAAAGGGTGTTAATAAAAAAATTGATAAAAAAATATGTTTGGCCCATGCAGGTCTCGAACCTGCGACCTTCGCGTTATTAGCACGACGCTCTAACCAACTGAGCTAATAGGCCAGTTGTATTAGATCGCAAATAAATAGTAAATAAACAAACCTTGTAGAGTTCAGGTAGGCCAAAAGCTTGACTCCATCAGTATAGGTGATGTGCGTGGCAGGGAGAACGTGTGCGTCGGCGATCATCTCGTTACCGCTAGCCTCATCGTTCGCAAGCACCATGCCAGCTCCGCCAGCCCGGTGAACGGCCTCACCTTTCTCTACTCGCGCGTTCTTCCCACGGGTGCACACGACGATCTTCCCTCTGACCTTCGCCTTGTCCAGTGATCCCTTAATGCACAATTTCCTGCAGAGAAAATAGGAGCATTTTCAGATGATCTCAACTCAGCCATCAGAAAATTGTTTCAGTCTAGACTCTGGAGGCTCAAGCATGCTTACGCTTGCGTTACTGTTGCATTGGCTCCCTTTGCTTCTTCCGAGCTGATCAGCTGGTAGTACTTGTTGCCAGGAAGGCGTGTCGGCGAGAGACTCTGTCCCTGCCAAAAATAAAATGTTTGCATTTTTGTCAGATATAAGTCTTGGAGCAATACAGGTCTGAAATATGAATTGAGCTACTAATAGCACTAGGGCCCTGTTCATCTGGCTTATAATCCGTCTTATTCAGCTTGTTTTTTCAGCCAAAACAATATTTTTCTCTCACAAAAAAAACCAGCTAACAGTGTTTTTCAGCCGGCTTATAATTCCATCCGAACGGCTCCTAGCTGTTACTGACTTTGATCCGTTTGTTGTTGTCGAGGACCAGGTACGCGGGGAACTCCCTGTCCATGGTGCTGGCGCCCACGGTGAGCAGCCAGGGCGCGGTGTTGGACACGGTGCTGGCGGCGGGCCCCGAGTTCCCCGCCGAGCACACCACGGTGACGCCGTGCCTGGCCGCGTGGAACGACCCGATGGCCACGCCGTCGCGGAAGTAGTCCGCGGGGGAGCCTCCCAGGGAGACGGAGAGCACGTGCACCCCGTCGTGGATGGCCGCGTCGAATGCCGCGATGATGTCGGCGTCGAAGCACTCGCTGCCGTTCACGGGCCGCCAGCACACCTTGTACGCCGCGGCGTGCGCCCCGGGGGCCCCGCCCTTGGCGGTGCCGTTGCCGTACCCGAAGAGGTTGGCCCCCGGGACGAACCGCCCCGCCGCCGTGGACAGCATGTGCGTGCCGTGCCCGTCCGTGTCCCGCGTGCTCGCCGGGCTCACCTGCTGCTGCTGCTGCCCGACCGTCGCCAGGTACCCCTTGTTGAAGAACCGCGCGCCGATCAGCTTCCTGCGGGCAGCAAGACGTCAATTAAACAGTCACGGCAATCGATTCTCCGTTTCAAAATGCGATCCATGACTACTTGCCAAGCATAAACAACAACGGTGCTTAAGGCTAATAGCCGTGTCAGCGTCTCAGAAATGTCGATCTTGCTGCGCTTATGATTCACGAAGGAGACAAAAGATTTTGGAGTAGAGCAGAGCGATGCAGAAACGCTGAGCTCTGAGAGTTCTCTCATGAGTCATGACCGACCGCAGTTCATCAGGTTTTGGCAGACACTGCACTATAGGCCGTGTTCAGTTCCCGATTCGGGGCACTGTAGCAACTTTTGTTTTTTTAGTGCAGAAAATTGTCCAAAAATTGATTAATTAAACTCAAAATGTTCGTCTCGCAAAGTACAACAAAACTGTGCAATTAGTTTTTCATTTCATCTACATTTAGTACTCCATGCATTTGCCGATATTTTGATGTGATGGAGAATCTTCTTTTTGCATAGTGAAATTTTAGAATGAAATTGGGAACTAAACAAGGGCACCGCATAACAATCAGAAAACAGGCGCTGCTTGTGCAGTAACCATGAATGGACCCGCATCAGCTAGGTGCTACTCCCTCCGTCCACGAAAGAACGTAATTTTCGCTTCCCGAAAAGTCCATCAGTTTGAACTTTCATTAAAATTATATAAAAAATACTAACATTTCTGATGCAAAATTAGTATCATTAGATTAGTCATAGAATATATTTTTATAATAAATTTATTTAGGGATATAAATATTAATACTATTTGCTATAAATTTGGTCACACTTTTACTGGCACGGACCTATAATTATATTCTTTTTTTTGGACTGAGGGAGTAATATGTACACATTTTCAAGGCATTGCGCGTGGATTATCCCGTCCTCTTGGAGCTTTTCCAAAGATAACTGGCCGTGGTGTCTGCTTGCGGCTTGTCGACACCTGAAACAGTGGGCCGTGGCTGTGGCGCTGTGAAGCACCGCAGCAGCCCAGCACCGAGCCACTCAAACTACTAGACGCACAGGACAAGGCGGATTTGGCACGAAGCGAGCACGGCCCCCGAGAGGGAAAGGTTGATCGGATCATCTAGTCATGTAATCATGGGAAAGCGCACGGCAAAGAGCTCGAAATCTTTGTAGTAGGGTTGGAGGCACCTTGGGCCCTACTAATGTTTGCAGAATTATGACAGCAATCTGTGGCGGCAACAGCGAAAGGGGATCTGCGTGATCGGACCGCCAGCTCTGCCGTATGCGTGCCCTCACATGCGAGACTCGCAGGGCTACACTGTGCTACAACCAGATGCACGGTAACATCTGGAAAGGATTTGGAATTGAGCTTCATGCATGGGGTTTTGTATGGGAGGTACTTCACTTTATGCGATTGCACTCAATCTTGGCCGTATAGATCTTGTCTTGCGTCACACTTTCTTTGGATTTCTCCATTAGTTTGAATGCCATAAACCCTAGACGCCTGCCATCGACATCATCCACCTACTAACGGTCCTCTACACCTATTGCTCGCCTTCTCCATCAGGCGTAACTTCCTCCTGAGTCCTGACTGCTGGGAGATGTTCTAAGCCCACGGAACACGTTGGAGATCTGAACCCCCCCCCCCCCCCCCCCCCCCCCCCCCCCCTGCCAGACAACGTTGTTTTCAGTGGATTAAGCAATAGGAAGGTGTTGGCTCATTTTCAGATTTTAATTTAACTGACACATAGTATTTTGTAAATGGCAGGAGTAACATGCGCCAATGGTTCATGTAAAGAGCCAACTAGCGCGTCTCCCTTGCTTCTGAGTCTTCTGATGAGTACATGTAAGCCTGTCGGAGTTGAATAGAGGCAGTTGGCAGAGCAAGCCTAAACAAAGTCTCTGAAACCGACGCGGCTCTTCTGTCGCCTATTGTTTAGTTTACGCTCTACAATGCCGTGCTCTACCAAACCAGGACAAACACGAGTCCAAGAACAGAGACACTGTCATCGCCACGCCGCACGGGTTAAAGAAACACGATGAGCAGAGGAGCAACCTCCATTAGCTAAGGATAATGGCGCGGATGTTTGTTTACTGCTCTGGGTAGCAGGTAGCCACGACGGTGCCAACGAAGAAGGCACACAGGTTAATGAAGCGCACGGCGGCCGAGGCAACGGCTCCATGCCATGGATGGGTTGCGAGCGAAGCAAAGCAATGCAGCGAGAGTGAGGGCGGAGGGGGGAGACAGACCTGTTGCAGCGAACCTGCGCGTCGTCAGAGGCCTGCTGGTCCTGGCAGATTCCCCGCCACCCGGGCGGCGCCGGGCCCATGCCGTCGTCCCTGAAGCTGCCGGCCTCCGGCCACACCCCTGCACAAGAGCACGAGCATCACGGCCTCGTTTAATCATCTCGTCGCACGCGGGCATGGCCCCGCGAATACTGTAATCTATCCCCCGTAGCCCGCGCACGGGCCACGGGGCACGGCAGTCGGCAGCTGGGGTGGGTGTGGACAAGGAGACGACGGAGGGACGGCGGGAGGGGAGCAGCCCCCAGCCGGTGGATCGGACTTGACTCCACATGCGGGATTCCCTGCCGGCTGCCGCCCTGCCAGCCACCGTGCCTGTGGCGCCATCAGGGACTGAGGGCACGTACGACTCTGGCCGCCTCTGGGCTCTGGCCGCGGCAGCCGCAGCCGTGCAAAAGCCCTTTCCATGCTTTGAAGACCGCCACCTCTGCCTGCTTTCACGAGCTCGGCCACGTACATGTACTAGCCCTTTACGGAGTACTCGTTTAGTACGTTGGTTCTCACGAGTATACGTTGCTTCTCAATCCTCACATGCTTGATGGTAAAAAAAAATATCTCACATGCTAGTGCTACTATGCTAGCCCTTTATCATGATTCATGAAAGTACCGTACCATTGCCCTGTAAGTATTTGTTTGCAAAACGCTAAATCATGACTAGGCCTTACTCATCGGAGCTTGTCAGCCTCCTCTAGGTATACTTTTATGTACTAGCTCTAGCTCAAGCTCACAGTACACTGTAGCAACGAGCCGAAGATAGCACCACGTTTGGTTTCTTGTTTGTTGCTCCTACGTGCTACAGTCCTACTGCCTGTCCTACAGTAAAATCCAAGCAAGCTCTCTCGATTGCTTGAGCTGCACAGCAGCAGCTCCTCCGAGCCCGAGAAGCCACAACCACAATCTCCCCAGAAAAAACTGTCGAAAAGCCACGAAAGGCGCGGCAGGCAGCGGACGGGAGTGGAACGGAAGACTCCAATCCCTCTGCGTGCGGTGCGCTGCGCCCTCCACTCCACTCCACTCCACTCCACCGGCACACAAACAAAACTCATCGCGAAGCGCAAGCTAGCCCCAGCAGCGTCTGCGTCTGCGCAGATTCTGATTGCACCCGCTGCCGTGCCGCGCTTTGCGGCTGCGCCACAAGCCAACAGAACCACAGAAGCATGGCAGTCGCCGCTGCTGGCTGCTGCACTCCTCCTCGCTTACACTTACACGGGCTGGCCTTGTGTGATGTGTCGATGAGCTGGCGCAGCAGGATTTGGACTGTTTTTTTGGTCTTTACCCATGCACATCGATCTTCCTTAAGCATGAAGGTGAAGAGGATTGTTTTGGAAGTGTTCTAGTACTAATCTATAGTAGTATTAGTTCAGTGGCTCTAATCTCCAACATCTCGGCCAGTGAGAGGCACATGTGCAACGAAAAACTGAAGAGATCATGAGCACGAAGAGGTGAGAGTGTTACCGGTGTCGAGATTGCCGATGACGACGCCCTCGCCGAACCTCGCCTTGGCCCAGATGGAGCTGGGCCTCACCCGGCCACCTTCCTCCTCCATCCCAAGGAACTCCCACGACCGCGTCGTGTGCAGCGGGTGGCCGCGGTTCGGGAACACCGAGACGACGCGCGGATGCCCTGCCATCCATTACGGTTTACGGCAGAATCGAAGTAGCGTAAAACGACAGAGCTAGGTGACGACGTCGACGATGGCCGGAGAAGAGCGATAGAAAGACACGTACTGGAGACCTCCTCCGCCTCGTCCTCCTCCAGCGTGGCGGCGAAGCCGTTGATGTAGTGGGTGTAGGAGTAGAAGATGGCGTCCCTGGCCCTGGCCTCGCTGCGCAGGACGGAGCCCAGGAGCGCGTAGTGCGAGCTCCTGGCGCGCTCCCGGCAGGACGCCAGCGCCGCGCCCGCCCGGCCATGCGAGTGGCCGCCGAGGTAGACGACGTACGACTGCGAGAGAGCGTAGAGCAGCAGCCAGCTTTCCGTCAGCAAAAGAGAAACAGTGATGACAACCAAGAGAGAGCGAGCAGGGAGTCAAAGCTCCAGAACTCTACTCGCCTTTTTGGCAGCTGAGGCCGGCTGCTGCAGAGCACAAGTGATCAGCAGCGCGATAGACAGAAGAGCACGGCGATGCATCTCCTTGTGCTGGTGCTTGGACTAACTAACAGCTGGTTATTGTTGACAGATTGCAGCGGGCAATGGAGTGAGGAGCTGCGATGCTGGATTGCTGGTGCAGAGTGGACGTTTTTGCTTCGGCATTGTTGGTTATATATAGGCAGCCCCAAGGATGGATGGCATGGGGGTGGGTCTTGTCCTAACAAAAAGTAGTGGAGCTTTCTGTTTCCCGAAAAGCCCCCTTTTTGGTGAGCAAAGCGGGTAGGCGTGCCTTTCAGTTATCCCGCCACCCCCCTGGGCTGATATTACGCTGATTAAAAGGAAACCTTTGCGGAGATCTTCAGCTGGAGCGGTGATGGTGTCGTCGAACTCGTGCAAAACGCTAGGGCCACTGTCTTTTTTGAGAATTGATGGGTAGGTTTGTTTCTGTACCTTGTGCAGAGATATTGTTTGTGCGGACTGACAGAGCTTGTGGCTTAATGTTCCAATCTCGAATGATGATGACTGCGCATTATCAGGTGATGAAACCACATGTGAAGAGAAACTGCGTGTTGGGGGAGAGGGAAGGGCGTTTTGGGTATTCACGACTGCAAAGAGGAAAGGGCAAAGCTGGTGGACTGGGCCGGCCGGCTTGCGTGGCGTGTGGGGGCCCAAAACTTTGCTTGGTCTGGTCAACGAAAGTCTCCAGCATAGGTGATTCACACCGAGTAGCCCAGTGATGATAGCAAATTGATTCCTTCTTTTTATTATTATGTTAGATTAGATTAGATAGATTCTGAATATTTTTTGTCACGTAGTGAGGCTCAAAATCACTCCACTTCACTGGTCACAGTAAACTACTGAACATTTGCCACCTTTATATAAAGGAGGATAACCTTGTACTAGTACAGTGCAGGAACATCGAAGCAGCACTTGGAAAAATCTATGGCGTGGCGCTCAACTTGACTGGAAATCACATAGCCTTGTAAAGTCCAGGAAGGGCCTGCACCTCCGTGCTCCGGACGAAGTCGGGCTGGTTCGTGACGGACCTGACCCAAGCCCACTTGTGGTCCTTGGTGTCCACGGGGTTGCGCGCCTCGGCGACCTCCGCCACGGGGACGTAGCCGTAGTTGCCATTGATCGGCCCCGGCACGAACCCCGTATACCCCGCCATGGCGCCGTGGATCGCCAAGTGCGCCAGCAGCGTGCAGTACAGGTTGTCGGCAGCGTTGGCCGCCACAGCGCGGACCATGTACGCCGGGTCGATGTACTTCACCGTGAGCAGCTCCCCGGCGTGCTCCTCCGCCCACCACGCCCTCAGCTCGGCCTTGAGCCACGCGCCCACGTCCAGGAGAGCCGGGTTGCCGGACTCGTCGTGCTGCTGCTGCTGGTCGGCGGGTCTCGGGATGAGGCGCTGCCCGGCGCCCTCGGCGACGACGACCACGGCGTGGCCTTTCTCCCTGAGGTGGCGGTACAGGAACTCGAATAGCCCGCCGGCGCCGCGGAGGTAGAAGTCCTCCTCGGGGATGAGGCAGCAGTCGATGTCGCGGCTGCTGAGCGGGGCGTGCAGCGCGACCCCTGTGTGGCCCGCGCTCGGCCCATGAGCTTCACGAGCACCACGCCGTTGGCCGCGCTCTCGGCCTCCACGTGCGCCGAGGCGATGGCGCGCTGCGCTGCCTCCACTGCCGTGTGGAACCCGAAGGAGCGGTCGATGATGCCTACGTCGTTGTCCACCGTCTTCGGGACGCCCGCGACGGCCACGGGGAGGCCGCGGCGCCGGACCTCCTCGAAGATCTTTACCAGCCCGCGCATCGTGCCGTCGCCGCCGATGGCGTACACCTGGTTGAACCCGCGACGGTCGATGGCGTCCACGATCCTAGCGAGGTCGAACCCGCCACGCGATGTGCCCAGCACGGTGCCCCCGACCTTGTGCCAGTGGTGCACCGTCGCGGGCTCCAGCGGCAGGGGCTCCTCCTCCTCCTCGGAGTAGAACCCGCGGTACCCGTTCCGGACGCCGAAGATGGCGCGCACGCCGTACAGCTCCCAGAGCCCGACGACGAGCTCCCGGACGACGGTGTTCGTGCCGGGACAGAGCCCGCCGCAGGTCACTATTGCCGCGCGCACGCGCGCCGGGTCGAACGTGACCTCGCGGCGCGGCCCCGCGCGGTGGTAGGCCGCGAGCCCGCCGCTGCCGCCGTCGGAAGTGGTGGAGGCGGCGTCGAAGAGGATGTCGCGGAGGACGACGTCGGTGGCGGAGATGAAGAAGGCCGGGGAAGGGTGGTACAGCGGGTGGTGCGTCATGGGGGATGTTCGCGGCGTGGTCGCCGCCCAGGTGATCCACGAGGGTGGGGAGGCTGTGGAGCGTGAACGACGGCAGGCGCATCTCGCCATTGTCCATGGTCGTGTCACGGTGTGTACTCTGTACTGGGGTGTGGTGTCAGTCGGGGCGAGCTCGGTGCGCCGTGCTCCGGTGCTCGACCGCCAGCGTGTTGTTAAGGTGCCGGGTGGTAGGAGAAGAGTGGAACGTGGCAGGACAGAGGAGTGCATGGCGCCACGTTGTGGGGATGATCACCAGAGCTGGCTCCGTCCACCGTTCAGGCGTTCACTACTGCGTATGCGTGCTGGCTTGAGCTTCTCCGTTAACTTAGGCCGGATGCGGCACCATCAGATGTCAGTAGGTTTTGGGCTGAACATGATGCGTAATTACTACTTTAGTGTAGATACTACTCTTTCCATTCCAATTTCTAAGGCACATTTAGCAAGGTCTACTAAACTATACTTTGACCATTCATGATTCATTTACTTTATATTATATTGTTATACTTATAAACTTATGGTCATTTGATAGTATAATTGCTTACAAATCTAATTATATCAAGTTTCTATTATAATAATTAAAAATTATTAACTAAATTATTGGTCAAAGATTTTAAGGTTTAAATCTTGATCTGCGTGTACAACTTATAAAAGGGAATGGAGGTAGTACACAATTATACACAAAAACAATATTCTAATGTATGTTTTTTATTAATTTTTTTTCTAATCACGTGACTTCTCTCTTTTATCATCTACTAGCAAATATGTCCGTGCGTTGTAACGGGAGACACAACTTTTTTGCATAGTTTTTCTAGATGATTTGCAGCTCAAAAAATTATCTAGCAAATGTGTGGTGCTCAGTGCTCTAACTCGGTATATTTGAACATAGGACACTTCGACATTTATCCAATAATTGTATGCATATTTCAATTTTTCTTGAGATCGGACTCTAAATAGTGTTTGAGATTGCATCATATGTTTAAATTCAAACCTTATACCATGTCTGGACGTACACCACTGCTCTAACTCGTTTTTATTGTGTTTAGTCTTTATGTTCCTTTTTTGTTGCATGTTTTTCTTTTTCTGCTATATTTTGTTTTTTTCTTTTCCTGTTTCTATTATCTTGTGTTCAGTCCGAGCTCTTATTCATTTCGGCTTCTTAGAAATCTATTCAATAAAATATCATGTGTTCTAACTCATCTTGAATCGGATCCCATATCGTTGCTAGATGCGTACTGCTCTAACTCGTATGGTCATTGGGGATATGGATACTCATCCAATCTTTGCATCAAGTGTTCTAATTGTCTTGGGATCATACTCCACAGATCGCATCATGCATTTCCATTTGTTTGGGAATCGTCACACTGTATTTAGCACCAGTGCTTAAAGAGAGAGCTATTTACCACACCATCAGTCACCGATATAAAAGTATATTCTACAGTGCAGTGAGGTTTAAATAAACTCTCAATCACCTTGTTAGCAACCATCAAGCATTGTTGCTGACTCCAACGTCTTATTATCAACCTATATAGGCAGGCCCGTACCTAGAATTTTATGGCCCTGGAGCAAAATACAAAATAAGACCCCTATATCTAGACAAATAAAATAGCTGAATTAGGTTTCATTATCTAAGGGTTACAATTTTCAATAATAAGAACTATAATAGGTACTCCTAGTTTCTCTGTTTGTCAGCTAAGGTGATCGCGTCTGTGTATGTCCACGCTTTTTTTATAGCCACGATCCGCAGCTTCGCCACAATATTTTTATCACCTCGATCGATACTGCTCGCTAACAGGAACAATCAAATCTCTCCATAAGTGATTGGTAAATACTTACACAGATTCTTATGAGCTGCATCAAGAAACTAAAAAAGCAACTAACACTTAGGCTAACTGAGCTTAAACTAATTAGACTTAATGACTAAATAGAGTCGTTGACTCTACCGCGGGCTGACCGGACACTACGACCGGACGCTGCCCTGCGTCCGGTTGGGTGAGTCCGGTCACCCGATGGCTGCCACGCATCCCCCGTTTCAACCAGAGCCGTCCGATCTCAATGGTCAAAAATGATCGATTGCGTAGTTAAGTTGTGACCAGACGCACTGAAGGAAATGACCTAACGCCGTGCATCCAAAGTCCGGTCAACTCCAGTAAGCATCCAAGGAAGATTTTGTTGACCAAACACGTCCGATCCTCGCATTGGTCCTCTCCGCGCGCCTGCGAAGCTAATGCCAGCATACGTCACAGGCCGACCGAATGTAGGCCCTGCGCGTCCGGTCGCACCACCGCTCTCCTGTAGCAAAGGTGACCGGATGCGCCGATCACAGACGAGCCAGCGTCCGGTCAAACATTGCTCCTCTCGGCTAGTCAGCGCGCCACGCTAAAAGTGACCGGACACGCCCAGGGTGAGTCCGATCACCTCGCGACCAGTGTCTGGTCGTGGACTTCCTCCTCCTTTTCTTTTCTAAGTCCACAACCACTTCGCCCTTGCTTCTCAATTGCTAATCACAAAGTGTAGAACTTGTGTGCACGTGTGTTAGCATTTTTTAAAGCATTTTACAAGAGTCAAAGTTAGCACACTAGGTTCCTAAATGCATATGCAAGAATCATGTTACCTAGTGGCACTCGATAAACCGTTTAGCCAAAGATTTCCCCTCTTTATAGTTCGGCTATCGATCCTAAGTCACTCACACCCTCTATGGTGTCTTGAGTGCAAAACAAAAATAGCTCCTATCAATATACCTTTGCCTTGAGCCTATTTTTATTTTTCTCTTTCTTCTTTTCCAAATGTGAAGCATTTGATCCATCTTTTTGTGGCCATCACCTTCACCATGACCATCATCTAGCTTCACCACTTAGATTGCACCAACCTAGCTCATATCACCACTCATGACAAAGTTTAATGCTAGGTTTCATCAATTATCCAAAACCAAACTAGGGCTTTCAATAACATGCTATAAACTCGGCATACATCATGGACGATGCAGTGACCATTTGCTTAGAGCTTTTTCACGATATAGCTCCCCCTGCGAGAGTAAATACATAGCCTAATGTGGATTTTCTATCATCTTCATCTCTCACAAAATCTGAATCTGAATTCCTCTCTATATGTAGGGAATCATATCTTCTGTACGTTAGCATGAGGCCTTTTATGCCTTGCAAATAACGCAAAGCTTTCTTTACCATTCTCTAGTGATCTATTCCCGGATTACTTTGATATCTGCTAAGTATCCTGGTAACAAAAGCTAAGTCAAGGCATGTACATACTTGAGCATACTGTAAGCTTCCTACAGCTGAAGCATATTGAACCGTTTTCATTCGATCGATCTCATATTGGTTCCTGAGACATTGGAATTTCCCAAAACTATCGCCCTTGACTATAGGAGCAGGTGAAGGCTTACACGCATGCATACTGTATTTCTTTAGAACCTTTTTAAAGTATGCCTTTTGCGATAATCCTAAAACCCCCTTTCTTCTATCTCGGTGAATCTCTATTCCTAAAATGAACGAAGCTTCACCGAGATCTTTCATGTCAAAATTTGAGGACAAAAACTTCTTTGTCTCTAGTAGTGGGTTAACACCACTACTAGCGAGTAAGATGTCATCCACATACAGGATTAGGAAAATGAATTTCCCATTCTTGAACTTTGTGTAAACGCAATTGTCCTTCACATTCTCTTTAAACCTAAACTTTCTTATCATTCCATCAAACTTTAAATACCACTGTCTAGAGGCTTGTTTTAATCCATAAATAGATTTCTTCAGGTGGCATCCCATACGTTCTTTTCCTTTCATGATAAAACCTTTTGGTTATGCTCTATAAACATTTTCATCCAAATCCCCATTAAGGAAAGTCGTCTTTACATCCATTTGATGTAATTCTAAATCGTAATGTGCCACTAACGCCATTATGATTCTAAAAGAATCCTTACATAAGACTAGAGAAAATATCTTATTGTAATCTATTCCTTCCCTTTGCGTGAAGCTTTTCACCACAAGTCACGCTTTAAATCTTTCCACATTTCCTTTGGAATCATATTTAGTTTTGTAGACCCATTTACAGCCTATTGTCTTGGCTCCTTTAGGAATTTTTTCTAAGTGCCAAACATTGTTGGTGCTCATTGATCTCATTTAATCTTGCATGGCTTCAAACCACTTTGACGAGTGAGCGCTTCTCATGATTTCTTTAAATGAGGTGAGATCCCTCAATTTGAAATTCTTCACATTCATAGACTTCGTAGTCATCAGGAATGACTGGTTTTCTAGCTTTTTGAGACCTTCTAGGGGCCTCATTAGTTGGCGCTTGTTCCATATGGGGGTTGTTATTGTTCTTCTTCATGTGCAACAACATGCTCTATAGGATCCTGAAGGATAGGTTCCTCATATTCATTTATTATTGCCACAGGGGAACTTACAACAGGTGTTGTCACTTCAGTGTCCTGCACTGTTGGTGCAGCAGTAACAGGTAGCGAGAAATATGGCTCTTGAACCATCGGAGTGGGCATGTATACTCGCTTCTCCTCAAGGTTAATTTCTCGTGCTACCATGCTCCCCCTGACCAAATCATCCTCCAAGAACACAGCGTGTCTTGTTTCCACAAACTTCGTATGTCTGTCAGGACAGTAGAAACGATAACCTTTTAACTTATCTGGATAGCTAATGAAATGGCAACTGACTGTCTTGGATTCTAGCTTCTCAATATTTGGGTTAAATACTTTAGCCTTAGTTAGACAACTCCACACACATAAGTGGTTAAGTGATGGTTTCCTTTCTGTCCACAACTCATATGGTGTCTTAGGCACTGACTTGCTTGGTAGTCGATTAAGAATATGAATGGCGGTTTTTAACGTCTCCATCCACAAATTTATCGGTAAAGTGGAGTAACTTAACGCACTTCTCACCATATCCATTAAGGTACGGTTGCATCTTTCAGCTACTCTATTCTGCTGAGGCTCGCTCGGTGTAGAGTACTGGACAACTATGCTATTTTCCTGTAAGAACTTTGCAAAAGGTCTAGGAACTTGGTCATATAGGTATGTCGACCGTAGTACTCCCCCCTGAGGTCGGATCTTACTATCTTAATCTTTAAATTGTGATGATTTTCTACTTCAGCCTTAAATATTTTAAATTTATCCAATGCTTCTGATCTTTTCTTAATTGGATAAATATAGCCATAATAAGAATAATCATCTGTGATTGTTGTAAATGAATCATAATCATCCACACTCTTCACAGGAAAAGGACCACATATATCTGTGTGAATTATTTCCAAAATTCATGTGTTTTGTTTGGCGTCTTTCTTTATTTTATTAACATACTTCCCTTTAATGCAATCAATATATTGTTCTTAGTCTAAATTTTAATGGCGGAAGAATTGATTTCTTAATCAGTCGTTCTATCCTCTCCCTAGAAATATGGCCTAAACGATAATGCCATAATTTCGATGATACATCATGAATTCTCTTCCGCTTATTACTTACATTCATAAACGAGGAGACATTCTCATTCTCAGTGCTCACAGCATTCACATTTTCAAAAAGCGATAACAAATAGAGCTCGTCTTGTCGAAAGGCAAGACCAACACACTTATGATTAAATATTATCTTACATTTGCCATTGCTAAAATGGCAATCAAATCCATCATCGTCTAAACGTGAAACACTTATTAAGTTTCTACGCAAAGAGGGTACATAAAGGACATCTGTAAGCTTAAGTACAAAGCCATCATTTAATTCTAACGGGAGTTCTCCAATGGCTTTAACTTCAGCTTGGACTCCATTTACCACCTTAATGTGTCTTTCTTCTTTTTGCAGGGTCCTCCTCATATGGAACCCCTGTAATGAATTTGTAACATGAATAGTTGCACCTGAATCAATTCACCAAGTAGATTTTGTATAACTTAAATATAAGGACTCATCTACGAATGTAATGTCCTCACCTTTTCTCATCAGGTGCTTCAGGAAATCTAGACAATCCTTCTGATAGTGTCCAGTCTTCTTGCACCATTTGTAGGTCTCCTTGTCTACTTGAACATAGTTGGATTTCTGATGGTGATCTTTCTGTGGCGTCTTTCCTTGTGACTTAGAGGAAGAACTGTTGTCCCACTGAGGTTTCCTTTGTGGTTTGTCTTTCTTGTTGTTAAAGTTCTTCCTTTTGTTGTCCTTCATATAGTTAACGGAGTCACCATGTGAGATCTTAAGCCTCTCCTCTTCTTGCACATATATGACAATGAGCTTCTCAATGTCCCACTTATTTGGCTATAAGTTGTAATTAACAACAAAAGTTTCATACTCTTTGGGCAAAGAAACAAAAATCAAATGAATTAGTAACTCATTCTTGAGCCCCAAATCCATTGGCCTAAGCTTGGATGCTGTGTTGCTCATCTCAATATGTGTTCTCTTATCCCTCCACCAGTGTATTTCTTATTGACTAACTTCTTAATAAGAGTGCTTGTATAAGCTTTTAACGAGCCAGTAAACTGACTCTCCACCTACTTGAGATACTCAGTGGCGGTGGTACATTCTAGGATTGATCCTCTTATTGGATCCTCAATAGAACCCTTAATCACCATCAAACACTTGCGTTTTAAACTATCCTACTTCGCACGATCAAGGTCGTACTTCATTCTCACTGATGCATGGTCACGCTGTCGAGTAGCAAAAGTTGTATCAGTCTCATTTTCTGCTCTCACCGGGTCCTCAAGCTCAGCGGGACACGGAGAGATAAGCGCTAGATCATTGTCTGACAGCGCAAGTGCTATCTCAAGCTTCTCTCGCCATATGTTGTAGTTGCTTCTATTGAGAGGCGGAATAGACGAGATAAACATTATTGGGTTATATCCTGAAAATAACGTTAGAGAAAGTGAGAAATATTTGACATAATAATTGCATGCCTTAATTTAACATTGGTCAAAATTACAATGTTCATCTACATTAATTCTACATCACCGTTGGACAGAGATAGAACTAATGATAAAACTCATAAATAAACTTATAATATTGTTATCATCAACGTTGGTCAGAAAAATAATAATATCATAATTTAACTTAAACATATATGACTAGTCCTTTAATTAAATTTTCTCGTTGGTTCTAATTTAATTAGAGGATGAAACATTAACATAGCAGCGGAAACATGAAAGGACAAAATATCATTCTTGTTCAGAAGCATTTCCTTTAATTCATCTACTCTCTGAAAAATTCATCACGTTGGTGCAAATTTAACAGATATTTAAACTTCAAAACTTAACAAAATGCATCTAATTGGCTTCTGAAAAATTAAACAAATTCAAAACAAACTGTACTGCCGGCCCGAAGGCCCATTCGCGCGTTGCGCTCACCTACGGCCCAGCGGCAAAAATCGGCCCGTGGTCGAGCCGCGCGCGCCGCGCTCCCGCGCCTAGGCCACAACCTGGGCCTGGGGCGGTGAAAGCCCAAGTTTGGTTTTGGTAATTAATGACACCAAGTTGCTAATGCTATTGTTAAGTGTTTTGAGTTAGGCATAAGCAACACATGTGATGAAGGTGTATGTGGCAAGGAGTGGTGGCCACAAGATCACAAAGAGATGGTGCATGGACATGATATGATGATCATGGTGGAGATGCACATAAAAGGAAGGACATAATGATCAAGTGGAAGAGAAGGATCTAAGAGCGCAAGGCAAAGGTATAACCATAGGGTTTTTCTTTTACCGGTCTAAGATGAGTAGAGAAGTGATTGACCGGGTTTAGGATACATAGCCGACTATCAAGAGGGGCAATCACGGTTAGCTCGGAAATCAAATGCCACTAGATCAATGTCTTGAGCATATGCATTAGGATCTAGTAAAGAGCTAACATAACGCCTTAGAAAATGATTGTGAAATGCTAACACACATGCACATGATGGTGTACACTTGGTGGTGTTAGCACATTTACGAAGGCGGTGGAGTTTAAGCGGTAGAGAGGGGTTTGGATTCCTCTCTCCCTCCCATCGAGCTTGCGAGGCGGGATTTGGCGCTTTTTGGGGAAGTGAAATGCCTATTTTCTATTGCGCCGGAAGTCGGAAAATAAACGGAGGCGAACAGAGATCACTGTGGTGACCTGACGCTGCACCGGACGCGGTCACGGCTTGACCAGTGCGTCCGGTCAGTTCATTCAGTCAGCGTGCCTAGGGTGAGTGACCGAATGCTGGTCTGGCCTAACCAGCGCGTCCGGTCAGTTCACCTGTGCGCAGAAGCATAGCGCGTGACCAGCGCGTCCGATCCTTCACGGGACCGGCGCGTCCGGTCAGGCGTCCAGAGGGGCAGAGCGCAGCGGAGTGATGATCGGACGCGTGGCGCGTCCGGTCATGTACGATCGGACACGTTCGGTCGTGATGGGAGCTTACTGGACTCTGACCGGACGCCAGGTGAGGCGCGTTCGGTCATACGCTAGGGCGCGTCCGGTCATACGCTAGGACGCGTCCGGTCAAAGCAACGGTAACTTCTGACGTGCACTGTTCATGCTTGTCTTGTAGTGACCGGACGCGTCCGGTCACCCTGACCGGTGCGTCCGGTCATCCCATTTTGAACTGCGTCGTCCGTAACGGCTAGCTGCGTACCCCTTCGTTATAAATAGACGTTGGCCGGGTTTGAGGGGAACTCTTGCACATTTTGAGACCTAGAGACATACTTTGAGCTAGAGAACAACCCCTCCACTCATCTCTTTGCATAGTTACACATCTTGAGTGAGATTGAGTGAGATTCAAGTGCATTGCTTGAGAGTTGCATTCTAGAGGCACTTGATCTTCGAGTTGCTGCAGATTTCTTGTTACTTTTCCGTGTTTCCCGACACGGTAGACGGCTTGGAGCAGCGGAGCTGATTGAGCTCACAATTAGAGATTGTTGGAACCTTCACCAAGTGTTGTAAGGGGTTCTTGATCCTTCCCCGTGGGAGTTCGCAAATTGGATACTCTAGTGGAGCTCGTGGCTTGGAGGATCCCCATCTTGTGTGCGGTTGTGCGGCGCCCGCCGAGGGCTCGACTCTTGATAGTCGATTAGCTCGTGAACCGACAAGTGGGTGTATCGCCACAACGGGGAGTAGCTTGCCGGGAAGCAAGTGAAACTAGGGATAAATTCTTGTGTCATTCTCTTCCCGAGGACTTCTCTTGTGTGATTGATTGATTGGTACTTCTCATTTCTACACGGCGGTATAATCACTCAAAGCTCTTCTCTTGTATTACTTCTTCTATTTAGCTTGTAGTTGTTATTGTGTTTAGTGAATAGTTTTGTTATAGACTTGTGTAGGTGGCTTGCTTAATTAGTTAGAGCTAGTGCATTTGCTTCGCCACCTTTCGTTCTAACGTGTGGTTAAGTAATTCTTGTAGAAGTTTTAATTAGGCTATTCACCCCCCCTCTAGCCTATTTGGACCTTACAAGTGGTATCTGAGCTAAGGCACCGTTTATTTGAGGCTTAACAACCTATGGTGAAAAAGAAATGGCTCAATTAAGCTTGCACATCAATAACACCAAGAAGACACCTCACTTTGATGGCACAAATTATGCATATTGGAAGGTTAAGATGACCGCACACCTAATGTCAATCAATAGAGAAGTGTAGAAGGTCACCAAAATAAAATTTGAGGTTGCTAATCCAGAAGCACCTACACCGGTGGAAGAGAAGAAGCTCCAATACAATGACATTGCCATTAGTGCTCTTCATGAGGCATTAGATGACAAGATATTTGAGCAAGTAAAGAATATAGAGATTGCTCATGATGCTTGGGCTAAGCTAGAAGAAACATTTGAGGGCACCGAAGGCACAAAGACCGCTAAAGCATATATCTTGCAAGAAAAATTTTCAAGCTTCAAGATGCAAGATGATGAGAGTGTACCGGAGATGTTTCATAGGTTGCAAGTCATTGTCAATGAGCTCAAGGCACTTGGTGAGGAGGTCAAGGACAACTAATTCTCTATGAAGTTCTTGAGAAGCTTGCCCAAGAGATTTGATACATTGATCACCGTGCTAGTGAGGACTACATTGAAGGATTAAACTCCTCAACAAATATTCCAAGAAGTGATGACCGATGATTCATATAGAGAAGATGATGAGAAAGAGGAGTTGGTCAAAAAGAAGAAGAAAGAAAGTGAGAAGAAGGATGCTGAGAAGAAGAAGAGTGTGGCATTCAAAGCCACCACATCCAAGGGCAAATCCAAGATTGAATCATCAAGTGATGAAGACTCAAGCTCTTGTGATAGTGATGACATTGATGAGAAGATGGCTCTTTTTTTCAAGCAATTTAGGAAATTCATGAAGAAGAAGGGCTTTCGTGCAAGAAGGAGGAAGAACTCATCCAAGAAGAATGAGCATACATGAGATGTTTTAGATGTCATAGCAAGGATCATCTCATTGCAAAGTATCCTTATGATAGTGATGATGAAGATGCTATCAAGAAGGAGAGGAAAAAGCAAAAGAAGAAGCTAGAGAAGAAGGAGAGCTCTTATAAGAAGAAGAATGATTCTCATGTTGCTACATGGGATAGTGATGATTCCTCAAGTGATGATGAGGATGACAACAAGAGCAAGAAGAAGGGACATGCTAGCATTGCCATCCAAGAGAAGGTCTCCCTCTTCGACACTCCATCGTGCTTCATGGCTAAGGCCGCTAAGGTATCATTCGACGATGAGAGTGATCATGATAATGCTAGTGATAGTGATAGTGATGAAGAAGAATTCACTAAAGATGAACTAATCACTATGCTAGAGGATTGTACTCAACATTTTAAAGAATCTAGAAAGGAGTGCAAGGGCTTGCTTAAGGAAAAGAAAAACCTTATGCAAGAACTTGATGAGCTTAGAGCATCTTATGAGAGTCTAAAGGTAGACCATAAGAAGCTTCAAAAGTCTCACACTAAGCTTGAAGAAGCTCATTCCTCTCTAGTTGAAAAATGTGAAAACATGCCAACTAATGTTGAGAAAGCTAAAACTTGCAACATAGGCATATCATGTGATATAATTGATGAAACTTTTCATAAGCCTATTGTTGTTGCTCCCACTAACCCTTCGTGTAGCGCATCTACATCATCCTCATCTAGTAGTGACGGTTTCACTTGTGATTCCACACTAATAGTTGAGAATGAAAATCTTAAGAAGGAGGTAAAAGAGCTCAATCACACCTTAGCTAAGGCTTATGGTGGTGAGGACCGCTTGCTTATGTGCTTGGGTAGCCAAAGAGCTTCTCTCTACAAAGAGGGATTGGGCTATAACCCCAAGAAAGGCAAGGCCGCTTTTGCTCCTCACAAGACTCGTTTTGTGAAGAACAATGGTAGCTATTGTAAAAGTTGCAAGCAAGTTGGTCACATAGAGCAACATTGCATGAACAAGAAATCCAATGCTAATGTATCCTCAATCAAGTTTAATTCTTTCTATATGCTTACAAAGGGTATAAATGGTGTTCATGCTAAGTTTATTGGTGCACCATGGATGGGCTCAAAGAAGAAAGCCATTTGGGTACCAAAGAACTTAGTCTCTAACCTTGGAGAACCCAAACAAGTTTGGGTACCTAAAAAGAATTGATCTTGTCTTATAGGTCAATTACAAAGCCGGAGAAAGGCATTGGGTGCTTGATAGTGGGTGCACTCAACATATGACCGGAGACTCTTGTATGTTCAATTCAATTGATACAAGTCAAATTGGTGGTTTTGATGCTATCACTTTCGGCAACAACAAGAAAGGCAAGGTCAAGAGGCTTAGTAAAATTGCTATCTCAAATGACATGAGCATATCTAATGTGTTGCTAGTTGAGAGCTTGGATTTCAATCTTTTATCGGTGGCACAACTTTGTGATCTTGGCTTCAAGTGCATATTTGGTAGTGATGATGTTAAAGTCATAAGTGTTGATGGATCAAATTTGATATTCAAAGGATTTAGACATGGTAGCTTATACTTGGTTGACTTCAATGATAGTGAGACATAATTGACATCATGCTTGCTTAGCAAATCTAGTATGGGATGGTTATGGCATAGAAGGCTTGGTCATGTTAGAATGAAATAATTGAACAAACTTTTGAAGCATGACTTAGTTAGAGGCTTGAAGGATGTCACCTTTGAGAAGGATAAACCTTGTAGTGCTTGTCAAGCCGACAAATAAGTTGGAAATTCACATCCTAGTAAGAGTGAAATGAGCACATCAAAGGCATTTGAGCTATTGCACATGGACTTGTTTGGGCCAACAACATATACTAGCATTGGTGGCAACAAGTATGGTTTTGTGATTGTGGATGACTACACTAGATACACTTGGGTGTTCTTTCTTTATGACAAGAGTGATGTTTATGATCTATTCAAGTCTTTTGTCAAGAGTGTGCAAAATGAGTTTGAGACTACCATCAAGAAGATTAGAAGTGACAATGATAGTGAGTTCAACAACACAAGAATTGAAGATTTATGTGATGATCTTGGTATTGGACATCAATTCTCACCAACATACACTACTCAATCAAATGGTGTAGTTGAAAGGAAGAATAAAACTTTGATTGACATGGCTAGATCAATACTTAGTGAATACAATGTGAGTCATTCTTTTTGGAGTGAAGCTATCAACACGGCTTGCTATTGTAGCAACCGTCTCTATTGCCATGGAAAGCTTGGAAAGACACCATATGAGCTATTGAATGGAAGAAAGCCCAACATTGCATACTTTAGAGTGTTTGGTTGCAAATGCTATATTCTTAAGAAAGGCACTAGATTGAGCAAGTTTGAAAAGAAATGTGATGAAGGGTTCTTACTTGGTTATTCTACCACAAGCAAAGCATATAGAGTTTGGAATCTCACAAATGGCACCTTGGAAGAAGTTCATGATGTTGAGTTCGATGAAACCTAAGGATCTCAAAATGAAGCTCAAAACCTTGATGATGTGAGAGGAGATCAATTGTCAAATACAATGAAGAACATGGACATTGGTGATATAAGGCCGATGCAAGTTGATGATGATGATATTCATGTGATCAACCAAAGTGTGCAAATTGATACAAATCAAGCAAGCTCTAGTGGTTCTCATGATGAAGCTCAAGTTCAAGGTCAAACAAGTGGAAGCAATCAACTCCCAATACTCCAACCTACTAGCATTGCAAGAGATCATCTGTTGGATCAAATCATTGGTGGAATTCAAAGTGGTGTTCAAACTAGATCAAGACTAGCATCCTTTTGTGAGCACTACTCATTTGTGTCACTTGAAGAAGCTAAGAAAATAGAAGATGCTTTGAAATATTCCGATTGGGTAAATGCCATGCATGAAGAGCTAAATAACTTCACTAGAAATCAAGTTTGGGAACTTGTTGAAAGACCGAAGAACTACAATATGATTGGTACTAAGTGGGTCTTTAGAAACAAGCAAGATCAAGATGGCATGGTTGTGAGGAATAAAGCAAGATTAGTAGCACAAGGATACACTCAAGTTGAGGGTCTTGACTTTAGAGAGACATATGCACCCGTAGCAAGATTGGAGGCTATTAGAATCTTATTAGCATATGCTTGTGCACACAACATCAAGCTCTATCAAATAGATGTCAAGAGTGCATTTCTTAATGGCTACATCAACGAAGAAGTTTATGTTGAGCAACCTCCCGATTTTGAAGATGATAAGAAGCCCGACCATGTTTACAAGCTAAAGAAGACATTGTATGGTTTGAAGCAAGCACCTAGGGCATGGTATGAGAGATTGAGGGACTTTCTCCTCTCTAAAGGGTTCAAGATGGGAAAGGTTGACACCACTCTCTTCACCAAGAAGCTTGGAAATGACTTGTTTGTGTTGCAAATCTATGTGGATGACATTATCTTTGGATCAACTAACCAAGATTTTTGTAAAGAGTTTGGAAATATGATGGCAAATGAGTTTAAAATGTCTATAATTGGAGAGCTTAGTTACTTCCTTGGACTTCAAATCAAGCAAATAAAGAATGACACTTTTGTAAGTCAAGGCAAGTACATCAAGGACATGATCAAGAAGTTTGGATTGCAAGATGCTAAGCAAATGAGTACACCAATGGGCACAAATGATCAATTGGGTATTGATGCTAGTGGCAACATAGTAGATCAAAAGCAATACCGGTCTATGATTGGAAGTTTGCTCTATGTCACCGCTTCTAGGCCGGATGTGATGTTTAGTGTGTGTAAGTGTGCAAGATATCAAGCTTCACCTAGAGAAAGTCACTTGAAAGCAACCAAAAGAATATTGAGATATCTTAAGGGCACTCATGATGTTGGATTATGGTTTCCAAAGGGGTCTAACTTTGAGTTGATTGGATATTCGGACTCCGACTATGGTGGATGCAAGATTGATAGAATGAGCACAAGTGGCACTTGTCAATTGCTTGAAAGGTCTCTTGTTTCATGGTCATCAAGGAAACAAAATAGTGTTGCACTATCTACCGCCGAGGCCGAATACATTAGTGCCGGTAGTTGTTGTGCACAATTGCTTTGGATGAAGGCCATCTTGAATGATTTTGGAATCAAGTTCAAGAATGTACCATTGTTTTGTGACAATAAAAGTGCTATCAAGATGACTCAAAATTCGGTTCAACATTCAAGAACTAAGCACATTGACATAAGGCACCACTTCATAAGAGACCATCAATAAAAGGGTGATATTAGCATTGAGAGCATTGGCACCGAAGATCAACTAGCCGACATCTTTACAAAGCCACTTGATGAAAAGAGATTTTACAAGTTGAAGAATGAATTGAACATACTTGACTTCTCCAACTTGAAATAAGTGCACCCCCACATTCTTATATGACATGCCTCTCCTCCAACATAGCAAGGTAAAGTTGTTTGGCATATCATTCATACTTTGCTAAGGACATGGTTAGCACATATAGACATATTTGCATGACAAATAGGCTCATTCATGAAAATCAAATGAGTTTGATGTATGTATGGTACCACTATTGCTTCTATGATTGTTTGATCTAGTGGTAGCATATGACATGTTTGTGGGCTTACAAACCTAGTGTTAAATCTAGTAAACGAGCTCATGATGTGTAATTCAACATGGTCAAGATAACCCTTATACTTTATGAGGTGTGAAAAAGCTTGTCCTTGGATCAAACCGAATTACATATTCTAGGCAAGTGATCTAGATTGAACCATAATTTGGACTCCCTCATATTGATTGACTTATCTCTCACTAAAATTGGCACCTTTTTGGTGATTGTTGATAAAGGGGAGAGAAAAGTCACAAAGATATTGCAAAGAGTAAGAAAGATATAATAAGGGGGAGAGAAAAGTCACAAAGATAAAAAGTTAAGTTACAAAGGGGGAGAAAGGGATTAAAATTGAGCACACAAGTAGGGGGAGCAAGCTCATGAATTATTTGTTGCATTTGCATGTGCATTAACATGATGAATTGTTGCATTGCAAAGCTTAAATTCATATTCATGGTTGAATGGTGTTTGCTAGAAATAGAACTTGAATGATGATTTGTTGAGAGTAGCTTTACAAGCGGTATCTAGACACCTTTGCTTATAATGTTGATCTCACGGGGTATTTTAGTGTTTGTGATCTTTACAAGTGATGTATTATAAGTGGTGTCTAGCTACATCGATGCTAAGGATGGTATATAAAGACAACTCCGATTGGTATCACGCTTCAAAGGTCCATTCTATATACCTTAGCATCAATTTGATAGTAGTAACTCTCCCAAAATTCAAATCCATACATATGTGCACAATTGAACCAAACTCATGGAAGCACATATGTAGGGGGGAGCTAATACTATTGAAATTGAAAATTGATTTCATTTCATATCTTTGTGATGGTTGTCATCAATTACCAAAAAGGGGGAGATTGAAAGCCCAAGTTTGGTTTTGGTAATTAATGACACCAAGTTGCTAATGCCATGTGTTAAGTGTTTTGAGCTAGGCATAAGCAACACATGTGATGAAGGTGTATGTGGCAAGGAGTGGTGGCCACAAGATCACAAAGAGATGGTGCATGGACATGATATGATGATCATGGTGGAGATGCACATAAAAGGAAGGACATGATGATCAAGTGGAAGAGAAGGATCTAAGAGCGCAAGGCAAAGGTATAACCATAGGGTTTTTCTTTTGCCGGTCTAAGATGAGTAGAGAAGTGATTGACCGGGTTTAGGATACATAGCCGACTATCAAGAGGAGCAATCACGGTTAGCTCGGAAATCAAGTGCCACTAGATCAATGTCTTGATCATATGTATTAGGATCTAGTAAAGAGCTAACATAACGTCTTGGAAAATGATTGTGAAATGCTAACACACATGCACATGGTGGTGTACACTTGGTGGTGTTAGCACATTTACGAAGGCGGTGGAGTTTAAGCGGTAGAGAGGGGTTTGAATTCCTCTCTCCCTCCCGCCGAGCTTGCGAGGCGGGATTCGGTGCTTTTTGGGGAAGTGAAATGCCTATTTTCTATTGCGCCGAAAGTCAGAAAAGAAACGGAGGTGAACGAAGGTCACTGTGGTGACCGGACGCTGCACCGGACGCGGTCACGGCTTGACCAGCGCGTCCGGTCAGTTCATTCGGTCAGCGTGCCTAGGGTGAGTGACCGGACGCTGGTCTGGCCTGACCAGCGCGTTCGGTCAGTTCACCTGTGCGCAGAAGCATAGCGCGTGACCGGCGCGTCCGATCCTTCACGGGACCGGTGCGTCCGGTCAGGCGTCCAGAGGGGCAGAGCGCAGCGGAGTGATGAGCGGACGCGGGGCGCGTTCGATCGTGATGGGAGCTTACTGGACTCTGACCGGACGCCAGGTGAGGCGCGTCCGGTCATACGCTAGGGCGCGTCCGGTCATAGCAACGGTAACTTCTGACGCGCACTGTTCACGCTTGTCCTGTAGTGACCGGACGCGTCCGGTCACCCTGACCGGTGCGTCCGGTCATCCCGTTTTGAACTGCGTCGTCCGTAACGGCTAGCTGCATACCCCTTCGTTATAAATAGACGTTGGCTGGGGTTTGAGGGGAACTCTTGCACATTTTGAGACCTAGAGACATACTTTGAGCTAGAGAACAATCCCTCCACTCATCTCTTTGCATAGTTGCACATCTTGAGTGAGATTGAGTGAGATTCAAGTGTATTGCTTGAGAGTTGCATTCTAGAGGCACTTGATCTTCGAGTTGCTGCGGATTTCTTATTACTCTTCCGTGTTTCCCGACACGGTAGACGGCTTGGAGCAGCGGAGGTGATTGAGCTCACAATTAGAGATTGTTGGAGCCTTCACCAAGTGTTGTAAGGGGTTCTTGATCCTTCCCCGCGGGAGTTCGCAAATTGGATACTCTAGTGGAGCTCGTGGTTTGGAGGATCCCCATCTTGTGTGCGGTTGTGCGGCGCCCACCTAGGGCTCGACTCTTGATAGTCGATTAGCTCGTGAACCGACAAGTGGGTGTATCGCCACAACGGGGAGTAGCTTGCCGGGAAGCAAGTGAACCTCGGGATAAATTCTTGTGTCATTCTCTTCCCGAGGACTTCTCTTGTGTGATTGATTGATTGGTACTTCTCATTTCTACACGGCGGTATAATCACTCAAAGCTCTTCTCTTGTATTACTTCTTCTATTTAGCTTGTAGTTGTTGTTGTGTTTAGTGAATAGCTTTGTTATAGACTTGTGTAGGTGGCTTGCTTAATTAGTTAGAGCTAGTGCATTTGCTTCGCCACCTTTCGTTCTAACGTGTGGTTAAGTAATTCTTGTAGAAGTTTTAATTAGGCTATTCACCCCCCCCCTCTAGCCTATTTAGACCTTACAGGCGGGAAAGTGGCTTCCCGCCTGGGCTGCATCTGGCCCGACCGCTCTCAGCCGTCCATCGCATCGGACGGCTGGGTGTGGACTTCAGCGGGACAAAACCGCCCCTGGCCGACACAGCTCCCAAGCCCTAGTTCATTCTTTCCTCGCCTTCTCTCAGCACCGCTCGACAGCGATGGAAAAATAGCGATGACGACCCGAGGCTGCCGAAGAAAAGAAGGCTAGCGCCGCCGCAGGCCCTTCGCCGGCGCGTGCGTTCGCCCGAGGGTGAACGCGCTACCGTCGAGCGGGCTTGTAGTGACGCCCTCAGCCGGGGCTCGCGCGCACGGCGACGAGCGCGGTTCGGTCGTCTTCCCGTGTGCCGGCGAGGTGGCGGCGTGTCCTACTTCCCGCGCACAGCGGTGTCGACGGTGGCAATGAAGACCAGGTAGGTTCCTCCTACTTTTTGTTTCTTCCCCTTCTAGGGTTAGGGTTAGACTGTTTCTGCTCGATTAGAACCAATCGATTCATCTCCTTCTACTTGCTAAAAAAACAAACTACCCCCGATCTAGATCTACCATCTAGTAGGCGACTGATACCAATGTTAGATTCTTAGGATCACATAGGTGTAGATCAGTGGGTATAACCTTTTCTATTCGGGAAAATATGACCTAGACCATGAACTAGAGAAAGAGAGAGAGAGGGAGGATTGAAGTAGCTGACCATCGGTGGGCTTGGCGGAGGAGCTCGCCATGGCGTCGGTGGTGAGGTCGGTGAAGAGGGTTGAGCGCAGTGCAGGGCAGTGGCGTCCCAGCGGCGGCGAGGCAGTGGGGCTTCCCGTCGCTGGTAGCGCCTCCCTAGATCGGTTAGGGTTGTAGGTGGGGTTGCTAGCGACGCAGTGAACCTCGTATCGAGTGCCCCGGCCCCCACCTCCTTTATATGACGCTGTGCGACGGGAGTCCACCAACCATGATTGGGTTGGGTGCCCTCGATCAGGGCACGGATTAGGGCCCAAGTTGACCGTTGGGCCGACTTGGTGGAGATAAACCTAATAGAAAGAAGTTGCATTTGTCTCCATCACGATTATGACAAGTCAAAGTAAAAGTATGGAGATAGTTTCCAATACTCCAACTCGAGAACTTCAATTTTTTTAGCACTCACCAGCATGGAAACCGGTAGTTGTCTTTGTTTTTCAATTCTTTGCATTTAGAATATGTCCCATTTATTTTTGGCCTTGAACTTTCAACAATGGCATGTTTAGATTTCGAGTTTTCATTTCGCTTCGTACAACATATAAGCATTAGGTTGAGAAATTTTTACAATGGTTGAGAAAAATATGGACCATCCATCATGAGAGATAATGGTGTAAAAATAGGAGGTACTAAAGTAAAAGTTCTCTAAAGTAAAAAAAAGTGAGAAGAAGTACCAAAATAGGTGGGGCTAGTACCAAAATAAGCGGGGCCATATCTTATTTTTTTATTAATTAATTAAATTCAGCGAAGGGTCAAACAATAGTTGTCGCCCATCTGTTGTCTCCTCCGTCACTATTCTTCCCATCGCCTGTCCACCGATCATCGGGCCAGGTCCGCAACAGCTGCTCGGCTACAAGCACGAGCTTGGTGCATGCCGACGCCACGCCGAGGTGATGGGCTGTAGGCTGGTCATCGACGTGGAGGGCGTCGTGCTGCGAATGCCACCAGGTCGCTAGCCGGCGTCACCCTGGTGTTTGGCGCGGCATCGACGGCGAGCAGCTGCACCTGCATGGCAGCGCTACCAGCGACGGCGAGGGCGGTGGCGGGCGCGGCGGGGTCGGCACTGTCGGTGTTCAGTTTCCTCTTCATCCTGCGGTTCTTCATGTCGTGATACCCGAGGCTCCGTCCCCGTCATGGAGTTCCGTAATTCCTAGGCGATGGAGCCATTTTGCTCTGCCACTGCCACTCGCCCGTCCTGTCAGGATGTTCTCGTTGTCAGACGCGATGCACCCGAGCGAACAGCGGCCACAGGTAATCTCAAGCACGAACACACCAAAGGCGAACACGGCCGTGACTCGGGTTGCCTTTCCCGTGCGTACCGGTTCTGAATTTCCCAGTGGATCACAATCTTTTCCCAGTCCTTGTGGAGGTACAAGCCGGAGGCGACTCATCCTTGATCGCTGATCTGAAATCTCTGCTCACAATCAAGGACGGTCCTAGGTAGTTAGTCGGAGAGGAAATAACCAATGACCAGGATACCCTCAAGAATAAATTTTAAATTTTATAAATAATCTTCCTAAATTAAATAGTTAGTAAATAAAAAATAAAAGTACCTGGAAGTACCATGGTACTTTTCCAACCATCGTAAAAGAACTCTAATAGGTTTAGATATTTTGTTCTGAGTATAGAATAAAGAGAGCCCATAGTGGGCCGGACCCACTTGTCATCTCCTTCCTTTGGAGCCTGAGCAGCAGCAGCAGCACGGGCCACGGGGTGTGTGGCCATGGCAGCAGAAGCAATTGGCCCGACAATTCCGCGGTTCAGATTTACCACCACGGCACCGCCATAGCAGGCATAAGCGAGATATATAAAGTAAATATGTCTCTTAACTTCTTGAGGCAGCAGCGTTGCACGAAACACAGACTCGACTGCCGATGGTTGCATCTACACAGATAGTGAAATAAACATTCCTTCTGATGCTGTCAGTGTTTGATACATAAGTGGCTCTACATTGTACTAAAAACACTTGGTAATTTCTAGCACAAAATGTCTCATGTCTGAAGAGGCCAAGTTCCTCTACCCGATCGATGCTCCTCGCAGATACAGACGTCCGAGGTCCCAATGTTTCGGCGACTAACCTTCATTGACAACCTACGTGATCATCTTGTTCAACCGCTCCTCTGAACGGATTCCCTGTTGCATTGTTCCAAGAAGGCAGAAGAATAGCTCAAGCCGGCTGCTCCAGGCATCATAGCTTTCCTCTGCACTTCAGACTCCCCCTGCAGACACCTTCCGTGCCTCTGAACATAATCCCGGTGTTGTTGTTCCAAGAAGGCAGAAGAATAGCTCAAGCCGGCTGCTCCAGGCATCATAACTTTCCTCTGCATTTCACACTCGCTCTGCAGACACATTTGGGGCCTTTGAACAGAGACCTGGTGTCGTTCTTCCAAGAAGGCAGAAGAATAGCTCAGGCCAGCTGCTCCAGGCATCATAGCTTTCCTCAGCACTTCACACTCCCTCTGCAGACACCTTTGGTGTTCGAAGTAAGAAAAGACATCATGTCCTGGCAGACCAGCAATACTTCTCTGCTGATACCAAGGCTGCTTCAAGGGTGCAAGGAGATTGGGAAATGTGGTTCT
This sequence comes from Saccharum hybrid cultivar R570, assembly GCA_038087645.1. Lineage (NCBI taxonomy): Eukaryota > Viridiplantae > Streptophyta > Magnoliopsida > Poales > Poaceae > Saccharum > Saccharum hybrid cultivar. The sequence goes on along the minus strand of JAQSUU010000365.1, from coordinate 854,931 downwards.
GCAGATTGGTAGAGGAATGCCGCCTGGAGTAGACAACTCATTCGGCCATGGTCCTGGGATGCCGAAGCTTGGCTGTTGATGTCCATGTCCTGGCAGACCAGCGATACTTCCTTGCTGATACCAAGGTTGCTTCAAGAGTGCAAGGAGATTGAGAAGTGCAGTTCTGCAGGTTGGCAGAGGAATGCCGCCTGGAACAGACAACTCATTTGGCGATGGCCCTGGGATGCCGAAGCTTGGCAGTTGATGTAAAGGAGCCCTCACAATGCCATCCAAGTTTAGTGAAAGACCTGGCTGTTGCCTTTGAGCAACTATGTAAGGCTGCAGTGGTATCGGCATGCGAACTGTGTTAGCTGGTGGAGTAAAATGTAGCCAAGGCCATGCTTGAACAAGTGGAATTGAATGAAATGGCGTAGTATCTGTTTCCAGATTGCAAGGAGGGGCATTGCTGCCTCCAAGGGATGAGGCTGAACCAGCACTGTTTCCACTCAGTATCTTCTGTTTCTTCAAGTCTCCTATTTGAAACTTGAATGTGCAAGAAGGACCAAGATTGAATGGTTGGTCACACCTTGCACCATCTCCTCTCTTTTGGTTATAACCAGGATAGTCTGCTTTTTGAAAACTTTCCTTTGCGAACACAATAAGAGAAAACTCAGAGGCTAAGTGCTCAAGATCCCATCTTTCGTATGGCCCTCCTCTCTTGTGTCTGACATGGATTTCCCCACAAGGCATAAGCAAGTGGCGTGCATTGCTGAAAAAATTCCTCAATAGCTTCTTGTGCAATCTAAATGTCAAGAGCAGATGATTAATAGGGAGATAAGTAACAGAATAAGTATTAAGATTGGAACTTGTTAAATTTGAAGAAAATAAATCAGTAAGAAACCATCTGTTAAGTATTTAGTTACCATTGTAATAATTTTTCGTCACAAGTATTGACCTTGTTTGATATGTATAGATAGCATTCAACTAAAACATTCCAATAATTACTCTAGTATAGTGTCCCTACATAGAATTAACTAACAAAAAACTACTATAAAGTTATGAAAAAAAAGGATAAAACACAAATGAGTATAAAACCACCAATACTGTTCTTAGCTTATTGTTCTTGCATCAGAGGTTGGCACATGGGAACTTTTTTTTGTATCAAAAGATCTGAGGTAAAATGTCCTGTTGAGGGCAGATGAGATAGGGTCATAATTCTTCAGGTAAAACATCTACTATATCACAGCTTTAGAAAATATAATATATTACTTACTCTTATAGTTTCGAGTCTCCTACTCTAAGCAAGAGTGCAGTTTAAAAACAAAAAACAAAAAAGAAAAGAAAAACAGGAGGCATATAAGGATTTATAGTCAATTTCTAAAAACAATTTCAGTAGTGATCAGCAATCCTAGAAAGAAGATTAAAAAAGGAAATGGTTTCATTGATGATCTGTCCAATGCTACTTTCATTAGCAGATAGGTTTTATTAACAAAAGGCATTTCTTTAGATAATGTTATAAACAAAAAGGCATAGCCCCACTGCTAGTCAGTTCAAGATTTCAGAAATTCACTAAGACAAAAAAAAAGGATTAAGACGAACTACGATACACCTTTGTACATTGAGACTAGCAACAACTGTCATTCCAGGATTTAGTCCAACTTTAAATACAAAAAAATACGTAATAAAATGGTGCACATACTTGATCATATGCATGTCGTCCTCTTTTCCTTTGAAACCAGCATGAGGAAAATTAAAGACAATCCGATCAAACCGTCTGTTCATCAGGTCAGTGTGAAATTTCATTCTTTTCACATCAATGCCATGCAACACCGTGGTTTCCAGTCTTTTCAGCTTCTTTGTATTTGACTCTGCATCGCTATATTTTCCTATCAACACCTCTACACAAGAAGAATAGACCACAGAAAAAATAGTTATGTACAGCTGTTGCTGACCCCAGTTTCACACATGAAACAATTAGGAAACATAGAAGCTATTGAAGGATAACCTTTTCCTAAAGAAACATACAAACAATGGTGTTACACGGAGTTAAATCAGGACATTTAGGGCTTGTTCGGTTGTGGACGTACCCAGACCTGGATTCAATCCCCGTTCCTTCCTAAAATGTGTGCACTCTTAGCCCACTCGAGGATGCTGCGGAGGCCACATGCAGCAGAAACCCTTTCACCTCGCCTGGAATCAAGCCAGGCCTCTAGAGTCGTGGAATGAATCCTTGCGGAGGCTACATGCAGCAGAACGTGCGGAGGCTACCTGCAGCAGAACGAATCCCCGCAAAGGTGCCCTACACCTCAGCGATCTCCCCACCAGCAGCTGTGTGGATTGGTTCCACGGGGGGAATTAATCCCTTACAACCGAACATGACCTTAACTGGATAGCCAAAATTTGGCTGAATGTTAATGTTTCCCATGGTTTATCTTCATTTCTCTTTTCCAATTAGGGTAATAAAGAAATTGCTTTTGTGGCCTTACCAGTCCTTGTATCGTCCTTGACATAATAAGTTGGGGAGACATGCGTACTAAAGTAAATATCTTGTGCCATAAGGTACAAAAACCATATGAAAGCAACAGATAGTTACTCCAAGGTCCAAAAAATTGAATGGATGTTTGGGCCATAAATCCAAAAAATTACACATATATTTTACCCCAGAATCCTACTATGCAAAAGGACAGATAAACTTGAAAATATAAAAATTTCTTGCTTAGTGGGTATGTTCCTTCATAACATATAATCTCTAGCCATTAGAAATCATTATATCATGCAAATTGGTCTTTTTCCTCACAGTTAACTTGAGTAAGATTGTTCCAAACAGAACAGAAGCCTATTGCAAATAAATAAATAAATAAATACACTGAAATAAGATTCAAGGTCACCCACAAATCCAACGTATCTACAACTTACTTCCAGATCTTACTAGCTCATGTTGCAATAGCAATAGCTCTTCCATCACCAGAATGTAAAGGAACTCGTTTCTCATTCTAAATACATTGGATAGCCAATAGGAATGGAACACAAGAAATGCCGAGGAAATATAGGAAATACAACTGTTTACTGATCACAAAATCACACAAACCACACTATTCCTTTGAGCTTTGGTAAGAGGTCAGCTCAATGCTAAAATAAAATTAGAATGAAGCAATTAGGGAGCCCAGAATCGATTGAAAGATCCCAATTTTCCTAAGGAAAAAGTCTAAATAACCCCCTGAACTATGGACACTGGAACACATAACCCTCTGAACTATGAAACGGTCTAATTTACCCCCTGAACTATCCAAAACCGTCTATTTTACCCTCTGGGTGGTTTTCGACGGCGGTTTTGCTACAGTAACAGTGGGTTTGCTACAGTAATAGCGTTTTGTCTTTTTTATTTATTTTCGCTGAATATTTGAAAAATCATAGTAAATCACAGAAAAATCATAAAATAGAAAATCTAATTTTGTTGGACTTCACATGAGTAGAACTACACAGTGAACATATAATACGGTACGCTTTAGTACAAAGTTTTTGCTGTAACTTTAGTCTAAATTGGATTTTCCAATTAATCTAAAGCTACAGCAAAAGCTTTGTACTAAAGCATACCGTATTATATATTCACTGTGTAGATCTACTCATGTGGAGTCCAACAAAATTAGATTTTCTATTTTATGATTTTTCTATGATTTACTATGATTTTTCAAATATTCAGCAAAAATAAATAAAAAAAGACAAAACGCTATTACTGTAGCAAACCCACTGTTACTGTAGCAAAGCCGCCGTCGAAAACCGCCCAAAGGGTAAAATAGACGGTTTTGGATAGTTCAGGGGGTAAATTAGACCGTTTCATAGTTCAGTAGGTTATGTGTTCCAGGGTCCATAGTTCATGGGGTTATTTAGACTTTTTCCATTTTCCTAAAGAAAAATACAAACAATGGTGTCACATTTTTTTTATTGGTGGTCTGGTGTTATTAAGTTGGTGACAAATGATATAAGGGCTGGTCTGAACTCCTTGATCACCTTGGGGGCTTGGACAATTTGGAAACATTGGAATGATTGTGTCTTTAACAGGGCTTCACCTAGCTCTCAATGGGCGCTGCAGCTCATTAGGGATGAAGCTCGAGTGCTCAACTTTGGATCATGGCATGTGCCAAAGATTTGGCACGGCTGACAATGGTTGAGAAGAGAGAACAGACAATACATCATGCACTGGACTTTCTTCCTAACTGGAGTGAAGTCTTGAGAAGCAGAGTAGCAAGAGGCCTCCAAAAATCAAGAAATACACTGGAATAAGATTCAAGGCACCCACAAATCCATTGTATCTATCAGTATCAAATTACTTTCGGATCATCGTTTCTTTCTTTCTTTTGAGAAACAACTTCCAGATCTTTCTAAATGACGTTGCAACTGCAATAGCCCTTCCATCACCCCAATGTAAGGGAACTCATTGCAAGATAACCTTAACCTCAACAGAGCAAAATGCAACTAATCCTTGTTCAACCAATACAAAGATAGCACATGAGGGGCGGAGCTACATGTACTCGTTGGGGTCAGCTGACCCCTATAAAATTTGGAAAATGCTATACAAATCGGCGATTAACCAGTAGGTTTAACTGGTGATCAGTGAAGCTGAGCATGGTCACTTCAGTGGCTGGTTCTGCCCTGATTTTAGCATTCTCATGTGCATCCATCTATGGCATTCGTTTCCATAGACAGGTGCAAAATACAAAGGGAAATTCGCATATATTTGCCAAAGGCGGCACCTTTATGCACCGGAAGCGAGAGCGGGAGCGATGGAAGGAACTAACCATACGTGTCGAGCGACGTCGCGACCATCAACGCTCCGGAGCCGAACTTGGAGGCCAGCGCCAGCGAGAAGGAGAAGTCCCCGTCGCCGACGGTCACGCCCTGTTCGTTTGTACTTATCAGCAGAATCAGTAGCCATCCAGCAGTGTTTTTCTCTCACAACCAACCAGCGAACAGTGCTTTCAGCACAATAAACCAGCGAAACGAACAGGCCGAGTATGCTGTGCATTGACGAGTAATCCTTCAGCCACTTCTCCTCCTCCTCCTCCTCTTCCCCTTCCACGGCGGTCACCGCTGGTACCCCATCCGTTGGCCCCGCTCCGTTCCCTATCCCCATTCCCGGCACCGGCACTCGCTCCACTGGCCGCGGTTCCTCCTCCTCCGCGACCTCAAAACGCTTGACCCCCTGCCGCCGGCAAGGCCACCCCCACTGCCATGCGCGCGGCGCGGCTGTGGCCTACAGGCCCTAGTGTACGGTGATTAGACTCGAGTCAGTCGGAGTTATGGTGGCGTGGTATCCACTGTCCAACGACACGACTTCGCGTAGAACTGCTCCGACTGACACGACATCGCGTAGCAGGTCTACTGCCATGTTCGCTTGAACTTTACTCTATCGTGCCTGAATATTAGACTACCCGCACTCATGCACCTCTATATTCATGCTCTATACGTCCTGGTCAGCAAGATTCTCTACTCTATACTCAATTCTCCCGTACCCATCCATCCTCTATATCATCCTCTATCCACTCTATTCACTGTGGGACCGACTTATCACTTTATCTAAATATATCCATGTGTGATCTAGTTTTGAATGATTTATTGAGACGAATTTAATGGTGCAATCGAAATTTAATTTGGATTTTTGGTTTGTGAGTTATAGCATTTTTTCCTTTGTTTAGCTAGCGGGATCCGCCACTACAGAGTATAGAGTAAGCACAATACTACTCTAAATATAGAGTGAGAGAAAGGATAGAGTATCGTTTTAGAGTACCCAGTGCAGCAGTTTTTACTCTATATTCATACTCTAAAGCTTTAGAGTATCGTTTTAGAGTATCCACTGTCGGTAGTCTTAGTCGTTTACGTTTGCCGAGAAACATGTTGATAAAATATATATTAAAAAATATTAATATTTATGGTACATAATTAGTATTATTGGAAAGATTTTAAATCTAGTTTTTAATAAATTTATTTAGAGATACAGATGTTACACGTATTTTCTATAAATTGAATCAAACTTGTGGCACACATACGAACGACGACACATATCCTGGGACGGAGAGAGTAGGCCCTCGGTGGCTGAAAAATTTTAGGTGTCACATCAGATGTTTCGTGGATGTCGGAATGGGTGCTCACGTACTAATAAAAAAACTAATTACATAACTCGTTTGGAACCCGCGAGATGAATTTATTAAGCCTAATTAATCTGTTATTAGCACATGTGTTTTATTGTAGTAATTGTGGCTAGTCATGGACTAATTAGGCTTAAAAGATTCGTCTTGCAAAATCCATACAATATATGCAATTAGTTTTTTTATCTATATTTAATGTTCTATGCATGTGTCCAAACATTCGATGGGACTGGGTGAAAAAATTTTAGATGGAAGCTAAACAGAGCCTTATCAAAGCATCAGTCGTTTTTATGACCAGCGGAACGAGGCCTAGAACCTTTCCAAGAATTTTGTAGATTGTTTTTTTTATCTTTTTTCAATTTCAATACTTTAGGGGATAAAATACTTTGGTTTTCTAGCGGATAACAAAATGGTAAAGCAAACGAACAATAGCGATTAAAGGAGTTAAGTAGACTTTTCTTATAAATAATACCAGATATTGCAATGAACAAGGCAGTCCTACTGCAAAAACAGACTCGGCTGTCCAGGGTTACATTCTTGGAGAAAATTTATTATGTGCCATTGAAATCTATACATGTTTCTTCTATGCCATTGAAAATCATGATATCCCTTCTATGCCATTGGTTTGATTTTTTTTTCTCTTATTTGCTATTACCGTTAGATATATGTAGAATCATCATTACAGCCGGCAATTTGATCACACCCAAAGAGCACGGGGCTAGCATGATACTATCAAATCCTCTATTATTCATTCACACAGCCCAACGCACAAGGTGACTGCACTTAGAGAGCACAAGGCGATCATGCGGGACCCATGCGTGCCAGGGCATGATGCCCTATTCACTTGGCTGAAAAGGCAGGACTAAAAGTACTATTCGCTGATTTGTTATGAGAAAAATATTGTTTATTGGCTAAAAAAGTACGGCCGGTAAGACAAGCGAACATGTCGTTAGTATTACTCTCTACGCGGACGCCGTGTCCGGTCGTGGCCTGCGACCTGGCTCGGTTCCTTCCCGTGTACCAGGACTACTGAGAGCTTTTGGATTAGAGATATTGAAATCCAGAAAGCAAGGCACGAGAGGAGGATAAATACCAAAATCAATGTTTATGCACATACTATAGTGATAGAGGAAGAGGAGACATGCAGCAACCGCTTTGATGATTGTGGGTTGCACGACAGCTGTAGGCTGTAACAGGTCCGGCAAATATGCGTGCATGCACCTTTGAAACGCAACGGAAGGCGAGGCGCTTCAAAAGCGGAGCAGGCATTGTAGCAGGCCTTGTGGCAGCGAATGGCGCGACTGCGCCGTGGTGGAAGACGGGTCATGCCGTCGCTATCCGAGAAGCTAAAGCCTGCGTTCCCAAAGCCTGCTGCACGGCCTGCAGCCTGCTGTGATCATGCAAGTCACAAGGGCCCTGGTGGCCTGGTGTGCCGATGCCGTTCCATGCTCCAGCTTGCAAACGCCAGACGCCACGTCATGTTCCAGCATGCAGCTACACCCGACGCTGTGTCGTGTTCCAGCATGCAGCCTCTAGTGATTCTGCATGTTATCTCTCTTTTAACAGGTAACGGTGATTTTGCATAGTATCTAACGGCAATGGCAAATAAGGAGAAACAAAACAAAACCAATGGCATAGAAGGGAAGTCATGAATTTCAATGACAGAAAGGATGTGTATAGATTTCAATGGCACATAACAAATTTTCTCACATTCTTGACACTGATCCTGGGTTCAGCACTTCAGCTTTTCCTTGTGCTGTTGTGATCAGTTTTTGCTACACAAAAGTGGCCCTACCTTTACACAAAACACTTGGCTGTACATACAGATCATTCCTGGTCTCCTGGACTCTGGAGTGCGGAGTCAGTTGAGGTCAAGTTATGTTGAGTAACCTTGTGCACACATGTTATGCTTCTGAGATTTGGAACTTGAACGTGCAACAAGGATCTAGGTTGAATGGCTTGTCACACCTTTTACCATCTCCTCTCTTTTGGTTGTAGCCGGGATAGTCTTCTTTCTGAAAACCAACTTTCTCAATCAGAAGAAGAGAGGATTCAGATGCTAGGCGCCCAAGATCCCAGCTGTCGTATGGGTGTCCTGTCTTGTGGCTGATATGGATTTCACCATAGCGCCCAAGCAGGTGGCTCGCGTTGCTGAAAAAGGCTGACACAAGTTCCTTGTGCGAACTATAGTCTATAGATCATATTGACAGAGCAGATAGTTAATATGATAACTGAGAGATCTCAAAAAAAAAGTCAAGTGAGGAACAAAATTTTTTCATTTGTTTGTTTATATGCGACAAGAAGTCAGCAGCTAACTACTTATATGCATAGAAATCCTATAATAGTTACTTCCAAACCTGCCATTTCAAATGTATATGAAAAAGCTTCTACTCCACGTTACAATAAATCAACAATAGTTATGCACAATATATTGTTGTTTATTCTCGTAAAGGTTGCTGCACGCTATCTTTTTTATTTCCCTTGAGGAGATATGCTAATTTGCATTACTTTTTCCATTTTTGGCTTATCATGTTATCTAAGCATAATGAATTCTTGCTTAAGGTCTATGGAATTACTGTGAGCAAGCGCTCTGGTTTGTTTCGGGAAACAAGTTTAGTGATCAACAGTACCTAGAATAAATTTGAAAGAGAACAGTTTGTAGTCATGATATCCATTGCCATTTGCTTGATTACTCATGTGCATAGGTTTTCGAATCAACTCTTTTGTAGGAACAACAAGACAGATTACCATGCAACCAGTCCAAATATGAAGAGAAAATAATAGCCAAACATACTTTTTTTTAAGGAATAGCCAAACATAGTTGATCACGTGCACCTCAGTCTCTCTTCCTCTGAAACCTGCATGAGGAAAATTAAAGATGACTCGGTCAAAGCGTCTGTTCTTCAGGTCAGTGTGAAGCTTCATTCTTTTCACATTGACACCATGCAAAACCCTAGCCCCCAATGTTTTCAGCTCGGCCTTGTTTATATTCCAGAATTCACCCCCAAATTCCACTATGCAAAAAGGAGATTCTCCATCACATCAAAATGTCGGCAAATGCATGAAGTACTAAATGTAGATGAAATCATAAACTAATTGCACAGTTTTGTTGTACTTTGCGAGACGAACATTTTGAATCTAATTAATCAATTTTTAGACAATTTTTTCCACTAAAAAACAAAAGTGCTACAGTGTTCGAGGGTGGCACTGTGCAAATTCGGCCACCACCGAATCAGGTAACTAAACAAGGCCTCCATTATATTTGACTCTGCTTGGCTGTACTTGATTGTCAGAGCCCCTGAGCCCACAGCAAATGCAGAGAAATTAAAGGAATACAGCTAATGACGATCAAATCTCACACACTGCATTACATTACTCCTATGAGCTTAGGTAACCATATCAACTCAATGCATACAGATACAGGGGTCAAGGCCCAAAATTAGGACGAAGCAAATAGGGAACATTTAAAGATCCCCCTGCCGGCCAGCCCCACCTAACAATGGGTCCTGCAAAAATTACTTTAGTAGCTTTATTAATTCTTATTTACCTATATATCTCCCTTGACAGGAAAAATAGCTGTTGACTTGAAAAACATGATAAAGTGGGTTATACAAGGTGTAAAAACCATATCCACGTTAAAAAAAAGGTGTAAAAAAACATAGGAAAGCGCTAGGGAGGTCACTCTAAACAGGTGATCATAAGAACGTACCATGAATATGATAGAACTGAGTAACCTAAACAAAACAAAAATTATATAACAAGGTTCATAAACACACATTGCACTCAACTGAACCAATTTCCAATATTCAAGTTCATACAATGCAAAATACTATCTTAATGAAGTGTAACTCAACACTTTTGCAATTCACACATGTGCCTAAATAAGTTTTGTAACTCAAGCAATTATCAAGTTCTTTGACCTAGGCACCTTGCTGCACACCTTAGCTTAGCTTGTTCGAAGTTGCACATATATCGTGTTTTTTTTGAAGAAAATTTTAACAAAAATGCAGGTTGTCAAAAGGTTTCTCTTAAAATTTTGAAGATAGCCTTTTGATGTATGTCTCTTCAAGTTCAAACGCAAAGGTGGGTTCTTTCAAAATGTTTTCCTTAAAGAAAATTAAGAAAGCATTCTACCTCAGTTCCACAAAGGCAAGTGTGCATCAAAGGTCAAAGGCTCAAAGCTTTCTTCAAACCACCCAGAAGGCAAAGAAAAAAAACGGGCACAGGAAAGATGGCAAGCTACACATGATGAGAAAGCAGAAGTAATCAACGAACTAACAGTAGGTGTCGAGGGATGTGGCGACGAGGTTGGCGCCGGAACCGAACGCGGTGGCCAGCGCCAGAGAGAAGGAGAAATCCCCGTCGCCGACGAGCAAAATGCTCTGAGCAGAGGAGTAATGCTTCACCCTCTTCACCCTTTCCTCTCCTGCTGTCGGCTTCTCCATCCCAGCAAGGCAGCAACCTCCCATGGCGCCTTTTGGACTGTGGTGTGTGCCTGTGTGTTCTCGGCTGGGTTCAGAGTCCAAAGGTCGCGGGCTGCTGGCCTTCTTATGCCCGTCTGAGCAACGGACGAACCTCCTCGGCTCCTCATATGGTGCCACTGTTCCATTATTATATAGAAAAAATCACACGGTGTCATTGGCTGTAGTACATTACATTATAGGAGTTTCTAACTTTTTTTCATTGTATTTATTTTGCTTTACATTTTCTCTAATACAAATACGCATTCGAGAAAAAAAATACAAAATAACTTTGCATTTGTATTTTTTTCTCGAATATGCAAGAGACTTGTGTATTATTGCATTAAGATAAAGGTAGCACGACCGACTTTACACTGATTATTTGCATTTATATTATCTTATTAAGCTTTTGTATGTGACTTAGATGTAATCATATAAATGTCCCCCTAGGTCTATATATACATACAGAGAACTTAGATGTAATCATGATTTAAGGGAAATGCTAAGTTATTTTGTATGATTTTGGAAGTATACAACATAGTTAGACGACTTTGCTACGGTACTCCCACTGCTCCACAAGAGGTAAGATGTCAAACAAATTTTAGGCCTTATTTTTTGGAATACACACAGCTAGTAAGTAAATTAATAAATAATTAAAGTATTTAAAAAAAAGAAAAGGTAGGAAATCTCAAGACCTAAAATAGATTTATCTTTGTCGGGTAGGTTTCTAATTGCTATGCATTTTTTTAAATGAATCACGCAAGAGAGTTGCCGATTATATTAAAAAGAAGATGAAGCCAAACTGGGCAAATAAAAAAAAGGTGCAACTTCGGTCGGTTGGATTGGGCTATCAACACGCACTGATCTCAAACTCAAGAGAATAAGAAAACAACAACAACTCTAGCCGGCCGGAATGAGACATAAACACGAGCCACACAGGCCGAAAACTCAGCACAGACACTCGCTCGACAATTGCAATGCATATTAGATCTAATTGATAGATATCTTGTATCATGTTGTTCTTATCTTAAAAGAAAAAAAAAATATAAGTGTACATTTCTGCTATTACCTACGTGATAATAGTCATCTAGTCTAGACTATAGTTGTTTTGTAGTAGCAATACGGATGTAATCATGTAAATGTCCCCTTATGTGGTAGAGTTTGAGTGCATGCGATGTGCATGTTCAATTTGTGCATGCCCTATCCTACTACAAAAATCGTTTTGTAAAAATTGTATATCATGTTGTGAATTTTTTACAAGAGAGTCAAGATAATTTCAAACTAAATTGCTTATTTATTCAAAAGGATTTTTTGAGAGAGAGAGAGAGAGAGAGAGAGAGAGAGAGAAATTGTTAAAATTGGAAAACTATCAAATGTCATCCCAACTCGCACCCTCTCCAGCCAGTCTTAAGGGACGACCCCCCCGACCTAGAAAAAAATGGCATTTGTAGAACTTCCATGCGACTGCTGTTTTTTTTATATAAAAAAAGCGAAGTACTCCTGCAGTATTGTTTTGAAAACTGTAAAACCTCATCGAACCTGCACTCACCCTGGCAAATGACATGTGCGATGGAAACTCGTGTTCCTGTTGCTATCTAGTAATAAAACAATTACAGAAGTTCTCGGTACTCCGCGAGATAAATTTATTAAGTCTAATTAATCTGTCATTAGCATATGTTTACTGTAGTTTTGCTGTAGCGCCACATTGTCAAATCATGGATTAATTAAGCTTAAAAGATTCGTCTCGTAAATTAGACGCAATCTGTGCAATTAGTTATTTTTTAAGTCTATATTTCATAATCAATGCATGTGCCTAACATCCGATGAGATACGAACTAAGCTTTAGACATGAGCGGATCTACAGTGATGCCCGTGTATTCACAGGAATACCAACTTTTTGTGTACACCCTTAAGTATATATGTATGTACGTATGCTATGGAAACTAGCTTCTTGTGGAAACTATGGAAACTTTAATCTAAGTCCACATGATTCTAATCCGATGATCTCAGATGAAGGTGGGTCATTTATTCACTTAAACCCTCCCACCAAGATTCTAATCCGATGATCTCAGATGAAGCACAACCCACCTTCAGCTGAGGCCATCGGATTAGAATCCTGTGGACTTGATTGAAGTTTCCATAGTTTCCACAAGAAACTAGTTTCCATAGCATACGCTCCCTATGTATGTACCCATACTTAAAATGTACAATGTATATTTGAATTTTTCTCTGTTTCTCACTGCATATCAGCCCACAGCCAATAAATCTGGCCTCTTGGCCTCGCTCCCACCTTCGAGGCTGGCCCACTAGGCCCGTAACACCTCTAGGCAGGCGCGTTCGCAGTCCGTGCGTACTCCTTCAGAGCCATGGCCTCCCGGACCGTGACCAACACCGCTCCCCAGTCCACCGGCCACCGGTTCTCACGTACCTCTCCAATCTCCAAATCTCCAATCCCCGATCTCTAATCCTAGTAACCCGGCGACCGGCGTGGCGGCATCCAGGGCTCTCGGCACGCGGGCGGTGCTGCGACGGCGCGGCGACACGGGCTGTAGTTGCACAGCCCACGCTGTAGCTGCATGTGTATTGCTATTGCGACCGGCGTGGCGGCATCCAGGGCTCTCGGCACGCGGGCGGTGCTGCGGCGGCGCAGCGACACGGGCTGCAGTTGCACAGCGCACGCTGTAGCTGCATGTGTATCGCTATTGATTTTTAGACTCTAATTAATCGAAAATACTAAATAGTGTGGATATGTATTCCTGTAGATCTATTTTGGTTTGCAAAATGAAAGATCCTAAAGTTAAAGCAAAATTATAGTACTTTGTAAGTTCCCTTTATTAGTTTGTTTCATTAATATTTTAGAGCTGAAAAATTAGTTATTTGACTACTTTTGTGATTTTGATTATCGGTATCATATCTTTATGTGAACTGTGAGCCCGTTTGCTTCGTTGAATGGCTGAAAGTAATGTGCGCTCATTTGCTGTGAAAGAAAAACACTGATTCAGCTAAAAACAACAAACTGAAAAATATAGATTATAAGACAAACGAACATGACCATAATATTTTAAACCTTGAACATATGGTATGGATTGATTTCTTTTTTTGAACTTGAGAATACCTAAGTTTAGAATCTTGGATCCGCCACTGGCTCTAGAGGAGAAATAAACAAGGCCTGATGTCTAGCCTATGCTTTTGGGCTGATCTAGCTGGTTGAAAAGATTGTTTACTCCTGACTGATTAACACTGCGCACTGATCGATTGATTTGACTGATAATCATAGGTGAACAGCGTCAGAATGCGTGCATTGCTTCGTACACGCTGCACTTGGGGATGTTTAGTTGGCAAATTTTTTAGCGAAACGCTACTGTAGCAGTTTCGTTGTTATTTGGTAAATATTGTCCAATCATAGTCTAATTAGGCTTAAAAGATTTGTCTCGTCCATTTCGTCTAAACTGTGTAATTAATTTTATTTTTATCTATATTTAATGCTTCATGCATACGTTCAAAGATTCGATGTGACAGGAAATCTGAAAATTTTGATAAAATTTTTGGCATCTAAACGGTGCCTTGGTATGGCTATTGTCCAATCAAGGTGTCGTCACGTTTGTCAGGTTCCATGGCAGGGTGGCCTTTGCGTCAACTGTTAACTGGTACTACTCCTTCACGCCTTGATTGGATCCAAAAATTTTTGAGGAAAAATTCTGGTAGCTCATTGTTATTTGCGCCTTGTTTAGTTTGCCTCAAAGTTTCAAGTTTTTTTACTCTCTCTCCATCATATCAATTTTTAACCGTTTGCATGGAGTATTAAATGTAGGTAAAAAAATAACTAATTACACAGTTTTATTGAAAATCACGAGATGAATCTTTTGAGCCTAGTTGGTCCATGATTGGACAATATTTACCAAATAAGACGAAAGTGGTACTATTTATCGGGTTGAAATTTTCTTCAATCTAAACAAGGCCTTGATAAAATTTATCCAATCATAGATTAACTAGGCTCAAAAGATTTGTCTCGACATTTACAGATAAACTGTGCAATTAGTTTTTTACCTACATTTAATACTCCATACATGCGTCTAAAGATTCGATGTGACGGGTACTGTACAAAAATTTTTAGGTGTTTTTGAAACTAAACAGGGCCTCGGTCAACAAAGTACTCCCTCCGTCCCAATGAATATGCAATTCTCGCATCCCGAGAAATCAGCCATCGCAAATTTTGATTAAAATTACATAAAAATTACTAACTCTTATGAGACAAAATAAGTACCATTAGATTGGTTATGAAATATATTTTCATAATAAATTTATTTCGAGACATAAATGCTAATACTTTTTGCTATAAATTTGGTCAAAGTTGACACAGTTTGAACGACACGTTTTCCATAGTTGCACAATCAATGAGACGGAGGGAGTATTATAGCTATACTGTCAACTGTACTATTGTATGACTTTGCGTCAACAAATGCAACTGCTAAGACTGTCATACTGTCAACTGTACTATTGTGGGTGTGTTCACTTCACGAAAAGTAGGTGAAAAATTACTGTAGCATCTTTCATTGTTATTTGGCAAAATTTATCTAATCATGGACTAACTAGGCTCAAAAGATTCGTCCCGACATTTACAAACAAACTATGCAATTAGTTATCTTTTTTACCTACATTTAATGCTCCATGCATGCGTCGAAAAATTTGATGTGATGGGTGAAAGAGGAAATATTTTGGGTTGGGATAGGGAAGTGAACAAGGCCTGTATCGACTTTACGTCAACAACTGCAACTGCTAAGACCAGGTATTCTAAAATGATACTCTAAAGCTTTAGAGTATGAATATAGAGTAAAAACTGTTACACTGGTTACTCTAAAATGATACTCTATCATTTCTCTCACTCTATATTTAGAGTGGTACTGTGCTTACTCTATACTCTATAGTGACGGACCCCACTAGCTAAGCAAAGAAAAAAAATACTATAACTCACAAACCAAAAATCTAAATTAGATTTTGATTTCACCATTAAATTCGTCTCAATAAATCCTTCAAAACTAGATCACACATGGATATATTTAGATAAAGTGACAAGTGGGTCCCACAGTGGATAGAGTGGATAGAGGATGATTAGAGAATGGATGGGTGCGGTAGAATTGAGTATAGAGAAAAGAATCTTGCTGACTAGGACGTATAGAGGATGAATATAGAGGTCCATGAGTGCAGGTAATCTAATAGTAATTGGTACTTCATTCACTGAACAATAGTAGCTACAGTTACAGTACTCCGTATTTGACAGCAATCCCATATTCCCATACAAAGTGCTATAGTACTCCCGTACTCATGGACCTCTATATTCATTCTTTATACGTCCTAGCCAGCCATATTTTCTTCTCTATACTCAATTCTCCCGCGCTCATTCATCCTCTATATCATCCTCTATCCACTCTATCCACCGTAGGACCTACTTGTCACTTTATCTAAATATATCCATGTGTGATATAGTTTTGAAGGATTTATTGAGACGAATTTAATGGTGAAATCGAAATTTAATTTGGATTTTTGGTTTGTAAGTTATAGTATTTTTTTCCTTTGTTTAGCTAGTGGGGCCGCCACTATAGAGTATAGAGTAAACACAGTACCACTCTAAATATAGAGTGAGAGAAAGGATAGAGTATTGTTTTAGAGTACCCAGTGCAGCAGTTTTTACTCTATATTCGTACTCTAAAACTTTAGAGTATCGTTTTAGAGTACCCACTGCAGGTAGTCTAAAGGCCTAAAGTGAGGTTGCTACTTGCTGCAGCTAATATGTGCTCTTACAGGCAGCTCCATACAGCAAAAACAGGCTAGCTGTCCAGGATTACATCTTCACGCAGCAACTTGGCTCAGCGTTCCTTTCGCTGCTGTGGCAGTGTTTGCCCCACAAAAGGGCTCTAACTATACACAAAACACATTGTGGTCATATCTGGGTCTCTGGGAAGACCAAGTTCCTCTACTCGACCGAGGACAGATGCATCACCAAACTATGGAGTCTGGACGACGTCCCACTGGGAACCGTATGCGATCATCCTGCGGAGCCGATCCTGTCTCTGAACAGACTCCCATTGGCGGGCTTCCAAGAAGGCAGAATAGCTCAAGCTGGTTCCCTCAGGCATTAGTTGCCTCTGCATCCCGTACTCCCTGACCAAACTCCTTCGGTATTCGCAGGCAAAGTAGTCAGTGTTGTTTCCTAGCGGTTCAGCAATTATTCTCCTTTCATACCGTGGATGCCGCTGAGGAGCAAGCAAGCTGGTCCTTGAGATTCTGCCCATTGGTGAAGGAATGCGGCCTGGAGTGCCCAAAGCATTCATCAGCGATGACCCTGGAGTGCTAAGCAGTGAACAGGCAGTGCCCGGTTGATGAAAATAAGGAGCCCTCGGTATGCCAACGAAGCTTAGTGGCATACCTGGCTGTTGCCTTTGATCCACTACATGAGATGGCAGAGTCATGGGCACCGGAGCTGTGTAAACTCGTGGAACAAACTGAAGCCCAGACCTTGGCTGAACAAGTGGAAGAGGATGGCATGGCCTTGTGTCGCCTCCAACAGATGAGATTGCTCCAGCCCTTCTCCCATTCCGTTTCTTCTGCTTCTTCAAGTCTCCAATTTTGAACTTGAATGTGAAAGAGTTACCTAGGGGGAAAGGTTTGTCACAGGCTGGACCATCTCCTTTCTTCTGGTGATAACCGGGATAGTCTTCCTTTTGGAAACCAACTTTCTCAACCAAAATAAGCGAAAACTCGGCCGCTAGATCCTCAAGACCCCATTCGTCGTACCACTTTCCTGTCTTGTGACTAACATGGATTTCACCATAAGGCCGAAGTAGGTGGTGTGCATTGCGGAAAAATTCCCTCACCAGCTCCTTGTGCAAGCTAAAAGGTCATAGCAACTGGTCAATAAGAATTTAGATGTATTATTCGAGAAAAAACAATAAGAATTCAGATAAGGTACATAAAGCTGCTAAATGAAGAGACAGTAAATTTTGGATAGGTTCTTGTTGTATTCTAAAAGCAACTGTCATAACAAAATAAACCATCTGGATAGACTTGTCCATCTTTTTTCATTAATCATGTGTAGAAACCTCTATTGACAGATTACAAGTACAATTTTCTATAGTGTACATTGAGAAGGAAATAAAACCCATGAAGTGCTGCAAATAAATCCCATCTGCAATGCAACAGTTCATGAAACCAACAATGTTTGTTCTCAGCTTATTCTTGGAAGATTTAAAGCATATAAACATTTTCTTGCTTATGAACCATAGAAGTGAAATATGATATCTGCAACTTATTTTTGAAGGCATATGTAAGATGTTTTATATTCTTATTGCAATCTTAAGAACTTGAAGTTCATCTAAGAACAAGTTTTTTAGCAATGACAAGTGGTGGTTAAGATGGAAATTGAAACTGGAACAATTTGATTGAGGTTCTATCTTCTATCCAATGTCAGTTGAGGCTATAGGTGTACTAAACGAAAAAAAAAAAAACATAACTCTTCATATAAAGATATAATCAAAGGAATACTAATCAACTCCAAAAATCATGACAAAACTAATCCACACGAGCAACAAAAATGAGTTTATGAACACAGGATTTAAAAATAGTTAACTGCAAAAGAGAAAACAACAAGATAGCACACATACTTGATCACGTACACCTCATACTCTTTTCCTTTGAAGCCAGCATGAGGAAAGTTAAAGACAATCCGATCAAACCGTCTGTTTTTCAGGTCAGTGTGCAACTTCATTGTCTTCACGTCAATGCCATGCAAAACAGTAGCCCCCAAACTTTTCAGGCCTGTTATATTAGACTCGGTTTTGCTGAATTTCTTGCGCAGAGCCTCTGTAAAATTGCCCACGAGATATTGAGAGGAGATAGGTAGGTGAGTCAGCTCAGTGCTATATGTGTCCTGAGCCAAAACTAGACTCAAGCAAACAGGAAATTCAGGTAGTACATACAAATTTTCTGGGACAATTTTATTAGCTAACCTGATATAAGATTATAGGTGCAGGTGGGTGTGTGGTGCATGCGCAGGGGATTTCTAGGCACATTGGTATTGTTCTAGGTAGCTATTTTTCTTTACTTTTCTTTCCAATCTGGTCATAAAACAATTGATTTGCTCACTTTGTGCTATTGTTAACCTTGATGAAGAGAAGTTGCTGATACATTGTGTTGGAGGTGCAATAGCAATGTGCAAACAACAGGTAAGGTGTTTCCAACATCTGATCATAGGAAGGGGTCAGGATAAAACGAAGTAACAAAACTAGACCTTTTCAACTGCACAACCAACATGTCTCATAAGCACACATTGTACTCGACCACTTGACAACATTGAAACTCCAACTATGTGAAATGTGAAAGGCAGAAAAACAAAGAAAGTAGCAAGAGTTCTAGCTCAATAGGTATGTTCGTAAATACTTATACTGCTTCGCCATTCCAAAATGTAGGTTTTAGTTTTGTCCTAAATCAAACTTCTTTATTTTGCTCAAGTGTATAGAAAAATATATTAACATCTATAATATCAAATAAATGCACCATCAAGACCTATTTCATGGTGGATTTAATTAAACTAATTTGATGGTGTAGATATTGGTGCATTTTTCTATAAACTAGAAAAAAGGTCAAAGTTAGGGAAGTTTGACTTAGGACAAACTAAAACAATTAAACAACCTACATTCGCAATGGCTGGAGTACGTAGTAGTAGTATGAAACAATGTATGACGCAGAAGTCTGGAGCACCATCACTGATTACAGAAGTTAACTAAAGATTTTTTAAAATTAATTTAAAAATCTTTCCCAATAGCAAGAAGTCCATTTCAGGTTAACCTTGATCTCAATGGAGCAAATGCATCAAATACACGTATAACCAATGCCACATCCGAATCGTCGAATCAGCCCCATGTGTTTCCGTATACAATGCACAAAGGGCCGAAAAGGGCATCGCCTAATTACTACTAATGCCCAGCAATCACCTTTACGAGGCACGGGAGAGCGAAAGCGGACGAACCGTAGGTGTCGAGCGACGTGGCGACGAGGTTGGCCCCGGAGCCAAACCCTGTGGCCAGCGCCAGCGAGAACGAGAAGTCCCCGTCGCCGACGAGCAGTATGCTCTGCGTAGAGGAGTATTGTCCTAGCCACTTCTCCTCCTCCTCGTCATCCTCATACTCCTCCTCGTCCGCTTCCTCCTCCGCCTCATCCCCTTCCACGGCGATCTCCGCCGCAGCCGGTGCCCCATCCACTGGCGCCGCCACCCTGTTCCCATGTACCCGCATTCCCAGCGCCCCTTCCTCTGCCGACGCCGCTCCCTCCTCCCTCGATCCGCCGCCGTTCGCCGCCGAGTCGTGCCCTACCGCCGGTGAGGCTACCCTGTCCGCCATGAGCTCTTTGCGGTACAGTGGTAATGGAGCGTGGACGGAGACTCCCGACTCCGAGTCCAAGCGTCGCAGTGCATTCAAAAGCCTTCTCTCGGCGGGGGGGGGGGGGGGGGGGGGGGGGGGGGGGGTGGGGTCAAGGAAGGAAGACCGAACACGAATGGAACAAGCAAACGATCCACAAACTGTGTTTACATCGATGATAAGACTTAAGACAGTGCTAATTAAGTCCGTCTCGTATTTGATTTCGATGGCCAATCGTGTCCCAGCTAAATATCGATGCATTTCAGCGAGACATGCACTCGGGGCCTGTTTAGATGTCAAACAAAATTTTTAATAAAATTTCTGTAGTTTCATTGTTATTTGGCAAAATTTATCCAATCATGAACTAAATAAGCTTAAAAGATTTGTATCGACATTTACAGATAAACTATACTATTAGTTATTTTTTACCTACATTTAATATTTTATACATTTATCTAGAGATTTGATGTGACGGTTCTCAAAAAAAAAATAGCTCTTTTGCCCATCCAAAGGCCTCGATGAGACGAGGATTTCGTTGCCGTATGCACACTTGCTGATGGGGCAGAAGTCGCAGAAAGGATTTACATAAAAAATTCTGTTTATTTTTTTCCCTTCAGGCTTCGATGGGCAAGAAGCTGGCTAAAACATTTTGCATTAAAAGGTCAGGGAAGCATTTATGAGATTTGGTCATTTGGAGGGAAAGTAATTACAGCACCGACTATATTAGACTCAAAAACTATATTAATCATCAGGAAACAATATAATTCTAACATTCAAATATTATAAAAAAGAATACAACTCTAGCTTGTGGGATCCTTAACTCTGTATATTGTTTTCTAAAAAACAAAGAGTGCAATATAGGGGTGAATTCATTGGGAATTGTCTCCACGGGATAGTTGTGGCCACATGTTGTGAATTCATGACATGTGTTCATATGCAATCATCCAATGTAAGAAAGCTGTAGTTTTTCCTTTTGACCGCTACTCATGAATTTTCTAAAAATTCCAAGTTTTGGATAATTGTGCATATATGTGTGTTATGATCCGCGGCAAGTGGTCAAGGCTACCCTATGGGGACTATTCTTACTTGTTTCCCCAATACTTGTTTCCCCAATACGGTAAATCTTTATCACACTCGGGTGTTCCTGGCGCTTCTCGCACTTGATCCGGTGGCCATTAATTCCACGCTGTCAATGGAGGTGTCGAGGGCATGATATCTCGGGTATCTCAAGACACCGATAGGCTAACTGCTCAGGCGGCTCAGCCAGCAGAAACTACATAGCTAAAGCCCAACTACGCCTCATGGGCCTTAGGCCACACACTAGCAGGAGCAGTCCACCACGACCTCTCCCCTCTTCTTGCGCTGCATGCTTCGCAGCCTCGCCGACCTCCCTTCTGTCTCGACCCCCGAGAAGGGATGAGGAGAGGTCGGACGCCAAGTACACATGCTCTAACAGGGATAGGCATGCTCCGCTCACTCCGCCAGGACTCAGGGGACTACCATCCCTTGGTACGCGAGATCTCGGGGCAGACGCCATCCCCACGCAGCCCTGCGCAGACAAGACAACACCGCGGTGTAGTGACGTCCGGTACGGCACTGCACCGTCTAAAGTCAGCCCGACAAGAAAGGCGTACGTCCTCACCCACTACGGGATGGGGCGCACAATCCTGGCCTCGACCTCGCGAGGTCAGCCAGGCCACCACGAGCCGCGACCTCGTAGGCGGGGTCACGGTCCATGGCGCCACAATCCGAAAAGGCGGCAACTGCTCGAGGGCGGCTACCTGCTCCCTCACTGTCGCCACGACACCACCAGAAAGACAGGAGAACATGATACGAGCCACGA
Source organism: Saccharum hybrid cultivar R570 (assembly GCA_038087645.1). NCBI lineage: Eukaryota > Viridiplantae > Streptophyta > Magnoliopsida > Poales > Poaceae > Saccharum > Saccharum hybrid cultivar. Next base: position 833,096 of record JAQSUU010000365.1, on the reverse strand, counting down.
CGCATATGACAGTTGGCCAACCTATAACACCCTAAAATTTGCATGTTTTCAAAATAGTTTAAAATGATTTAACTATGCATTTTGTGAGCATGTGTAAGGTCCAAATAGGCTAGAGGGGGGTTGAAAGGTCTTGATGGCTAGAGTGGGGGTGAATAGCCTATCAAATTTTCTACAAAGATAAGCTAAACAAGTTTATCAATAAAACAAATAGCGAGATGCGAGTTTTGCTTAGCCTACGGGGTGTTTGCAAGCCACCTAACCAATTCACAATTCTAGTAATTGCACTCAACCGCACAAGTCAAACCGAGAAGGAAACTACAACTAGCAAGCTACACAAAGAAGCTACTCTAGCAAAGCTAACTCGCTAGCAAAGATAACTAAGAAATTGATACATGAGAGAGTTAGGAGGGTATCACCGAGGGGCGAAGTATTGAGCCAACCAATCAATATGATCAAGAGATGAATACCACAATATACAACCACCGGGATCGATCAAACACAATAAGAATGATGGCACGAAGATTTATCCCGAGGTTCACGTGCTTGCCGGCACGCTAGTCCCCGTTGTGTCCCTCTTCACCATGTGGTTCGGTGGCTAATCGGTCACACACCGACCCTCTCAAAAGGCGCCACAAGAACCTACCAAATGGTAAAAGGTTGCAATGACACGAAGCAATTTACTAATGTTGCCTTTGGCGCTTCGCCGAGGTAGGCACAAACCCCTCACAATCACCGGAGGTGGCTAAGAACAATCACCAACTCTTGCCAACGCCTCCAAGCTGCTCCAAGCCATCTAGGTGGCGGCAACCACCAAGAGAAACAAGAATCCCGTAGCAAATCAACCACCAAGTGCCAACTAGATGCAATCTCACAATGCAAATGCACTTGGATCACTCAATCTCACTTCGAATATGCAAAGAAGCAAGAGAGATGAGTGGGAGGGGAGTTGCTTAGCTCAAAGTGCTCACAAGTATGTCAAATGTTCGAGAGAGGGAGCCTTGAGCCGGCCAACGAGTATTTATAGACGTACCCCTTCGAATATAGCCGTTAGAAACTTAAACAGCCGAAATCGGGCTGACCGGACGCGCTGGTCCAACTGACCGGACGCGCCGGTCGCCCAACGGCTAACTCGTGAAGTACTGACCGGACGCGCTGGTCGCCCAACGGCTAACTGCGAAGCAACGACCGGACGCGCCGGGAACGACCGGACGCGCTGGTCCCGTGAAGGACCGGACGCGCTGGTCGCCTGAGCAGCGCTCAACGGAATAGTGACCGGACGCGCTGAAGAAAATGACCGGACGCGACAGTGTCAGCGTCCGGTTAGAGTCCGGTAAGCTCCCTGGACGACCGGACGCGTCCGATCATCAGTGACCGGACGTGCCTCGCGTCCGATCATCGAACTGAAAAAAGCGCAGACACTGAACACTGACCGGACGCGTCCGGTCATGCAAGGACCACGTCCGATTCAGCGTCTGGTCACCTCTGTGACCTCCGTTCGCCTCTGTTTCTTTTCCGGACTTCCGGCGTAGTGGAAAATAATCGTTTCAACTTCTCGAAAACGCCTGAATCCCGCCGCGGCGGGAGGGAGAGAGGATCCCAAACCCTCTCTACCGCTCAAACTCCATCGCCGTCGCAAACGTGCTAACATCACCAAGTGATCTCGTCATGTGTGAGTGTGTTAGCATTTTCACAATCAGTTTTCGAGGCGATATTAGTTCTATCCAAATGCATATGATCATGAAATGCACATCTAGAGGCACTTAGGAGTTCAATAGCCGCGTCATTCCCCTCTTTATAGTACGGCTATCTATCCTATAATGTAACCACACCCACTAGGTGTCTTGGTTACTAAAACACAACCCTTAAGCATATACCTTTGCCTTGATCACGTAGGGTTGCGTCCAAATCCAAGTGTGGCCATCATGATCACCATGTCCATCTTGCCACCAACCTTGGAATGTACTAATCCTCATATGCTACATACAACTTAGGCATAGGATTAGTACTTAGGCATTGTCACTAATTACCAACACCAAACATAGGACTTTCAATCTCCCCCTTGTTGGTAATTGGTGACAATCCTTTCACAAAGATGTTATAATAAAATTTTGATTGAATCCATGTCACATTGTCCAAGTATATTACCATGTGTAAGAATTATGGACATGTGATCATGAATTCAAATTGATAGCAATGGCTCCCCCTACATATATGCTATATGTTTAGATTTTGGAAGTATACATGTTAGATAAAAAAAATTAGGAGCATTGACTATCAATAGGTGCTAAGTGTTTAAGATTATAGACCTTTGAAGCGTGATACCATCGGAGTAGCGATAAGCACCATCTTAGCACCTTGTGTAGTTAGATTCCACTTGTAAAAGCACAAACATAACTAGAAACCTCGTGAGATCAACATTTATAAGCAAGGTTCTAGTACCACTTTGAAAAACATGAAGCAACAAAAATCTAACTACTTCCTATTCATGCTAGTACCGCAGTGCATCATTCAAATTATACTAGCAAGTCACCACACAAGCAAAGTATCGGAGAAAACGGAATGCATAACTATGCATCATACAAATGACGTGCACATGTAAATGCAACATTCATGCTTAAGAGCTTGCCCCCCTACTTATGTGCTCAAAATTTTAGTTGATCCCCTTCTTTTATCAATTCTCCCCCACAACATTTTCTTCCCCTTTGAGTTCTATCTTTGTGAATAATATTTTCTCCCCCCTTGGCACCAATTGACCACAAGGAGCAAACTTTAGATAGATTATCAAGTTGAAATATGGGGTGAGGATCAAGTTTATGATTCAACCTAGATTGCTTGCATAAATAAAATACTTCGGTTTGATCCAAGGGCAAGCTTCTTCACACCTCACTAGAAGGGTTATCATGCACCATGTTGAAGCAAATATTTAGACAAGTTTTCTAGATTAAACACTTAGGATCATAAGCTACTTAGACAAGTTATATGCTACCACTAGATCATACAAGTCATGGAAACAATAGTGAGACCATATAAACTTCAAATTCATTTGATTTTCATAAATAAGCCTAGAACATATAAATTATGACTAGATGCACTAAATAAGTCCTTAGCATAGAATGTATGACATGTCAACCAATTGTACCTTAGGGCTCGAAGGAGAGGCATGTCATATATGGGGTGCATCAACTCATGTTGGAGAAGTCAAGTATGTTCAACTCATTCTTTAGCTTGTGAAATCTCTTCTCATCAAGTGGCTTGGTGAATAGATCGGCTAATTGATCTTCGGTGCCAACACTCTCAATAGCAATGTCACCCTTTTGTTGATGATCTCTAATAAAGTGATGGCGAACATCAATATGCTTTGTTCTTTGATGTTGAATCGGATTGTTAGTTAGCTTCACGGCACTTTCATTGTCACATAGCAATGGTACATTCTTGAAATTGATTCCAAAATCTTTCAATGTTGCCTTTATCCATAAGATTTGTGCACAACAACTACCCGCGGCAATGTATTCGGCTTTGGCGGTAGATAGTGCAATACTATTTTGCTTCTTGGATGACCATGAGACAAGTGATCTTCCCAACAATTGACATGTTCCGGAAGTGCTCTTTCTCTCCACTTTATCACCGGTATAGTCAGAATCCGAATATCCAACTAGCTCAAAACTTGCACCTTTGGGATACCACAATCCAACATCTTGTGTATGCTTTAAGTACCTCAATATTCTCTTTGTTGCCTTCAAATGACTTTCTCTTGGTGAGGCTTGAAATCTTGCACACATACATACACTAAACATCACATCGGGCCTTGATGCCGTCACATAGAGTAGGCTACCAATCATTGATCTATATAGCTTTTGATCCACCATGTTGCCACTCTTGTCACTATCCAAACTTCCACTAGTGCCCATTGGAGTTGTAATACTCTTTGCATCTTCCATGCCAATCTTCTTGAGCATATCTTTGATGTACTTGGTTTGGCTTACAAATGTTCCTTCCTTCATTTGTTTGATTTGAAGTCCAAGAAAGAAACTAAGTTCACCAATCATTGACATTTCAAATTCCTTTGCCATCATTTTCCCAAACTCATCACAATAATCTTGATTGGTTGAACCGAATATGATATCATCAATATATATTTGCAACACAAATAAGTCTTTCTCAATCTTCTTGGTGAATAGTGTTGTATCAACTTTGCCCATGACAAATCCTTTGGATAGCAAGAAGTCCCTCAATCTTTCATACCATGCTCTAGGTGCTTGCTTTAATCCATACAAAGCCTTCCTTAACTTGTATACATGATTGGGTTTCTTGTCATCTTCAAAACCGGGAGGTTGCTCCACATAGACCTCCTCTTGAATGTACCCATTGAGAAATGCACTCTTTACATCCATTTGATATAGCTTGATGTTGTGAGCACAAGCATAGGCAAGTAAGATCCTAATTGCTTCCAATCTTGCAATCGGGGCATACGTTTCACCAAAGTCAAGACCCTCAATTTGTGTGTAACCTTGAGCTACTAGTCTTGCTTTGTTCCTTACTACTATCCCATCTTGATCTTGTTTGTTGCGAAAGACCCATCTTGTTCCAATGACATTGTGATCCTTAGGCCTTTCAACTAGTTCCCATACTTCATTTCTCTTAAAGTTGTTGAGCTCTTCATGCATTGCATTTACCCAATCCGGATCTCTCAATGCTTTATCAATGTCCTTGGGTTCTTCCATTGACACAAAAGATGAGTGAGCACAAAATGATGCTAATCTTGATCTAGTTTGAACTCCTCTTTGTATGTCACCAATGATGGAATCCAATGGATGGTCTCTTGCAATGTTAGTTGGTTGAAGCACTTGGACTTGATTGCTTGGATGTTGATGTTGATCATGAGTTGGAGATGATGAACTAGCCACTTGTTGATCTTGTTGCACTTGAGATGATGTACTGGCTTGATTTTGCATTAGAGAACCACTAGCTTGTGTAATTGGACTTTGGAGCACTTGATCTTTGTTGTCATCCACATCAATCACTTGCTTTGGCCTAATATCACCAATGTCCATTTCTTTCATAGCATTGGTCAATTGAGTTCCTCTCACATCATCCAAGATATCTTCCTCATCTTGAGAGCCATTTGTTTCATCAAATTCAACATCATGCACTTCTTCAAGTTGACCACTAGCTAAATTCCAAACTCTATAAGCTTTGCTAGTAGTTGAGTAACCAAGTAAGAATCCTTCATCACATTTCTTCTCAAACTTGCTCAATCTAGTGCCCTTCTTCAAGATGTAGCATTTACAACCAAATACCCGAAAGTATGCAATGTTAGGCTTTCTTCCATTTAAGATCTCATATGGTGTCTTCTCTAGAAACTTATGGCAATAGAGGCGGTTGCTATAGAAGCAAGCCGTGTTGATTGCTTCGGCCCAAAATGAATGACTCACATTATACTCATTCAACATTGATCTTGCCATATCAATTAAGGTTCTATTCTTCCTTTCAACTAGGCCATTTGATTGAGGTGTATACTTGGCCGAGAATTGATGCTTGATTCCAAGCTCCTCACATAGCTCATCAACTCTTGTGTTTCTAAACTCACTTCCATTGTCACTTCTTACTTTCTTGATTGTGGTCTCAAACTCATTTTGCACTCTCTTGATGAACTTCTTGAATATGTCAAATACATCACTCTTGTCCACAAGAAAGAATACCCATGTGTATCTAGTGAAATCATCCACAATCACAAAACCATACTTGTTGCCACCAATGCTTGTGTATGTAGTTGGCCCAAATAGATCCATGTGCAACAACTCAAATGCCTTGGAAGTACTCATAATGCTCTTCAATGGATGAGTGTTGCCTACTTGCTTTCCGGCTTGACATGCACTACATAGCTTATCCTTCTCAAATGTGACATCCTTCAAGCCTCTAACTAAGTCATGCTTCACTAACTTGTTCAATTGCTTCATGCCAACATGACCAAGTCTTCTGTGCCATAACCAACCCATACTTGATTTGGTGAGCAAGCATGTTGAAAGTTGAGTGTCACTAGCATTGAAATCAACCAAGTATAGATTCTCATATTGTAACGCCCTAGAGTCCAAACGGCTCAGATCCACTCTGCACACTGAATGAACCACACCTCTCACCATCCCACTTACGCTTTCGTCCTCGCTTCACGTAAAAGGATTAACCCGGGGATGGTGAGATAGACTCTAGAAGCCTTATATGTTAGTCTATCCCACTCTAAACAACCAATGTGGGACTAAACTCTCCACAATATCTCATAACATTCACATAGGCCACTGTGGGCCAAATTCTAAATTGGGCCGGGTGTGACATACACCCCCCCTCAAAGAACCCGACGTCCTCGTCGGGCCCAACATACCCACAATCAGGCAAACGATAACCAGGAACGTTCCCTCTTAGCACACGCGACCGTGCGCCCAGTGCCGGCACATGTGCCACGCCGTGCACTCCGCAGAGCCTACACGCGCAATGAACCCCATGCCCAGCCCCTGGCCCGCACACACCCGTGGCTGCGAAGGTCGGCTCTGATACCATTTTGTAACGCCCTAGAGTCCAAACGGCTCAGATCCACTCTGCACACTGAATGAACCACACCTCTCACCATCCCACTTACGCTTTCGTCCTCGCTTCACGTAAAAGGATTAACCCGGGGATGGTGAGATAGACTCTAGAAGCCTTATATGTTAGTCTATCCCACTCTAAACAACCAATGTGGGACTAAACTCTCCACAATATCTCATAACATTCACATGGGCCACTGTGGGCCAAATTCTAAATTGGGCCGGGTGTGACACATATCTAAAACCTTTGAAGATCAAATTTGAGCCATCAACACTAACTATCTCCACATCATCAACACCAAATATGCACTTGAAACCGAGATCACACAATTGAGCAACTGAGAGAAGATTGAAGTTTAACTTTTCAACTAAGAGCACATTGGAAATGCTATGATCATTAGAGATTGCAATCCTTCCAAGAGCCTTTACATTACCCTTGCTATTGTCACCAAATGTGATACTATCAGTGCCACTATCATTTGATTTGAGAGAGTTGAACATTCTTGAATCACCGGTCATATGTTGAGAACACCCACTATCAAGCACCCATTGCCTTCCTCCGGCCTTGTAATTTACCTACAAAACAATTTAATGTCTTTTAGGTACCCATACTTGCTTGGGTCCTTGGAGGTTAGTCACTAAGCTCTTTTGTACCCAAATAGCCTTCTTCTTTGGGCCCACAATTGGTGTACCAACAAACCTAGCATGCACACCTTTCTCACCCTTGGTAAGCACATAACAAGAATCAAAAGGAATGTAAGGTACATTAGCATTTTTCTTGTTATTGTTTATTTTATTGCAATTAATCTCTAGATGTCCAACTTGCTTGCATCTATTGCAATAACGACCATTGCCCTTCACAAAGCGAGACTTTGGAGTAGCAAAGGCCGCCTTGCCCTTCTTGGGAGTATAGCCCAATCCCTCTTTGTTAAGAGAGAACCTTTGGCTACCCAAGCATTTTAGCAAGCGGGCATCCCCACCATAGGCGTTGCCTAATGTGCGGGTGAGATCATCCACCTCTCTAATGAGAGTCTCAACCACAAGTGATGAATCACTAGTAGTAGAGGTAGAGTTGGTTGTGGTGGATGATGATGAGCTACATGAAGCATTAGTAGGACTAACAAATAAAGAATCATCAATAATATCACATGTTAGTCCAATATCACAAGTGACAATCACTTGCTCCTCCTTAGCTTCCTTCATGAACTTCTCCAACTTAAGGTCCTTTTCCTTGATGAGCTCAAGTAGAGTGGAGTGGGCTTCCTTAAGCCTAGTGTGAGCAATTTCAAGATCCTCGTGGTCTTCCTTTAGACACTCACGAGAAGCCTCTAGCTCATCAAAGGATTTCCTAAGAGCTTTGAGCTCTTGTTCAATTCCTTTGCACTCCTTACTCTTTTTGAGAGCAACAAGCTCCTTCATCAAGGCATCATTTTCATTGCTCTTGGCAATGAGCTCTTGTTCCAAGATTTTGTATTTCTTGGTTGTCCTCTTGTAGCCCTTGCTCATTTGATCTATTATGCCTAATAGATCATCCTTGGAGTAGTCCTCATCCTCCTCATCATCACTTCTACAATCATCACTAGCACAAGAATCATCATCACTATCATCATGTTTTACCTTGGTAGGCTTGGCCATAAGGCATGTTGATGTAGTGTCGAAGATGGATGGCTTGTTGGAGAGGGCGATGTTTGCAATGACTCGCCGAGTGATCCTCTCATCATCACTAGAGCTTTCATCATCATCACTATCGGAGTTGTCACTATCCCAAGTGACTACATAACCACCACCCTTCTTCTTCTTGTTGAATGTGAAGCTCTTCTTTGCTTTCTTCTCATTCTCTTTCTTATCCTTCTTGTTCTTCTTGAGCTTCAAGTCCCCATTATGAAATCTCTTATCTTCATAGGGGCAATCCGCCACTATGTGATCGGGGCTATTGCAATTGTAGCAAAGGGTCTTTGCCTTTATAGTGTCTCTCCTCTTCCTTGCCCCATATCCTTTCTTCTTCATGAACCTTCCCATCTTATGCACAAAGAGGGCCATGGTCTCATCATCGAATGGATCATCATCATCACTCTCCACCTTGCTCTTGCCCTTAGAGGATGAAGCCTTGAATGCAATGGGCTTCTCTTGCTTGACCTTGGTCTCCTTCTTCTCTTCTACCTCATCTTCATCATCATTGTATTGGGCATCGGTCATTATATCTCTAAGCACATTGGTTGGTTTGACCTTGTCCAATCCCTCTCTAAAGATCATTCTTCTCAAGGTGGCAAACTTCTTGGGTAAGCACATCAAGAACTTGTGTGAGAAGTCCTTGTCCTCAACCTTCTCCCCAAGCCCCTTGAGATCATTGACAATGACTTGGAGCCTATAGAACATCTCCGGGATAGATTCATCATCCTTCATCTTGAATGTGGAGAACTTGTCCTTGAGCATATATAGTTTGGCACTTTTTACCGTTGAAGTACCTTCATATGTTTCTTCAAGCCTTATCCAAAGCTCATTTGCCTTTTCAAGATCTTTGATTTGCTCAAATACTTTATCATCAATGGCACGATAGATTGTGTCAAGTGCCGCCGTATTGCATTGTTTGTTGATGCGGTCATTTGGAGTGAGGTTTTCCTCATCAAGAATGACGTATCCTTCTTTGGTCACATCCCAAACCTTCTCATGTATATTGCCTAGATATTGCTTCATCTTCCTTTTCCAATGATCAAAGGAAGAGACGCCATCAAAGAATGGAGGCTTGCCATTAACATGATTGAACATAACTTGAGCCATCTTACACCGAGGTTGTTAAGCCTTACAAATGGTGACCACGGCTCCGATACCACTTGAAAGGTCTTGATGGCTAGAGGGGGGTGAATAGCCTATTAAAATTTTCTACAAAGATAAGCTAAACATGTTTATCAATAAAACAAATAGCGAGATGCGAGTTTTGCTTAGCCTACGAGGTGTTTGCAAGCCACCTAACCAATTCACAATTCTAGTAATTGCACTCAACCGCACAAGTCAAACCGAGAAGGAAACTACAACTAGCAAGCTACACAAAGAAGCTACTCTAGCAAAGCTAACTCGCTAGCAAAGATAACTAAGAAATTGATACATGAGAGAGTTAGGAGGGTATCACCGAGGGGCGAAGTATTGAGCCAACCAATCAATATGATCAAGAGATGAATACCACAATATACAACCACCGGGATCGATCAAACACAATAAGAATGATGGCACGAAGATTTATCCCGAGGTTCACGTGCTTGCCGGCACGCTAGTCCCCGTTGTGTCCCTCTTCACCACGTGGTTCGGTGGCTAATCGGTCACACACCGACCCTCTCAAAAGGCGCCACAAGAACCTACCAAATGGCAAAAGGTTGCAATGACACGAAGCAATTTACTAATGTTGCCTTTGGCGCTTCGCCGAGGTAGGCACAAACCCCTCACAATCACCGGAGGTGGCTAAGAACAATCACCAACTCTTGCCAACGCCTCCAAGCTGCTCCAAGCCGTCTAGGTGGCGGCAACCACCAAGAGAAACAAGAATCCCGCAGCAAATCAACCACCAAGTGCCAACTAGATGCAATCTCACAATGCAAATGCACTTGGATCACTCAATCTCACTTCGAATATGCAAAGAAGCAAGAGAGATGAGTGGGAGGGGAGTTGCTTAGCTCAAAGTGCTCACAAGTATGTCAAATGTTCGAGAGAGGGAGCCTTGAGCCGGCCAACGAGTATTTATAGACGTACCCCTTCGAATATAGCCGTTAGAAACTTAAACAGCCGAAATCAGGCTGACCGGACGCGCTGGTCCAACTGACCGGACGCGCCGGTCGCCCAACGGCTAACTCGTGAAGTACTGACCGGACGCGCTGGTCCAAACGACCAGACGCGCTGGTCGCCCAACGGCTAACTGCGAAGCAACGACCAGACGCGCTGGTCCAACTGACCGGACGCGCCAGGAACGACCGGACGCGCTGGTCCCGTGAAGGACCGGACGCGCTGGTCGCCTGAGCAGCGCTCAACGGAATAGTGACCGGACGCGCTGAAGAAAATGACCGGACGCGACAGTGCCAGCGTCCGGTTAGAGTCCAGTAAGCTCCCTGGACGACCGGACGCGTCCGATCATCAGTGACCGGACGCGCCTCGTGTCCGATCATCGAACTGAAAAAAGCGCAGACACTGAACACTGACCGGACGCGTCCGGTCATGCAAGGACCGCGTCCGGTTCAGCGTCCGGTCACCTCTGTGACCTCCGTTCGCCTCCGTTTCTTTTCCGGACTTCCGGCGTAGTGGAAAATAATCGTTTCAACTTCTCGAAAATGCCTGAATCCCGCCGAGCTTGCTCGGCGGGAGGGAGAGAGGATCCCAAACCCTCTCTACCGCTCAAACTCCATCGCCATTGCAAACGTGCTAACATCACCAAGTGATCTCATCATGTGTGAGTGTGTTAGCATTTTCACAATCATTTTTCGAGGCGATATTAGTTCTATCCAAATGCATATGATCATGAAATGCACATCTAGAGGCACTTAGGAGTTCAATAGCCGCGTCATTCCCCTCTTTATAGTACGGCTATCTATCCTATAATGTAACCACACCCACTAGGTGTCTTGGTTACTAAAACACAACCCTTAAACATATACCTTTGCCTTGATCACGTAGGGTTGCGTCCAAATCCAAGTGTGGCCATCATGATCACCATGTCCATCTTGCCACCAACCTTGGAATGTACTAATCCTCATATGCTACATACAACTTAGGCATAGGATTAGTACTTAGGCATTGTCACTAATTACCAACACCAAACATAGGACTTTCAGGGGTGAATAGCCTAATTAAAACTTTTACAAGAATTACTTAACCATAAGTTAGTACGAAAGGTGGCGAAGCAAATGCACTAGCTCTAACTAATTAAGCAAGCCACCTACACAAGTCTAGTACAAGGCTATTCACTAAACACAACAACAACTACAAGCTAGAAACAAGAAGTAATACGAGAGAAGAGCTTCGAGTGATTATACCGTCGTGAAGAGAAGAGAAATATCAATCAATCAATCATACAAGAGAAATCATCGGAAAGAGAATGACATAAGAATTTATCCCGAGGTTCACTTGCTTCCCAGCAAGCTACTCCCCGTTGTGGCGATACACCCACTTGTCGGTTCACGAGCTAATCGACTATCAAGAGTCGAGCCCTCGGCGGGCGCCGCACAACCGTACACAAGATGGGGATCCTCCAAGCCACGAGCTCCACTAGAGTATCCAATTCACGAACTCCCGCGGGGAAGGATCAAGAACCCCTTACAACACTTGGTGAAGGCTCCAACAATCTCCAATTGCGAGCTCAATCACCTCCGCTGCTCCAAGCCATCTACAGTGTCGGGAAACACGGAAGAGTAACAAGAAATCCATAGCAACTCGAAAGATCAAGTGCCTCTAGAATGCAACTCTCAAGCAATGCACTTGAATCTCACTCAATCTCACTCAAGATGTGCAACTATGCAAAGAGATGAGTGGAGAGGTTGTTCTCTAGCTCAAAGTATGTCTCTAGGTCTCAAAATGTGCAAGAGTTTTTCCTCAAACCCCGGGCAACGTCTATTTATAGCGTACCCCTTCGAATATAGCCGTTAGGAACTTCAACCAGCCGAAGTCGCGCTGACCGGACGCGCTGGTCAAACTGACCGGACGCGCCGGTCGCGCAACGGCTAAATTCTGAAACACCGACCGGACGCGCCGGGTGTGACCGGACGCGCTGGTCCCGCAACTGACCGAACGCGCTGGTCAACCTGAGTAGCGCACAACGAAACAACGACCGGACGCGCCTCTCGTAATGACTGGACGCGACAGTGCCCGCGTCCGGTTAGAGTCCAGTAAGCTCCCTGGATGACCGGACGCGTTGTGCGTCCGATCATCAAACTAAAAACCGCTCAGACGCTAAACACTGACCGAACGCGTCCGGTCATACCGTGACCGCGTCCGGTGCAGCGTCCGGTCACCACAGTGACCTCCGTTCGCCTCTGTTTCTTTTCTGACTTCCGGCGCAATAGAAAATAGGTATTTCACTTCTCCAAAAAGCGCCGAATCCCGCCTCACAAGCTCGGTGGGAGGGAGAGAGGAACCCAAACCTCTCTCTACCGCTTGAACTCCACCACCTTCGCAAATGTGCTAACACCACCAAGTGTACACCACCATGTGCATGTGTGTTAGCATTTCACAATCATTTTCCAAGGCGTTATGTTAGCTCTTTACTAGATCCTAATGCATATGCTCAAGACATTGATCTAGTGGCACTTGATTTCTGAGCTAACCGTGATTGCCCCTCTTCATAGTCGGCTATGTATCCTAAACCCGATCAATCACTTCTCTACTCATCTTAGACCGGCAAAAGGAAAACCCCTATGATTATACCTTTGCCTTGCGCTCTTAGATCCTTCTCTTTCACTTGATCATCATGTCCTTCCTTTTATGTGCATCTCCACCATGATCATCATTTCATGTCCATGCACCATCTCTTTGTGATCTTGTGGCCACCACTCCTTGCCACATACACCTTCATCTCATGTGTTGCTTGTGCCTAACTCAAAACACTTAACACATGACATTAGCAACTTGGTGTCATTAATTACCAAAACCAAACTTGGGCTTTCAGCATGCAAACTTAGAAAAATAGTAACTTTTATCAATTAAAGTAACTATAAGGCTTAGCTATATGTTTGTGGATACATGCTGCTACATAGTATTTTTGTACTGAGTGGTTTGGTTTAAAACTCAAAAGAGAATTCAAAACTTATTGAAACTGTTTTGGGAAAACATTTGAAATAAAAAAGAAAAGGGCAAAGTTTTCCCTCTCTCACTCTCTCAGTTTCTGGCCTACTGGCCCTGGTGGACTGCTCGCTCTCTCTTCCCCCTTTCTTCTCTTTGGCCCGCTCAATTTTCCCCTGCGGCCCAGCTCCACACTCGCAGGACCAACCGCAGAAGCCACGCGGGTGCCCTCCTCCTCTCGCCGCATCTTGCCTTGGGTCGGCCCAGTTTAGCGCAGGTGCACCCTTCCCTCTCTCCCTTCGGCTGACAGCTCGGGCCCACCTATCGGTTGTCTCCTACCTCGAGTCGGTCTCGAGCAGAACTCCAACGCGATGGAAATCTTCACGCTCAATGAATTTTTCCGTGATTCGACTTGACCCGCACGCCAAGTGCCCCATAAATACCAAGCCTAGCGTCTGCCACCTCCCTATTCCACCCTAGCACGAGTCATTGCCTCCAATTGAGCCCACAAGAGCTGCCTCAACCCTAGAGCATCGCTGTCGAGTTCGGTTCGCTGATTTCATCATGTCAACACCTCAATAAGTTGGTCCCCGAGCTTCGCGTTGGCTTTGTGAAGTCGCCGAGCTTGTTTTCCCTCTTTTCCTCGCTCTCTTTTGATTATACGACGTCACCGTCGTGTGCAGATCACCGCCGCCCACCATCCCGAGTCGCGTGCTGTCTCCATCTGCTCCTCGCCACTGTGACTCATCTGGGTGAGTTTGCCATCACCTCCTCTTGCTTCTCATACTTTTCCCGAGTCAAACGGTGGCTTGTTTCGCCGAGTCAACGAACGCCGATGAGGTTTTACCGCCGCCAGCAATGGCAGTCGCCGCGCCGCTACTGTTTTGGCCGGCTTTTCTCTCTCTCCCTCCTCCTGTTTCTAATCTCCACCGCCCATCTCAGATCCAACAGCCGAGGATGGCTGATACCCCTTCGGCTGGCAAACTTTCTAAAGAGCCCCTGCTCTTTTTCAGTTTTAAACCCATAGTCCATGATGTATTCTCCGAATACGTTTTCTTTCTCGAAAAGCGTAGATTTGTTTTATCAGCTTCAAAATACGTTTTCTTATATTCACAGATTTGCCACTGATCTTATTTTGCTTATAAATTCCTCGTTTTAACTCCATTTTGACCCGCTCAAATTGCATTAGATTCATAATCACGTAATCTACATGTTAGTACTGTTATTAAGTATGTTTTCAACTTTTAAAATTCGATGTTAAATTTAATCTATTATTTTACTAAAGGAAAATTTGTTTAATTCGTAACTTCTTGGTTATAACTCCGATTTTCGTGATCTTTGCGTCTGTGTGATCTTAGCGAGATTAGATTCATTTTACAAATATTTCATCATGTTTCTCTATTGTTGGTGTACTATCCTAATTATGATTTGTTTGCTTTGCATGATTTGTCTCTGGATGATGTTGTTGCCATGTTGATTGAGTATAGACGGTGAACAATTCGTGAGTGATAAGAGTACTTCTTTGAGCAGGACCAACAGGAGCAGGAAGGCAAGTATAGCATGGGACTATACTTGTTTCCTAATAGCGTTAATACATTTAATTCATATATGCATGTGTGTAAGGTCCAAATAGGCTAGAGGGGGGGTGAATAGCCTAATTAAAACTTCTACAAGAATTACTTAACCACGAGTTAGTACGAAAGGTGGCGAACCAAAAGCACTAGCTCTAACTAATACAAGGCTATTCACTAAACACAACAACAACTATAAGCTAGAAACAAGAAGTAATACGAGAGAAGAGCTTTGATTGATTATACCGCCGTGTAGAGATGAGATGTACCAATCAATCAATCACACAAGAGAAATCCTCAGGAAGAGAATGACACAAGAATTTATCCCGAGGTTCACTTGCTTCCCGGCAAGCTACTCCCCGTTGTGGCGATACACCCACTTGTCGGTTCACGAGCTAATCGACTATCAAGAGTCGAGCCCTCGGCGGGCGCCGCACAACCGCACACAAGATGGGGATCCTCCAAGCCACGAGCTCCACTAGAGTATCCAATTCACGAACTCCCGCGGGGACGGATCAAGAACCCCTTACAACACTTGGTGAAGGCTCCAACAATCTCCAATTGCGAGCTCAATCACCTCCGCTGCTCCAAGCCGTCTACCGTGTCGGGAAACACGAAAGAATAACAAGAAATCCGCAGCAACTCGAAGATCAAGTGCCTCTAGAATGCAACTCTCAAGCAATGCACTTGAATCTCACTCAATCTCACTCAAGATATGCAACTAATCAAAGAGATGAGTGGAGGGGTTGTTCTCTAGCTCAAAGTATGTCTCTATATCTCAAAATGTGCAAGAGTTTTTCCTCAAACCCCTGCCAACCTCTATTTATAACGAAGGGGTACGCAACTAGCCGTTACAGACGACGCAGCGAAAAACGCGCTGACCGGACGCTCCGGTCAGGGTGACCGGACGCGTCCGGTCACTACACGACGGCAAGAAACAGTGCGAGTCAGAACTAGCCGTTGCCATGATCGGACGCGCTGAACCGATTGATCGGACGCGACAGTGCCCGCGTCCGGTCACGTTCCAGTATGCTCCCGTTGAGACCGGACGCGTCCGATCGCACGTGACCAGACGCGCCACGCGTCCGATCGTCACTCCGCTTCGCTCTGCCCCTCTGGACGCCTGACCGGATGCTCCGGCTACGTGAGGGACCGAACGCGCCGGTCGCGTGCTCTGGTTCGCTCAGGAGAACTGACCGGACGCGCTGTTGAACTGACCGGACGCCACAGTGCCAGCGTCCGGTTAGAGTCCAGTAAGCTCCCTGGATGACCGGACGCGTCCGGTCATCAGTGACCGGACGCGCTGCGCATCCGATCATCGAACTAAAAACCGCGCAGACGCTGAACACTGACCGGACGCGTTCGGTCATACCGTGACCGCGTCCGGTGCAGCGTCTGGTCACCACAGTGACCTCCGTTCGCCTCCGTTTCTTTTCTGACTTCCGGCGCAAGAGAAAATAGGCATTTCAACTTCACAAAAACGCCTGAATCCCGCGCTCGCAAAGCTCGGCGGGAGGGAGAGAGGAACCCAAACCCCTCTCTACCGCTTGAACTCCACCGCCTTCGCAAATGTGCTAACACCACCAAGTGTACACCACCATGTGCATGTGTGTTAGCATTTCACAATCATTTTCCAAGGCGTTATGTTAGCTCTTTACTAGATCCTAATGCATATGCTCAAGACATTGATCTAGTGGCACTTGATTTCCGAGCTAACCGTGATTGCCCCTCTTAATAGTCGGCTATGTATCCTAAATCCGGTCAATCACTTCTCTACTCATCTTAGACTGGCAAAAGGAAAACCCTATGGTTATACCTTTGCCTTGCGCTCTTAGTTCCTTCTCTTCCACTTGATCATCATGTACACCATATTATGTGCATCACCACCACTTGTGATCTTGTGGCCATCACTCCATGCCACATGCTCCTTCATCACGTGTGTTGCTTGTGCCTAACTCAAAACACTTAACACATGGCATTAGCAACTTGGTGTCATTAATTACCAAAACCAAACTTGGGCTTTCAATCTCCCCCTTTTTGGTAATTGATGACAACCATCACAAAGATATGAAATGAAATCAATTTTCAATTTTGATAGTATTAGCTCCCCCTACATATGTGCTTCTATGAGTTTGGTTCAATTGTGCACATATGTATGGATTTGAATTTTGGGAGAGTTACTACTATCAAATTGATGCTAAGGTATATAGAATGGACCTTTGAAGCGTGATACCAATTGGAGTTGCCTTTATATACCATCCTTAGCATCGAAGTAGCTAGACACCACTTGTAATACATCACTTGTAAAGATCACAAACACTAAAGTACTTCGTGAGATCAACATTAAAAGCAAAGGTGTCTAGATACCACATGTAAAGCTACTCTTAACAAAACATCATTCAAGTTCTATATCTAGCATACACCATTCAATCATGAATATCGAAATTAAACTTTTGCAATGCAACATTTCATCATGTTAATGCACATACAAATGCAACAAATAATCCATGAGCTTGCTCCCCCTACTTATGTGCTCCTCACTATATCTTTTCTCTCTCTTTGTGACTTTTCTATCTTTGTGCTTTCTCTCTCCTTTTTATATCTTTCTTGCTCTTTGCAATATCTTTGTGACTTTTCTCTCCCCCTTTGTCAACAATCACCAAAAAGGTGCCAATTTTAGTGAGAGATAAGTCAATCAATTATGAGGGAGTCCAAATTATGGTTCAATCTAGATCACTTGCCTAGAATATGTAATTCGGTTTGATCCAAGGACAAGCTTTTTCACACCTCATAAAGTATAAGGGTTATCTTGACCATGTTGAATTACACATCATGAGCTCGTTTACTAGATTTAACACTAGGTTTGCAAGCCCACAAACATGTCATATGCTACCACTAGATTAAACAAACATAGAAGCAATAGTGGTACCATATATACATCAAAATCATTTGATTTTCATGAATGAGCCTATTTGTCATGCAAATATGTCTATATGTTCTAACCATGTCCTTAGCAAAGTATGAATGATATGCCAAACAACTTTACCTTGCTATGTTGAAGGAGAGGCATGTCATATAAAAATGTGGGGGTGCACTCATTTCAAGTTGGAGAAGTCAAGTATGTTCAATTCATTCTTCAACTTGTAAAATCTCTTTTCATCAAGTGGCTTTGTAAAAATGTCGGCTAGTTGATCTTCGGTGCCAATGCTCTCAATGCTAATATCACCCTTTTGTTGATGGTCTCTTATGAAGTGATGCCTTATGTCAATGTGCTTGGTTCTTGAATGTTGAACCGGATTTTGAGTCATCTTGATAGCTCTTTCATTATCACAAAACAAAGGCACATTCTTGTATTTGATTCCAAAGTCATTCAAGGTGGCTTTCATCCAAAGCAATTGTGCACAACAACTACCGGCACTAATGTATTCGGCCTCGGCGGTAGATAGTGCAACACTATTTTGTTTCTTTGATGACCATGAAACAAGAGACCTTCCAAGCAATTGACAAGTGCCACTTGTGCTTATTCTATCAATCTTGCATCCACCATAGTCGGAGTCCGAATATCCAATTAACTCAAAGTTAGACCCCTTGGGATACCATAGTCCAACATCATGAGTGCCCTTGAGATATCTCAATATTCTCTTGGTTGCTTTCAAGTGACTTTCTCTAGGTGAAGCTTGATATCTTGCACACTTGCACACACTAAACATCGCATCCGGCCAAGAAGCGGTGACATAGAGCAAACTTCCAATCATAGACTGGTATTGCTTTTGATCTACCATGTTTCCACTATCATCAATACCCAATTGATCATTTGTGCCTATTGGTGTACTCATTGGCTTAGCATCTTGCAATCCAAACTTCTTGATCATGTCCTTGATGTACTTGCCTTGACTTACAAAAGTGTCATTCTTCATTTGCTTGATTTGAAGTCCAAGGAAGTAACTAAGCTCTCCAATCATAGACATCTCAAACTCATTAGCCATCATATTTCCAAATTCTTCACAAAAGTCTTGGTTAGTTGATCCAAAGATAATGTCATCCACATAGATTTGCAACACAAACAAGTCATTTCCAAGCTTCTTGGTGAAGAGAGTGGTGTCAACCTTTCCCATCTTGAACCCTTTAGAGAGAAGAAAGTCCCTCAACCTCTCATACCATGCTCTAGGTGCTTGCTTCAAACCATACAATGCCTTCTTTAGCTTGTAAACATGGTTGGGCTTCTTATCATCTTCAAAACCGGGAGGTTGCTCAACATAAACTTCTTCATTGATGTAGCCATTGAGAAATGCACTCTTGACATCCATTTGATAGAGCTTGATGTTGTGTGCACAAGCATATGCTAATAAGATTCTAATTGCTTCCAATCTTGCAACCGGTGCATATGTCTCTCCAAAGTCAAGACCCTCAACTTGAGTGTATCCTTGTGCTACTAATCTTGCTTTGTTCCTTACAACCATGCCATCTTGATCTTGCTTGTTTCTAAAGACCCACTTAGTGCCAATCACATTGTAGTTCTTTGGCCTCTCAACAAGTTTCCAAACTTGATTTCTAGCAAAGTTGTTTAGTTCTTCATGCATGGCATTTACCCACTCGGAATCTTTCAATGCATCTTCTATCTTCTTTGGTTCTTCTAATGAGACAAATGAGTAATGCTCACAAAATTATGCTAATCTTGATCTAGTTTGAACACCACTTTGAATTCCACCAATGATTTGGTCCAATGGATGATCTCTTGCAATACTAGTAGGTTGGAGTATTGGGAGTTGATTGCTTCCACTTGTTTGACCTTGAACTTGAGCTTCATCATGAGAACCACTAGAGCTTGCTTGATTTGTATCAATTTGCACACTTTGGTTGATCACATGAATATCATCATCATCAACTTGCATCGGCCTTATATCACCAATGTCCATGTTCTTCATTACATTTGACAATTGATCTCCTCTCACATCATCAAGGTTTTGAGCTTCATTTTGAGACCCTTGGGTTTCATCAAACTCAACATCATGAACTTCTTCCAAGGTGCCATTTGTGAGATTCCAAACTCTATATGATTTGCTTGTGGTAGAATAACCAAGTAAGAACCCTTCATCACATTTCTTTTCAAACTTGCTCAACCTAGTTCCTTTCTTGAGAATATAGCATTTGCAACCAAACACTCTAAAGTATGCAATGTTGGGCTTTCTTCCATTCAATAGTTCATATGGTGTCTTTTCAAGCTTCCTATGGCAATAGAGACGGTTACTACAATAGCAAGCCGTGTTGATAGCTTCACTCCAAAATGAATGACTAACATTGTATTCACTAAGCATTGATCTAGCCATATCAATCAAGGTTCTATTTTTCCTTTCAACTACACCATTTGATTGAGGAGTGTATGTTGGTGAGAATTGATGCCCAATACCAAGATCATCATACAAATCTTCAATTCTTGTGTTCTTGAACTCACTACCATTGTCACTTCTAATCTTCTTGATGGTGATTTCAAACTCATTTTGCACTCTCTTGACAAAAGACTTGAATAGATCATAAACATCACTCTTGTCATAAAGAAAGAGCACCCAAGTGTATCTAGTGTAGTCATCCACAATCACAAAACCATACTTGTTGCCACCAATGCTAGTGTATGTTGTTGGCCCAAACAAGTCCATGTGCAATAGCTCAAATGCTTTTGATGTGCTCATTTCACTTTTACTAGGATGTGAATTTCCAACTTGTTTGCCAGCTTGACAAGCACTACATAGTTTATCCTTCTCAAAGGTGACATCCTTCAATCCTCTAACTAAGTCATGCCTCAAAAGTTTGTTCAATTATTTCATTCCAACATGACCAAGCCTTCTATGCCATAACCAACCCATACTAGATTTACTAAGCAAGCATGATGTCAATTGTGTCTCACTATAATTGAAGTCAACCAAGTATAAGCTACCATGTCTAAATCCTTTGAATATCAAGTTTGATCCATCAACACTTATGACTTCAACATCATCACTACCAAATATGCACTTGAAGCCAAGATCACAAAGTTGTGCCACCGATAAAAGATTGAAATCTAAGCTCTCAACTAGCAACACATTAGATATGCTCATGTCATTTGAGATAGCAATTTTACCAAGCCCCTTGACCTTGCCTTTCTTGTTGTTGCCAAAAGTGATAGCATCAAAACCACCATTTTGACTTGTATCAATTGAATTGAACATACAAGAGTCTCCGGTCATATGTTGAGTGCACCCACTATCAAGCACCCAATGCCTTCCTCCGGCTTTGTAATTGACCTACAAGACAAGATCAATTCTTTTTAGGTACCCAAACTTGTTTGGGTCCTCCAAGGTTAGAGACTAAGCTCTTTGGTACCCAAATGGCTTTCTTCTTTGAGCCCATCCATGGTGTACCAATAAACTTAGCATGAACACCATTTGTACCCTTAGTAAGCATATAGAAAGAATTAAACTTGATTGAGGATACATTTGCATTGGATTTCTTGTTCATGCAATGTTGCTCTATGTGACCAACTTGCTTGCAACTTTTGCAATAGCTACCATTGTTCTTCACAAAACGAGTCTTGTGAGGAGCAAAAGCGGCCTTGCCTTTCTTGGGGTTATAGCACAATCCCTCTTTGTAGAGAGAAGCTCTTTGGCTACCCAAGCACATAAGCAAGCGGTCCTCACCACCATAAGCCTTAGCTAATGTGTGATTGAGCTCTTTTACCTCCTTCTTGAGATTTTCATTCTCAACTATAAGTGTGGAGTCACAAGTGAAACCATCACTACTAGATGAGGATGATGTAGATGAGCTACATGAAGGGTTAGTAGGAGCAACAATAATAGGCTTATGAAAAGTTTCATCAATTATATCACATGATATGCCTATGTTACAAGTTTTAGCTTTCTCAACATTAGTTGGCATGTTTTCACATTTTTCAACTAGAGAGGAATGAGCTTCTTCAAGCTTAGTGTGAGACTTTTGAAGCTTCTTATGGTCTACCTTTAGACTCTCATAAGATGCCCTAAGCTCATCAAGTTCTTGCATAAGGTTTTTCTTTTCCTTAAGCAAGCCCTTGCACTCCTTTCTAGATTCTTTAAAATGTTGAGTGCAATCTTCTAGCATAGTGATTAGTTCATCTTTAGTGAATTCTTCTTCATCACTATCACTATCACTAGCATTATCATGATCACTCTCATTGTCGGATGATACCTTAGCGGCCTTAGCCATGAAGCACGATGGAGTGTCGAAGAGGGAGACCTTCTCTTGGATGGCAATGCTAGCATGTCCCTTCTTCTTGCTCTTGTAGTCATCCTCATCATCACTTGAGGAATCATCACTATCCCATGTAGCAACATGAGAATCATTCTTCTTCTTATAAGAGCCTTTTTTCTTTTCTTGCTTCTTCTTCTCTTTCTTGATAGCATCTTCATCATCACTATCATAAGGACACTTTGCAATGAGATGGTCCTTGCTATGGCATCTAAAGCATCTCATGGTATGCTCACTCTTCTTGGATGAGTTCTTCCTCCTTCTTGCACGATAGCCTTTCTTCTTCATGAATTTGCCAAATTGCTTGACAAAGAGAGCCATCTTTTCATCAATGTCATCACTATCACAAGAGCTTGAGTCTTCATCACTTGATGATTCAATCTTGGATTTGCTCTTGGATGTGGTGGCTTTGAATGCCACACTCTTCTTCTTTTCATCATCTTTCTTTTCATTTTCCTTCTTCTTCTTCTTGACCAACTCATCCTTCTCATCATCTTCTCTATATGAATCATCGGTCATCACCTCTTGAAATATTTGTTGAGGAGTTGAATCCTTCAATATAGTTCTCACTAGCACAGTGATCAATGTGTCAAACCTCTTGGGCAAGCTTCTCAAAAACTTCATAGAGAATTGATTGTCCTTGACCTCCTCACCAAGTGTCTTGAGCTCATTGACAATGACTTGCAATCTATGAAACATCTCCGGAACACTCTCATCATCTTGCATTTTGAAGCTTGAAAATTTTTCTTGCAAGATATATGCTTTAGCGGTCTTTGTGCCTTCGGTGCCCTCAAATGTTTCTTCTAGCTTGGCCCAAGCATCATGTGCAACTTCTATGTTTTTCACTTGCTCAAATGTCTTGTCATCTAATGCCTCATGAAGAGCACTAATGGCAATGTCATTGCATTGGAGCTTCTTCTCTTCCACCGGTGTAGGTGCTTCCGGATTAGCAACCTCAAATTTTGTTTCGGTGACCTTCCACACTTCTCTATTGATTGACTTTAGGTGTGCGGTCATCTTAACCTTCCAATATGCATAATTTGTGCCATCAAAGTGAGGTGCCTTCTTGGTGTTGTTGATGTGCAAGCTTAATTGAGCCATTTCTTTTTCACCGTAGGTTGTTAAGCCTCAAATAAACGGTGCCTCGGCTCTGATACCACTTGTAAGGTCCAAATAGGCTAGAGGGGGGTGAATAGCCTAATTAAAACTTCTACAAGAATTACTTAACCACGAGTTAGTACGAAAGGTGGCGAAGCAAAAGCACTAGCTCTAACTAATTAAGCAAGCCACCTACACAAGTCTAGTACAAGGCTATTCACTAAACACAACAACAACTATAAGCTAGAAACAAGAAGTAATACGAGAGAAGAGCTTTGATTGATTATACCGCCGTGTAGAGATGAGATGTACCAATCAATCAATCACACAAGAGAAATCCTCGGGAAGAGAATGACACAAGAATTTATCCCGAGGTTCACTTGCTTCCCGGCAAGCTACTCCCCGTTGTGGCGATACACCCACTTGTCGGTTCGCGAGCTAATCGACTATCAAGAGTCGAGCCCTCGGCGGGCGCTGCACAACCGCACGCAGGATGGGGATCCTCCAAGCCACGAGCTCCACTAGAGTATCCAATTCACGAACTCCCGCGGGGACGGATCAAGAACCCCTTACAACACTTGGTGAAGGCTCCAACAATCTCCAATTGCGAGCTCAATCACCTCCGCTGCTCCAAGCCGTCTACCGTGTCGGGAAACACGGAAGAATAACAAGAAATCCGCAGCAACTCGAAGATCAAGTGCCTCTAGAATGCAACTCTCAAGCAATGCACTTGAATCTCACTCAATCTCACTCAAGATATGCAACTAATCAAAGAGATGAGTGGAGGGGTTGTTCTCTAGCTCAAAGTATGTCTCTATATCTCAAAATGTGCAAGAGTTTTTCCTCAAACCCCGGCCAACCTCTATTTATAATGAAGGGGTACGCGGCTAGCCGTTATAGACGACGCAGCGAAAAATACGCTGATCGGACGCTCTGGTCAGGG
This sequence comes from Saccharum hybrid cultivar R570, assembly GCA_038087645.1. NCBI lineage: Eukaryota > Viridiplantae > Streptophyta > Magnoliopsida > Poales > Poaceae > Saccharum > Saccharum hybrid cultivar. The sequence continues at coordinate 808,893 of JAQSUU010000365.1, read as the reverse complement.
TGACCGGACACGTCCGGTCACTACACAACGGCAAGAAACAGTGCGAGTCAGAACTAGCCGTTGCCGTGATCGGACGCGCTGAACCGATTGATCGGACGCACGTGACCGGACGCGCCGTGCGTCCGATCGTCACTCCGCTTCGCTCTGCCCCTCTGGACGCCTGACCGGACGCTCCGGCTACATGAGGGACCGGACGCGCCGGTCGCGCGCTCTGGTTCGCTCAGGAGAACTGACCGGACGCGCTGTTGAACTGACCGGACGCCACAGTACCAGCGTTCGGTTAGAGTCCAGTAAGCTCCCTGGATGACCGGACGCATCCGGTCATCAGTGATCGAACGCGCTGCGCGTCCGATCATCGAACTAAAAACCGCGCAGACGCTGAACACTGACCGGACGCGTCCGGTCATACCGTGACCGCGTCCGGTGCAGCGTCCGGTCACCACAGTGACCTCCGTTCGCCTCCGTTTCTTTTCTGACTTCCAGCGCAAGAGAAAATAGGCATTTCAACTTCACAAAAACGCCTGAATCCCGCGCTCGCAAAGCTCGGCGGGAGGGAGAGAGGAACCCAAACCCCTCTCTACCGCTTGAACTCCACCGCCTTCGCAAATGTGCTAACACCACCAAGTGTACACCACCATGTGCATGTGTGTTAGCATTTCACAATCATTTTCCAAGGCGTTATGTTAGCTCTTTACTAGATCCTAATGCATATGCTCAAGACATTAATCTAGTGGCACTTGATTTCCGAGCTAACCATGATTGCCCCTCTTGATAGTCGGCTATGTATCCTAAATCCGGTCAATCACTTCTCTACTCATCTTAGACCGGCAAAAGGAAAACCCTATGGTTATACCTTTGCCTTGCGCTCTTAGTTCCTTCTCTTTCACTTGATCATCATGTACACCATATTATGTGCATCACCACCACTTGTGATCTTGTGGCCATCACTCCATGCCACATGCTCCTTCATCATGTGTGTTGCTTGTGCCTAACTCAAAACACTTAACACATGGCATTAGCAACTTGGTGTCATTAATTACCAAAACCAAACTTGGGCTTTCAATGTGTCACCTTGATAGGGATTTCCTAGAATTGTACTTAAACCTTGTCACCTATGGGATATGCATTGGGTAGCTTTTGCTAGTGCTCAACATAAATTGTGATCTTGTAATTTGACTAATGGAATATACAATAAACAGTAAAAGATGACTTTTTAGCAACATTGATAAAGAAGACTAGAGCATTGGGCTATCTTTTTGGTGCTCTAATTTCTCTCCTTAGGGATCTATCTGTAAGTGATCATTTAGGACTTACAGTACAACTGTGAGGGCTACATGGCTCTGGCTTTAGTCATATAAGAAGACATTTTCTAGCTTGTTAGTGGTTACCTTTATGGCGCAAAAAGGGCTTGCCACGATGGGTGTAGGATGTAACACCCTAAAATTTGCATTGTTTCAAAATAGTGGAAATTGATTTATTTATGTATTTGTTTGTGCATTCAAATTTAGGGAATAATAAAAATTTGGTGAAAATAAAATAAAACATAAGGATTAGTAACATGTTGATGCACTCATGCTGCCACATTCTATTTATTGTATTGATTGATTTGATCCAAAGTTCAAAAGAGATTCAAAAACATTTGAAATTGGATTTGGAAAATCAAATAAGAAAAAGAAAACTCCTTTTCCTCTCCCTCCCCCCTTTCGGCCCAGTCGGCCTGCTGGCCCTTTTCTTGGCCCGCCCGCGATTTTCCCCTTCCCTCTCTTTCCTTCCGCGCGCTCGCTGGGCCGGCCCACGGGAGGCGAAACCGCCGCCGCGTCGTTCTTTCCCCCTCCTTCCGCTGACAGGCCGGGCCCGCCCGTCAGCTCCTTCCTCTCCAACCGTTCCGCGCCCGCGCCACAACCACCGCCGCACTTGCATCGCGTCGTGGGCGTCGTGGGAGCCTCCCCCGCGCCTCGGTCCCTTTAAAGGAGGGTGCGACCCCATCTCCGCCTCCCCCTGCTGCCCTCCCCACTCTGTTTCGCTAGCAAAACCACTCCCCCGCAGCTCGGCAGTGATCACCAGAGCACCGGCCGCCCCCACCGCGTCGACCATCGTTCCCGAGACGCCTCCGCCCCGTTTTTCTTCTCGGTGAGCTTCGCCTCGCTCTCCTCTTCTTCCCCATGCCTTTACATTCTCAAATCGCGGCTTCTAGGGCCGTTTTCCCAATCACCGATGAGGTTCTCGCCACCGGCCATGGCAGCCACCGCGTCGGTCGCCTTCCTCAGCCGCGCAAAGGGCTCGTGCGAGGTCGCCATCATCTCCGCTTTCTCCCGGTGTCCTCGGTTCGTCAAACCGTGCACCATAGCAGCCGTTTGGACAACGCCGGCGAGCTTCTCGCCGTCGGTAATGGCAGCGCCGCCGTGTCCTCCCCCAAGTCCGGCGGTCGCGCCTTCTCTCTCTTCCCTCCATCTATTATCGACCGTTCGATCTGAGATCAATGGCCCATAACTGATGATACCCCTTCGTGGGAATTTTTGCTAAAGAGACCCCCACCTCTCTCGTATTTGAACCCGCAGTCCTCGGCTATTTGGATAAATCTGAGTTTTGATTTATTTTAAATCCGAAAATAGTTTGATCTATTTATAGAATTGCCACTGTAGTAAAACGTTTATAAAATCGTCATTTTAGCTCCGAATTGACCCGTTCAACTTGCGTTAGTTTTGTAATTTCGTAATCTACGCATTAGTGCTACTGATAGACTTGTTAGAAGCTTTTAAGTTTCTCGATTAAGTCTAGTTTAATAGCTAGTTTTGGAACCTTGTTTAGCGCGTAACTTTTGCGTTGTAGCTCCGTTTTTCGTGCAATTCACGTCAATGTGATCATAGCGAGACGTAGATGATTTTGGTAAACATTTTATTCAGATTTATTTATTGTTGGTGTACTGTTCTAATAGTAGCTATGTTTTGCTTGTATGTCTGCTCCAAATTGCGTGTTGTACTTCATGTCGTTCGAGTTCAGACGGTGAGGAGTACGTTGGGAATCCAGACACGTACGAGGTGCAGCAGGACCAGCAACAGTTTGTGAACCAAGGCAAGTATAGCATGGGCCTACCTTGATTCCTATTCATTATATAATCTACTCATTATGCATGTGTCTAATATTGCTCGACTATAAGGACATCCTAGCCATTGATGACTTATACCTTGATGCCTATGGGTTTATTGCATATGGGTAGAATGCTAGTGCTCTATTCAAACATGATCAATACTAGGACTAATGGAACAAATGGATAAACATGATGGTGACAATTGAACTATAGGGTGAAGGTGCAAATGATGTTGATCATGTTGCCCTAAACCCTCCGTAAGGACTTATCTGTAGGGCAAAAGCTGGGACATACAGTGCAACCGTGAGAGTTATATGGCTCTGACTTTAGCTCAGTAATATGATCTTTTCTAGCTTGTTAGAGGTTACCCGAAAGGGCGCAAGAGGGGCTTGCCACTTTGGGTATAGAACTGCCTCTGTTCTTGTGTGTATAGCCTGCGGGAATTGTACCACAGAAAGGGGGGTTCTCTATATCTGCCTGCTGAGGAAACCTCGCGGCCCTAACTTGTTAGACAAGACCTATGGAAGGCTTCATAGTGTACCCTGCCCGCTCACCTTGGAAGTGTTATGGGAGTAATTAACCCGGGCATATGGGCAACACGACTCATGGGTAAAGATGCACAACCTCTGCAGAGTGTTAAAACTGTTATAACAGCCGTGCTCACGGTCACGAGCGGCCCGGAAAACTCACAGAATAAATGGTCACTTGTGAAGATGTTGTTTGTGGTGAACTATGATGGTATTATGATGATGATGACGATGATGATGATATAATGTTGATCAATGACTCTATTTAATTCTAGTATATGATCATGTGGGTTAATTTGGGAGCTTAAGCATAATTTGATATTGATCAATAACAAAATGTTGACTTACTAAAATGCTAAATGCAGTAAACTGTGTCTGCCTTTTGAGCCTCATGAATCCCCATGTTATGCTTGTGGAGTACGAAATGTACTCACGCTTGTTTATTTTCAATATTTTGGACAAATCCCGGATGGGTACCAGATTTCTAAAAATTGGAGCAGACAGGCTTGTGATCAACCAGTCAGTTGTCCCTGTGGAGTGGAGTCTTCACCTGAAGACCGGAGTTGTCTTTCCGCTGTTTGATATCTAAGGTTATATCTTTTATAATAAGTACATTATATATTAAGCATTGTCATTTGATATTACCTTTATTTGTAGTTATATGTGAGATTTGACTTCCTGGGCTCACATATGGTGTGTATCTGGTTTTGTTCTCAAAACCGGGTGTTACAAAGTGGTATCAGAGCAATGCTGACTGTAGGACACAAGCCTAGTTAGCAATTGGTCGTCTTAAGGTTTAGGAATTGCTATAAGACCCTTGTTCTATAAACCTTAATATTTCTCCTCTATTATTTCTGTACCCTTGATATTCATCTCCTTCTTGATACTTGTTTAAGCCTTTGCTCTCATCTTCACTCCTTGCTTTGATATGCTCTTAGAATCTTGTCTCTTACCATCTTCCTGTGACATCGGAAGCGAAGCTTTAGGATATTTGCCCTTAATATGAATAGAACGATAGCAACGCAAGCTGAGTCAATGATTGAAGTATGCACCTTAATTGCTTGTTGAATTTTCATTATACATGTGCTTGTTTTGGATCTTTGTAATGATTGTAATGATCTTGTGGGGATTTTCCACAATTTCATTTAGTCTATAGGCCTAAGGCATAAGGATTAATGAAGTAAATATGCGGGTTTTTGGTTTTCTCCTGTTTTATCCATCCTGTTTTCTAGAGCAGTCTGTGTTCATCATGATATATCTCCAGATCTGGGCATCCAAAAGTTATGAAACTTTTGTAGATAAAAGAAGACTCTTGTATGTTTCATCTGCCGCTGGAATCAATTCCATAGCTATTTTGGTTTGGGAGTTATGGAAATCACAAGATGATATAGTTGTGCTATCTGAAACCTGGGGTAGTTTTGTGGTGCACAGTTTTCGACCAAATTATGTTTGGAATCAGAAAAAGTGTTCTATACAAAAGTTGTAGAGGATTTCAACAGCTTTCCAACAGTATAAACTACAACTTCATTGGATTAACAGAATAGGAGTTACAGCTGTTTTCCTGCACTGCTGTTTTTCTACTCATGAGGAATTTCAGACTTCTTGTTCTTACTTATGCACATGAGTTTCCGTGGGATATCAGAAGGTCATTATGATGGTTAACTCACTTGGAAGAAGATGCAAGCTACCCTTTGTTGTTCCCCTAGTTGATCTCTCTTAAGGGGGGTAGCCGAGTGAAGAAGTAACAAGATGAATGTTTCTTACATTCAAGTACTCCACCTGGAAGAATTAGTTATCCCTATGGTTGAGAAGTCACCATCAAGCACAGTTGGGTGTTTGAACTTCACCATACCCAAGACAAGTCAGCAACAATGACAAGGAAAGGAGATATGGTTCATCTACAGTTGGTTCTATGGAGACTCGGAAAACTCGTTGCGACATCAAATATGGCAAGAAATTTTTGATTCAAGGAAGATCTCTACTTGGATAAATTATCTCAAATGGTGGAATTATGGGAAACTTAAGAAAACTAATGATGTGTTGAGTTGGAACCCACCAAAGGATATGAGTGAGATTCAAAATTTTCCTAGGAATAGAAGATATCGACAGAGGTTCATTGGAGGCATTATAATCTTGGATATAAGGGTGACATCTACAAGGATCATAAGAATATAAAGGATATCTTCACTAAGTTGGTTTTGATCTTATGAAATCATCGATGAATTAGAGCGATCAATGATTATGACATGGAAGTGTGTTAATACCCGGATAAGCAAAAGTTGTTGCCGATGCTCCTAGCATAAAGAGTGTGCTAGGGAGGTTCGGTCGACACCAAGGTTGAGTTGTGTGAGAAACTTGAGTGATGTCACCTATGCTACAAAGTGTATCACCTTGGAAAAAAAAACTACAAAGGCCAGTTGGAGGTAATGGCATAAAGGACTAAGGGATTGTGCTTAAGAGTTGATCAAGCAATTAGGAGCAAGGTTGTAACAACGCGCAAGCTACAGCGTGATCATTGTGAGAAAATGAAGAAGATCCAAAGGCAGAGTATCTACATCTCTTTGATCACCATCTCCTGAATCTCGAGGACGAGATTCCTCTTAAGGGGGGTAGAATTGTAACACCCTAAAATTTGCATTGTTTCAAAATAGTGGAAATTGATTTATTTATGTATTTGTTTGTGCATTCAAATTTAGGGAATAATAAAAATTTGGTGAAAATAAAATAAAACATAAGGATTAGTAACATGTTGATGCACTCATGCTGCCACATTCTATTTATTGTATTGATTGATTTGATCCAAAGTTCAAAAGAGATTCAAAAACATTTGAAATTGGATTTGGAAAATCAAATAAGAAAAAGAAAACTCCTTTTCCTCTCCCTCCCCCCTTTCGGCCCAGTCGGCCTGCTGGCCCTTTTCTTGGCCCGCCCGCGATTTTCCCCTTCCCTCTCTTTCCTTCCGCGCGCTCGCTGGGCCGGCCCACGGGAGGCGAAACCGCCGCCGCGTCGTTCTTTCCCCCTCCTTCCGCTGACAGGCCGGGCCCGCCCGTCAGCTCCTTCCTCTCCAACCGTTCCGCACCCGCGCCACAACCACCACCGCACTTGCATCGCGTCGTGGGCGTCGTGGGAGCCTCCCCCGCGCCTCGGTCCCTTTAAAGGAGGGTGCGACCCCATCTCCGCCTCCCCCTGCTGCCCTCCCCACTCTGTTTCGCTAGCAAAACCACTCCCCCGCAGCTCGGCAGTGATCACCAGAGCACCGGCCGCCCCCACCGCGTCGACCATCGTTCCCGAGACGCCTCCGCCCCGTTTTTCTTCTCGGTGAGCTTCGCCTCGCTCTCCTCTTCTTCCCCATGCCTTTACATTCTCAAATCGCGGCTTCTAGGGCCGTTTTCCCAATCACCGATGAGGTTCTCGCCACCGGCCATGGCAGCCACCGCGTCGGTCGCCTTCCTCAGCCGCGCAAAGGGCTCGTGCGAGGTCGCCATCATCTCCGCTTTCTCCCGGTGTCCTCGGTTCGTCAAACCGTGCACCGTAGCAGCCGTTTGGACAACGCCGGCGAGCTTCTCGCCGTCGGTAATGGCAGCGCCGCCGTGTCCTCCCCCAAGTCCGGCGGTCGCGCCTTCTCTCTCTTCCCTCCATCTATTATCGACCGTCCGATCTGAGATCAATGGCCCATAACTGATGATACCCCTTCGTGGGAATTTTTGCTAAAGAGACCCCTACCTCTCTCGTATTTGAACCCACAGTCCTCGCCTATTTGGATAAATCTGAGTTTTGATTTATTTTAAATCCGAAAATAGTTTGATCTATTTACAGAATTGCCACTGTAGTAAAACGTTTATAAAATCGTCATTTTAGCTCCGAATCGACCCGTTCAACTTGCGTTAGTTTCATAATTTCGTAATCTACGCATTAGTGCTACTGATAGACCTGTTAGAAGCTTTTAAGTTTCTCGATTAAGTCTAGTTTAATAGCTAGTTTTGGAACCTTGTTTAGCGCGTAACTTTTGCGTTGTAGCTCCGTTTTTCGTGCAATTCACGTCAATGTGATCGTAGCGAGACGTAGATGATTTTGGTAAACATTTTATTCAGATTTATTTATTGTTGGTGTACTGTTCTAATAGTAGCTATGTTTTGCTTGTATGTCTGCTCCAAATTGCGTGTTGTACTTCATGTCGTTCGAGTTCAGACGGTGAGGAGTACGTTGGGAATCCGGACACGTACGAGGTGCAGCAGGACCAGCAGCAGTTTGTGAACCAAGGCAAGTATAGCATGGGCCTACCTTGATTCCTATTCATTATATAATCTACTCATTATGCATGTGTCTAATATTGCTCGACTATAAGGACATCCTAGCCATTGATGACTTATACCTTGATGCCTATGGGTTTATTGCATATGGGTAGAATGCTAGTGCTCTATTCAAACATGATCAATACTAGGACTAATGGAACAAATGGATAAACATGATGGTGACAATTGAACTATAGGGTGAAGGTGCAAATGATGTTGATCATGTTGCCCTAAACCCTCCGTAAGGACTTATCTGTAGGGCAAAAGCTGGGACATACAGTGCAACCGTGAGAGTTATATGGCTCTGACTTTAGCTCAGTAATATGATCTTTTCTAGCTTGTTAGAGGTTACCCGAAAGGGCGTAAGAGGGGCTTGCCACTTTGGGTATAGAACTGCCTCTGTTCTTGTGTGTATAGCCTACGGGAATTGTACCACAGAAAGGGGGGTTCTCTATATCTGCCTGCCGAGAAAACCTCGCGGCCCTAACTTGTTAGACAAGACCTATGGAAGGCTTCATAGTGTACCCTGCCCGCTCACCTTGGAAGTGTTATGGGAGTAATTAACCCGGGCATATGGGCAACACGACTCACGGGTAAAGATGCACAACCTCTGCAGAGTGTTAAAACTGTTATAACAGCCGTGCTCACGGTCACGAGCGGCCCGGAAAACTCACAGAATAAATGGTCACTTGTGAAGATGTTGTTCGTGGTGAACTATGATGGTATTATGATGATGATGACGATGATGATGATATAATGTTGATCAATGACTCTATTTAATTCTAGTATATGATCATGTGGGTTAATTTGGGAGCTTAAGCATAATTTGATATTGATCAATAACAAAATGTTGACTTACTAAAATGCTAAATGCAGTAAACCGTGTCTGCCTTTTGAGCCTCATGAATCCCCATGTTATGCTTGTGGAGTACGAAATGTACTCACGCTTGTTTATTTTCAATATTTTGGAAAAATCCCGGATGGGTACCAGATTTCCAAAAATTGGAGCAGACAGGCTTGTGATCAACCAGTCAGTTGTCCCTGTGGAGTGGAGTCTTCACCTGAAGACCGGAGTTGTCTTTCCGCTGTTTGATATCTAAGGTTATATCTTTTATAATAAGTACATTATATATTAAGCATTGTCATTTGATATTACCTTTATTTGTAGCTATATGTGAGATTTGACTTCCTGGGCTCACATATGGTGTGTATCTGGTTTTGTTCTCAAAACCGGGTGTTACATAGGACAACCTCTAGTCCTATGAGTATAGCCGAGATGGAATTGTGCCATTCGAAAATGGGGGTTTCTACATCTGCTTGCCAATTGGAATCCTAGCGACCCTAACTTGTTAGACAAACATTGGAAATGTTTCATAGTGAACCATGTCTGCTCACCTTGGTAGTGTTTTGGGGAGTCATGACACCGGGCATATGGGAATTACGACTCACGGTGGAAGTGTACAACCTTTACAAAGTGTGAAACTATTATAACAGTCGTGCTCACGGTCATGAGCGGCCTTGGAACCCTTACGGAATAGATGATCACTAATGACTACTTTGTTTTTGCTATTCATTACTCATATTACTTGATCATATGTTTATTATGGGAATTCTGACAACTTGATGCTACTCATATGATAAAATTGTGACAACTAAAAGCTACATGCAGTCAAACCCGTGTCATGTCTTTTGAGCCTCATGACCCCATGTTATTCTTGTTGAGTACGAGAAGTACTTATGCTTGTTTATTTTTCATTACTTGGATAAAAATCCCGAATGAGTAACACATTGCTATGGTAATGATGACTTTTCTGAGGACTACTAGTCTTATGGTCAACCAGTTGATGTGCCTGTGCTTTGGAGTTGCCATGAGAGAGTTATCTTTATAATTCTGCTATATTTATGTAAAGACTATATGATAATATTCGTGATGTAAAAACACTTGTGATGATATTATCTTTAGTTTATCATCTTATGTGTGATTGATCTCTGGGCGCACATAAGATTATGCATCCCATTTTATCCTTAAAATTGGGTGTGACACCACCACCATCACGCCAATAGTGCCGTAACGGCCGGCACTGTGGCATCACATCGCGCCACACCGTGGCATGGGGAGCAAGACCCCGACGACGACCATGCCTAGACGTACGATGACGCCAAGACAAGACAGGATGCCATGCCCACCAAGATCCTTGCTGGCCAAGATTAGTAGTTTCTCCCTCCCTCGGGCTCATGACCACTCGGGTCAGGAGAACCCATCTCTCACATGTAATCTGGCCACCGGACTCTATATAACGGGAGTCAGGTCTCACGGAACCGCCCAAATTATAAGAACAAAAGTACAAAAACAATCGCCGAAGCAATTAAATTCCCGTACTTAAGCTCCTATAACTCCGGTAGTCCAATAAAATCACGAGGGATTTCAAACCAACCAACATACAAGCTAAGATCATAGTGGTCCAACATAACAAGTCATATGTTACATCCATTTCATAAGTAATTCAACATATATCGGAGTTCGGTAGAGTTATTACAACTCAAGTTCAAAAGTAGCGGAAGCAAAGTAGTTTGAAACTAATATCACCTTAATTCAAATACATGCTAGTACCAAGGTCAATTTTCAACAAAAGCATGAGAGACAAGATAGCTCAGAAGGATCATGCCCATGATCACACTTCGCCATTACAGCAGGAGCCAACCAAATCTTTCAGTAGCCAAGATAAAACACAACCTGCAACAAGTGGGAATAAACCCTGAGTACGAGGAGGTACTCAGCTGGACTTACCCATCATAGACCAGAAATAATGACACCAAGGAGTATGCAAGGCTTTCTTTCAGTGGGCTAGCTTGACTCATTTGCGAAAAGCATAAGTTATCATGAATAAACTAATTTAAGTCTTTTTGCATCATCTTTATTATAACCTATTCAATATAGGTAAGCACCTATGCTAAAGCAATCACTTGATTAACTATTAACATCAAAGGTTACCATCTCAGGTTTAGCATTTCCAACATCATCAACATAACCATCCGTGTTCCATCATCATTACTATGATGCGGTAACTCGAGTCAAGTGTTCACTATCCAGTGAACGATGGCGATTCAAATCGATTATTAACCAGCTGGTAATTTATTCCTCACACAAACCTCACTCACCCGCTAAAGTGAGGTGTTGGTCACCGAGTCAACCATTCAGGTAAAGTCGCGAGCTTGCTAGGAACCACATGTACCCGGGGGCCGCCCGACTGCTCTTAGGCCTTATCATCGCGCCCCGTATCCTGCCACTACTGCTCTGGTACAGTGCGTTGCGGGCAATCTACTCGGCCCGAATAATCTCCCAGCTTCGCGGTCGAAAGGTACATTATTCGGCCAGCTAAATGTGAGGCATGCGTTCAACATGACCCGAGGCCCAACAACGGTCGGTCCTTAATCGACACAGGCGGAAACTACAAGCACCCCAGAACCCTGTCTGGTTGTCCAATACTTATTCTGCCCGGTCTCCAATTATCCATCAACACTTGGTTATTTCTAGGATATCATCCATTCCATAGCTAAAGTATTTCAGTAACCACCTATAATTGCAGGTGACCGGAAATCACCGATCGCTACCGGTCTAAGCATGGCTAAGTAATATTTTCGATCCTGAACCAAAATAGGATTTCAGACATATTTATGGGACAAGGAAAGGGTATATATGCAGCAAGTGTTTCCAATCAACTCCTATAACTTAATGCAATAATACATATATAACATATATATACTCAATTGCTTTTATAAAGTAGGAGGCTTAGAATGCTCCGGGGCTTGCCTAGGATCGAACACTTAGGTTAGTGATGACAGATGATACTCGCTTGGCGAGCATCTCCTATCCCGACACTTGCTTAGTCCTTCCATCTTCGGGATAGATCCACCAAACACCATCTTCAGGTTTGGTTTCAACATCTCATCCTTCACGTGGTGCATCTAGCGTACCTAGATGAGATGCAAGATGCATGTGTATGAATAAGATGAATGGTAACACAAGATGCATCACATAATCATTCAAGTAAACACACGATTAAGACATAGACACCAAAAGCTATTTAACTAACATCACACAACCAATTAAAGAGGGCAAGCACATCAAGCATAACACAAGTTTAACAAGATCACAAGTATCTTAACTTGACCATCCTCAAGGGGATAAGCCACACTGAGCAACAATGGAGTAAACAACCACAATTATCATCTATCTATTTCTAGACTGCAAACAATAGCTGCATGTTTGGATCATAACTAGAGTTATACAATTCCAATAGCCATGCAACAAGACATTCTAGAAAGCTTATGAAATTTTCCATAATTCATCTTTAATCATCTTAGCATGATTCTCAAGTTAACCAAGTCAAACATGCATAATTACAGAATCTGGTCCAGAGATTCCAGAGAACAACTATTTCTGGAACCCAAATTGAAACAGTCATTACTCACAAACTATAAGGTCAAATGCCACCAAAATTTTACACAAGCTAGATTAATGAGTTATTTACAACTTTGTTATAAGCATGTTTCTCATCAAACATCATTTTCATGGTGCAATTACCAAAGTCCCAGAAACTGTCTAGGAAAACATCAATTGCAAGAATAAATATTAACTTATATTCCAAACATACATTTGGCCACAACCAATGTAACCATCATAAAGTGCATGTTAAATGATCACCAAAAAGCATAGTGCTCATCACTAAATAAATTCTTTTAATGCATTTCTTAATTTATTTAGATAGCAAGGTGAAATAATAAATATATAACAAAAGTCCATAATAAAATCTATAAAAATTACAGTATCTCTTACATACACCCAGTAGTCTACTACACAAATTTCAAGGCATTTGGACATGTATATCAACCTCTATGAAAAAGACAAATTGCTATTGCAAGAATTCATGTGAGAGCAAGATACACTAATAACTCACTCATATGGCAACCAAAATTCATGAAATAATTACCACACATTAAACATCATATGAGTAGCATTCCACAAAAATTTCACTTCAATTGGAGACCTAGATCTTCAGTTATGAAAATGACAAATACAACTAGCATTAAAAACCTAGCTGCACAAACCTATTTTTACAGAGAAAACTTTGAACTAAAACATGTGATATTATAGATCTACTTCATAGATAATTTCACAAGGATTCCAAAAAGTACTCATTTGATATTTTATGATTTTTCTACGATTTACTATGAATTATGCAAGATTCAGCCATTTATTCACAAAGAAAAAGAAAAACTGCACTATGCGACACTATTCATTTGAGTCACTAGTTCTGCAGAAAACCCCCTGGACTTGTTTCTCTCTTACACGTGGGTCCTTCTTCTTCCTCACAACAGACCAGAGCACGGAGGGAGACGTCGGCCTCGGGCGGCTGCTGGCCGGCGGTGGCGACATGGAGGGGCGTCGTGGCCTGCCGGCTGTAGAGCGCAGCTGCAGGAGGCTCCAGCCCCGCTGGATATGGCCCGTGGCTCCTGGCCCTGCGCGGTCGAGGAGCGGGCGGCCTGAAGCCGAGCGGCGACGACATGGAGCGGCTCAGGGTGGTGGATACTAGAAGGGGAAAACGGTGTGCCGGTTGGGAGGGCAGCGAGCACGACGGTGCTCTCCGCAGAGCGTGCGAGGGTGGAGGAGGACAGAGAAGAAGCGGCGGCAGTAGCTCAAGCTCCAGCACGCGGCCACGACGGAGCGCGAGCAGCGGCGGGCCGAGCAGAGAGCGAGAGAGATGTGAGCGGGGGAGAAGGGCAGGGTGCTCAGGTTTTCTACGTCGTCTTGACGACGCGTGGGCGCGAGGTGGCGAGTGGAGTCAGCGCGAAGGAGCCACGCGGCGCGCGGGAGCAGAGCCGGTCGGCCATTGCTGCTGCTTCTGAAATTCAAATTTTCAATACCACCTTAAACGTACAACTGAAACTCCATATTTCGTGCATCCGTAACTCCTAAACCACGATGAGTTAGCAAAAACTCTAATAAAAGTTGTAGATCTACGCTACATCTCTGACTTTTATTAAAGCGTCAAAGTGTGATTCGGCCTGGTTGGAGAGATACAAGGCTCCAAAGAAGGGTAAACGAAAACTAAAATCTCAGTTTCAGTCCATTAGGGACTTAGCCAAATTTTTTAGCTCCAAAACAGCCATGGATTCCAACTTGAGGGCTCAGTTTGACTTGCTTCAAAGTTGATCTAGCTCTTGACCATTAAACAAAGTTTGTTCTACTCTACTCAAACTTCAACTTTGATTTAAGGTGCAATTCCATGCAAGCACCATAAGTGATTGGTCAACATAGGTCAAAGTAGCATCACGGTAAAGCTTAAATCCAAGTTTTAGACCGATGGAGGTATTTTCTTGTCCTCCGTTCAACACGAACCCTTTATGACTTTTGTTGTAGAGTCCATCTAGAGTCTTTTGGGCAAGGTTGAAAGGTTTGGTTGATGATCTATGTTTCCATCCACTTAATAATGTAATTCCAGCACTTAGTAAAGTCATTCCAACAAGGATATAACTTATCATTTTATGTGACTTTTTGATTCCAAACTTCATGAAACTTTTTGAGTGACCAATATAGATAGGTACTAAGGTGAGACACATAAAGATATTGCAATAACACCACACAAGCATATATCTTGAAAATGGCCTATATATAAAGCAATGGTGCAGCATCCAAGTTTAGGTTAGGCTCCTGTCCATAGGTTGACCTTGACACCATCATCTCCACTTAATCTATCATGTTTGAGCTTCAACCCACTGCTTAACTGGTGGCAAACACCTGGGGTTTTACAGCCTTCCCCCCTTAAAAGAATCGTGTCCCAAGATTCGGTGCGAAGAACTTTCCAAGGGAAGAGAAGCATGTTATCCAATTCCAACATCTGCAAGCGCATCAGGCTACTTAGCTTCAAGTAGCAGAGAGGCTAATTGGGTAAGACAACTTTCTGATACTCGCTTTTCACAGAAACTTTTGTCTGAAGAATTTCCTTCACTGACTTTCATGAAGCATTGTTACTTTGGGAGGAATCCAAGACAATACGGTCCTTCGTTCACGGTGTACGAAGAGTACTACAAGCATGGACTAACTACTCGTAGCATCTACTTTTCTAGTGGCATAGCATGTACAACTTCCAATAAGGGTTGGATCTATATACGAGGTAATTATTCTTTGAGGCTATCAGAAACTGTCTGACCAATAGACAATGTCTATACCGGTCATAGATGACTCACTCACTTAGATGCCAACTGATGGAAAACTACATATTGCTCCACGTGTGCAGTTCTCTTTCTCTGATGCCAACACTGTACTATCTAAGTCTATTAAGAGAACATTGAAAGTGATAGCTGACTTTGTCAGTTCTAGATTTCTGTCAAAAGTCACCTAAAAAGATTCTCTTATACAAAGGAAATAGTTATATGGGTTGAATCAGAGACAATCTCTTGGGTAAAAACACATATAAGGTACCAAAGGCACATCAGCACTTGAGAACCATTACTGCAAAAGGATGATAGCCAGGTCTAGAAGACAACAAAAGTTGCAAGTATCCACCAAACTAGGGAACTAGTTCTCCACTAAGCAGGTTGAGCACAAATTTCCTTCGTGGTGCAGTTGCGTAATAAGTTGGGTTGACTTGCACTATAGCAAAACTAGCCTTCTTGATCTATTTTTGGCATTGAGGCTTCCATTCTAATGCCTATCAATACCTCAAAACCATAATCTAAAAATCTGTGGTTTGACACCTTCCCAAATGCTTTCAACTCACAATGGCACAATTTGACTTGTAGAACACCTTGATTGCTCACGCATTGCCAATCTAAGAGGGCAAAAACAAGGCACATAGGGGGTGCAATTAGTCTTCCCAAGGGTACTGAGGGTTGTCTAACAGCAAGATACCTATCAATTACAAGTTCTTGGCATGCATTACAACGTAACCTTCCAATGCAAAGGATGATCGTAGTCACAAAGAAATTATGATTCGGTACCCTTTTATTTTCTGTTCATATCACACAAACTGCTGCTCCAAAATGCACAAATTTTTGGTGGGCATATAGATCCATGGGTCTTCTAATTGCTCGCCAAAATTCAGCTCAACAGACACTGTTTGACTATCCAGACAATTCATCCACCAAAATAGCTCTGTTTTGAAATGGCAGCAAATTGAGTTGATAAGTCATCTCTCAATCCGATGTTTTACTCAACCAATACTCCTACCAACTTAAGACATTGAAGGGTCGTAAGCAAGGAATGAGGTTACCAGGTTTGGGGTCAATCCGACTTTGTTTGAGTCACTAACCGTCGATTTGAAGATAATCGGTGTAGTACCACAAAATTCTAGACATATTTCGTGTTCTTCCTTTTCTTTTGCTTCACATGTTGAGGTGTGTGTTTTGCACTCTCTCATCTTTCTCATAGCAGCAGTAGCCTTTCTCTAGCTAGGGATGGAGGTTATAGTCTTCCTGACTTGTTTCTTAGAGAACAATTTCCGCTGTTGATCTAGACACCAATCTTAACGATGCACAAGCATTGGACTTGTGGGCTGTTTTCACATAGCACAAAGCATTATTCCACATGGAGGGCATCCCTACGTAGATAAGGAACCATTTCTGAATATTTTCTGGCACTTCATCCAATAGAACCTTGAACCAAAACTATTTGTAGTACTCAAGGGCACAATGATGTAGATCGAAACTAGGGACATGCTTTCTCTAGTTCTTCACATGTCTAATACAACATCTTGCACTATATACATGATTGTCCAAGATGGAATTGACTTGATAGCGCATTTGGAGAAGATGCAACACCTGCATTGATGACCGACTTCATGGCTTCTTTGCTTACTATTGTTCGTTGAGACATAACCATCATAGCTATCGAAGAATCGTTACTTGGCTGGAGATTAACCTTCTTATTGGTAACTAATCAGTTGTCTCACAACACTTAAGTTCTAAATCTTCACTCTTGACCATAACAAGGATTGCAGTCAAAGCACAAATGGATGGTCGCCATCGAAGTTCGCAGATAAGGAGTCACACCAGAGATGGTTGATTTTTACTGTATGACCATCATACACACAAGGATCAAGACTTTGATAACTAGGTCAAATGCACAATGTGACGATAAATTCTTATCCCATGGATAACTTGTCCAATAGTAAGTGTTATGTGCCCTTTTGATCTAACAGGGATGACGTATGTTGCTCACTCGATGACCGACGTCGGACAAGGACATATAGAGAGAGTCACTTGTCTACCACCTCTTGCAGTCTGTTAATGTTCATGTTGGTGACTGTCCTTCAAAGGTTATCCTCTTAGAAACTTTAGGAGGAAGCTCTACTACATAAGGTCTGATATATGAATCTTCAGATAAGATATAGGGAGATAACCAAGGAAAACAGTCACAAGAAATAACACATCAGCTGTCGTTTCATAATGGATCATGACTAGCAACCCTGATACCAGCGCGTGCCGAGCAGCACAACCTTGTGTGCGCGCCCACAGGAGGCTCTCGGTTTCATCGCGGCACCATAGAATGCTAATCAGAACACCATTTATTAAACACACAAACAAAGTGGAATTTCAAGTGGCACCGATTGGGTGGTAAGAACAAGCACCAGACAAGGGAGGAGTAGCAAGCAAGGGTAGTTACAAGGTTTAGAGTAAACAAGGAGGCGATTCAAAGATTAAAACACAGCGCAAGGGAACATAGCTTAATTGCCGAAGACAACTGAGCAAGGGTTCTCAGTTAATTCCACGCAGGCCTTGCGTCCACCAAGGTGATTACCTGATGAAAGGTTCCGGTCACGTTGGACAACAACATGAGATCAAGATTAATAACATCGAGAGACGTCAAAAGTTGAGATGGACTTAGCAAACTTCCAAACAAAATGATACACCGATCAGAGATTGTGTCGATAAGATAGCCACTTGATTTCGTAAGCAAAGATTTCTAGATCAGACAACGAGAGATTAGCATTGCTCGGATCATCTATAGGAGAGACAATCGGGAGGTCCAACATGAAATTGGGTATGGTCTCCAGAACTTGGCAAGCAACAATTATGGCCAAGATCAGCGTTTGTTAGGAATTAACTTGGTTGGTCAATCAAACAAGGGCATTCTCCAAAAGGTAGCAGACATCCAAGGCCTAAGCAAACATATAAGGGGACTATGCTAGGGCCTACAGTTCAAGCAAGGCATAGATACACAAACATTTAAGGGCTAGCAACCACGTCTACAGGCTCTGGCTCCTAAAAGAGAATCTAATTAAAGGCGACAACCCTGCGATTACATAACATGAGCGTTGTTCTAGGATAAAGCATCTACAACACTCACATGCTCACCGAGGACAAAAGAGAGGTCAACTATGACACTACCTAGATAACAAGCATCTACACAACATCACTGTTTTAAGCGAACACTTGAGACAACGAGTCAGGTTAGCTTAAGCACTCGATACTAAGCAGAAGGCTCACACCTAACAAGCATTTATCCAACAAGAACTAACTACAAGTTTAGCTAAAACAAAAGCATGCTAAAGTAACCAACTTAGTACATACACAGAGCATAGACAGCAACGCAGCAGACACGTGTTTTAAACAAAACATAAGTTGTAAGCATCAAACTAAGGTGGTACTAGACTTATTGGAAAGCTTACTAAGTTATCTATAACTTTCTTATTCACACTAAGGACTAATTCACAGATTACATTATTATGACCATGAAAATACTACTACAACAGAAATTGTTCTAGCAGCCAAAGTTCATTACATGCAAAACAATATTTAACCTTGTTGTGTTAACACGAGAGCACACAACCAAATATTCTTACTTTAGACTAATCAATAGTTTAGTTTATTCATAGGAATCACAATTACTTGAGTAAGCATTTGCAAGAGCTTGCAGGAGCAACACATCCACCACTAGACTAAACTAGAGGACATTTATAAGTCAAACATATAACCCTAATTATTTCTATCAAGGCTAAGCACACACTATTTCAAGCACTTTCTATTCAAGTAACATGGAAAAGGCATTCTTGACTAACTCCATACAAGGAGGATAGTGCAGCACATCAATCACAAGTTACTTATTTATTAGGACAAAGGTGGGAGGAGCATAGTTATATGCACAAAGCAACAATCATGATGATGCATGCTTCGTCCTATTCGTTCTCACAAGATCGCCAGCCTAAGGTGGCAATCACGTTCTATGTCGGTGGCATAACACGCATTCTCTCGATATAGAGCTAGTTGTTAGCTACATTCAACTTACACATTCGTGGTTAGCGTACCTGTGGAAAATTTCATTGTAGCCCAACAATTCCCAATATAGCACACAATGAAAGCAGTAAACTAAATACTCTCCATACATACATCCTATGATGCATATACTTCGGTATCATAGCTACCCAACAAATGTACCCGCAATTAAGTACTTTCATAAATACGTGGTTAAACATGTAATTATGCTAGTAACCATAGCTAACTCTCCCCTAGACCGACGGTTGAACGGTCATGCTCTCCCAACTCACACTTACCTTGGCGTAGGTGCGACGTTGCAAGAATGTAACTCTAGCGACATATATGGCTATTTCATATATGAAGGTTACCTCTACCATTCGACCATAGGGTAACAGTGCGGTCAAGTTATCACTCATACATACCTTGGCTTGGGCGTAGATGCAAAATTAAAACCCCCTCCCCCCAAGTTAGTACTTAATTAAGCCACCTAAGGGTCCTTAATTGGGCATAAAGGAAATGACCACTGGCATACTTAGATTTAAACTTTAGATTTGAACAAACCTATATATGTAGTAGCTATAAGTTGTCAAAAACTGATTTTTGCAAACAAAACCTTTGTTTTCAATACACATATGACATGTTTAGTGTTGAACCTCACTCCGATACCATCTATCACGGAACTGCCTAAATTATAAGAACAAAAGTACAAAAACAATTGCCGGAGCAATTAAATTCCCGTACTTAAGCTCTTATAACTCCGGTAGTCCAATAAAATCATGAGGGATTTCAAACCAACCAACATACAAGCCAAGATCGTAGTGGTCCAACATAACAGGTCATATGTTACATCCATTTCATAAGTAATTCAACATATATCGGAGTTCGGTAGAGTTATTACAACTCAAGTTCAAAAGTAGCGGAAGCAAAGTAGTTTGAAACTAATATCACCTTAATTCAAATACATGCCAGTACCAAGGTCAATTTCCAACAAAAGCATGAGAGACAAGATAGCTCAGAAGGATGCCCATGATCACACTTCGCCATTACAGCAGGAGCCAACCAAATCTTGCAGTAGCCAAGATACAACACAACATGCAACAAGTGGGAATAAACCCTGAGTACGAGGAGGTACTCAGCTAGACTTACCAGTCATAAACCAGAAATAATAACACCAAGGAGTATGCAAGGCTTTCTTTCAGTGGGCTAGCTTGACTCATTTGCGAAAAGCATAAGTTATCATGAATAAACTAATTTAAGTCTTTTTGCATCATCTTTATTATAACCTATTCAATCTAGGTAAGCACCTATGCTAAAGCAATCACTTGATTAACTATTAACATCAAAGGTTACCATCTCAGGTTTAGCATTTCCAACATCATCAACATAACCATCCGTGTTCCATCATCATTACTACGATGAGGTAACTCGAGTCAAGTGTTCACTATCCAATGAACGATGGCGATTCAAATCGATTATTAACCAGCTGGTAATTTATTCCTCACACAAACCTCACTCACCCGCTAAAGTGAGGTGTTGGTCACCGAGTCAACCATTCAGGTAAAGTCACGAGCTTGCCAGGAACCACATGTACCCGGGGGCCGCCCGACTGCTCTTTGGCCTTATCATCGCGCCCCCGTATCCTGCCACTACTGGTCTGGTACAGTGCGTTGCGGGCAATCCACTCGGCCCGAATAATCTCCCAGCTTCATGGTCGAAAGGTACATTATTCGTCCAACTAAATGTGAGGCATGCGTTCAACATGACCCGAGGCCCAACAACGGTCGGTCCTTAATCAACACAGGCAGAAACTACAAGCACCCCAGAACCCTGTCTGGTTGCCCAATACTTATTCCACCCGGTCTCCAATTATCCATCAACACTTGGTTATTTCTAGGATATCATCCATTCCATAGCTAAAGTATTCTAGTAACCACCTATAATTGCAGGTGACCAGAAATCACCGATCGCTACCAGTTTAAGCATGGCTAAGCAATATTTTCGATCCTGAACCAAAATAGGATTTCAGACATATTTATGGGACAAGGAAAGGGTATATATGCAGCAAGTGTTTCCAATCAACTCCTATAACTTAATGCAATAATACATATATAACATATATATACTCAATTGCTTTTGTAAAGTATGAGGCTTAGAATGCTCCGGGGCTTGCCTGGGATCGAACACTTAGGTTAGTGATGACAGATGATACTCGCTTGGCGAGCATCTCCCATCCCGGCACTTGCTTAGTCCTTCCATTTTCGGGATAGATCCACCAAACACCGTCTTCAGGTTTGGTTTCAACATCTGATCCTTCACGTGGTGCATCTAGCGTACCTAGATGAGATGCAAGATGCATGTGTATGAATAAGATGAATGGTAACACAAGATGCATCACATAATCATTCAAGTAAACACACGATTAAGACATAGACACCAAAAGCTATTTAACTAACATCACACAACTAATTAAAGAGGGCAAGCACATCAAGCATAACACAAGTTTAACAAGATCACAAGTATCTTAACTTGACCATCCTCAAGGGGATAAGCCACACTGAGCAACAATGGAGTAAACAACCACAACTATCATCTATCTATTTTTAGACTGCAAACAATAGCTGCATGTTTGGATCATAACTAGAGTTATACAATTCCAACAGCCATGCAACAAGACATTCTAGAAAGCTTATGAAATTTTCCATAATTCATCTTTAATCATCTTAGCATGATTCTCAAGTTAACCAAGTCAAACATGCATAATTACAGAATCTGGTCCAGAGATTCCAGAGAACAACTATTTCTGGAACCCAACTTGAAACAGTCATTACTCACAAACTATAAGGCCAAATGCCACCAAAATTTAACACAAGCTAGATTAATGAGTTATTTAAAACTTTGTTATAAGCATGTTTCTCATCAAACATCATTTTCATGGTGCAATTACCAAAGTCCCAGAAACTGTCCAGAAAAGCATCAATTGCAAGAATAAATATTAACTTATATTCCAAACATACATTTGGCCACAAACAATGTAACCATCATAAAGTTCATGTTAAATGATCACCAAAAAGCATAGTGCTCATCACTAGATAAATTCTTTTAATGCATTTCTTAATTTATTTAGATAGCAAGGTGAAATAATAAATATATAACAAAATTCCATAATAAAATCTATAAAAATTATAGTATCTCTTACATACACCCAGTAGTCTACTATACAAATTTCAAGGCATTTGGACATGTATATCAACCTCTATGAAAAAGACAAATTGCTATTGCAAGAATTCATGTGAGAGCAAGATACACTAATAACTCACTCATATGGCAACCAAAATTCATGAAATTATTACCACACATTAAACATCATATGAGTAGCATGCCACAAAAATTTCACTTCAATTGGAGACCTAGATCTTCAGTTATGAAAATGACAAATACAACTAGCATTAAAAACCTAGCTGCACAAACCTATTTTTACAGAGAAAACTTTGAACTAAAACATGTGATATTATAGATCTACTTCATAGAGAATTTCAAAAGGATTCCAAAAAGTACTCATTTGATATTTTATGATTTTTCTACGATTTACTATGAATTATGCAAGATTCAGCCATTTATTCACAAAGAAAAAGAAAAACTGCAGTATGCGACACTATTCATTTGAGTCACTAGTTCTGCAGAAAACCCCCTGGACTTGTTT
Organism: Saccharum hybrid cultivar R570; assembly: GCA_038087645.1. Taxonomy (NCBI): domain Eukaryota; kingdom Viridiplantae; phylum Streptophyta; class Magnoliopsida; order Poales; family Poaceae; genus Saccharum; species Saccharum hybrid cultivar. The sequence goes on along the minus strand of JAQSUU010000365.1, from coordinate 786,030 downwards.
CTCTCTTACATGTGGGTCCTTCTTCTTCCTCACAACAGACCAGAGCACGGAGGGAGACGTCGGCCTCGGGCGGCTGCTGGCCGGCGGTGGCGACATGGAGGGGCGTCGTGGCCTGCCGGCTGTAGAGCGCAGCTGCAGGAGGCTCCAGCCCCGCTGGATATGGCCCGCGGCTCCTGGCCCTGCACGGTCGAGGAGCGGGTGGCCTGAAGCCGAGCGGCGTCGACATGGAGCGGCTCAGGAGCGGCTCAGGGTGGTGGATACTAGAAGGGGAAAACGGTGCGCCGGTTGGGAGGGCAGCGAGCACGACGGTGCTCTCCGCAGAGCGTGCGAGGGTGGAGGAGGATGGAGAAGAAGCGGCGGCAGTAGCTCAAGCTCCAGCACGTGGCCACGGCGGAGCGCGAGCAGCGGCGGGCCGAGCAGAGAGCGAGAGAGATGTGAGCGGGGGAGAAGGGCAGGGTGCTCGGGTTTTCTACGTCGTCTTGACGACGCGTGGGCGCGAGGTGGCGAGTGGAGTCAGCGCGAAGGAGCCACGCGGTGCGCGGGAGCAGAGCCGGTCGGCCATTGCTGCTGCTTCTGAAATTCAAATTTTCAATACCACCTCAAACGTACAACTGAAACTCCATATTTCGTGCATCCGTAACTCCTAAACCACGATGAGTTAGCAAAAACTCTAATAAAAGTTGTAGATCTACGCTACATCTCTGACTTTTATTAAAGCGTCAAAGTGTGATTCGGCCTGGTTGGAGAGATACAAGGCTCCAAAGAAGGGTAAACGAAAACTGAAATCTCAGTTTCAGTCCATTAGGGACTTAGCCAAATTTTTTAGCTCCAAAACAGCCATGGATTCCAACTTGAGGGCTCAGTTTGACTTGCTTCAAAGCTGATCTAGCTCTTGACCATTAAACAAAGTTTGTTCTACTCTACTCAAACTTCAACTTTGATCTAAGGTGCAACTCCATGCAAGCACCATAAGTGATTGGTCAACATAGGTCAAAGTAGCATCACGGTAAAGCTTAAATCCAAGTTTTAGACCGATGGAGGTATTTTCTTGTCCTCCGTTCAACATGAACCCTTTATGACTTTTGTTGTAGAGTCCATCTAGAGTCTTTTGGGCAAGGTTGAAAGGTTTGGTTAATGATCTATGTTTCCATCCACTTAATAATGCAATTCCAGCACTTAGTAAAGTCATTCCAACAAGGATATAACTTATCATTTTATGTGACTTTTTGATTCCAAACTTTATGAAACTTTTTGAGTGACCAATATAGATAGGTACTAAGGTGAGACACATGAAGATATTGCAATAACACCACACAAGCATATATCTTGAAAATGGCCTATATATAAAGCAATGGTGCAGCATCCAAGTTTAGGTTAGGCTCCTGTCCATAGGTTGACCTTGACACCATCATCTCCACTTAATCTATCATGTTTGAGCTCCAACCCACTGCTTAACTAGTGAAAAACACCTGGGGTGTTACACTAGGCCTCCATTCCAAGGGGCGAACGACAGACTTGGGAAACTCCATCCAGGACTTTGTTCTCCTCACGCCTCATACCTCTTTTCTTTAGCTTACACACCCCATTATAAAAACTTCAGAGCATCCAAAGGAGGAACACATATTCTATCTTTCTCTAAGACTAGACGTAGGGCTCTAGCCTAAACTAGTATAAATTCCTCGTGCCTTTGGATGCTACCATCGTCATCCTAGAGCAGCGTGACACATGTATAAATTCACTCGTTGGTTGACAAAACACCGACAGTTGGCGCGCTAGGTAGGGGGACAGTTGCACACTCTCTTTGTTGAAAAGGAAGCAATGGCTCTTTGCACCTATGGTGGACTCACCCATGGAACGGCCTCCGACGGCCGCATCCGCCTTGGGAACTCCGAGTTTGTTAGCGTCAATGGGCCAATGCCCACTTATGCCTTTAGCCCCGTCTAGGCACTCTATCCAAAAGACCTAGGTGCCACGACCTCCTATGGATTTGCTCTCGGAACGACCCCTAATGGCCGCAACTTAGAGCTCACACACCTAGGGGGGCCAGCGTCCTCCTTTGCCCTCTGTCTGGCCAGGCCCTCTGACCTGAAAACCTGGATTCTGCGGCCTACGGCAGACACACTCTTAGAACGGCCCCTAGTGGCCATATCCCGAAATTCTATCACCCAGGGGGACTAGTGCTCCCCTTTACCTTTGACCCCGACTAGGCTCATCATCCCGAAGACTTGGACTCCGTGGCCCATGGCCGACTTACTCCTGGAACGGCCTTCGACAGCCGCATCCTAGAGGACATCCACGCAGGAGGACCAGTATCCTCTTTCGACGCCGGTCCCGGCCAACTTTTCCACCATGGATACCTAGAACCCGAAACCTTCGACAAGCTCACCCGCAAAGCAACACCGGCAGTCGCATCCACCTAGGGAATCACAAGTGTGTTCATAGCACAATAGGCTGGCACCCGTACTCAACCTCCGCTATGACCTAAAAGGGTGCTTCATGATCTCTAGCGGATCGATCGCCGGTGGGCTCAAGTGCGGGTGGGAGCCCGCAACCATGGAGGTCAACGTGGCCACGTCTCAAGCCAATGCCGCCTCGGTCTACTTGAAATGGTAGGAGACCACGATCGCCTTTGATAGGACCAATCACTCCAACCACATTCTCTAGCCAGGACGGTTCCCTCTCGTAGTCAGTGCGATAGTCGACAAGACGCGACTGACTAGAGTGCTCATGGACAGCGGGAGTGGCCTCAACCTCCTTTACACAAGGACATACGATGCTATGGGCCTATCACAGGCAGAGATATGGCCATCTAATGCCCCATTTTACTGGGTCATGCCTAAAGTGCAAGTCGTTCCGCTGGGAAGGGTCGATCTACCCGTGACGTTCAGAAGTCGAGCCAACTTCCAAACGAAAATGATCACCTTCGAGGTGACAGACCTCCGGGGGCGTGCCACGCCATCCTAGGCCAACCATGTTACATCAAGTTCATGGCCATCCCAAACTACACATATCTCAAACTCAAAATTCCTAGGTCCCATGGGGTCGTCGCCGTGAACAGCGATCTACACCATGTGCATGCCTATGAGGAAGAAAACTGCGACGCTCAGGCCACCGTGGTTGAGGTCGTGCCCGAATCAAGTGTGAGGAAACAGTCATCCGGAACCTTCAACCCACAGAGGACACCAAGGCGGTGTAGATGGACGCCAAGGATGCTAGCAAGACAGTTCAGATTAGCTATGGACCCTTCGGCGAGCAAGAGCTCATGCTCGTCGACTTCTTACTTAGAAATTGGGACATCTTTGCATGGAAAGCCTTTCGACATGCCAGGAATCTCGAGAGAAGTCATCGAGCATAGCCTAGACATCCTGCCTGGCGCCAAGCCAGTCAAGCAACGCCTCTGCTGCTTCGACGACGAGAAGCAAAAGGCCATCGAGGAGGAAATTGCCCAACTCTTAGTGACCGGATTCATCAAGGTAGTATTCCACCCTGAGTAGATCACCTACTCGATCTTAGTTCGGAAGAAGAGCGAACCATGGAGGATGTGCGTAGATTACACCAATCTGAACAAAGCATGCCCAAAGGTGCCATACCCGTTACCATGAATCGACTAGGTGGTAGATTTGACCACAGGATGTGAAACCTTATGCTTCCTAGACACGTACTTAGGGTACCACCAGATCATGATGAAAGAGGCCGACCAGCTTGCAACCTCTTTCATCACACCCTTTGGTGCTTATTGCTACATCACCATGCCGTTTGGACTTAAGAATACTGGGGCTACCTACCAGAGGTGCATGAATAGGTGCCTCGATGAGCTTATCGGGGAAGTCACAGAAGTCTACATCGATGACATCATTATGAAATCGAAGAAGGCCAACCAACTGGTTAGCAACCTAGAGGCCGTGTTCACCTGCCTCCGAGAATTCAGAATAAAGCTCAACCCCGAAAAGTGCATTTTCAGGGTACCCAAAGGAAAACTCCTTGGGTTCATCATCTTCGAGCGAGGCATTGAAGCCAACCTAGAGAAGATCACGGTGATAAAAAATCTGAGTTTGATCTCAAACCTAAAAGGCATTCAGAAGCTCATGGGATGCCTAGCTTCCCTCAACCGCTTCATCTCATGGCTAGGGGAGCGTGGCATGCCTCTCTACAAGCTATTAAAGAAGACCAACTGGTTCACCTGGATGACTGAGGCATAGGAGGCCTTCAAAAAGCTCAAAGCTTTCCTGGCAATGGTTCCTACCCTGGTGTCGCTCGAGAAAGGGGAACCGCTTCTCCTCTACATCGCTACGACCACACAGGTGGTCAGCGCGGCGTGTAACAGAACCGACCAAATTATAAGAGCACAAGTACAAAAACAAGCACCGAAGCGCTCAAATTTTCGAACTTGAGCACATATAATCCCGGTAGTCAATCGAAACCACGAAGGATTTCAAACCAACTCGCTTACAACCAGGATCGCATCATTCAACATACAACATCATACGTTACATTTCACAAGTAGTGCTGAAATAAGTTTACACAAACGGAGTAGCAATTATTACAAACCAAGTTTGAAAGTAGCGGAAGCATAACACACACTAGTTAATTAAATACTGCCAGTCTGGATGATCGACAACCCGCAAAAGCATGAGGAAAGTACATAAAGACGATCACGCCCTTGTGATCTAGTCATCATCACCCGCAGGGTGGAGACACGTCTTGCAGAATCCCTGATAAAGCATGTCATCTGCAACAGGAGGGAATAAACCCTGAGTACTAGAATGTACTCAGCTAGACTTACCCGTCGAAAACCAGAAATAAGATGACACCAAGGATTATGCAAGGCTTACACAAGAGGCTAGCTGACATAACATTTTTGCATAAAGGCATAAGTAATTGAAACCCTTATAACCTGTACTAGCAGTTATTTTTAGCATTTACCTGTCATCTATCTTAGCACCTGTACTAAACATACACTTGATTATAATCAAACAACATGATTATTATATCCATAGCAGGTATATCATTATGGCAACATTGTATCATTCCCTTAACCACCAGTTCATTTAATGAGTTCTACGTTGCCGCTGCTCAAGTCAAGTGCTCACTAACCGGGAGCGACGGCGATTCGAATCGAATTCCTATCCAGCTGGAGGGGTATTTCTAACACTCACCGTGCAGACCCCTGCCAGGGTCGCACAGGCCACCGTTTCATATGATTCAGGAATCGCGGGTCCGAATAATGTCACGACCCCAAGGGCGACACTCTGCCAGGTGATAGGGACTCTAACCCCCCCTTGGTCTCACGCCAATGTCCCCAAGCACATCCTTTCTCTCCTCCAAGAAGCAACCTACCATTCGATTCCCGGCCTGAACCACATTACTCGGCTTCGCGGTCGGAACGACTTATCCGGCCAACTAAGTGTTAGACTGCGTTCAACATGACTCAAGGACGTACAGCGAATCGGTCCTTAAACGACTCAGACGGGCATAGCTCCACACCCAAGACGTGAAGTGTCTTGCGGCTGTACTATCGAACTCCCGTCCGGTCTCGATTTCATTTTTAAGCATGGTTCCATCACGATAGCCATAAGCCACTCGCGACTCCTTCCTACATCTCGCGGATGACCGGAAATCACCCGACTTCTACCGTACTAAGCAGGGCTAAGCATTGACACGTGTCTACACCTAATATAGGATTCAGTACGATATCTGGACAAGGACAGGTATAATGCAACAAGTGTTTTCATATAACTCCTACAACTTAATGCAGTAAACAATTAAAAGTACTCAAGATTAATTTATAAATCAGTAGGTTCAGCATGCACCGGGGCTTGCCTTTCAGAAAAGTTGAAGGCCGGTGGTCAGGGCACTCGGGTAGATCTTCTGACGGAGCTTCCCCGACGTTGGGTTCTTCTGCTAATTCCTCCGGTTGACTCAGCACCTCCTCCGGTATCGTTTGTTCGAATTCGAGGAGTGTCACCCCCTCCGGTACACCTATTGCATGAGTGCATAAAAAATCCCATGAATGCATAATGAAAGATGCAATATGCTCGGAATGAAATGCATTACAACAATTTAACGCTCTACTCAAATCACTTCACAAGAGTAGGTGCAAATTTCCTTTCCGGTAGAGAAGTACTCACCTAATCTACTTAACCTAAGATAAAGCTGCTCATCCTCAGTTAAGGCCCTAACACCTAACAATTACAAAAGTAGCATGTCTTAGGATATTACATCATATCAATCAGCAAAACACCACAGTAAGCATTCTGGACAGCAGCTACTTGTTTTTATCGCAACTGGAGATTTACAAATCCAAAAGATATGATCTAATACAATCTGGAAAGCCTAAGAAATGCACTACCATTCATTTTCAGACCTCAACTCCAAACTCCTAAGTTCTCTATGTCAAACTTCACAAGTTCCAGAATCTGTCCTATCAAAACAGAGAGTAGCAGATTTTGAACTGTCACTTTAAACAATAGTAACTCTCAAACTACTAAGCCAAATGCTTCCAAAATTTGACACAAGCTAGTTCATCAAGTTTACTCCAACTTTGGTATTTACAAGTTTTCCAGCAACCAATTTTATCAAAGCCAAATTTAGAATTACTACTAGCTGTCCAGAAAACCTAAAATTACAAAGGTTAAATATTTATTGATGTGACAAATATTCTCTAAGACCAAACTAATACTACTACAAGTTCACAAATGTCACAAGAACACCAGAAAGTAAGGTGTGCCCACCTAGAATATTTATTTAAACCCATTTCTTAATTTACTTAAGTGATTAAGTGAAATTTCAAACATATATATAAACTGCTCCTAAAATTCTACAAAAATTACAGGGGACTCTCTGACCCAAAAATAGACCACAGTAAAAATTTGGACAAGTTTTATTCACAGAAACTCTCTGAACAAAATTCACAAGCCCAAAAGGCTGATTTTTGTATAAATAACAAAGCATAGTAAAAAGTGTCAAACAACAGATTTCTTAATTTTTTTGGACACTCTAGGGTACCAACACATTCTCCAAAAATTTATATGAACATTGCACATGTAGAAAAATTACAAAAATTCATTTAATTATTTCCTAGAATAACAAGATAGCATTATAACTTGGAAATTACTTAAGCACTGATGCCCAAATTTTTACCAGAGCTAGGGCTAGCATAGAGTAACCTACCCACCAAATTTCATGATTTATGGAACACTACAGCTCAAGTTATAAATTTAACAAATTTGCATGCATTCCAAAACACATTTAAAGGATCTATTAAATTCTTACAGAATTTAAACATCTCATGCCAGATCCATATTTTTCTAAAATACTACACATCATGTAGACCCCAACAAAATTTATCTCATGATTTTTGGATCATTAAAACCCTAGATCTATATTTTTCCAACTTGTACAAAAATCAGTGACAAAATAATAAAACGAATTTCATTTCGGATGAACTGGGCCGGCCCGCTCAGCGCTCCCGCCCGCGCGCGACACTGACGGGCGAGCCCCCGCGGTCAGTGACCGGAGACAGGGGAGGCGGAGGCCCGCGAGCTCCGACGAGCTCGAGCTCGCCGGAGAAGAGCTCGCTCGGCCAATCGAACACCGCCTCGTGTTCTCCATCACCCGGTGCGTCGATTGGTGCTCGTGGAATAGATGGGGATGGGGTGGAAGGGGCTTGTCACCGCGAGCGGCGGCCGGTGATGTCCGGTGGCGGCGCGCCGTCGCCGGTGAGGATGCACGGTGCGGTCTAGGCTCGGTACGAGCTTCACCGAAGCTAGGCGGATCCATTTTGCTAGGAAGGGAGGATGGAGAGAGACCCGAAGCACCCCGACCACGGTGAGGTCCCATGGCGGGCTCCGGCGACCTCTCGGAGACGGGGAAGAAAGCAATGCGGCTCACCTCGAGTCAAATCGCGGGCTTCGGTGGGTCAAGGGGATGGAGGGTGGTGAGGCGGAGGGATTGGCGAGGTCGGGCGGCCGGTGATGCGGTGGGGAGTGCGCGCGAGCTCGCCGGAGTGGGGGCGACAATGGCGGCTCGGTGTCTCCGCTTTGCAACCGAACGAGGGAGGGAGAGGGAATGGAGGCAGCCTTGACGCGTCGTGGCGGTCTTGAAGGCGCCATGGGCTGACCGGTGGGGCTAGGACCGGCGTACGGTCGCCACCGCATGCCCACGCGTCGGCGAGGCCCTGTGGCCGGTCGGCCACGCCCCCTCCTCTGACGAAACTGAATCGCGGTGCACGGTGCCATCGAGCTCGACTGACAGAGCGACTTCCACGATGATTATCTCCCAAACCGGTTCGAATTAGTCGAAGATGATTACACCAATTTTGTAGAGCTACATGAGGTCTACAAGTTTGTCAATTGGAGTTTGGGCTGGTTCGGCCTAGATTTGAAACTACAGAGCTCCAAAGTGGTGCCCCTTGAAACTGAGATGCAGTTTCAGAGATCAATGCCGACTGAAACCCTAACTTCTTGACACTATATCTCCTAAACTATTGAGAACCAGGTGATGGTGATATTAACAATGTTGTAGAGCTATGTGTGGACAACAACTTTGTCAATTGGCTCAAAGGCTGGTTTGGCCTGGTTTGTGAGTTACAAGTTGCTAAAGTGAGGTACAGTGAAACTGAAAAATCCAATTTCCAGACTTAGAATTTTTTTCTAAGTGTTGATCACCACTCAAGCTGACTTGTGGGCCATTTTTGAGCATGCTCTGGTCATTTTCATGAGATGGCCATATTAGAACTTTTGTTCCTCATGAAATTCTCTACAACTTTACTTAAGGGTGCTCTTCCATGCAAGGTCTCTAAATTAGACTTTTTAACTGGTCAAACTAGAGCCTTCTAGGGTCAAATGGTGGTCAACTTCTCTTGGAGGGCAAATTTGTAATTTTGGTCAACATGAAACTTGTTCCAAATGTTACCCCAAGTATAACTAAGGTGTTGTAGGTCATGATTGGCTACCTTACCTTTTTGTTACACCAACTATCAAATACTTCATGAAATAAATCAAACAAACCCTAGAATAATCACATGTGTTGCATCACATAAAATAACAAACATGAATGATGCATGCTTATGCTTATGCAATGCAAATGCAATGCAATTATGGAGCTAAACACTTGAGGTGTTATAGCCCTCCCCCCTTATAAAAATCTCGTCCCGAGATTTGAAAAGCGTACCATTTTTCATAGAATTCTTTATAACCATCCCGCAAATAATCCTCCCGTTCCCACGTAGCATCACTCTCACTTCCCTGATTACTCCACATCACTTTGTACCACTTAACCACTTTACTTCTAGTTACTCGTTCCTGAGTATCGATCACTCGGACTGGCTTTTCTTCATAGGTTAGGTCGGATTCCAGTCTAATATCACCTAAAGGAACTTGTTCCTCAGGAACCCGAAGACACTTTTTAAGCTGAGATACATGGAAAACGTTGAATATGGCTCTCATCTCAGGAGGCAACTGGATTTTGTACGCAACAGCTCCACTCTTGCCTATAATCTGGAAAGGACCCACGTATCTTGGTGCAAGTTTCCGCTTAACACCAAAACGTTGGACACTCTTCATTGGAGAAACTTTCAAATAAACGAAGTCTCCAACTTCAAATTCGAGTGGTTTTCTACGACGATCCGCATAGCTTTTCTGTCTCGCTTGCGCTGCAGCCATGTGTTTCTGGATGGTACGGACTTGTTCCTCGGCTTCCTGGACAAAATCAATGCCATAATACCTTCTTTCCCCAGCTTCTACCCAGTTTAGCGGAGTTCGACACTTTCGACCGTACAAAGCTTCGAATGGGGCCATCTTAATACTCTCTTGATAACTGTTATTGTACGAGAATTCGGCTAAAGGTAACCATTTTTCCCAAGAACCCTTGGATGAAATGACGCATGCTCGCAATAGATCTTCCAAGATTTTGTTAACTCGTTCTGTCTGACCCGATGTCTGGGGGTGTTAAGCAGAGCTTCTCACTAACTTGGTTCCCAGAAGGTGATGCAAATGCTCCCAAAAGCGAGCAGTGAACTGGGGACCACGGTCAGAAACGATAGTACGAGGTATCCCATGAAGCCGGACTATCTGATTGAAGTACAACTCAGCATAGTCAGTGGGACGATAGTCCACTCTCACTGGAATGAAGTGAGCTGATTTGGTCAAACGATCCACAATTACCCAGATGGAATTATGATTTTTGACAGTAGGAGGAAGACCAACAATGAAATCCATACTTATCTCTTCCCATTTCCAGCCTGGAATGGAAAGTGGCTGAAGTAGCCCAGCTTTCATGTGCACAGCTTTAACTCTGCAACAGGTGTCACATCTAGCAACATATGCTGCTATCTCTTTCCGCATCTTGGTCCACCAATAAAGGGTTTTCAAATCATAATACATCTTATTACTACCCGGATGGATGGACAACTTGGACGAATGTGCTTCGGACAGGATCTGATCTCTAAGCTCTCGGTCCTTAGGTACCACTAACCTATCCTTAAACCACAGCACACCTTCGTCATCTAACCTGAAATGCTTAGTCTCTCCTTCATTCATCTTCCGTTTTATGTGAAAGATACCCGGGTCAGTCTTTTGGAGCTCAATGATTCTATTTCTGAGAGTACCACTGACAGTGATGTTGTACAGGACTGCCGGATGTAACAGGCGAGATTGGTAAAAATCAGTTTCAATTAAGGAATGGCAATGAGACTTACGGCTTAAAGCGTCCGCAACCACATTTGCCTTGCCTGGGTGATAGTGTACTTGAAGATTATAATCTTTAATCAACTCGAGCCATCTTCTCTGACGCATATTTAGCTCGGGTTGAGTGAAGATGTATTTGAGACTTTTATGATCGGTGTAGATATTGCAGACATTTCCCAGCAGATAATGCCGCCATACTTTCAAAGCATGAACAACTGCAGCCAGTTCTAAGTCATGCGTTGGATAATTCACCTCATGCTTCCGAAGTTGCCGCGAGGTATATGCAATTACTCGGCCTTCCTGCATCAAAACGCCTCCCAAACCTATGCCTGAGGCATCACAATAAACATCAAATGGTTTTTCGATATTCGGTTGTGCCAAAACCGGAGCCGAGGTTAGGAGGGTTCGCAGTTGGTGAAAAGCCACATCACACTCAGGAGTCCAGACAAACCTGGTTTCTTTCTGCAGCAACCGAGTCATGGGTTTGGCTATTTTTGAGAAATCCGGGATGAAGCGACGATAATAGCCAGCCAACCCAAGGAAACTCCGGACCTCGTGAACCGAGATAGGAGCCTTCCAGTTCAGTACTTCCTGTACCTTGGCGGGATCCACCATAATTCCTCCATCAGACAACACATGCCCAAGGAAAGGTACTTCTTGAAGCCAGAATTCGCACTTACTGAACTTTGCATATAGTTGATGTTCACGCAGTCTTGTGAGGACTATACGCAAATGTTCAGCATGATCCTCCTCATTCACAGAATATACCAGGATGTCATCAATAAATACCACCACAAACTTGTCCAATTCAGGCATAAACACCGAATTCATCAAGTACATGAAGTGTGCGGGGGCATTTGTCAAGCCGAAAGACATAACAAGATACTCATAAAGACCGTATCTGGTAGAAAAGGCTGTCTTTGGAACATCTTCCGGGCGAATTCTAATTTGATGGTAGCCCGATCTTAGATCGATCTTGGAGAAAACTTTAGCTTTAGACAACTGATCGAACAAGATGTCGATTCGCGGTAGAGGGTACTTATTTTTGACAGTGACTGCATTGAGAGGTCTATAATCTACGCACATCCGCAACGACTGATCCTTCTTCTTTACAAAGATAGCAGGACATCCCCACGGCGATGAACTAGGACGAATCAACCCTTTCTTCAAAAGTTCATTCAATTGCACCTTAAGTTCAGCTAGTTCATTTGGAGGCATCCTATAGGGTCTCCTAGAGATGGGTGCAGTGCCAGGCAACAACTCGATTTTAAACTCCACATCCCGATCCGGAGGGAGTCCTGGCAAATCATCGGGAAAAACGTCCGGAAATTCATTTACTACGGAAATTTCAGCCAACGCCTTTGCTTGCACAGCATGAATTTCCCCCGACAATTCAACCTTTCTGGGAAGTTGTACTAGAAAACCTTTTTGATCTGTAGGATCTCTGAGCATAACTACCCGAGCGGATGTGTCAATGAGTACCCCATTCTGACTCATCCAATTCATGCCCAAGATAACATCTATGTCTAAACCAGGTAAAACCAATAGGGCAAGCGAATAACTTCGCCCTTCTATCTCAAACTCAAGGTTCCCCACTACTTTGTTTGTGGAAATATTCCCACTTGCAGCACTAATACAATAACCCACACCTTCAACAGTATGCAACTTGTGTGCAAATTTGGATGCAAACTTAGGACTGATAAAGGAATGCGAAGCACCTGAATCAAAAAGCACCACTGCGGGGTGTTGGTCAACTAGAAACTTACCAGCGGTGACCACCTCACCAGATGGAATTTCCTCAATGCTGTTATAATGGGCGTGACCTTGACGGCCACCTTGGTTGACATTCTTCTTGGGGTAAGGACAATTCCTGGACCAATGGCCTGGCTTGTTGCAGTTCCAGCAAGGCATATTGCTAGGAGGAACACTAGAGCTGCTCTGTCCAGAAGTCCCCTTTGGCAGAGCGACGGTATAAGCCTTACGAAACCCCGTTTTTGCAGCAGGCTTCTTCTGCGGCGGACGGAACTTTGTATTCTGAGCAGGTGGGCGAGGGGAAGACCTCGATGCCGCTGAGGCCCTTGACTGAGAAGCACTTGCCTCAAGGGCCCTTTTACGGCTCTTAGAGGCAGAATAAATAGTATTGTTGTTCTCCTGGGTCAAAGCATCGCTGATGAAATCATTGAAAGTAGTACATTTGCTAGTACCCATAGTTTTCATCAGTTTTGGGCCGAGGCCCCTTTTGAAGCTAGCAATCTTTTTGGCATTGGTATCCACAAACTCCGTGGCATATCTTGCCAGGTTGTTGAAGGACTGCAAGTATTCAGTCAGACTTTTGTTTCCTTGCGACAGCCTCATAAACTCTGTATGTTTGATTGCCATAAGACCGGGAGGGATATAATTTCCTCGGAATGCCGCCTTAAACTGATCCCAAGCAATTAGGACATTGGCAGGCAGTGTGGAACGATAGTGGCTCCACCAAATGCCCGCAGGACCATGCAACTGATGGGAAGCATACTCAGTTTTCAGCTCATCAGTCAGGCGTAGCAGACGAAACTTTTGTTCAATGGTATTCAACCACTCGTCAGCCTGCAGTGGTTCTTCCGCTTCCTTAAAGAGCGGGGGCTTTGTATCCAGAAAGTCCTTGAAATCGCTGTACTGATTTGGCTCTGGGCCCTGGCGGCCAGGACGAGCTTCTCGGTTAGCCAGTTGGCGCATAGCATCAGCCAACATGCGCTGCCCTTCGACCACTGTCTGCATCAGCTCAGCCGGAGTAGGTGGTGGCGGAGGGGGCGGCTGTTCCTCCTCCTCATTTCCACGACCCCGGCGTAGATTGTACGACATCTGCAAAAGGCATAGCCAATGAGCACTGACGATGTGGGAAATTTTGTAGATGCATTATTGCGAAATGTCAAAGTGACTGTATGAATAGATTTCTCATAATGATTAAGGCACAATAATTCATCACATCCGCACAATCCATTCTAGCGCATCATTTGACGAGATCATACTTGGCAATCCAACAAGATGCTCTTTGATAAAGGCTCACTCACAGGGAGCACAACGGTTACCGGACCGTTTACGTTGCTATCTACGTGATTTTTGATCTTTTGCACGGTACTTGGATTCGATCTCAAGATTTTTAGTTGACTGGGAAAGGCTACTTCAAACTGACCACAAAGAGACTTCTCAATGAAGAGTTCCATGGTGGATCATGACTAGCCACCTCGATACCTGCGCGTGCCAAGCAGCACAGCCTTATGTCGCGCGCCATAGGAGGCCCTCGGTTTCGTCGCGGCACCGAAGGGTGCTAATCGTGACACCATCATCGAACGCAACATAATAAGACATCAAGTTGTGATCGAAATTAACAGGTTCAAACTACATTAGGAAACATACGGTTCAACCTTACATCCCAAAGTCAAGTTATTACAAGGCCTCACTCCTTCATAGGGAGGGCACAAAAGACGATCCTAACATTATAGGCACGTGATGACTACTCTAAGCATCATCCTCCGAGTCAGTGTCAAGGATCTCCCCGCTGTCCTCATCACTGACAGGCTCTAACTCCTCGTCTTCTTCTTCTTCTGGCTCTTCCTCTGGTGCTTCTGCAGGTGGGGCATCCTGTGGTCCATCAACCTCCACTTCATCATCATCCTCAGCCATGAAGATTCCCGAACCCATGTCCTCATCGGCGTTGTTGTTTTGAGTCAGCAGGGGATTAAGCTCGTTGTTCAGGCGGTGCACTTCTTCATGAAGATTATCATTGTATTCTTCAGCGTTCTCCAACTGTTGCTCGAGCTCAAGCTGACGAGCTCTCAGAATGTTCTCCTCGTGCCAGGCTTCATCCCTCTGTTCCATCACACGGACCAACATGCGTTGACAGTTGCGGTTTGCCACTGTCAACCTCTGGACTGCAAGCGTTTCTTGATCACGATCATGAATCACTTGTTCCAATTGTTGTCGTGCTGCATTCCTGGCGGCAGTCACTTCAGCCAACTCTGCCCTCAGCCTTTCCACCTCAGTAGGCTCAGGGCGAGGCTCACGTGGAGCGAGCTGGTGACGCGGTGCCCTGCCCCCAGTGGACTTACGAGCGGTCCTCTTGGTACGGGCCATCTGTAGCAACAAGATAAGATATGACTTAAAGTGAGGATCATTTAGGGGATACGAAATTTACTTTAGTCGGGAGTACAGAAATTTTTAAGGAGGGAGTAAATGATATGTATGATATATTTAAACATGATGCATGCACGTTCCGTACGCCCTCTCACCTTAGTAGAAACCTAAAGTTTTAACGCTAGGCGGTGGCATACATACGTTCTCTCATATAAGCGAAACTATCGGTCTACTCGTTACGCTGTTAGTGTACCTGCAGAAAATTTCATTGCAGCCCAACAATTCCCAATATATGCACACAAGAAAGCAGTAAACTAAATACTTCCCATATACACATCCCCGGATGTATATATTTCAGTATCAAAGCTACCCGATTGATAGATGCCCACAATTAAGTGTTTTTACATAGTTACATGGTTTAAACATGTAAAGATGTAAGTCACCAAAACTACTCTCCCCTAGACCGCCGGTTGGACGATCATGCTCTCACAACTCACACTTACCAGAGCGTCGAGGTAATTGATCCATACATTACCACCCAAGTGGATGGCATCCATACAATATCACGCCGTATGGACGACGAAATAAAAACAAACAAGGCCCCCAAGTTAGTCTTTATAATAAGCCACCTAAGAGTCCTTATTTGGGCTAAGGGTTGTGATCACTGGCATACCAAAAAAATAATTTTTTTATAGTTTTTAACCCTTTTTATAAATAAATACTTTTATTTTTAATTACCCGTAAGATGTGTTTAATGTTGAATTATGCTCCGGTACCAGCTGTAACAGAACCGACCAAATTATAAGAGCACAAGTACAAAAACAAGCACCGAAGCGCTCAAATTTTCGAACTTGAGCCCATATAATCCCGGTAGTCAATCGAAACCATGAAGGATTTCAAACCAACTCGCTTACAACCAGGATCGCATCATTCAACATACAACATCATACGTTACATTTCACAAGTAGTGCTGAAATAAGTTTACACAAACGGAGTAGCAATTATTACAAACCAAGTTTGAAAGTAGCGGAAGCATAACACACACTAGTTAATTAAATACTGCCAGTCTGGATGATCGACAACCCGCAAAAGCATGAGGAAAGTACATAAAGACGATCACGCCCTTGTGATCTAGTCATCATCACCCGCAGGGTGGAGACACGTCTTGCAGAATCCCTGATAAAGCATGTCATCTGCAACAGGAGGGAATAAACCCTGAGTACTGGAATGTACTCAGCTAGACTTACCCGTCGAAAACCAGAAATAAGATGACACCAAGGATTATGCAAGGCTTACACAAGAGGCTAGCTGACATAACATTTTTGCATAAAGGCATAAGTAATTGAAACCCTTATAACCTGTACTAGCAGTTATTTTTAGCATTTACCTGTCATCTATCTTAGCACCTGTACTAAACATACACTTGATTATAATCAAACAACATGATTATTATATCCATAGCAGGTATATCATTATGGCAACATTGTATCATTCCCTTAACCACCAGTTCATTTAATGAGTTCTACGTTGCCGCTGCTCAAGTCAAGTGCTCACTAACCGGGAGCGACGGCGATTCGAATCGAATTCCTATCCAGCTGGAGGGGTATTTCTAACACTCATCGTGCAGACCCCTGCCAGGGTCGCACAGGCCACCGTTTCATATGATTCAGGAATCGCGGGTCCGAATAATGTCGCGACCCCAAGGGCGACACTCTGCCAGGTGATAGGGACTCTAACCCCCCCTTGGTCTCACGCCAATGTCCCCAAGCACATCCTTTCTCTCCTCCAAGAAGCAACC
This sequence comes from Saccharum hybrid cultivar R570, assembly GCA_038087645.1. NCBI lineage: Eukaryota > Viridiplantae > Streptophyta > Magnoliopsida > Poales > Poaceae > Saccharum > Saccharum hybrid cultivar. Next base: position 769,434 of record JAQSUU010000365.1, on the reverse strand, counting down.
TACCATTCGATTCCCGGCCTGAACCACATTACTCGGCTTCACGGTCGGAACGACTTATCCGGCCAACTAAGTGTTAGACTGCGTTCAACATGACTCAAGGACGTACAGCGAATCGGTCCTTAAACGACTCAGACGGGCATAGCTCCACACCCAAGACGTGAAGTGTCTTGCGGCTGTACTATCGAACTCCCGTCCGGTCTCGATTTCATTTTTAAGCATGGTTCCATCACGATAGCCATAAGCCACTCGCGACTCCTTCCTACATCTCGCGGATGACCGAAAATCACCCGACTTCTACCGTACTAAGCAGGGCTAAGCATTGACACGTGCCTACACCTAATATAGGATTCAGTACGATATCTGGACAAGGACAGGTATAATGCAACAAGTGTTTTCATATAACTCCTACAACTTAATGCAGTAAACAATTAAAAGTACTCAAGATTAATTTATAAATCAGTAGGTTCAGCATGCACCGGGGCTTGCCTTTCAGAAAAGTTGAAGGCCGGTGGTCAGGGCACTCGGGTAGATCTTCTGACGGAGCTTCCCCAACGTTGGGTTCTTCTGCTAATTCCTCCGGTTGACTCAGCACCTCCTCCGGTATCGCTTGTTCGAATTCGAGGAGTGTCACCCCCTCCGGTACACCTATTGCATGAGTGCATAAAAAATCCCATGAATGCATAATGAAAGATGCAATATGCTCGGAATGAAATGCATTACAACAATTTAACGCTCTACTCAAATCACTTCACAAGAGTAGGTGCAAATTTCCTTTCCGGTAGAGAAGTACTCACCTAATCTACTTAACCTAAGATAAAGCTGCTCATCCTCAGTTAAGGCCCTAACACCTAACAATTACAAAAGTAGCATGTCTTAGGATATTACATCATATCAATCAGCAAAACACCACAGTAAGCATTCTAGACAGCAGCTACTTGTTTTTATCGCAACTGGAGATTTACAAATCCAAAAGATATGATCTAAGACAATCTGGAAAGCCTAAGAAATGCACTACCATTCATTTTCAGACCTCAACTCCAAACTCCTAAGTTCTCCATGTCAAACTTCACAAGTTCCAGAATCTGTCCTCTCAAAACAGAGAGTAGCAGATTTTGAACTGCCACTTTAAACAATAGTAACTCTCAAACTACTAAGCCAAATGCTTCCAAAATTTGACACAAGCTAGTTCATCAAGTTTACTCCAACTTTGGTATTTACAAGTTTTCCAGCAACCAATTTTATCAAAGCCAAATTTAGAATTACTACTAGCTGTCCAGAAAACCTAAAATTACAAAGGTTAAATATTTATTGATATGACAAACATTCTCTAAGACCAAACTAATACTACTACAAGTTCACAAATGTCACAAGAACACCAGAAAGTAAGGTGTGCCCACCTAGAATATTTATTTAAACCCATTTCTTAATTTACTTAAGTGATTAAGTGAAATTTCAAACATATATATAAACTGCTCCTAAAATTCTACAAAAATTACAGGGGACTCTCTAACCCAAAAAGAGACCACAGTAAAAATTTGGACAAGTTTTATTCACAGAAACTCTCTGAAAAAAATTCACAAGCCCAAAAGGCTGATTTTTGTATAAATAACAAAGCATAGTAAAAAGTGTCAAACAACAGATTTCTTAATTTTTTTGGACACTCTAGGGTACGAAGACATTCTCCAAAAATTTATATGAACATTGCACATGTAGAAAAATTACAAAAATTCATTTAAGTATTTCCTAGAATAACAAGATAGCATTATAACTTGGAAATTACTTAAGCACTGAAGCCCAAATTTTTACCAGAGCTAGGGCTAGCATAGAGTAACCTACCCACCAAATTTCATGATTTATGGAACACTACAGCTCAAGTTATAAATTTAACAAATTTGCATGCATTCCAAAACACATTTAAAGGATCTATTAAATTCTTACAGAATTTAAACATCTCATGCCAGATCCATATTTTTCTAAAATACTACACATCATGTAGACCCCAACAAAATTTATCTCATGATTTTTGGATCATTAAAACCCTAGATCTATATTTTTCCAACTTGTACAAAAATCAGTGACAAAATAATAAAAACGAATTTCATTTCGGATGAACTGGGCCGGCCCGGGAAACTCGGCCCACACTCGCGCGCGTGCGGCCCGCTCAGCGCTCCCGCCCGCGCGCGACACTGACGGGCGAGCCCCCGCGGTCAGTGACCGGAGATAGGGGAGGCGGAGGCCCGCGAGCTCCGACGAGCTCGAGCTCGCCGGAGAAGAGCTCGCTCGGCCAATCGAACACCGCCTCGTGTTCTCCGTCACCCGGTGCGTCGATTGGTGCTCGTGGAATAGATGGGGATGGGGTGGAAGGGGCTTGTCACCGCGAGCGGCGGCCGGTGATGTCCGGTGGCGGCGCGCCGTCGCCGGTGAGGATGCACGGTGCGGTCTAGGCTCGGTACGAGCTTCACCGAAGCTAGGCGGATCCATTTTGCTAGGAAGGGAGGATGGAGAGAGACCCGAAGCACCCCGACCACGGTGAGGTCCCATGGCGGGCTCCGGCGACCTCTCGGAGACGGGGAAGAAAGCAATGCGGCTCACCTCGAGTCAAATCGCGGGCTTCGGTGGGTCAAGGGGATGGAGGGTGGTGAGGCGGAGGGATTGGCGAGGTCGGGCGGCCAGTGATGCGGTGGGGAGTGCGCGCGAGCTCGCCGGAGTGGGGGCGACAATGGCGGCTCGGTGTCTCCGCTTTGCAACCGAACGAGGGAGGGAGAGGGAATGGAGGCAGCCTTGACGCGTCGTGGCGGTCTTGAAGGCGCCGTGGGCTGACCGGTGGGGCCAGGACCGGCGTACGGTCGCCACCGCATGCCCACGCGTCGGCGAGGCCCTGTGGCCGGTCGGCCACGCCCCCTCCTCTGACAAAACTGAATCGCGGTGCACGGTGCCATCGAGCTCGACTGACAGAGCGACTTCCACGATGATTATCTTCCAAACCGGTTCGAATTAGTCGAAGATGATTACACCAATTTTGTAGAGCTACATGAGGTCTACAAGTTTGTCAATTGGAGTTTGGGCTGGTTCGGCCTAGATTTGAAACTACAGAGCTCCAAAGTGGTGCCCCTTGAAACTAAAATGCAGTTTTAGAGATCAATGCCGACTGAAACCCTAACTTCTTGACACTATATCTCCTAAACTATTGAGAACCAGGTGATGGTGATATTGACAATGTTGTAGAGCTATGTGTGGACAACAACTTTGTCAATTGGCTCAAAGGCTGGTTTGGTCTGGTTTGGGAGTTACAAGTTGCTAAAGTGAGGTACAGTGAAACTGAAAAATCCAATTTCCAGACTTAGAATTTTTTTCTAAGTGTTGATCACCACTCAAGCTAACTTGTGGGCCATTTTTGAGCATACTCTGGTCATTTTCATGAGATGGCCATATTAGAACTTTTGTTCCTCATGAAATTCTCTACAACTTTACTTAAGGGTGCTCTTCCATGCAAGGTCTCTAAATTAGACTTTTTAACTGGTCAAACTAGAGCCTTCTAGGGTCAAATGGTGGTCAACTTCTCTTGGAGGGCAAATTTGTAATTTTGGTCAACATGAAACTTGTTCCAAATGTTACCCCAAGTATAACTAAGGTGTTGTAGGTCATGATTGGCTACCTTACCTTTTTGTTACACCAACTATCAAATACTTCATGAAATAAATCAAACAAACCCTAGAATAATCACATGTGTTGCATCACATAAAATAACAAACATGAATGATGCATGCTTATGCTTATGCAATGCAAATGCAATGCAATTATGGAGCTAAACACTTGAGGTGTTACACGGCGCTCGTCATCGAAAGAGAGGAAATCGAGCACCCCCATAAGATCTAGAGGCTGGTGTACTTCATCAATGAGGTCCTTTTTTACACTAAGGTACGCTACCCACAAATTCAAAAGCTCATTTACATGATCCTCATTGCTAAGCGCAAGCTACTACACTTTTGAGGGGCATCCCGTTGTGGTCATGGCGTCAACCCTGCTCAAGGACGTGGTCTAGAACCACGATGCCTCTGGCCGCGTGGCCAAATGGGTGACTGAGCTCATGGGTGGCCATATCACATATGTCCCAAGAATGGTGATCAAATCACAAGTCCTCATAGACTTCATCGCTGAATGGACCAAGGTACGGACGCCTCCACCCCTGACCTGCCAAGAGTATTAGATGCTATACTTCGACGGCTCACTCATGGCCACAAGCGCCAGGGCTAGGGTCATCATCATCTCTCCCACGGGAGACCGCATGGAGCATGCCATCCGCCTGCACTTCCAGGCCACAAATAATGTGGCCGAGTATGAGGCCCTTATCCATGGCCTCAAGATCGCCTCCGAGCTCGGTGCATGTCGCCTCTTTGTTAGGGAAGACTCAGAGATGGTCGTAAGCCAGGTCATGAAAGAGGCCTCTTGCCACGACAGCAAGATGATCGCTTACTACGATGAGGTCCGAAGGCTCGAAGAAAAATTCAACAGGCTTGAGTTCCATCACATCCATAGATGAGACAACCTAGTCGCTTACTCTTTGGCCAAACTCACATCTAGTCTAGGACCTACACCCCTAGGGTGTTCATCAACGACGCGCACGAACCATCGGTGCGAATGGACCAACCGTGCGTCCAAACGATGGGTGTAACAAGCGAGGATGGCTCGGCTAGGAATAACGGGACAAAACCCACCTAGCCAGACCAACCTCACCATGAACCAAAAGTTACGAGTCTCCTCGACCTGATGACGGTCGACCAGGGGAATTTGAGCACTAGCTCGAATTGGACCGCATCATTCATAGAATACCTGGCACGGGGAAACTTACCCAATGACGTAGCAGAGGCACAACGCATGGCTAGGCGATGCAAATCTTTCATGATCATAGGCGACACCCTTTACAAGCGCAACACATCAGGAACCATGACTGCGCAAGCCAAGGTGCAATCAGGGAAGAGGCATGACCTCATCACCCTAGGTGGCAGTGGGTCGATGACCCTCTCGAGACCATGACCTTGAACCAACAAGCCAGAACCTGACCACTAGGCTCAGGGGCTACGTTCGCACAACGAGGTCGTGACAACCTTACTTGGTTTCGTGACCTCAGAACATCGGCTCGAGACGATAAAGGCCAGACCCCAACCAAATGACTCAAGGGCTCGCCACAACCTTGCAAAGAGCCACAACAAACTCCAAAAAAGAGCTTCTCTGTTCATGATCATCAATTACAAGAGTAGTCAAAATTGCTTGCAAGGCGCAAAAATCAAGCGTCGCCTCGATGGTGACACCAAGGAAAGCCTAAAGGCAAATGACACAGGAGCAGGAAAGCAAGGGCGATGAATGCCTCGCAAGCCTCCTTAAAGCATCATGCCCCCCGAGGCAAAACACAGAGGGAGAGAGGAGCAGGAACGACTAGCTCATAGGCTACTGTCATCACACTACAAGAAATGTGATGGGGGGGCAAGGCACCACAGCGCCCTCCCCGAACTTCGCATAGCTTCCCGCAGTCGCTAAATGATCTTCTTGAAAGATTGTGTCCCACTCCTGAGCTACCTACGGGTTTCGAGAGAAGCTGATCACTACCTTTGGCACTCATGATTCAACGACCCTAAACCTAAGGGTCTGGGGAAACGCTGAAGTCATGAGGCCCTAAAGTCGGTCTAAGCACTGCCTTAATCCTCCGGTGCTCATAAATCTTCTTCTAGCACCAGCTGCTGGATGAAAGCATCACTGGCCTCTGGCCAGCGCAACTGACCCCTAGCAAGCCGCATCCTCAAAGGACTCCACTACCTACCTAGGAGCACTTTCTTCAACCCTAGTCTCTCTGGAGCCTAGCAATAAACCAGGGGCAAGGTCAAGAGTGATTCAAACACCCCTATTTATAGACCGAAAGGTGGGCTGAGTAGCCTGTGCCTCCCAGGTCGCGTGGCAAATGATAGGAGGCCACGACCATTGCCAGGAGCTAGCATGGGGTTGGAGAAAATGAGGACCTCCAAAAGACGGAGCTGGTACAGTGTTGACAAGACCACATAGCTCAGTCTGGATCTCGAATTCCCCGCATGCATGGTACCCTGACATGCAGGGCTCGGCCAATAGGTACATACTTGGCCATTAAGGCAGCCCAACAACAAACGACCACTTGCTGCATTGAACACTCGACCCTGCAAGGGGCCGAGCTCCGAGCTCGAAACAGCTGCGACCTCCAGCGCCCGCACGAGAATATCAGCATCTCCATGATCTCTCCAAGATCACGAAGATGCTCAGGGGCTACTGTTGGGGTCATGATACCCGGAGTATCTCAAGACACTAATAGGCTAGCTGCTCAAGTGGCCCAGCCAGCAGAAACTACATAGCCGAAGCCCAACTACGCCTCATGGGCCTTAGGCTACACACTAGCAGGAGCGGTCCACCATGACCTCTCCCCTCTCCTTCCGCTGCAAGCTTCGCAACCTCGCTCGACCTCCCTTTTGTCTTGACCCTTGGGAAGGGATGAGGAGAGGTCGAACGCCAAGTACACCTGCTCTAATAGGGACAGGCACGCTCTACCTACTTCGCCAGGACTAAGGGGACTGCCATTCCTTGGTACGTGGGATCTCGAGGAGATGCCATCCCCGCGTAGCCCTGCGCGGACAAGACAACATCATGATGTAGTGACGTCCGGTACGACACTACACCGTCCAAAGTTAGCCCGACAAGACGAGCGTATGTCCCCACCCACTACGAGATGGGGCGCACAATCCCGGTCTCAACCTCACGAGGCCAGCCAGGCCACCGTGAGCCCTGACCCCGTAGGCCAGGGTCGCAGTCCACGGCGCCACAATCTAGAAAGGTAGCAACAGGTCGAGGGCAACTACATGCTCTCTCATTGTCTCCACGAGTCACTAGAAAGATAGGAGAAGATGATACGGGCCATGACGCACAGGACAGTTGGCCAACCACCACCACGCTAACGGTGCCATCATGGTCGGCATCACGTTGTGCCACGCCACGGCATGGGGAGCAAGACCACGACGACGGCCATGCCTAGACGTACGATGACGCCAAGACAATACAGGATGCCATGCCTGCCACGCTCCTTGTTCGTCAAGTTCCTTGCCAGCCAAAATTAGTAGTTTCTCTCTCCCTCGGGCTCATGACCACTCAGGTCAGGAGAACCCATCTCTCACATGTAATCTGGCCCTCGGACTCTATATAAGGGGAGCCAGGCCTCCATTCCAAGGGGTGGATGATAGACTTGGGAAACTCCATCCAGGCCTTCGTTTTTCTCATGCCTCCTACCTCTTTTCTTTAGCTTACATACCCCATTGTAAGAACTTCAGAGCATTCAAACGAGGAACACGCACTCGATCTTTCTTTGAGACTAGACATAGGGCTCCAGCCTGAACCAGTATAAATTCTTCGTGGCTTTGGATGCTACCATCGTCTTCCTAGAGCAGCGTGACATACGTATAAATTCACCCGTTGGTTGACAAAACACCGACAGGAGGCGATGTACGAAGCAGTCGCAGGGCCCAAGGTAGTCCATTTTAACCAAGTTTTAGAAAAAATGTATTAACATCTACAAGTTCAAGTAAATACACTTGAAAATATATTTTGTGTCGTGTTTAATGAGACTAAAGGCAATGTTTGGATCTATTAGTGCTAATAGTTAGTAACTAAAATTAGTCGAGTGTTGATCCAAATAGGTCTGTCAACTATTAGCAAGTGGAGATGCTAACAATTTGTTGGTGACGGAGGCTAATTGTTCATATAGAACCTCCAACCAACTATTCTAGCATCTATTAGTGGATGGATCCAAACAACCCTTACTAATAATTAGCTAGCTAATAGTAGCTTTTTAGTTATTAGCCTATTAGCTAGCTAACTATTATCAGTAGTGGATCCAAACATGGCCTAATTTGATGTTGTAAATAGTTAACTATTAGCTAATTATTTATCTATAAATTTGGTCAAAATTAGAGAAGTCTGACTTAGGACAAAACTAAAGTGAACCATAATTTAGAACAGATGGAGTATATAACCTAATTGGCTAAGCATATAACGCAGTTTCAGTTCTCTACCATACATGATCTTTATGTGACCAATGTTGCACTCAACGAAAATGTAAGCAATATATACTTCATTACAGAATGAGCAACTAATCAGGAACTCTCTTCAGGCAGCTCCACTTTAAAAACAGGCTCGCTTAGGGCTTCTCCAATGCTCCAGAGTGGCGTAATGCCTCAGTGTCCACGTCGGCTCCAAATCTCCGTATCATGTGGAACGGTGGCTCCGCAGGCTGTCAGAGCAGCCTGCAGAAGCGGCGACAGTAGGGGCAGAGGACCCGGTAGGGCAAGGTAGGGCACTCGCCATACCTTGACTCCACCACAAATCCCCATCCCGAATCACCGCCTGCTAGCAGCCATGGATGCAAGGTCAGACTGTTAGAGCATCTCTAGCAATACCCCTCAAAATAGGGTCCCTACTTTTCATTTGAGGGTTGTCCCTACTTTTGAGAGCCCTGTTTTCTGGACTGAACTCTAGCAGGAGTCCTAAAACATGGCCCTTACTTCTCAATTGCTTCTATTTTCTCATGCACTATATGCATATGTATTTGAGATTGTCACACTATATAATAATTTATTTAAATCACATATACAGTACTCCCTCCGTCCAAAAAAAAGAGTCATTCTCGCTTTCCAAAAAGTCAATAACTTTTAACTTTGACCAAATATATTTAACAAAATATTAACATTTATGGTATATAATTAGTACCATTAGGTAGATTATTGAATATAATTTTTTTGGAGATATAAATGTTGCATGTATTTTCTATAAACCTAATCAAAGTTGACAAATTTTGACCAGCACGACTCCCTAGGACTGGGGGCTAGAGGGAAACGAACGCATTTGAGGGCCTAGGCTAGAGCCCCTAGGACTGAGGGCCAGAGGAAAAATATGAGGGCTCCCTCAAATTTGAGAGCTCTAGTAGGGACTCTGCTGGAGTGAGTTTTCTGAACTTCGGCCCTCAAAAATAGGATGAGGCCCTAAGTAGGGGCTCTGTTGGAGTTGCTCTTAGAGTAGTCTGAAGATGAACACGTAGCAGTGAGGAAGAAGATAGCTGCGACTCAACTCATCGAAGCGTTACTTGGGCCATGTGGGCTGTGGCTCAGGCTGGCACTTACATAGCCATATGGGCTTTCGTTCTGGAGGCTGCAGTGTCGTATGTTAGTCCGCCTATTAAATCCTTTCCTCAACGCCGTGACGTCATGAATTCACCAGTGCGGTCGTGTCGTGCGGGCGACGTGCGAACAGCCAAATCCGCAAATTGCTCGCCCCTTCTCTAACGCGTGCTCCTTCTATCCTCTGCTAGTCTGCCCTGATTCTACTTGCCAAAGTAATGTCTGACCCTCTGAGGTGACCGCCAAGGCCGAGGAGGCGATCAAAATCGATCAGTAAGGTCAGTCTCAGTGGGGATTTATGACCCTCTTACCAATGCATTCATATTTTGAAAACGGTGCAGAAGAGTTTCATCCACATGAAACTCTCTCTACTCCTACGAAACTCTTATCGTCTCTCTTTTCATTAATACGGGTCCACATCAGTCTATTTTATGTCCATGAAACTCTGACGAAACCCCACCGAGACTGGCATAAAGCCTAATGACAATAACGCTTATGTGTTTGTTCATTTGTTGTTCAATTCATTCACTTATTTGTTTAATTTATGGATAATTACTTAATTTGGATTGGTAAATTTATGCCTTTTTTTCCTTAATCGACTCTGCCATACCTCAAATTTTTTTCGTCCTCCTCCGCCATTGGGCAACAGCTCCGTCTGCCAAAAGAGCGAAGCAACAACCGGAGACGCATTGTGGCTCAAGATTGCTGAATTTTCACCGTGCAAAAGCTATAGTATGTACAGTGATGAGACAGTGACCAGACCAGACCAGACTCGTATAGCTTGCGTCCGAGAATCTGCTGCTTCAATCTCCGTGAAAGACTACTTTTTTTTAGGCTAATATTGTTGTACGCCTGCGTTGGTGTTGCCCTCAACTGCTTAGGAGTACAGTGTATTATTAACAGCAAGATAGCAGCTCATCTCACTGCCGTGCTCAGGCCCTGTTTAGTTGCAAAAAATTTTGCAAAATTTTTCAACATTCTCCGTCATATCGAATCTTTGGACGCATACATGACGCATTAAATATAGATAAAAAAATAAAACTAATTACACAATTTAGACGAAATGGACGAGACAAATCTTTTAAGCCTAATTAGACCATGATTGAACACTAATTGCCAAATAACAACAAAATTTGCTACAGTATCATTTTGCCAAATTTTTGGCAACTAAACCGGCCCTCAGTGTATGCCACACAAAATGACCTTTACGTGTAGTTCTGTACAAGCCTGGAACTGGTAGGCCCAGCTCCTTCATACTGGCACCTCCCAAAGATCCTCACTTCCTACCATACAATGCAATCATCCTGTGCAGCCACTCTAGCCTCTCAACAGACTCCCTGTCCCTGTGGGGATGTTCTAAGAAGGCGTTACGGGTCAAGCCGGTTGCTCTGGGAATGACTTGCCTCTGCATTTCATACTCCCTCTGCAGACTCATTTGGTGTTCCCGGGCAAAGAAGTAGTCATCGACTCCTAGCTGACCAGGAATAGTTCTCTGCTGATACCAAGGCTGCTCCCGAGGCGCAAGGAGATCAGGAAATGGAATTCTGCCCATTGGTAGAGGTGGAGGAATGCCACCTTGAGCGGGCAAATCATTCAACCATGGGCCTGGCATGCTCACCATTGGATGGCAACTCTCCTGTTTATGCAAATAAGGTCCAGCCGCCATGCCATTAGAGTTCAGTGGAAAGCCTGGTTGTTGCCATTGATCAACTATGTACGGTTGCGGAGGCATCAGCATGCGGTCTGTGTGAGCTGGCGGAGGAAAATGATGCCAAGGCCATGCTTCAACAGGTGCAACTAGATGAAATGGCCCCCTGTCAGTTACCCAATGGCCTGGATGAACGTTGCTGCCTCCAATGTTTGGGATTAAACCAGACCTCTTCATATTCATTTGCTTCAGCTCCTTCAAGTTCCAGATTCGGAACCTGAATGTGCAACATGCACCAAGATCAAAAGGTTCGTCAGACCTCTTACTGTCTCCTCTCTTTTGGTTATAACCTGGGTAGTCTTCCTTTCGAAAAGGAACTTTGTCAACCATAGCAAGAGAAGAATCAGTGGCCAGGTGCTTAAGATCCCAACTGTCGTACGGTTCCCCGGTCTTGTGGGTAACATGGACTTCACCAAGTGGCCGAACAAGGTGGTGTGCATTGCGGAAAAAACCCAACACCAACTCCTTGTGCAAGCTGGAAGTCGCAGCATATGGTTAATAATAGTTTAACTATGAAAACAAAGGCCGTAAAATAACAGTGTTGTAGACTCCGATTGGGTTTCTGTATTGTTTAGCAGCACTAAGAAACATCAGCTACTATTTTATGACCACTGACATGCAAAGTGGAACCATCTTTATTTCATATATGTCCGGAAAAAGCTTATACCAAAATATTACAAATACTGCTATAAGTGGTTGAAATAAAGTTATATCCACAAAGGCAACAAAATAATGATCTTAGTTCTTGCATCAAGGTTGTATTATTGAATTTTTTGACTGAATCATCATAGGACCTAAAAAAAATATATTCTAGACAATGGGCCATTGAAGACATGTAAGAGCTCTCAACTTATTATTGAGGTAACATAGATGCTACTTATTCTTAATGTACTTACAAAGAGATATAGTTCATTTTGAGAAACAAGTTTAGCAGTCATGTACGCTGTTTAGGATGAAAATGATACATTTTCAAATTTTCACTGAGATTCTACCAATGTCATTTCTGCGTAGGTTATCAATACAGAAGAGATAAGACATTCAAAAAAAATACAGAAGAGATAACCCTTTGTATGCAAATGTAGCCTTAGAAATATTCAATCAACTCTGGACTTCAGGAGCTCAGTAAGATAAATAATGAACTGATCCATATGAAGATCATGAATGACTATTAAGCCTAATACAGAGTTTAATTAATGTTAGCTGCCAAATAACATGATGAGATAGTGCACATACTTGATCATATGCAAGTCGTCCTCTTTTCCTTTGAAGCCACCATGAGGAAAATTAAAGACAATACGATCAAATTGTCTGTTCTTCAAGTCAGTGTGAAACATCATGCTTTTCGCATCAACAGCATGCAAAACCGTGGTGCCCAATCTTTTCAGTTCCGTAATATTTGACTCTGCTTTGCTGTACTTACGCTTCAGAACCTCTGCAAATGAGGATTTCCCACAAGAAATGCAGAAAATGTAGATAAGCCGCGTGATGAACAAGAAAACAAAAACCACAGTATGCTTTTGAGCTTGCAAAGGTAAAGACAGCATCAACAATGCATATGGACCCAGATACAAAGTTCGGATGAAGGAAATACAATACTAGAACTATTGAATGCTGAAAATTTGTCCTAAAGGCAAACTGTGGTGATTATGTACAGTTGAATCAGGAAAAAAATATTGTGTCGCTTATTGTGGTGCCTTAATTTTCCCCCTTTTGCTATATATTAATGTTCTCGCAGGTTCATTTAAGTTTATTTTTCATTCAACTGGTAACCAGCTGCTTGGATCACTCTTATCATTTTTTCATACGTGACACAAATAATTTTTGCTTAAAACGTAGTAATGAAGTGGAAATGTTAGAATCATCATTTAACCAACAAAACTAGATCCTATCACAATCATCAAATCTAGTAGATCATATTATCGAATGCATCCATCCATCCATGGTTCCATTTATTTCTCATACCAGAGGCGCAAAAAGCCAAAAATGGGATCAGCCATAAACTGCTAGTGCCAGTCGTATCTCGTACGCAATTTTTTTTTTAATGAATCAGGAAGGAGAGCTGCCGATTATATTAATAAGAAGAAGGCCCAGACAGGGCAAACAATGATGCTTCAAGAATTTACAACGTAAAAATAACTACAAGGCTAGGACAACTCCATCAAGACGACGATCTGCTTTCAACAAGAGCAAACAACAAGACACCCCCAACGAAGATAAACAACTTAAGTGCAAGGAGACCTCTGCCATCATATCCCAAAAAGTACGGCCCTTTAAACCCATTAATGGCTTGAGAAGGTCCGGAGGCAACAGTTGTTGCAGGCGGTCTGCGTAGTCTTCAATCGCACTCTCATTGAGTTTCCCATCATTCCCAACAATAACCAAATCTTTTAACACACTGCGTTGTGCAAGGCGGGCACTTCGATGAAGTGATGATCTATCATAGGCCTTGCGTCGACGTCTTGTTGTCGTGGTCAGTGATGAGGAGGGATGCATAGGGGGGCATGCAAGATCCTCACCCTTCGAAACAATTGTCACCGAAGAAGGCACAATCAATGGATCCTCTGTTAATGGTGGCTCTTCCACCTTGACCTCAGTCGTAGGTAGGGTAGAGGCATCTTCGATGGTGATAAGGAAGATATGGTTTTCAACTGTTACTTGTGCATCTGGGCCAGCTTCCTCATCATCAGATGCATCCTCCACAAGAACAACATCCTCAACAGAGGTGGCAACTTGTATCAGCGTTTATTTTTCCTGAAACTTGTCAGACGTCCTTGTGGCCACCTCATTAATGATGGAATCCGTCTCTCTATGAATCTCTTCAGCTGTGATCAATGTGGGCATCTCATCAATGACAGAGTCCGTAGTGTTTGCGGGTATGTCCTCGCACACCGAAGAGTCGGTAGGCGTGCAAGCCGTAACAAGAGAAGTGAGGACCGACAGTGTTGGAGAGCGCCGAACTGGAGAACATGGTCCGAAGAGCTCAGCCATGTTGGAAACCGAAGTGTGATCATCCATAGGATCCGCCCCCTCCAATTGGTTGGTCATACGTGCTAACCACAACTTGATGTTAGAAATCTCATCTCTAAGAGGGCGCAACACTTCCTCCAAGCGACTTGCAAACAACTGTTGCAATTCTGATCGCAAAGATTCCACCAAAGGTGTAATCAAGGACTGAAGGTTCAAAGTCGTCGAAGCAGAAGCGGCACAACAACAGCTCTAATGAGCAGGAACTGGATGTGACTCTGATGACTGATTGCAAACTTTTTGTGACAAAGAAGATGAAGACCCCACCGCAGTCTTCAGTGGAGGCATGGCCATGACATTTGCCCAACTCCGAGTTTGCTGCGGACATTGAGGTTGGGGTTGCACGAAGGAGGAGCGCGCTCTCGGGGCTGGAGATGGGGATCGAAAGCGACAATCCCTCTCTCGATGTCCAGGACGACGACATCGAATGCAACGGAAGGAATCTCGGCACGAGCTGACTTGGTGATCACGTGCAAGGCAACGGTAACACCTGCCTCGAGCCCATCTCTTGAAGGCCAAACTACGATCTGACCCTGATACATGTGGCGGCGACGATGATTGATCCACACAGAGCACGGACGGGTGAAGGCGGGAATGATCTTCCGAGTCAAACGCTGGAGCCTCCATTGACGTGACCACGCCTCACCTCACTTGCTGGCAAACATGTCGAAGGAAGAATGTTGCAGCCGCACGTCTTGTCGGAGCAGAGACGACTGGAAGGAAGGATGAATGACAAAAGTGGCGGCGGGACGACGACGACACAGAGTTGGAGCAGACACAGGCAGCTTGTTCTCCCTAGTGGGGGTGGCGAGGCGTGACCGAGAGAGTTGACGACGAGCACGACGTGGTTGAGTCGCACACGCCATTGAACTCGGGCGTGTTGGGATCCGGCAACGAAGAGGACGTCAACGGAGAGGGACTGGAACCGGGGGCGGTGGCAGCGTGGCCGCAGTCTCCACCTCTGCTCACGTCCACGGCCTCGCCCGTGCCGTCGAGTCCGTGACAGAGTCGTAGAGGAGGATGTGCAGACGCTGTCTGGCCGGGGAGTGGCGCCCGCGTGCGGCGTGGCCGGGGAACGACGCCGGAGTGCAGCACCGCCAGCCGAGGAATGGCACCCACAAGCGGCGCGGCCGGGGAGCGGCGCCCACCAGGCCGAGAGAGCTACGCCCGCGTGCAGCGCCGCCGGCCGAGGAGTGGCGCCCGCGAGCGGGCGGCCGGCCTGGGAGTGGCCCCCGCGTGCGGCGCCACCGGCCTAGGAGTGGCGCCGGCGAGCGGCCGGCCGGCCTGGGAGCGGCCCCCGCGTGCGGCGCGACGAGCAAGCGCTTGGCCTGTTGCTCACATCGCGACCGACGGAAGATGCGGTGAAGAGCTTCCTGATCTCCCTGTGCGCGCAGCGAGAGGAGCCACCAAAGGGATGGATGTAGAGAGCTTGAAGAGGAGAGCTCAAATCCAAGAGTTTTTGGGCTAGGGATGCTGGAGCCGCGAGATCCCCCGGCGGCGGCGGTAGCGCTCCCTAGAGCGGTCGCGGCTACTATGGTCAGTCTGACCAGACTTTCCTTGCCTTCAAGTGCTGTATCTCGTACGCAATAGCGAAGGCAAATTTTACTTTACCCGCCGCAACAGAAGTGGAAGCGATCGCAGTAGACAAACCATAGGTGTCGAGGGACGTCGCGACGAGGTTGGCACCGGAGCCGAATGCGGTGGCGAGTGCCAGCGAGAAGGAGAAGTCTCCGTCGCCGACGATGAGACTGGTCTGCGCAGAGGAGTAAAGCCCCAGCCACTTCACCGGGTTCACCCCCTTCTCTCCCTTCACTTCCTTCTCCGTATCGTCCCCTCCGGCGGTGACCGCCACCGGTATCCCCTCCACCAGCGGTGCCCCCTTCCTGACGACCTCGACCGGCGGCACCTCCAATTGCGCATCGCCCCCGTCCCCGCCGCTTCCCACCTCTGCATCTAGCCCGATCACCACCGGCGCGGCCACCGCCACTGCCATTGCGCGCTCGTGCCGTCGTGTCCGTCGCCGCCGCCGACGGAGGCGAAGTGGTGTGCTGGTGTGGAGTGAGGACTCGTCAAGTGTCGAAACGGTTGGGTTGCCAAAGTCAGAACCGATTCGCGAACTTTTTCAAAAAAAAAAAAAAAAAAGATTCCGGACGCGTAGCCGGAAAAGGGACTTCTCCGCGTCCGCCTGAGGTCTAGGCCCACTTGGCATCGATGGCCCGCCCGCGTTTGGGCTCTGGAAAAGTGCAAACGCTGGGAAATTCAGGCATTCAGCAGACGACGACTTTTTTTTTGAAACTTGGCTCTCGGGCCTTTCAATTAACTTCATGCCTGGCTAAAATGCCGGCAACTTGACTGCTTACAAACTCAGGAATCGGATATTTCCAAATAAATTCCGAACCTGAACTTTGGTTCAACCCTATAGCAGCTATCTCATGCGCAGACGAGTTATAAGTTCTTGGAACATAAAAACATTCAAAGAGATAAAAGTGCTCTCTAATCATAGCCCGAATATCTCTGAAAATCACCCCCGATGAGGTTTGGTCTAGTGATGTAGACTGAATAGCATCCCGCACCAGGATTAAATCCGTTTTCCAACTGCAATCGAGAAATGCCATGTGCTACTGCCACCTCGATGGCCTTCCAACATGATGTAGCTTCAGTCATCAAGGCATCCTGAGCCCCAGCTAAATTGTCGGCTCCTACTAAGACCATATCACCCGAGTGATCACAGAAAACAAAGCCCCAGCTGCCCTGTTTGGTACTCTGAACAAAAGCCCCATCAGTATTCACCTTCAGTATTCCTTCCGGGGGAGGTGACCATGCGATTGGCATCCTGTTGTGTTGCATGATGATAGCTGATGGTTGTTTCTGTAATTTATTCATCAATCGAATCACAGCTGTAGTAATCATCTGCGTAGTGTCCAGCGCCTCCCCAGCATTGGCCTTGTTTCGGGCGTTCCACCATCGCCATAGCAGAATGAAAATTTTGTAGCGCTTCTCATCAGGCATATCCAGAATTCTCTCAATCATATCACAGGCTGAATGCATCTCCGTCAGCTCCAATCTCTCCTGCTCTAGGCCTAGTTCTTGCCAACATTTTCGCACAAATTTACACTTCAGGAAACAATGACCTCCATCCTCATCAAGACGCTTACAGACTGGGCAAAGTGTGTCAGTCCGTAATCCCCGGCGTTTGATATTCATCTTCAGTGCCAAACTGTTGTGCGTGAGCCTCCAAACAAATTGTTTAATTTTGGGGGAACATGTCAAGTGCCAAACTCTCTTCCACTTGAAACCCTTCGCCGATCTAGGACCAGAGGAAGAAGAACTCCCCTGTTGCCTTGTAGCTTCATATTCCCGGACATCATGCAAGACATGGTATGCCGATTTGACTGAGAAAGTGCCTTTTGTTATCAAAGTGCCAAGCAACAAAGTCATCATGATTTGTTCTTACTGGAATTGCCATGATTTCTTTAACATCTTCTTCCCAGAAAATATCGTTTAGCAGTTGGACATCCCAAGAACCTGTACCAGGATCGATGAGTTCCGAGACTTTTGTCAGTAGGACAGCACCTCTTGGAGTGATCGGCCGCCGTGTCTAACCTCGTGGGATCCAAGGATCATCCCAAATGCGAATCTGTTCATCGTCTCCCACCCTCCAAATGATACCTTTCTTCATAGCGTCGCTTGCATAGTTGCAAGATTGCACCCCTATCCGTAGTCCGTAGATAAGGGGAAAAATCCGACGTCTTCTTCTCTTCAGTTCAGTGTTCACAGTTTATTTTAAAAAATAGCTAACGCTACGAAGTACGAACCTCAAACAATGGTAAAGAATAAATCAATATAATTTTATTTTTTTCGTGAACATGCATTGTATGTATATCATTAAGAAGAAGTTTGAAGTTTGTTACAAAGTTACACAAGGATCGGCCTAGGATGCGAGAGGCACGCTAAGGCCGATCAAGGTGTAACTTGAACAAGGCAGAACCGCAAGAACACGAGTAGACGTGAAATTACAAGGTAAATAAAAACGCGACAGGAGTAGGGTTGTACTCAAGCGGTCATTCCAGCCCAAAGCGCAGCGAGTTGTGAGAAACCCGCAAGCGACCAACGATCGGCCTCCTCCGCGATCGCGACGACGAGTGTCGCTGGCGAGCGCGCCTGACCCTGAAAGACTCTCAGGTTCCTTTCCTTCCAGGTACACCAAACCACCAAAATTACCAGACTCCAGCGCATGGCATACAAAAGTCACCAGGTCCTTCCGGTCTTCCTTTTACTGTAGAGGTTTTTCCAATAATCTAGCTTAGAGGTACCCAAATCAATTTTAATCATTGAATAGTACAAAAGCGAGAGATTAGCATGGACTAAAGAGATAGTTTCATACATTTACCATATATTTCTCTCACACAGCACGATGTTCAAAACTATTTATTATAATATATCTCCTTCATATTTATCACTTTAAAGCTAATGCTAGCTCATATTATTGGAGACGCCCCGACTAAGCCAGAAATTAGTCTTCTCTAAATAAGACCCACCGATAAACCAAATGTTGAGCCAAAGAATACATACATTTCTCAGTTGTGTATATCGTCAAACGACGTGGAGGTTGGAACGTCATTCCATTATCTGAAAAAGGATACATACATTTCTCCTCTGAATTTCTAGTAGTATATAATATTACACCCACCCTTAACTTAAAACACTTCTTATATATTTCAGATGCCTATTTTTCTTGTTATTGTTTAGATAGTATGTATTTTGGTCATTGTTTGACTATAGAAAAAATTATGAATCATTGTTTTGTAAGTTGTCCTTTCAATTATACTAGTTAGTTCTCTAATAAAGTGTTTGGTTTGAAGAATCAAACCATTTTAGATGAAATAACGCATCGTGATTCTTCAAATTTGGTGAAATGATTATATTCCTTATATTAGTACTAATTATTAGCTTTGTGAGAAATGAGGTGACTATGAATCAACCTATTTTATTTTATAAATCAAACAAAAAAAGGAGTAAGAAGATGATGACTAACACATTCCTCAAAGCTAAGATTCTATAAGATTATTGTGTGAAATTCAGGCATATGGGATATAATAGCAATTCCCTAACTTAAGCCAATGAACAAACTAAGCGCAAATTGAATGATACTTAAAAAATCTCAATGAAAATAAAAAAATGTCGAAGAATTTGGTTGCCTCCGACATTAAAGAATTTAGGGATTCGCGTTGTTGTCTCGGTGATCGGCTGCGGCCTACTCCCTCCGTACTTAGAAATGAAGTCGTTTTGGACAAGGTTTGAGTCAAACATTGGGAATATAAATTTTGAATAATTTTTAAGTTGTTGAGTTTGGAAATGTGAAAGTCATACGAATAGATTTGTCTTAAAAAATACTTTCATAAAAATATACATATATCACTTTTTAATAAATATTTTTATAAAAACAAGAAGCCAAAGTTATACTCTGGAGACCGTGTCACCGTCAAACGACTTTATTTTTTTTTGAGTTGGAGGGAGTATACGGGAAAACCACCCAAACCAGGTATCCGTTGCATGGCTTCACTGCCTTCTGCTCATCAATATGGCTGCCTTTCTTGGCAGACTGAAGGACCCCAAAAGCCCAATGCGTATCGACAGAAGCCCGGCCCAATAAGGCAGCAACGACTACTGGCACCTCGCAACCGTTTGAAATTTAAAATTCAAAAAACCCAGGGCAGGCACGCAGACGTAATCAAGCGAGCGAGACCACCTCCACCTGTCAGGCTGTCACCTCACCTGATCGCCGGCGAAGAGCACAGCGGAGGAGGCGCACGCATGGCGGTGGCCACGGAAGCGGCCGCTGGTGGGAACGGGGAGGGAATCCCGCTGCCTGCGGGCGTCGCCGCGACCGCCGCCAATGGGAGTCAGCAGGGGTACCCGGCGGAGGGTGTCTTGGTGGTCGGCTCGATGGCCCCACGCGCGGAGGGAGTCCTGGTGATCGACTTGACGGCGGTGGCAGAGGAGGAGGAGCAGAAGAAAGATCACAGTACGGCCTACGCACGGAGGGAGTCCCAGATCGATTTGACAGCGCAGACAGAGGAGGAGGGCGAGGATGAGAAGGAAGCTCAAGGTGTTGATGGCCCACGCGCGGAGGGCGTCCCGGTGATGATCGACCTCACGGAGGAGAGCAGCGATGAGGAGGAAGAGGAGGAGGAGGAGGTCAGGTGGGTGGGGCAGTACTCGTCGACCCAGAGCATCCTGCTCGTCGGCGATGGCGACTTCTCCTTCTCCTTGGCGCTCGCCACCGGCTTCGGCTCGGGCGCCAACCTCGTCGCCACTTCTCTCGACTCCTACGGTTTGCTTTCATTCGTCTAATTTCTCACCAATTATATCACTCGTGAACGAGCAGCCGATTTCGGTACTCATTATCAGCGATGTTGCATGTGTTAGGCTTTTTTGCAGAACTATTGTCATACCATGTTTCCTGATTGCTAACTATTGATATTGTTGGGTCTTATGCATAGCCTGATATGAATAATGCAGAAATTTCATAGATTACTCTGACGGGACGATTTTTTATTTATTTAATTTCCACTTATTTTCAAATGATCTTGTACAGACACCCTGAAGAAGAAGTACAGCGGAGCAGAATCCAATTTGGCAGAACTGAAAAAAATAGGGGCGGTAACTTTGCATGGAGTCAATGCAAAAACGATGAAGCTGCACACTGATCTCAAGATGAGGCGGTTTGACAGGGTTATTTTCAACTTCCCCCATGCTGGGTTCAAAGGGAAAGAAGACCAACCACATATGATCAAGTATGTACACTTTGTGTAGTTTATGTTTGTTGTATGTAGTATTCAACTGTACCCTGAGACAATAGCACACCAGGCAGATAAAGAGAAAAGGCCTTTTTACCTTATTGATTGATAGATAGGCCATACTACCCAAAACAACTAATATACAAATATACTTATTGGAGCTCATTTCTGCATTATGTCGTTTTGAATTGTCTCTTAGGCTACTTGTAAAAAATACCAAGCAGGTCTTCAGAAATGGATTTCATTTTGGTGTAGCGAATTGTTTAATTTTCTGTCAAGTGGAAACAGATGAGTATACCGCTTCCTTTCTCTACTAGATCTAGGTGAAAGCCATTTTGAAGCAGTATACTGATCACTAGCCTTTGACAATAAAAGCCTTTGTTTCTGTCTAGTAGGGCCTGGAGTAGCGTTGCTGCTTGTTTAACTGATAAGTTGCTTTTTTGTATTTGTTAACTGAATAGCTCTACGCTTTAACTTAAAAGGTTCTCGTGGAGCATTTTCTCTGCTGTAACGATCTTGCGGTCAATCTGTTCACATCTTGTTCCATGTAATTTCATTCTAATACTAACCTTTCGCACTGGCTCTAGCTCACACAGGAAACTTGTGAAAGACTTCTTCCGCAGCGCAAGTCTCCTAGTCCGACCTGATGGGGAAGTTCATGTCAGCCACAAGACGAAGAACCCATACAGAAAATGGAACCTTGAAGAGCTTGCCTCAGAGTTTGCTCTCTTTCTGGTTGAGCAAGTTGACTTTCGCATTCAGGATTATCCTGGCTACAACAACAAAAGGGGGGACGGGCTGCAGTGTGATCAGCCTTTTCTGCTTGGCAAGTGCAGCACTTTCAAGTTCAAGATCGGGGACATTAAACACGAAAAGGGTGCGCAAGCTTGGTCCGACGGCATACAGTGGGAACAGCCGGAATGCCCATTTCAGTGATCATCCGATCGGTTTCAGTACTTTTAGTCCAGCTCTACCTCTACTCGTCCCAGAAATGCCTCAGGCTTATGTTCCATTTCACATGCCTAGCGTGCCTGTGTCCACAGAATGCTTCGTCCATGAAGCTGTTCCAGTGTATCGTCCAGCAGAAGCAGGTATGTGGATGGATGGTTAACCCCCATGAGGCCATGAGATAGATATACTAACATCTTAGCCTCCATTCAGGCAATTTACAGTATCCTGATCTAATCGCTGAGTTACTTTCCTGCTTTAGGTTGCATCCCCGAGCCAATCTGGATCAGCTATACTGCAGGCACCGTTCCTTGGTGTCATCCTTGGAATCAGTTTCCTTGGACTTGGGGGAGCTCTTGGTGAGGCCGTACAACTGCAGTACAGTCATGTTGTGGCCAAGAGGCACAGACTGACTGCAGTCAAGTCGGTGCCGTTTTATATCTCTACGTGTTTCCAGGGCCACGAAGATAAAGCGAAACTGTCAAGGTCACAGTCACTCAGTAGATCTGCCCACTTTTGTTATGTGCAATACATTCGTGCTTTATGAATAGGCAAAACTGAATGCAGGCACTTTGCCTGCAGTAATTCCAACGAGCATATGTGATATGTGTGTGTCGTCTACCTGGTTCACGTGTTTTTCCAACAACTCTTGCTGTTTTGCAGCCGTGCGGCGTGCCAGAAGATTTGCCTGAAGGTTGAAGGTTAATGTGTTTGCAAGTCTGCTCAACTTCTGTAAAGTTTGGATATCGAGTACGCACTGACTGCATCGGCCGCCTAGCAACTTTTGGATCTTGCATACTGGTCAACAACATAGCTAAGACCACCTCGTGGGCCTTGATATACGATTTTTTTTTATATATAAGGGCCTTGATATACGATTCGGCTACGGAGACTGGTAGACCACCCCACATTCCGGCCCATTCGTGAAACAGGCCGGAGTTTGAGGTACCCATCCATCGCGGCTCACTGCACACCTGCACCCAAGTCCTGAACCACCCAAGAGCGGCGAGCCGGCGACGGTGGCAAGGCAAGGCGCTGCAGACAGCATGAAACGCGCCAGCGAGGACATGGACACTGGTCACGCATCATTGGTGGCGAGACGACCCCGACGAGACGGACGTGCCAACCGCAGCGGATAAGAAGCTCGCGATCAATCATCAGGTGAGGGAATCATTCCAAAAGGATGGCACCTGGACAGTAACCCACACCAGCCTGAATGCCTGTGCGAAAGCCCAATCATTGGCAGGTGGGCCGCCCACGACATCTACTTTGAGCCTCTGAGTCAAGACAACGAGTGCCTTAATTGTGGAATAGTGCACCGACATGGATAGGGTACAAGAATAGAACATCACTGCACTGCATCTGTGAAGGTAAAGCTCGGGGCTGGAAGCTCGGCAAACAGACAGAACACGTGGATACGATTTCCCTAGTTGTAAAAGGCATTTTCTTAGACTAATGAGACTGTCGAATTTGGATTTCAGATCGAGATCAGGCTCTGCTAGGTGAGGGTCGACTCTGCACAAAGTGAACAATCAAATTCTCGCCTAGACATTTTCGTTCCCGTCATCTTTGCATTCGTGTTTGGCGCTTCTCCAACTCTAATGAAATTAGGGCCCTGGATTGGAGTTTATGGGAGTCTATTATTTTTTTTTGACAAAATCCATAGTGGAGGTTACTTAGTCTGGGCGTGATTGCTGTTACAGACTAATATCCTCCGTTGCTTTTGGTGATAACGAGCAACACGATAGCGTGCGACAACCCTCTAGAGAGCGAGCAAGCATCCTCCTTTCATCGAGAAAAACATCATCTCTTTCTCATGACTGCCTATCTCTTTCTCCATTTTCTCATAGAATTTTTCCTCTTCCTCTGCCTTGGCCCTCGGCAGTCTTCTTCTAATAATGTATCGTCCAATATGTAGGTATTTTGATAAACCAATATTATTTTGTGAATACTAAAGGAGTTGCTACAACAATACTCTAATATATCTCATCAATATCCATATGAAAGATGGGCTCATAGATGTGTAGAAGAAAAGATGACCAAAATATGATTAGTTGGGACGAAGACCATGCTATTTAGAGAGGTGCAACCCTTCCTTTATTTAAAAGGAGATAATGAAAATATAGGTGGAAAAAGAATTAAGGAATCACTGGATAAGAGATATTGATGGACTGCTAATATATTTGGTTTTAAGGACTAAAGTTTAGTCTCTGTCACCTCGGATGTTTGAACACTAATTTAGAGTATTGAATATAGATTAATTACAAAACTAATTGCAAAGATTGAGACTAATTTATGAGACGAATCTACTAAACCTAACTAAGAGCATCTCCAACAACTTGGTAAAAATCACTTGCCAAATCTTGAGTTTTAGCAAGTTACTAATTTATATAGCAAGTGAAAAAAAGACATCTCTCCAACAGTTTGGTATTCCAACTTGGTAAAATAAAAAAATAGGCCTAGTACCGATTCCAGCGTGTGATCTCTCTACGCGCTATGACGTTTCCCCTCCTCGTCGCGATTCTTCTGCTCGCGAAGCAGTATTTTTCTCTCATAATAAATCAGCACCAGCTACCAGCCAGCCGAACGAGGCCATATATATTTAGCCAAACAGTTTATATGATTCAAGATGTTTTCTTTGTTGCATTATGAGATAATATTCTATCTATGAGACAATATTCTATGTATGAGATAAATATTCTATTTGGTTCAGTTTGTACCAGTATGTCTCAGTGATCTACAGATGATCTACTGATCTCACTGATCTGTCTATGATTGGAGTGAAGATTTATATTTTGTTTATTTTAAAAAGTGACACATGATTGGAGTGGAGATTGCTGCAGTCTGTCCCATCGTCCATGCAGGCCATCCTTTCAACGTACCGAAGAGGTTCAGCCTGACACATGCAACAGCTTCGGCCTGACACGATCGGCGCACAAAGCGATAGCAAGTGGAGTCCGCGCGCGGAAGAATGCGCGTGCGAGGACGGAGAATATGAAGTTGGCATAAATAGCAAGTTCTTTTTTTTTTTTTAAGAATACTGAGTCGGGTTCTTCTCCTACTAGTATCGAATAGAACATACTGAACAAGATCTTCTTCATGGAAACCCACTCGATTTAGATCGGGAAAATCGTACAGATTTTATGAAACCATGTACTATGGCTCGAATCCATAGTCAATCCTATTTTCGATAGGACCGGTTGACAATTGAATCCAATTTTTCCCATTATTTGACTGTTCATAATAGTGCGGAAAGAAAGCCCGGAGGAAGAGTGGCCTGGCCTTGCGTTTCTCGCCCCTTTGCCTTAGGATTCGTTAATTCTCTTTCTCGATGGGACGGGGAAGGGATATAACTCAGCGGTAGAAAGTTGGTTTAAGAAGTTGTTGGAGAGAGATTTTTATGATTTTATTAAAGTTATAAGAATAACAACTTATTTTAAGGAGTTGTTGGAGATGCTCTAATCTATGATTTAATAATATTGTGCTACAGTAAATATGTGTTAATGATAGATTAATTAGGCTTAATTGATTCATCTCGCAAATTAGTCTTCATCTGTATAATTAGTTTTCTAATTAGCTCATATTTAGTCTTTCTAATTAGCATCCAAACATCTAAAGTGACCTGAACTAAACTTTGATCCTGAATCCGAACACCCTGGCTTGAGAACGACGCGGACAGCCTCGTGGGGTGGCTAGTAGGCGAGAAGACGTCGAAGGCAGAAGAAGGAATTTCAAGTGCTCGAGATCGCTACAGTTCGCGAGTGACGGGTATGTGGAGGCACCACAAATCTCGGCTTTGTTTGACAAAAAAAAAAGAAAAGGAAAAACGTCACATTAAAAAAAATATTTAAACCGGTTTCAAGTTTCAACGGCCAGGATGCTTACAAGATATCACTTCACAAGCGTTTCCATGGTTCCATCTCTGTGCCGGGAGCCGGGAGGCGTGTACTGCGCCACGTTGAAAACTCTGCGATCACTCGTATCGCTATTAATGATTCCGATCTTTTTTTTTTCCTGCAGAACGTGCATGTCAAGTAATTCAAACAGCGGACTTGAGCGTTAGCGTCGGACAGTATCGTGTGCGTAAGAAGCGAAGCCCATGGTGCTCTGCTTTACCTGACCGCTGCCCGCACCTGCAAGTGGGAACACCAAGCGGATCCCAGGTCACCTGCCTCGCCTACGAATGCGCGTCGCAGGTGTGTTCACCGGCCTTAGGCGCTCACGCCGTGACCCACAGCGGCACCCTAGTAGCTGAGGCGTGCGGACGGTTATAGCAGGTGAGTCCCATTGCAACATGTATAACACCAAATCTATTTTTTACAACATCTAAATAAAACACTTGCAACGTATGTCTGACTACTTACAATATACGTCTGAAACACTTGCGAAACACGAGGAAAAACTTGAAAACACGTGAGTAGCCATTGTAAAACATATGCAACATCCAGATGAAACACTTGCAACATACATACAAAACACCTGAAACATACACTTGTAACATGCATGTATATTCAATATTCAGATATACTTTTGCAACATCTATATAAAACATTTGTCACATACGTCTAAAACAGATGAAACATTTTGAACAAAATATTACAACATAGTATAGCCATTGAAACATGTGTATCATCCCGACCTACTTTTACAACATCCATATGAAACACACCTCTGAAACATTTGAAACTTACATTTCCAACATTCGCTTTCAGTGTAACATTTCCTTACTGTTTAGGAGAATGGAGGCTTGTCGGCGTGTGGAATTCACTGGTGTAGATCTCGTCGTTCCGGTGGAGAAGGCTGCGACAGGTCTGACGTAGAATGGCATGGCGAATCTGGCGCGAACTGTCACCGCTCCGGTGGAGAAGGCGGTCCATGCGCTGAAAAGGGTCGCGGCGGAGAAGGCGCGATGGAGATATGCCGGACGACGGCCCAAGGACATTGTGGAGAACGCCGAGGTAGCACGTCGGAGCGTGGTCGTGGTGGAGCATGGTTTTGCGTCGTTGCAGTGGAGAGCATTCTGGAGAATGGAGACAATATGCTATGGTTAGAGGCGAGTGGACGAGAAGATATAATTGTTAGGCCGTTGGCTGGTATCCCAGTCCGTGAACAGGAACATCCAGACGATTGGATGCCCTGACCACAACATTTCCGTTCAGAGAGTGCTCAATTGTGCATTGCTGCTTTGATCATATATTCATATCAACGGATGGTTGAGATTTGGCAGAGTTTTGGGCCAAAATGCTGATACTAAAATCGACATTCTCGAGGTTAATGTACAAGGGCAGATTACACCTAAGTACAACATTACCAGTAGTACATCCTTGGCTAATCAACAACTGTTTACGGCTTGCTAAGATGCTAAGTTCACTATGACACTCGCAAAAATTTGCATCCCGTCAGGCCGAGTACTCCGAGACGGCGAAGGAGCAGCTCGACGATTGGCCCCTCGAGTGCGCGCTCACCGGCGACACCGGCGCGGCTGCCGCGGGCGTGGCGGCGGCGCCCGTGGGTGACGGCTGCTTGGCATCGTCCGCCGCCACCGGGCGCCTGATCTCCTTGAGCAGCGCCACCACGTCCTTCATCGCGGGCCGGTCGTCCGCGCGGCGCGACACGCAGAGCGCGGCCACGGACAGCACCTGCCGCATCTCGTGCACGTCCGCCTCGGCCGCCCTGGCCCGCAGCCGCGCGTCCAGGAGCTCGGCCGAGTCGCGCTTCGCCTGTACGTGCTCGCGCACCCACTGCACCAGGTGCGCGCCGGCCGACAGCGTCGGGTCCAGCGGGTGCCGCCCCGTCAGGATCTCCAGCACCACCACGCCGAAGCTGTACACGTCGCTCTTCTCGCTGATCCGCTGCATCGACGCGTACTCTGCTTATTTACGAAAAAAAATATTGTCAGGAAAAAAATTGAACGAAAATGTTCGTAGAATCCTGAATGCTCGAAAGCTGCTGCGAAATCCCGACCTGGTGCCATGTAGCCGTACGAGCCGGCGATGCGGGGCTGCTTGCCGGTGTCGAGCTTGGAGCTCGCGGCGGCCAGGACGCGGGCGAGGCCGAAGTCGGCGAGGTACGGCTCGTAGGCCGGGCCGAGCAGCACGTTCATGGACTTGACGTCGCCGTGCAGGATGGCCGGCACGCAGTCGTGGTGCAGGTACGCCACGGCGTGGGCGACGCCGAGCGCGATCTCGTAGCGCGCGCCCCACTCGTCTGCGGGCGAGCCCTTGCCGGCGTGGCCGCCGTGCAGGAGGCCGCTCAGGCTGCCGTTGGGGAGGTAACCGTAGAAGAGCAGCCTGGTGCCGCCGTTCGCGGCCCACCCGAGGAGCCGGACGATGTTGCGGTGGCGGATGGAGCCCAGCGCAGCGATCTCGCTGCGGAACGCCGCCGACGTCGCCTCGTCCGACGACCACATCTTCTTCACGGCGAGGGTGTACCCGTTGGGGGTATCCACCTTGTACACGGCCCCCGAGCTTCCCGTGCCGATCATGTTCGCGGACGTTAGCCCTCGGAGCACGTCGTCCATGGTGATGTCGAGCTTCTGGTACAGTGTCACCTCCCACGAGCCCTCGCCGTGGATGATGCGGCCACCGCCACGGCGGTGCGTGCGGGCGAGCATATAGGTGGCGGCCACCAGGAGCAGCGCGCTGACCGCGGCGAGGACGGACATGGCTATCTTCAATGACGAGATGGCGCCACGCCGGGAGGATTCGTCAGAGCCGTCGCCGACGACGAGATGGCGGTTGCCGGCTAGGTCGCTGAGGGGCAGCTTCTGGAAGAACGGAGTGTTCGGGAGCTCGCCAGAGAAGGCATTGTAGGAGATGTTGAGTGTGACGAGGTTCTGCAGCGCCGCTAGCGGCTCAAGGGTCCCGCAGAGCTCGTTGTGCGACAGGTCGAGGCTGCCGAGCTTGTCAAGGCCGGCGAACTGCGATGGTATCTCCCCTGAAAGGCTGTTGCTGCTGAGGTTAAGCGAAATCTCCAATGACGGTAGCATCCCGAGCTCCGACGGGATGCCACCGGAGAACGCGTTGCCGCCGAGGTCCAGCAGCTGGAGCTTCTCGCACGAACCGAGCTCGGGCGGGATGCCGCCGGTCAGCCGGTTGTTTCCCATGTACAGCTTCGTCAGCTCCGGCATTGACCCGATGCTGGAGCTCAGTGGCCCGGCGAGCTGGTTGTCGGAGACATCAATGAGCTGAAGACTGCGTGGCAACGTGTCCGGCAATGCGCCGGACAGAGCATTGGAGTGCAGGTCGAGGAACTCGAGGCTGGCGCACCACGAAATGGCCGCGGGCACCGGGCCGACGAGGTGGTTCTCACTCATGTCGAGGAAGTTTAGGTTCTTGAGGTTGCCGATCTCGGCGGGAATCGTGCCGGACAGCCGGTTGCCGTTGAGCCGGAGTCGGTACAGGCTGGTGCAATTACCGATCTCCGGCGGTATGAGCCCGGACAGCTCGTTGTTCAGAAGCAGCAGCTTGGTCAAGTTCTGGAGCCCGAACAGCGCCTTGGGGATGGGGCCGGTGAGGTTGTTGTACGACAGGTCAACCGCCTGCAGACTCGGGGCCTCGGCGAGGCTCGCCGGCACGCCGCCAGTGAGCCGGTTCTTCCACGCGTAGAACAGGGTGAGGTTGTTCAGTCTCGGGAAGTCGATGCTGATCTCCCCGGACAGCAAGTTGTTGTCGACCTCGATGTCCGTCAGCGACGTGCAATTGGAGAGCTCCGGCGGAATGGTGCCGGTCAGCTGGTTCGTGCTCAGCTGCAGCTGCTGGAGATTCGGTAGCCCGCCCAAACTCGCCGGAATGCTCCCGGTAAGCGAATTCAGCGACAGGTCAATGAGCGTGAGCTCCTTGCACTGTCCGAGCTCCGGGGGAATTGCGCCGACGAGCTGGTTCTGCCAGAGAAGCAGCGTCTGGAGCTTCTTGAGCTGGCCGAGCTGCGCCGGTATCGGCCCGGAGAGAGAATTCTGGTACAGGTACAGGCTGGTGAGCTCGGTGCAGTTGCCGATGGACTCCGGGATCCTGCCGGAGAGCAAAGTGGTGTAGATGGCAATGGTCTGGATCTTCTTGAGCTGCCCGATCGTCTCTGGGAGGCTCCCTGAGACGCCAGTCTCCGCGAGCCCGAGCATGGTGAGGTCATTGCATCCGCCGATCTCCGGCGGCAGCGGACCCTTCATCCCCTGGTTCCCGCCGGCGCGGAGCACCTGCAGCTTCTTCAGGTTGCCGATGCTGGCCGGGATCGGCCCACTGAGCTCGTTGTCGTAGAGCGTCAGGTACGCCAGGCTGGTGAGGTTGCCGATGTCATCCGGGATGGCTCCGCGCAGGGAGTTGGAGTTGAGCGCGAGCGACTCGAGCTTGGCGAGCCGGCACAGCTCGGCGGGGATCGCGCCGGTGAGCTGGTTCTTGCTGAGGTCGAGGGTGGTCAGCTCGCCGTATCCGCCCATCTCCTTTGGTATCGCGCCGGTGAGGTTCGTGCCAGAGAGCTCCAGCGTCTTCAGCGACGCTGCAAGCGGCTGCAGGTTGGCCGGGAGCGGACCCTGCAGGTCGACCGAGGTGATGCTCAGTCTGACGACGTCGCCGCGCGCGTTGCACGACACGCCGGTCCACCGGCACGGATTCGCGTCCGCGGCGCGCCACGACGCCAGCGCGCCGCTCGCCGGCCGCAGCGTGTCTTTCCATCGCAGCAGCGCCTGGCCCTGCTCGTTGACGCAGTGGCACGGCGACACCAGCAGCAACGCGCAGGCGAGCGGCACGAGAAACGCGAGCCTTGGTGCCGCGGCGCGGGACCGTGGCGGCATTGGCGGCGCGCCTCGGTGGCGAGGCTGAGGCGGGCGGGTGACGTGAGGAGAGGCGAGGGGGGCGGCAATGCGGTGGATGGCTGGCTTTGTGAGGTGGCGCCTCTCGCAAGCATTGGGATTGTAGAGGGGGAGACCCCATGAATTGTTTATACAGGGAAAGCACAGGAGATCTGGATCCAAATGAGCACCGAGCAATTGCTGCAATTTGCCCCCTCCAAAAAAATCCAAACAAAAGAACAGATTTTCGATTGATTGTTGCAGTGTTGTGTGTGACAGTGTGCTGCTGCTACTAAAGAGCAGGCTTGATTGGATCTTGGCCTGAACACTTAAAATAATTGTACTGGATTTAGTATTTAATCAGGAAAATGGATACTGGATGCAGTTGTGCACTTGTGCTAGTGACGGGGAAGATGAGAGGAAGGCGGTGTGGTTGGTGTCATGATCTGCATATGTTTATCGCCAGTTGGTGTACTTATTACTGCCATTGCAGCCTGAATTGTTAATTGCTGCTGCTGTCTTTGGAGGTGAAAACATCTCTTCCTCGTGTTCTGTGAAAACAGATTAGTGCTAATTCTCTCGGTAATCGGACTTTTATCCAATGTTCCATGGAAGAGCATTTTGCATGCACTGTCAGTTATTCTTAATCCCTGAACCTTTGTACCGTTGGTACAGGAGTTGACAGTGGCTGTTGCTGCTGGCTTTCGGCATATGTAAGCTTCTAAAACGTTTTCTGACGGCCTGCTGTGATAGTGCTGCTTTACGGTTACCCTGCTGTGAGCCTGTGACAGTGCTGCTTTACGGGTACTACCTCTTTACAAGTAACTACTGCTCTGCAGGTATCCTCCTTGCTGCAAGTCTACTACAGCTGTAAAAAATTGCATCTTTCGATGCTAATTCAACATTTGAAGTCTTAATGTTCACATTTGCTTTACCACTACCTGCATTCATCATTGCCTGCAACTGCAATACTTACAGTCCCTGAGACCTTAATCTTTTCTGGACTTGCTACTAATAATTGCAAAAATACTATTACATCCTCTTTTCAGGCATTGTAATTTGTATGTACTTCTCAGTTTGTGCGCATCAATGAGTGATCCTAAATTAGTCTTCTGCAGCTCAGTAACGGGTAAATCTGTGTGAGCCCCAGAATGTTCAGTCACATGATCAAGTTTCTGCAAAAAGGAGATCACCATGATACTAGAATTGGCAACTTAATTGCTTCCTTTGAAGTGTGAACTCGTCATGGGCATCAGAGAGAGGCCTGCTAGTTAAACAAGAGGGGTAAGACAGTGGGAATAAGAGAGGAATCTTAGGGTGCACATGGCGGTAAGAGAAGGGGGTGAAGGTTAGTACAATGCAAAGGCATAAAAAAACTTTCAGCAACTTACCCATGTGAATAGGTGGCAAATCGCTGGAAAGTAACTGAAAAAGATTGGATGAGCGTTGATAAAAATAAAAATTTTGGAGAACATGTTCATGTCTTTGAGTGGAAGGGACAATGAGGAATAAGATACTAAGATAACCACCCTATGGTTCATAGTTAAATCCATGGATCTATCTTAGCTTAGCATCATCACCATGGCTGGTAGATCCCTTTAATTTTGGTAATTAAAACAACATTTCCACATCAAACTTATACTACTTTTAAAAGCCCGAATGGCAATGCACAATCCTTGAAAAGAGAAATGGATGTTTGCCCACTGCTTGGTGGATACAATTATTTCATTATTGTTCGTACATTGTGTTTCCATTTTTTTCAGATCAATTATCCACCACCTTTTTTTTATTCAATTCAGATGAAATGTTCACTCCGAATCTTACTGGGGATGAATGGCTCTCCAGTTCCAAAATTTGAATTTCAACCAAAGAGGCTCCAATTATTTTGCCTGTTTTGTTAGAACTAGTCATATTACTTATGACTTGTTAGCATGTATCAGTGAAATTCTGGATTTCAAGTCAACTATGTAAAAACAACTCTCTTTAGTAGTAATACCAATATTAAACTAAACAAATGAACAAGTCATGCCAATCAACCGTCATTCGCGCTTAACTCGAGGTTAGAATGTGGCCACATGGGTGATGATGGACAAGCCAGGAGACATGTTAGGTACCCACACATGGTTGATAATGTTGGAGCATTATGGGGTGGTGGTAAACATCAAGGGAATATGGGGTTGATTTGGATTCAGATCCTATCAAGGGGCCGGGTAGTGGACAAGATGGAGGCAGGGAGCACATGGTTAAGTTTGAAGCAGACTTTGTCCCGGGTTAATTAGGATAATCATGTACCTTCTTAGAGTACTGAGGCACAGTTCTTTGACAGCTAATTCTTCCGTTAGTTCTCTGACAGTATGACATTTCTCAGGTCTGGCTGAAGCCAAGATCTGATCCTAAGCATCATGTTCCTTCAGTTAAAAAAATACTAGTGCATCTTTTAAATAAAATTCGATCGACTTTACATGGATAGATCTGATTGGGGAATAACTCTAGGTGTACTGTCAAAAGGTAAGTTGAATTAATTGTCAGTTAAGAACATTCTTCACTGGAGGGTTGAAAGTTGAACTAGTTAAACACTCTTCACTGGAAGGTTTCAAGGACACAGCTTCAGTTCTCAAATTCAGTCATTTTTTGACTGCATAGATCAGTGCATTTTGATTTTTGAAAGCTAGAAGTAGCTGTCAAAATTGTTTGGCATCTTGATCCCTACTATATATAGCTGTGGGGGCCACAATCTCCAGAATTCAGTACGTAGCCAGCTATATGTAGCTCGAGGAGTCACATTCTCCAAAATCAGAGCAGTTCAATCACTGCTGCTCAGCAACAGCAAAGAGCTTTTTCATTGTCTCACAACGTCACTCCTTGCTTGCAAACTGATAGGCATAGGCCCAAGCTATCAATCCAGATTGCTAGCCACAAGACAGCGCATCTGATAAACGCTCAATGGTATAAATCTTCTTCGCCTGTAACGTTTACAATTTAACCATGGTAATTTCTGGTAAGAACATTCTTTCGCAAACAAACTGCAATAGTTTAAGATGGTAGGGTTTAACTTGTTCGAGGTTCTGTTAATCTCCTTGCGAAGTATACATATGAAATGCTACATTTTCTGGTCGGACCAAAGCTGAACAGGTATTGATCAGTTTGGGGCATTTTTGCCTGCTGCACTGACACTGAGCCTACCTGATCATAGCTTTCCGTGTTCATCTTCCAGGTTAAAAATTAGTAGCATAGGGCATGAGAAGGACATAGATTCGGTCCAAACTGATGAACATGGAGATGAATATTAGTGCAAGTTGGATGTATCTTATGAAGTAGATGAACACCTATCATAAAATTGGGGCTTTCCACTGCATGCATGACAATACATATAATAAAAGATACAAGAAAAACAACTCGCAAAAAAAAAACAAGCAAAGCAAATTATAATGCAGGATCTGCAAATGAAAGCTGAAGTTTAAGGATCCAATAATTCATACAAATCTTTATGTCAAAGCCCCCTCACGTGTTGTTCACTATGAATCCTAGAACTGGATATGGATGTAATCATGCCCAATCCATTAGCTTAGTACACTTGTGGCTTTCGTGCCATCTAATAATCGCTCATTAACATTTGATATAGTTCAATTATTGCAAATCAACAACTTGTCCACATTTAAAATCATCAGAAAGGAACTTCTTACAAAACTTTTTTAAAAAAAAAAGTGGATTTGTTAGGTGATTGGTGATGTTGCATTTGGGTTGTGAGTGAGAATGGGTAGCTCTGGCCTAACTACCTAGCCACTCTGGTAGTTCTGGCGGCACTAGCCCATGTTTGGTGTTTTTCCCAGAATACACGTTGCAAAAGGGTGAGTTGTCGCAAGCTTTGGAGCACACAAAAAGAGCACACCCGTATCACTGCAGCCTGACCTTTCCATGTTTACATTGGAACCTCTGAACTTTATACATGCATGGAGGATGCTACGAAGCAAAAATTGAGATCCATGGCCATGGCTACCCTATACGGTCCTCAAACTTTAGGCCTTGTTTGAAGAATAGAGATTTTACCAATTCTTCCAAGAAGAATTTGCTGTTTGATGTGAATTATTGCCTTTCAAACAGTAATTCTTTCGCTTTCTTTGGTCACATCAATGTCTTCTAAGCACAATGCCTAGTGGTTGGAGCTGAAATTGCAATCCTTGATTTCAGGGTTTTGCTCTAAATTAGTACACACATACTCCCTTTGTCTCCCTTTCTCTGTCGTTTTAGCACAGCATTTAAGTGTCCCCGTTCACAGCTGCTCTGTGCATCTGGACGTCCCCCCTCTCCACATTCACTGAATCTGTGCAGTACCTCGTAAGAGTCTAAAACGACAATCATAAAGGGACAGAGGGAGTACCTGCTTTATCTTCGTTATTCTATCGGGCAAAAGATTGCAAAAGGGGCCCCAAGGTTGGTAGTGCTCCACAAGAGTTTAGTGTAGGCAATATCTTGATATTTCTTTTGATTTGCTTACCTCGGAGAGAAGATGTGGAAGATCCACATTAAGGAATACAAAAAATAAACACAACAAAAATATATTTGCAAACATATGCAAAGGTTAAATGATGGAATCTTGACTAGGTGTGCACAGCGTGCATGTATGAATGGGGCTGTTTGGGGCCAACAATCCTATACTATACTATACTAACTTAATGATACACCAACATTTGGATGCATTCGTGCGTATCCACATAATGCATTCCAAAATCAATTTTTTTTACTCATTTTCAATCAAGATTGGGTATAACTAGTCCATCAACCCGTGCTCTCGCACGGGTTAGAATTTTAGGAGATATATGTATTATGTACTGTTTAATACTTTGGAACGGAAAGAGTACATTTAACTAATAAAAAATTACTTTTACTAAATCATAAGTTTTTCTTTGTTTATTTTCTAACATAGTAGACAAAATAGATACTTTGTAGTCTACATCTAGTAATCATAACATCTAGTTATCATAAACTTATTAATTACTATTTTTTCAAGGAACTTTCTTTCTTTTTATGAAACCTCTATATGTTTTAAATATGCAATTACTTTGAAACCTTACCATTAATCATGGTGGCTCTTGTTGCATCATATATGTTCTGAAGTCATGAATCTAAATTTTTGATTTTTCGAATTTTATTCTTATTGACTGCTATGGATTCTCTCTCTCCTCAAGTTAAGTTGAAATTGTTGTCCTTGTTGTATCTTTCATTAACTATCTTTTTTGCACTTTTTGAAAATTAGGATTTTAGGTCATAGAGTGTATTCTTAAGTACTTCAATAGCATAAGCCATTATTTGAAACTTGCAACATATCATTTAAGATAAGTCATATAGTTTGAAGTGAGATTTAGTGCTAACCTCAAGATAAGTCATTTAAGATTTAGTGCTAATAAAAAATTACTTTTACTAAATCATAAGTTTTTCTTTGTTTATTTTCTAACATAGTAGACAAAATAGATACTTTGTAGTCTACATCTAGTAATCATAACATCTAGTTATCATAAACTTATTAATTACTATTTTTTCAAGGAACTTTCTTTCTTTTTATGAAACCTCTATATGTTTTAAATATGCAATTACTTTGAAACCTTACCATTAATCATGGTGGCTCTTGTTGCATCATATATGTTCTGAAGTCATGAATCTAAATTTTTGATTTTTCGAATTTTATTCTTATTGACTGCTATGGATTCTCTCTCTCCTCAAGTTAAGTTGAAACTGTTGTCCTTGTTGTATCTTTCATTAACTATCTTTTTTGCACTTTTTGAAAATTAGGATTTTAGGTCATAGAGTGTATTCTTAAGTACTTCAATAGCATAAGCCATTATTTGAAACTTGCAACATATCATTTAAGATAAGTCATATAGTTTGAAGTGAGATTTAGTGCTAACCTCAAGAGAATTTTAATACTTAAACCTTATAATGCTTCACTTTTACTCTAAAGAATTTTAATACTCAAATCTTATAATGCTCGACTTTTAGTTTTCCACATTGTTCAAAATGGTTGAATTTTCCTATCAAAGAATTATATTTACAGTTATGGTTGTACTATCAATATAAACATATTAGATATTTTAGTTAAAATATATAAATATATCTAAAGTAACAATCTATATAAATTATATGTTATGGTCACTAATATGGTCTAAATATTTTGTTACTATCATTAGTATGAGTTTTTAATTAAAAAAATAGTTTTTATGTGATGAAACATAACATATGTATTTTTTGCTCATGCACGACGCTTATATTATCTTTAATTAAATCTTATCATATTAATTGACATAGGTTGGGTAACGTAGAAACATATATATGCTCTTGTTATCTAAAGAAATTTGTTGTAATCGGAAATGTTGATAGTTTAGATGTAGATTTGAGGGGGTATTTAATTTTTCCAATAATAAGATGAAAGTTGAGTTATGTAATCGATCATAATAAGCAGATGTTAGCTAAATTTAAATTTAGGTCTACTTTAGATCATGTTTCTTAACGATATATGCGGGTAATATAAATTATAGTCATAAGTTAATTTATATTGTTTTACACAATAGCGGAAGTGGATAATTATTTAGAAAATAGAATAGATCCATTAACTATTGTTAGTATCAATGGTGATTAAGTTATACCTAATTGATGATAAAATGTTTTTAATTTTCATGAAAATTTCTAGGATCTATCGTTTGATTTCCTATCAAGTCTTGAGAGGATTAACATGAAGTTTCAGTGGGGACCTCTAGTTAGATTTTCTAGTATTTATCTTTTTCTTTTCTAGTCACGAATCTAAAGTTTATCTTTTAACCTTAATTAAGTTGTTGTAATTTTTCACATGTTAATTAGAAATTCTAGTATTCTTTATATTTATTCAAAAATTATTTTTATATGAAAAAGAGTCTAGGTCCTAGCAATATTGTTTTTCATATAAACTGAAACTCAACTTGCATACCGACACTAAACCTGTTGAATTTGTTAAATCGCATGAATATATGTGTAGTACTATTTATATATTATAGAGTGCATAAAATTTAATTAATAAGATTGATATGTCATAATATTTTAGTAAAGACGTATACACTTATTTAATATAATAACTTATAAAATTTATTATCATGGAGTATTAACATAAAGTGTTATTGCTACATGGTTTGTTAAGTGAATATTTTTTCATTTTTCATAGCTTGTTAAAGTAAATACTTATTCTAATATATATGTTTATTTGATATACATGGTGAAACATAGCGTTATAATTATTTTATTTCATGATTATATATATGTATCGTACTTTATGAATATTGATTTATCTTTTTGTAGCAATATATATAATACTATTTACTTGTAGATTTTAGATATTTTTTATTTATTCTTTATAATGGCTATGGCGTACACAAATATAAGGTAATACCTTATATTATCTTTCACAACGACATGTATGAATATGTTAAATGCAAACCTAGAATATTATTTTGCATTATCTTTCATAATAGTAAATGTGGATAATTTATAAATTCATTTGGAGGTATTTTAAATTATCATTCATAATGGTAGACGTGTGTAATTTTTTTGAGCTTAGACATGGCTAATTTAGATACAAAAATTAGAGAATTATTTTAAATTAAAAATAGTCTAGGTCTTAGTAGTATTGTTTTCCACGTAAATTGAAACACGGCTTACATCCCAACTATAAACATGTTGAATATGTTATATCGCACGAATATATGTGTAGTACTATTTATACATTATAGAGTGCATACAATTTAATTAATAACATTGATATGGCATAATGTTTTAGTAAAGACGTATACACTTATTTAAAATAATAACTTGTAAAATTTATTATCATGAAGTATTAATATAAAGTGTTATTGCTACGTGGTTTGTTAAGTGAATATTTTTTCATTTTTCATAACTTCTTAAAATAAATACTTATTCTAATATATACATGTTTATTTGATATACATGGTGTAACATAACGTTAAGTATTAATATAAAGTGTTATTTGCTATGTGGTTTGTTAAGTGAATATTTTTTTTCATTTTTCATAACTTGTTAAAATAAATACTTATTCTAATATATACATGTTTATTTGATATACATGGTGGAACATAACGTTATAATTTTTTTTTATTTCATGATTATAGAAGTATTTAGAAATATATATGTATCGTACTTCATGAATATTAATTTATCTTTTTGTAACAATATATATAAAACTATTTACATGTAGATTTTATATATTTTTTATTTATTCTTTATAGTGGCTATAGTGTACACAAATATAAAGGTAATACCTTATATTATCTTTCACAATGACATGTATGAATATGTTAAGTGCAAACTTAGAATATTATTTTGCATTATCTTTCATAATAGTAAAGGTGGATAATTTATAAATTCATTAGGACGTATTTTAAATTATCATTCATAATGGCAGACGTGGGTAATTTTCTTTGAGCCTACACATGGCTAATTTAGGTACAAAAGTTAGAGGATTATTTTAAATTATCATTCATAATGACCAAGCTGGTTAATTTAGACGCAATGCTAGGGGGTTATTTTAGATTATATTTTATAATAGCCAATGTGGGTAATTTAGATGCAAAATTAGGAGGTTATTTTGAATTATTTTCATAATGACATATGTGGGTAATTTATATACAAATATAGGGGGTTATTTTAAATTATATTTTGTAATGGCAAAGGTGGGTAATTTACATGTAAAATTAGGGGGTTACTTTATGTTTTTTTCATAATGGCCGTGGTGGGTAATTTTCTTAATATATTACCATAGATCCAATAGCCATTATTACTGATGATGATTAGAGTCTACCAAATCAAAGGCCAGATGTTTCTAATTATTGTGAGAATTTCTAAGATATATCTTTTTTTCTTAGCGCGTCTAGTGAGAATTAACGTGGTACCTTCGTTGGAGCCTCTAATTAGTAATAGTAAGATGATAGAGATCTTTAACAATGGTTGAAAAAGTACCTTGGTACCACCTGGTACTTTCGTTTTTTTCTATTTTTTAGCTAACTAATTGAGAAACATTATTTACTAAATATAATTTGTCTTATTGAGGGTATTTACGTAATTGAGGTTATTGAGGGTATTTACGTATTTGAGGTTATGTCCTTGATGTAACCCTCCCACCTAGCCGACTTCAGCACGTGCCTCCTCGTCGTGCTGCACAGCATGATGCTGCTGCGGGAGCCAGGCGCGGGCAGGCGGAGGGGTGGGGCGCCCGAGGCATGCCGCACGACGGTGAGGTTGCTGGCTATGAGGTCTCAGCTCGCCGGAGCATCGAATGGCAACGTGGCCAAGAGCGCTGCCCTGTTCATCTAGTTTATAATTCGTCTTATTCAGCTTATTTTTTTAGTCGGAACAGTATTTTTCTTTCACAAAAAATCAGCCAACAGTGTTTTTTCAGCCGGCTTATAATTCCGGCCGAACGGGACCATTGTTGTCAGAAGCCAAGCGAGCCGTTTGAGCAAGCACGCAGCAATGGTGTCGTGGTGATCGACATATACCGGCACCGTCCGCTGACGCTGAGCATCCTTGGGCGACGGCGAAAGGCGACGCAGCCGGATGTTGCAGCGCCACTGGCGGAGCATGTGCTGCTCCCACCAGGGTGACTACCGTGGACTGCGCGCCGCGAGGATGCTGTGGCGGCAACCGCAAAGGAGACAACCGCGTGAGCGCAAGGACGAGCTGCTGCAGCAATGGAGGTGGAAAATGCTAAGATTACCAATTTACCCATAACAAAAATAATAATAATAAAATAAAAAATAAATCTGGACCCGCGTATTTTGGTACTTGTCCCACCTAATTTTGGTACTATCCCTACTTGTTTAGTACTTCTAGGTACTTTCACATTGATACCTCCTATTTTTTGCACCGTTCGATCTTGTCCGATGGATGGCTCATGTTTTTTCCAATCATTATAAAATTTCTCATATTGATATCATAGTCAATATATTTTACTCCTTCATTTCCTAATAAATTATTCCTTGAGTTATCTTAAGTCAAACTTTTTAAAGTTTGATCAAATTTATAAAAAGCCGCAAAGATTTATGACACCAAGTGAATATTATTAGATACACCATAAACTATGTCTTCACAATGTGCTCATTTAGTGTCACAAATATTTGTATTTTTCTATAAATTTAGTCAAAAAAGTTTAACTCAAGATAACTCTAAAAATTAATTTATTCAAGGACAAAGGTAGTAGTACGTAGCTTTGCATGTTTTTTTTTTTTGCCTTTTTACCATTTTTAAAGGAACAAAAGAGACGCACATGTATCGTCGCATCACCACAATACCACCACTAGTGGCCTTCACCCAATGCTTCCTCGAGTCCCAGTAACCTCCCAGAGAACCACAACCCCTAACCTTGACCAGTAATCACCTAACGACGTCGAGGTATCAGCTGAAGCAATTCATCCCCCTAAAATCTAGAAAGTATACTTCAATATTAAAGTGCAATATTTTTGGTTCATCACTCCACTGTCTGTCCGTCCCTCATTCACACTCTTTTTTCCTCTCAATCCACCATCCTTCTCATTTTTAGGGATTGCAAATTTAAGCCAAGAGGCCATGGCAAGAGTCTGAGGCTTTGGGCCACTCTTAGTGCTTTGTTCCTTACCCTCACCTTTCTCGCTTTTACGGATAGCAAACCTATACTCACTGTAGGAGTATGAGGCCTGGGGGACCGTTGGTCCATCATCCCTCACTTCCA
Source organism: Saccharum hybrid cultivar R570 (assembly GCA_038087645.1). Lineage (NCBI taxonomy): Eukaryota > Viridiplantae > Streptophyta > Magnoliopsida > Poales > Poaceae > Saccharum > Saccharum hybrid cultivar. The sequence goes on along the minus strand of JAQSUU010000365.1, from coordinate 728,249 downwards.
CAGTTCCACCCCTCTTCTACCAACCATTGGCCAACCCTCCCTCCCTCCCTCTTCCTTCTCGCTTTGACGGACGGCAATGTAGCCCGAGGCCCAATAGAGATAGATTGTATCCTCCTCCAATGACACTAGATACAGTTTGGAGCTGCAAAAAAATTGGTACACCACACCACTCATATCATGGCATGACCGGCTGCACCATAGCCCATGCACATCACGACTCGACACACGCAGACGTGTGACTCGTCTTCCACAATTCTCAACCTCGCAATAGGTGCGTAGAGTAACTATCCACTTAAGCCAATCTCCAATTAATTTGACATATGTGATTAATTTTTATTGCATAATAACATTTATTATGAACCTTAAAATTTATTTGATTCGATTGAACTACGGTGAGACAACCCAATTAAGTATGTAAGAGATAGATAGCACATTTTTTTTGTGAGGGAAGGATCTATCATTGTTCAATAAGCTATACGTCCTATGCAACATTGGATAATAAAAGAAATATGATCCCATAAATCTCTCCCCAACTTCACCCATGGGCAGACAACCCTACCAAACTGACGAACATGAGTCTTCAATGAAGCTTCTTCTCACCGCTACAGAGAGTCTATCCATTCCCGGTCGCTGATTGTGCCAGCGTCTGCAACCTCACAAAAAACACAGGAGACCAGCACAAAAGCCTGCGTCGTCTGCCGTCACCGCTGCATCACGCAACCACCATGCTATGATCGATGACACCTGACCTGCACGTCTCGGTTTCCTGCGTCCGCAGCGATTTCTTGGAATGAAGAACGCGCCATGCCGCCGTGCGCCGGGACTAGCCCAGTTTGCTGCGAAATCCGGCGGCTTTCGGCCATCTGGCGGCAGCAGCCTGAAACCCCAGCGTCTGCAAGCAACGCAGGGGCTGAAACGGATAGCACGAGACAAACGGCAATAAAGACGGGTCGAGCTGTCGAGCACATTTGTATTTCGAGTCTATTTATCAGCAACCTCAATTTTTGTCTCCTGTTGGGTTCTGAATGTAAGATAACGGGATACGTATCTTCAGGAACTCTGACGCAGAAAAATTCAGGCAAGTGGTGACCGTGGAAAATATGATATAATAGAATAGGAATTATAACCACATGGATATGATTCGAGTATTCGTTGGACATGAGCGATAGTGCAAACGGAAGCTTGTTAGTTTCCGGGCAAGAATTAAACATTGGTCGTAACTTCTACTACTACAAGGCACTGATATACGAACATGTTCGATATTTTGCTCACTTTTGTTTAGGCCCCTTTGGAACACATGAATTTTACAGAAATACTATAGGAATTTCATAGAAATTGGTTCTTTTTTGCAGAAAAAACACATGAACAGAAAAAAATTCCCGCATTCCAAAAGAACCTTAAAATGTACCAAAGCAGTAAGAAATCATAAAACAAGCAGACTATTACTACTGTTAAAACGCACCCTCTAGGTCTGCTTTGGAACAAAGAAAAAATAGAGGAATTCTAAAAGATTGAATTCCTATAGGAAAAGTTCTTTATGAATCCCTTTGGAACCAAGGATTCGGTTCCTATAAATTCTATGAAATTCTTATGAAATAACTTGTTTCATAGAAATTTTTGACGGAATTGTTTTTTAATGTAAGTGGTCCGAGCTCAGCCTTTCAATTAAAAAGAAAAGAATTATATGCACCAGAGGGGCAAAAGCCCAAAAGACCCAGGTAGCATGCCTCAGCAGTCAGCACACCGTCTTTTTTGTTTTTAGCCCTTTTTTGAAAGATTCTCTCAAATATGCCCCTGGCGGAAAGATTTCAAAAAATAGACCCTTATCTTGGCGTCATGGTCGTCGGCGCCAAGGTAACACGGCATGACGCCAAGGTAACTGGCGCCAAAACCTTAACGCGTGGCGCTGACGTGGCAGGGTCTTGGCGCCATGATCTTTGGCGCCAAGACTTGGCGCCACTCTAATTTGCGCCAAGCCTGAGATCACGATGCCAAGACCCTGTTTTAAGTACCCAAATTTACCGTGAGATGGACATGTTGGAATTTGTTAAGTCTTGATATTTACTAAGGTTTAGACATATGCAAATTGGCTAAGACATATGCAAACGGCGCCAAGCTGTGTTACCTTGGCGCCATCGTGGATGGCGCCAAACCCTAGGTCTATTTTCTGAAATCTTTCCGTCAAGGACATATTTAAGAAAATCTTTCGAAAAAAGGCTAAAAAACAAAAAAGATGGCCTCAGCACATGAGAGCTCACAAACCAACACCATCCCCCCTCCCCCCCCCCCAAAAAAAAAATCCACATAAAGAACTCGACAAAAGAAAACTCCCGAAACAGCCACTGAGGAGGCTGCCGACTACTTGGAGAGCCGTTGAATAGTTATTAACAAAAATTCTGCGGTTTGTTTCTTTCCAGATGATCCACATGGTGTAGATGGCTAAAACATTAAAGGCTCGCTTACGTTCTCTAAGGAACCAGTCTTAGGGTGTTCTCCCACCATTCCACTACATTAGAGTAGTTTACAAATTGTGTTCCATCAAACCTGTCAAAGCACTCCCAACAGGCGATTTGGTTCTAGACCGCTTGTGCAAAGGGACAAGGCAAAAGTTGAAACCCGTCTCCAACAGACCATTGCATAGAACACGGTCTTGTGGTGTGGCCAACCATTCCTGATCTGAGAGGTTGTCAGCCACGAGGATTTTGTTTTGGATGAGGATCCAAGTGAAGATTCTGTTTTTTTTCTGTATATGCCCTCTAGATGATGTGTGTTTTATATCATCGATAGTGTCCAAGAATTGAGCTATGTAGGCAGATTTGGTGTTGTATGGCCCATCGGCAGCCCATTTCCAACAGGTCGAACCCCATGGAAAGTTTTTTTGCGTCACTCTCATCGAATTCCTGTATTTTTCTTGCGCTCTATCCAAGCTTTCTTATAGTTTCCTATATTTTCTCATTCCATATGATTCAAGATGTTATGACATTCTATTCCTATATTTTTCCTATTCATACGTTTCTAGATTCTTGCATTACGAAGAGGCCCTAAACTCATACCTGATATGGATCCTTCTCTTACTTTGAATAGCATCATGTGTCCACTCTATCTCCAAAATACACACAAGCTTTGTCAAAATTTCACTCCATCATAATGACAAGTTGACAAATGTAAACCATTCTAGTTAGTAAGGCGTTGTTTGGTTCAGTGGTGGATGCAGGAACGACAATACAATCAACTGTCGGGACTAGCTGCTGCAGGAGAATTGAAGACACTTTGTTTGGTTCATGGTTGGGGTGCTTTCCATTATCATTACAACAATGTTCTTCTGCTTGTCCTTCGAGGATGATAACTATTCCTTCTTCTGCTTGGCTGGCGCGAGGGAGAGGGCCATGGTGGGGCTTGGTCTCCCATCAACGTTGCTGACTCACGACAGGCACTTCTAGCACAGGCGCAGGCGTGCGGCCGTTGTCGCCGCAGAAGCCTTGGCCGGCGCCGCGATAGGAGCCAAGGCAGCGGGGGGTGGTTGGCATAGTGGCCAGTGCTGGCTTTGCCTTGTTGAACTTGAGCGCGGGTGCGGCCATGGTGACGGTACGACGGCAGGGGCGCACGAAGAAGCAACTCGGAGCAAGTTGGAGTGAGTACTGGGGCGGCGGCGCTGATTTTCATTATTTTCCGTGAGTGGCTAACGCAGGGGGGCTAGTTGTATTGGGCTGGATTGTTCGCGCTGCAATCTGTTACCATCGGACCCTCCAAACGCAAAGCAACGCCAACAAATTCAGGGTGTGAATGAATCGGTGGCGGGCTGAAAACGGCGAACCAAACAACCTCCAAGTGCCTATGGACCATACCTTCACTATACCGTACATTTTTCTCAACGTGACTTATAATTTAGAGTGGAGGGAGTACTATATTTCATTGATGCTCCGTGGAAGAACAAGAGTGGGCGTTGCGTGTAACACTTTTGGTGTTAGGCATGCGGTTTAATCTTGGCTAAGCATGGCATTAGGGTTAATAAGCATCAGGGTAAAATGTTTACATAAAACGACGACGATAAGGTGAAATTTTCATTCTCGTGTAGTACTTTTCCCTGTTAGAATAGATAATTCTAAAAAAAAGAATAGATAGATTGTTGGACACAGAAGCTGTGGACTGTGGGTGTGGGTAGGCTGCGCCACGAGCCCGCTGGGTTAGCCTGCGCCGCGAGCCCATTAAACTAAACCTGCGTCGTGACTTTGTCAAAAAAAAAAAAACCTGCGTCGTGACTCGTGAGCCCACAAGCCGTAGCGGTCGATGCGGCCTTTGGCGCCGCGACCAACCCGAGTTTCCGCCTGCGCGCCTCCGTCTTGTCCCGACGCCGGTGTGTCTATCCACGCCCCCATCGGCCTCGATCGCTCCTTCGTTTTCGCTCCACCGCCGGCATCTCGTCTTCAGCTGTCGCCGCTACCGCCAACATTGTTGAAATTTGTTGCAGGGGTCAGAGGATGGCGAGGAGGTCGACGCCAACATTAATACATACTTGAAATTGTTGCAGACCTTCAGGAGGTCAAGAGGATGGCGAGGAGGTCTACGCCAACATTAATATACATTATTGAAAATTGTTGCAGACCTTCAGGGGTCAGGATGGCGACTTGGTGAGGAGGTCGACGAGTAGGAGGGACATCTTCTGCTCCATGGCTTCTTGTTGCTGCCTCCAGAACTTCCTGAATCCTGATGGTTGGTGATGAGACGCATTAGCAAGACGACTTTTATTGCATGGTTGGAGAGCAGTTGGGTTGGATTGTGGTGACCTGCATGCAATGCATTCAGAGTTTCTGAATGATCGACCGTTTTGACTTCTGCACGTCGGACGCGTGCAGACCACCAAAATTCAGGACTACTTATTACCTGGTTTAGCATTCATCATTCAGATCTGCAGAACAAGTCTCCAGAAATCAAATTGATCTATGCTATGCTTTTCTAGCATCCAAATGTGGCATTCCATCTTAACTCACATTTTTCCCCTGGCAGTTTTTTTCCCTCTTTTTTCAGAAACCATGGAATGTTTCAGTTTGTACAGCATTGCATAGATCTCTTGACATGATGCAGCCATTATGCCGTTCTTGGAGGTCACAGGAGCAAGGTTTTAACTTTGTGAGTGAAAACATGGTGTGGAATTACTGAGTGAACTGAATTGCACAACAAGGAACGTAACTTGTCCTTGCCGACTGAGCCTGAAAAAAACAGAGGCACGGAAGAGGACTGAAGCGGCGGTTGCAGGAGGGATCGAGGGAGGGGAAACGCTCGCGCGTGGATAGAGTTGGGGGTATCTGTGTCTTTTCACAATCAGACGAAACTTTAGCCTACATTACTGGGTTTGATGGATTAGTTTGACTAACAACTAGTTAGGGCTTTGGCTAAACTTAGCTCACCCATTAGACCTCCTATTTGGATTTTTAAGGCTAAAGTTTAGCGACTAGTTGCTAACCAGGATCCAAACAGGGTCATTCTTACCTTCCCAAAAGAGCTTTTAATTTGGATCAAATATGTATAAAAATATTAATATTTATGTTGTATAATAAATATCATTAAACTAATTGTTAAATATATTTTCATAATAAATATATTTAGAGATATAAATATTACTATTTTTAGGGACGTGCTGGCTCCTGGACATCCGATAAGATAGGATTTCGTTGGACGACCATTTCCCGCGCGCGCCTGCACAGCCTGCCCCTGTCCGCTAATTCGCTCTGCCCGCATGCACATCAGCACATCGCGCCGTTGTCATGTCCGTACGACTCGTTCGCAATCCAGCCCATTCGCCTCGATTCGACCCGCCCGCCCCATCCGTGCACCCGCCCCCCATCTGTTCGCCCCGCCTCGCAGGCACACCATGCCTCGTCATGCCCCTACCGCCGGCCCTAGCGCATCGCGCGCCACGTCCGCTGGCCACCGGCTCGCGGCGCCCTATTCCCCGGTGCCCGTGCCATGCCACTGTCACTCCCTCGCGCCCTATGACTCTCCGAACAGCATGAAACACGTGTAACATAAAACACTTGAATGAGATTAAACATCTGGAACATACACTTGCACATATGTGTGAAAGCATATGCAACATCCAGATAGAATACTTGCAACTTGCAACATGAAAATACTTGCCGCAACGGAAGACCGAAACATATGAAACATTTGGAACATACCATTGCAACATATATGTGAAACATATGCAACATCCAGATCAAAACACTTGCAACATATGTCTGAAACGGATGAAACATTTTGAACAAACTTTTGCAACATGTTTCTGTAACATTTGCAACATCCCCGATCTACTTTTGCAACATCCATATGAAACAACTGCAATATACTTCTGAAACGTGAAATACTTGAAACATACATTTGCAACATAGGGAGAGGGAACGATTGTGCCGGTCAATTCCAGCTGTCGGGGTGGGAGCCTGCAGCGAGTGGCGACGCGTGAGCACCACTAGCATCCAGCACCAGCGGCGCGCGTAAGCACCAGCGCCATCAGCACCGGGCTTGGGTCGCTGGGCGGGCAGCGCACGCGACGGGCGGAGCGAGCACCACTAGCACTAGTGCGCGCGACGGAAGGGAGCAAGCGGTGTGCGTGATGGGAGGGGCGAGAGGCGCGCCTAACAGGGCTCAAGCGAGCGGCGGTGGATGGGGTGCGTGGCAGCAGCGAGGGGAGTGTGCGTCCGCGTCTTGGATAGGGCAGCCTCAAGGCGCTGCGACCGGGGAGGAGGAAGAGGAACGAATAAAAATGAGTGATTTTTTTAATTAACTCACGGCAGTGCGAGGGGCGAGGTAAAAGTGCAAGCAACGAGGTGGTGGGCCTGTTGGAGCGTCCGATGCGCCGGACGTAAGGCACGTAGCATTACCGTTTTTTTATAAATCTACTAGTGGAACTTAAGAAAGTTTAATCATTACGATACACGGAACGATATTATTTTAGAACGTATGTACTCCCTCTGTATAGAAAAGAATGCAATTATGGAAAACATGTCAGTCAAATTAGCCTAACTTTGACCAAGTATATAGTAAATAGTATTAACATGTATGTCTCGAAATAAGTTTATTATCAAAATATATTCTGTAACTAATCTAATGATATTTCTTTTGTCTCATGAATGTTGGTATATTTTCATATAATTTTAATCAAAATTAAAACTATTTGTCTTCTCAAAATTTAAGAATTGTATTTTTTTTACGGAAGGTGTACGTAGTAATGCAAGCCACCACCCCACTTGTGCGTCGTCCCTAGTACGTAGGGATGAAAACGGATCGGATACGAACGGATATCACTTATATTATATTTGTTTTCATATTTTTGTTCGGATTCGGATTCGGACACGGATAGCGTTCGGATACATATATACGAATACGGATTAACTCGGTTACGGATACGAATAATGAGTATCGAATACGGTATGAATCGGATTCGGAGAAGGTCGGATACAAATATCTATTCGGATATTGAGTAAAAGCAGCATATATATAGTTTATTTTTTCATTTAAGAAAGTTTGAACAAAATGTAGTTCAAATTTTACAAGTGTGTGACATGGTTTCAGAAAGTCTATATGAGATTCAAGAATTTGTGACTAGTGTTTGATAAAACTTTCTCAAATGGGAAAATGAGCTATATAACAATTGTATATCTTGCTGAGATGATCAAACTTGGTATTCAGAGTTTTTTCATCTGAGGTCATTTAGTGTCTCATTTGAGCAAGTTTGACCAAGTCAAATTTGGTCAAATGAAAAAACAACACTTTGACTCTAGTATTATGAACTCTAAATGACTTTAAATTGAAAAGTTTTGAATACCAAGTTTGTTCAACTCATCAAGATCTACAATTGTTGTTTTGGTCAACTTTCCATTTGAGATAGTTTAGACGGTTCAAATTTGTGATTTTTAAATTTCGATGCCTACAAACTAGTTTTCGAAACCCTAGATTGTCTCAAATTGAAAAGTTTTGAATACCAAGTTTGTTAATCTCATCAAGATCTACAATCGTTATATAGGCTATTTTTTCATTTGAGAAAGTCTGAACAAAATGTAGTTCAAATTTCACAAGTGTGTGACATGGTTTCAGAAAGTCTATATGAGATTCAAGAATTTGTGACTAGTGTTTGATAAAACTTTCTCAAATGGGAAAATGAGCTATGTAACAATTGTAGATCTTGCTGAGATGATCAAACTTGGTATTTAGAGTTTTTTCATCTGAGGTCATTTAGTGTCTCATTTGAGCAAGTTTGACCAAGTCAAATTTGGTCAAATAAAAAAACAACACTTTGACTCTAGTATTATGAACTCTAAATGACTTCGAATTGAAATGTTTTGAATACCAAGTTTGTTCAACTCATCAAGATCTACAATTGTTGTTTTGATCAACTTTCCATTTGAGATAGTTTGGACGGTTCAAATTTGTGATTTTTAAATTTTGACGCATACAAACTAGTTTTCGAAACCCTAGATTGTCTCAAATTGAAAAGTTTTGAATACCAAGTTTGTTAAGCTCATCAAGATCTACAATCCTTATATAGGCTATTTTTTCATTTGAGAAAGTTTGAACAAAATGTAGTTCAAATTTCACAAGTATGTGACATGGTTTCAGAAAGTCTATATGAGATTCAAGAATTTGTGACTAGTGTTTGATAAAACTTTCTCAAATGGGAAAATGAGCTATGTAACAATTGTAGATCTTACTAAGATGATCAAACTTGGTATTCAGAGTTTTTTCATCTGAGGTCATTTAGTGTCTCATTTGGGCAAGTTTGACCAAGTCAAATTTGGTCAAATAAAAAAACAACACTTTGACTCTAGTATTATGAACTCTAAATGACTTCGAATTGAAATGTTTTGAATATCAAGTTTGTTCAACTCCTCAAGATCTACAATTGTTGTTTTGGTCAACTTTCCATTTGAGATAGTTTGGACGGTTCAAATTTGTGATTTTTAAATTTCGACGTCTACAAACTAGTTTTCGGAACCCTAAATTGTCTCAAATTGAAAAGTTTTGAATATCAAGTTTGTTCAGCTCATCAAGATCTACAATCCTTATATAGGCCATTTTTTCATTTGAGAAAGTTTGAAAAATATCCGGATAATATCCGTTTTAATAATCCGGATATATCCGATACTTATCCGGATTATCCGATATCCGCCGGATATCGATGATATTACATCCGTATTTGATATCCGCCTAAGATATCCGTTTTATTATCCATATCCGAAAAAAATTACGGATATCCGAGTAACTATCCAGATAAGTGTTCATATTTGTTCGGTCGAACGGACGGTCGAATAAATATCCGTACCGTTTTCATCCATACTAGCACGTCTCGCAGAGTCGCGGCTGCTGCTAGCTGCCCCACCTGCAGCCCTACGTGTGGCCGTGTGGGTCAGCTTCGCCGTAAACAGGTACATGCTGACGACACAAACTCCAGATCGAGCCATCTAAACACCCTGTTCGTTTGAGCTATTCAGCAGAATCAGCAGCCACCCAGCAGTGTTTTTCTCTCACAACAAACCAGCAAACAGTACTTTCAGCCATAATAAACCAGCGAAACGAACATGCTGTAAAATAACACTGCCCACTGTTAGGTTTTGATCTCCCACCATGAGGCCCAACGGCCTTTTGGGCCTTGTTCTCGCGCCCTGATCGGGGGCGGCCAACCCTACATGGTTGGTGGACCCTCATCACACTGCGCTATATATAGAGGTGGGGGCCGGCCGGCTCTAGGTACGAGGTTCAACCTCAGCCGCCACTCCCCACCGATATTCCCCGATCCGATCTAAGAAGGGGCGCAGCTAGTGACGGGAAGCCGCCACCGTCTTCACTGCACCACCGTCTTCACTGCACCGAGTTTTCCCTCTCCATCGACCGTCGCTGCCGGCGCGCAGATGGCTCCACCGGCGAACGAGACCCCGGCCGGCGCTTCGACCGTCCCCACTACTACGGCTCCGGCTCTGGATGGTCTGCGATCTCATACTCTACTACTCCCTTTTCATCTTGCAGTAGACGATGTACTAGGACTATTGATACACATTGTAATCACTGAACATGAATATTGTACCCGATCCAATGAAATGAACATCCACGAATTGTAACACCCACATCCTGTCGACAACATATATAACGACCAATTCTATATAAAGAAAAAAAATCGAACAAATGCAGCTGCTATAGGTGACGCCGTTACGTTGTTTCTTGTGATCTCAGTCCTCCATGGGATACTTCTATAAATTAAGTCACTTCTCTTTGAGCATACATTCCTGCATCCTGCACATGCCTACTGCACAAAGCAATCCATCTTCCTCGCCCTCTATCCGCGTCTGCTGCGCTCGTGCCCCAGCATGTCTTATTGCAACCAGAAGCAGATGTACCCCTGCAAGAACTTAGTGAGATTGATCATATCACCTCTCTGAATTTTTGCATACACATACATATATATAACCATGCATGCGTTCGTCCGCTGCCTTCTCAGTCTTCTCCCTTTATCAAATACAAGTGCTATGCATGGATGTACATTATTGTAGATGTTTCTTGAAGGGAAACTTGACTTATAATTATTAGTTACTATAGTGTTAGCATGCATGCATGTAGAATACCATTCACTACACATGGTAATAAGACATGGACATTGTAGGACCCTGTTTTGAGGGCATGATGAAGCATTCAGAGCTCAGGCCATCGTCGGCATTGGACCTATCCGTCGATTGCCCTCGGCTGACACCGGTGGCATCAGCCTTTCCAGCAGCAGGTACGTATTTTAAGAATTATATTTGTTACCAGTGTAAAGTCTACTCAATACTAGTGCTGCAATCAATCCCTATAGAGTCAAGTAAACTTATGCAACAAGAACGAAGAATCACTCTCCAACGGTTCCCTATCCAACGTCCTATGTGTGCAGTGCCATTCTGTATCACCCTTCCTCTCCCTTAAATTTGGGGTCACATATTATCTGCCCTATTATTTGTGACAGATGAACTGTTGGAGGATAAAATATTTAAGAGGGATTTATAAAGATGCACCCAATTATAAGATATATGGAAAAAAGTTTAGGAGAACTCGTGGGAGATGATCTATTGCTGTGGTTGATCAGCGAATGTTGGATCGATGGCCCCATGGATTTGTATGAGCCAATTATAATGAGCTCACTTTTTTTAAAAGAAAAATATACAGTACAACGTAGACACCCACCCACACGCAAACTCACCCCATGAATACACGTATGCAAATCCTACCCCTATAAGCATCTCCGAAGGATTGAGCTGGCAGATCTAGAGATTTACGAAGTCACCACAGGCACCTCGCTGTCGACGGAGATGTCACCTACTACTGAAAGCATAACACCATTAAATCCTAGATTAAATCTAGGAAAATACTAGCACTAGTGCCAAGTCGAGGACTCCAAGCTGAGTGGGCAGGTTCCACCACGAGGAACCCAACTAACTGATCGGTTGAATTTAATTAGGCTTGGCCACCTTATTTCAAATAAATCTAACAAATTCCAAGAGCTATAAAAAATGTGCAAAAAAGGATTAATCTCGTATGGAAAAATTGATTAGAGATTGACTCATCTTAAATAGATGGCTATTGTGTGCACCTATTTTAAGGTTAAGGAAGGTGAAGGGTGAGCCATCCCCTAACTATACACGTGATGAGCTATGTAGAGTTGTGACACGCATGGGCTCAACCACCTACACATGAGTGGTGCAGTGCCAGCAAAGGTTTTGGGATCGAATCGAGGGACGGAATAAGAGAATGACTGTACATTGCAAGGGAATGTACAACTTACATAATATAGTTCTAGCCACACCGTGTGCATGCCAAGTCGTGAGGCGCATGAGCTCGGGTTTTGGCCGACCAAGCCACCAGATGAGTGGTGTGCTCGCGACACCAGTAAAGGTTTTGCAACTCCAAACTAAGTGAGAGATGAAAACTAAGGGATGGAATATGAGGGTTAGGAGTAAGGGATCAACGGCCATGAAAGTGAAGTAACTAAGAGATGATGAACCAAAAGACGGAAGAAGGGAGATATGAGTGAGGGACGACTGTGAAAGCAAGAAGGGTCAAAGTGAGTGATGGAAAAAGAAGGGTGGGAGTGAGGGATGAGATGACGGACCAATGGACCGAGGAAAAATTTGTACTTAATATTATTGTATAGATAATAGCAAGACATGACTGTGCTTTGCAATAGGAAATACAATTAGTTGTGTGGTCGCATAGAGCTAGCTAGCTATCTTGTTGGATTTAGGGCTGAGAGAGCTCTAGCTCTCCCAAACCAGATCCGGTGCACCAAATCCACCATGAAGCAGCTCCACCGTGGATCTGAAATCCAATTAGTGTGTTGAAAAAAGTGTTTGGGAGATATCGATGGTAAATCTGTTGTGCTGGCCAAAATTGTAACCCAACAACAGCCCAACAACAGCATGGCCCCTCATGTCAGTGCATTCATCCCTTCCTAAGAGGAAGGTCTGAGCGGAGGTGGGCGCGAAGCGCGACTATGTTGACGAACGGGAGGGGAGGGGAGGGGAGGGGCGACGCCCGTGCTGCCAGCATCTAGAGGGGCCTCCTAGCCAGTGTTCTCTCGTGGCCATGGCAGAGCGGAGCTTCCGCACGTCCATGGCGAGCCGAAGCTCCCGCGTGTCCATGGCGGGGCTAGGGTGGGGGTGACTACTGGCCGCGAGCTCGGCCGTGCGTGAGGGAGGTGGAGCTGCGCGAGGGAGCGCCCATAGGCACATAAAACGGGTTCGCCACCTTCGACCCTCGACCCGGGTTCGTCGACCCCGACCCGGGTTCACGGGTTCATTTTCGACCCGAAGTGTAAAAGTCTCTCGCAAGTAGCGTACCACGTACCATGACCCTGTACCTCGACCCTATCGACCTAGAAACTTTGTGACTATGGGAGCACCGCTGTGAGAGAGAGAGCGACGACGGGGCAACGAGCGAGTGGCAGGTAGCGCGCGTCCGAGGCTACTAGCATGGTGGCCGTCGAGCGACAAGGTGGCGTACGTCCGAGGCCACTGGTGTGGTGCTGGCGATAGCCGCATGATGACCTCGTCTGTGTGACCCGGGTAGCTCCGGCGCGAGTGCGGGTGGGCGATGGTGATGCGGGGAAGAGGAGGACGATGGGAAAAAAATTAAAACGAACCATTTTTAGTGTAATGGATGGGCCCCAACCCAACTCCATGAGGAGGTACATATCCTATTTTTCCAGAGCACCTCTTGAGGTGCTTCATTGATCCATGGATTTGGCTCCCAAATCCCGATTTTCGGTGACTTCAGATTTAATGGTGGAGAAGTGTTTGTGTAAAAAAAGGGATCCAGAGCTGATTTTGGTGGATCTAGAGCACTTAGAGTTATCTCAAACAGGCCTTTAATTGGGCTTGGCCTAACCTTATTTCATTTAAATTCTTAAGGCCCATAATATATGATAGGTACAATAAAAGCTAGGTTAAAGTCGTATGAGAAATTAATTGGAGATTGATCCATCCTAATCAGGTGGCTATTGTCTATATTTGAGGTTAAAAAAATGTGAAAGGTTACCTACACATGTGTGTGCCAAGTTGTGATGCTCATGGGCACGAGTTCAGTCAGTCGGACCATGACATGAGTGGTATGAAACCCGAGAAAGTTTTGCAGCTCCAAAATGGGTGAGTGATAATGAACCGAAGGACGGAAAAGAGGTGTGGGAGTTAGGGACAATTTGTTGCATGGTGACATAGAGGTAGCTATCTTGTTAGATTTAGTTAGGCTTGGGCAACATTATTTCAGTTAAGTTGTAAGGTCCATAATAAATGCTAGATGAAATAAAAGACTAGTCTCATATGAGTCCATAATAAATGCTATATAAAATAAAAGATTAATCTCATATGAGAAATTGATAGAAATAGTGCATGAACATGATGATTGATTTAGTGTTTCAGCATCTTTCAACACCATGCACATAAGTGTCATCTTTACTATGTGGTTTAATTTGTATGTGTTCATTTATTTACGTGCAAGTGTGTCTAGCTAACATATAAAGAAATGGCTGTGAGATGAGTTGTATTTTGGACCCGTCCACGTAATATTTTTGAATATTTTCCACATTTCCATGAGAATCTATAATGACTCATCATTGACATTATTTGGTATGGTTTCTAGTTTCAGACTACTACCGGCTTGACGAGCTCCTGATGACAGAGGAGAAGAAATTACGAGTCAAGATTCGGCAGTTTATGGAGAAAGAAGTTGCTCCAATAATAACAAAGGTTGGCCAGCTTGTACACATAGTCAAGTTAGTATATATGTATATTTTTTTATTTTTGTAGTTGAATGCTGGTTCATGACGCTAATTTGGAAAAAACAAGTATTGGTGCATGCTGATTATTAGCTTTAACTTGTTCTTCTTTTGTTCGATATACCTTGACAGTACTGGGAGACAGCGGAGTTCCCATACCATCTCATTCCCAAGTTAGGTTCTCTTGGATTCACATTCACTGGTGGCACCATCAAGGTATGTAAAAATGTTTTTTGTGGGGCATATGCATATATATGCATGTTTTGTAATTATCATACTGTGTAACATGTGTGTACAACACAAAATCTCTTCGCATTACTAAGAATGTGTTTGTCCACTTAATTATCTGAATTGACTAGAAAAATGAGGAGTGAAGCAAAAGAACAAATGATTGAGAAGGCCTAAAGACGGGGATAGAGGATTGTGTAGGAGTTGATGATATATAGAGTCTGATTGGTTGATTGAATTAGTCTTAGTCTACATTAGATCTTATTCGGTATAACATAAGCTAGCATAAATGTATGCATTGTCTTGGTATTTCGTTGTTATGCATGTATATGCAAGGCGTATTTGAAAAAAAAATGCTTGGTTGTTTACTTTTGGTACATGTAGTCACCGCCATGTTTTACTTAAGGTCTCATATTTCTAGTTGAGGTATATATTGGGATGAGAATATTTTTTATATTGGGATGAGAATATTTTTTTGTCTGCGCGTCGACTCGTGCAAACCACTAAATCTAGCGTTACTAATGCAACATTAGGTTTGCTTTGAGCACTGCATAAGCCTACATAAGAGTCTGTGCTGGCAACCTAACACGAGCAAATATATGATAATACAGACCCATAATGCATATACAGGTGATGTAGCTTTGCTAATTTTGATCGAAAATTTTCCAATCATACTTCAAGTATCCACTTATGGGACTTAGAAGTACTGCTGAAATTATGGACACTAATTCTTTTGGTACATGCATGGATGCTCGCACCAATATGTGACTTGGGAGTTGAGAATCTTGTTGCATCAGCAAGATTGCTAGATGGACACTTGTTGGTGGTTTTCATGCATGCTATATGTTGGTTGAGGGTGTTGGATTAGATGACTAGATCAATTAGAAGAGATAATGCATGATAAAATTATGCCTCGGAGATGCTTGTACGGAAAGAAATGTTGTGACTTTGTGGGGGCTAAACAAATAGGAAACTATTGGCATCACCATTCAGCTGAAAGATGAAATACTAAAATTAGTGAAACACTGCATTAAACACTTGAGTGTTATTGCTTAGAAAAATAAGGTGCCACCCTTTTTATCAAAATTTGCTAATTATGCTCATGACTCAATATGTTCTTAAGATTTAATTTTATACTTTAAAAAATTCAGCATTTTTTATATAGAATCATGGAACAAAACAATGTCATCATTTATACATAATTCAGATATATAGATGTGCATAATCGTGATGTATACGTGCCTGCTTAGCAATAAGAGCCTTGGTCAAGGAAAAAATATGATACATGATAGACATATTGGCATTTAGAAACAAGGGCAAGTTATGAAGTTGCTCTAGTAGTTTTTTATTGGGGCCAAAAATTCCCAATGGTATTAACGTCTAGTTATTTTAAATAGATGGGACATATATATGCACCGTTAACAGAAAAAGTCAAATCTTGTAGTACCTCTATTCCAAATTGTAAGTCATTCTAGCTTTATAGCCAAATTTCTCAAACTTTGATCAAATTCATAGAAAAATGCACGAACATCTACAACATTAAACTAGATTCATTAGATATTAAACATATTTTGTAATGTATTTGTTTGATATTGAATATATTAATAATTTTTCTACCAACATGGTCAAAATTTGATGAGTTTGACTTAGGATAAAGCTAAAACGACATATAATTTGGAACTGGGGAGTATATATCAATGGTCTTAATAATAATAAGATCTAATAAGTTTCAAATATGTTTCATGTTTGTTGCATTAGTATATATCATTCCTAGGAAAGTAATGTTATTTCCAATTAATTAGTGAATCCAAAGTGGCCTACATTTGTTGGCATCACCTTGAACACATTTCCTTTTTTATAGTGTGAATTACACCTTTTGAATACAAGAAAAACTTGCACACTCAGCGTATGTGTGGAAACCAGTTAATGTTTTAGTTTGCTACTATTTCAGGGCTATGGATGTTCTAGGGTAGCGACAACTGCTAATGCTATGTGCATTTCAGAGATTGCTCGTGTGGATGCAAGCATCGCCTCATTTTGCCTAGTTCAGTCATGTCTTATCATGCTTACCATCGGTATGTGTTGCTTTATTATATATACCATAGAATCCGTTTGATTATTTTAGAGCACAAAAAATTGTCAAATATAGTGATAGTGGACACGAAGATTCTTGAAAGTATATCTAAGTTGGCAGATGAAGTCAGTTAAAGTAATAGATTTAGGTAGAGGTGGACACACAAAACATAACGGTGGGCATAAAAGATAAACCAAACACCAAAAGCACTAGAGTCATTATGAATTTACTCATAACGGTTGACCTTATGTCAGTTTTTCACAATAGTAATCATACTCATCCAAGCTACAAAAGCATTTAGTCCCACATTAACCTATTGGCCCTCAATGCTTTTAGACTCTATAGGGTGCTCGATCATATGGTACAATAAGTGGTGCCAAAACCTTATGTTTGAGTCTCGTCAGCATGCTTGCCCTTTCGCCATCTAGCTTTGCTTCTTTACCATGTGCATATGCAAGACGTTGGAAGCCTCGTAGTGACTAACACTCTCCCTGATTGTGTTCATTTGTTTCTTGGTACTGATTGTTGTAAAGAACTGAACTGATAATGGTGGATTCTGATTATTGGTGGTAAATGATAGTACAAAAAGGATGAGAGGTAGATTATTTTATGTAGTATATAAGTGGCAGCACTACTCCACATGTAGGTGTTGATTAGTGTTGTATCAAAAGAACCTTTTCTTTGCCCTCTCTCATGTTCTGTTTTCGAAGGGATTTTGGGTGCCTACTTGTATTGCTTATAAGCCCAAGTAAATATGAGAGGTTTTTACTAAAAAGAGAAAAGCTAACATTTGAATAAGTAGATGAAACCAAGCAAAAAGCAAGACCAAACCAATGCCCTAAATGACTAAATAAGATACAAACAGTACTTATGGATGCACTATTTCTAATGAAATTTAGATAACAAAACTGCCTTGGGACCTTGGTCATGTGCATATAATTTGGTCATGCTGAGAGGCATAATGGTTGTTTCACCATCCACTTAACACCATTACTACTGAAAAGAGACGTAGTATGAAATAGAGAATACAAGATAAAAATAGTGTCAAATAAAGAAATTCAAAGTGTTTAGGGCCATGGAAGGGAGCCCTCATTTTAGTAATGTCGAACAGGAATTTTTTGTCAATTTTATTTTAAGAAAGAACTAGCTCTATTGGTGCCTTAGTTTTAGGTGTGTGCATGTGCATATGGGGAACCTCACTGGCTTGGCACCTATGTAGGTGGAGCTAGTTATGCATTGGTTGGAGTTTGATGTGTTACAAATTAGAGAGACTTAGATGCAAAAAGAGACATTATTTGATTTGGTTATCATCCAATCAATCATTTATCATTTCCTATTTTTGTAGTTATAGAAAGCATATGAAATGACACAATTCTTGTTAATTGTAACATAAGGGTATACAAACAATAACAAAAATTTGCAAATAATATAATGGGCACATCATGTGAAATAGTACAACTGACACATTTTATGAATGATCGGGCATAAATTTCTTGACCATCATTAAATGATCTACTTTCTTGTTGTTAGAGTTCATTGTAAAACTTAACCGTTCAATTGTTAGTTATTTTATGTCGATAGCTCTATACGTACCAAACAACTGTTAACATCTTTGCATATGTTCAAGCAGCACAACTAGCTTCAGAAGCACAGAAGAAGAAATATTTACCGTCATTGAACAAAATGCACAAAGTTTGGGTCTATGTAAGTGTAGAGGGCGGCCTTTCATTGCCATTTGGCTCGGAGTCCTACTATCTATGCATATGTCACACCCCAAAATTTTTAATTTTTGGGTTGTGCATGAAAAACACTAAATAAAATAAATGATTTCAATATTTGAATAAATTTATTAGATAAGTTAAGTTGCTGTTAATTTAAATATAGAAAATTTTGGTTTTCAACTTTTTCATATTAATTTGATAATGTGGTGTTTGTGTGATGCTTGTCTTTGGTGTTGGTGAGTGCTATTATTTTCAAAATACCATAGGACGACGTTTACTTCTCACTGGAAATTTTTTTGGCATTTTCTGGATTTAAAATTTCAATTTCTGTGAGCTTAATCTTTTTATTGATCTCTTCATCAATCTTTTCATGAGCTCAAACTTATTTAGTTGAGTTTCTTATCTTTCCAAGAGTCTCCAGGATTTTTTTCGTGATTTTTCTGAGCTCCGGGCTATTTTTCACGGCCAAAAAGGTAATTTAGATTTTCTGAAATTATTTTATTCGCGGAATTAAAATAATTCTGAAATTAAGAAAATCCGAAAAGTTTCCAAACCCTGCGACTATATATATGCCGGCGTAGCCCTCGATGCCCTGGTTTCAGAAGTATAACCCTTATCGCGAGTCGCCGCTCGTAGCTCCCTCCACCTCTCGCCGAAGTTCTACATCTACAGCTTGCGTTCCGGCGAACTCTCCGACGAGCTTTTCCGGCCAAATCGTCGCGTTCCGACGCCAGCCACCACCACTAAGAGACAACCCTCGTCGTTCTCTATATCATGGTATATCCGTTTGTACGAATCCATCGCTGTTTCATCGAGTTCCCATCTCATCTTGCTTCTCTCCGGTGAGGTTCTACCATGGTTGACCGGAGCTCCTCCAAGCTCAAGTAGAAGATGATACTATTTACAGTTTTGTCACTAATCTTGTTTTAATCATAAATTCTCTTCGTTTTAACTCCGATTTGACCCGTTCAAGTTGCGTTAGGTTCGTATTTGCGAGCTCTACATGTTGGTAGTACTATACAGTAGGTTTGGAAATTTTAATTTTCGATTTTATATTAAAGTAATTATTTATCTATAGAAAATCTTAGAAAATTCATAACTTTCACGTTTTAAATCTGAATTTCATGATCTTTACGTCTGTGTGATCGTAGTAACGTGTAGAAGAATTTTACAAACTTTTTATACTGTTTTGTTACTGTTGGTGTACTGTTCTAATTATATCTCTTTGTTTGCTTCGTGTATGTTTTCTTGGTTGCATGTATGTTATTGATTGATGATCGAGTTTAGAAGGTGAGCAGTTTCTGGACGATCAGGAGTATTACTTTGAGCCAGATCAGCAGTATCATCCGGAGAGTTTTGATCAAGGCAAGTATAACATGAGACTATCCTTGTTACCTATTTACTGAAATTATCATATATATGCATGTGTCCTCCTTGACAACCATAGAGATTATAACTTAGCTATTGATTCTTGTTTCCTTGTCACCTATGGGTTGTGCATTTGGGTAGCTATTGCTAGTGCTTAATTATGAACAATGATCTTGTAATTTGATTAATGAATTAAGCAATCAACCTTTAATGATGATTTTATTACGGTTGAAAAGGGGTTAGAGCAAAGGGTTATATTGTTGCTCTGATTTCTCTCCATAAGGACTTATCTGTAAGTGATAACCGGGATTGACAGTACAGCTGTAAGGGCTATATGGCTCTGCTTTAGCTCAGTATGAGGACCTTTTCTAGTTTGTTAGAGGTTACCCTTGTGGCGCAAATGGGGAAAAGCAGACTGTGGATCCCTGGGACGGGTTGTATCACACAGACTGACTTCTGAAACCTAGCGACCCTAACTTGTTAGACGAACCTTTAAAAGGCTTCATAGTGAACCCTGCCTGCTCACCTCAGGAGAAGTTTAGACTTGTGATCAACCAGTCAGTTTGTTCCTGGAGTGAAGTCTACACCCGATGTTTGGAGTTGTCTTTTCGCTGTGTTGCTATCTAAGGTATATTTTATACTATTGAGTTATGTATATTAAGCATTTGTCTCTTGATTTTACACTTGTCCCACTTCGTTAAATCCGGGTGTGACAGAGTGATATCAGAGCGGTGTTGACTGTAGGACGTATGCCAAGTAGCACTGGACGTATTCTAAAACTTATGTTACTATAAAACTATTTTGTCATCCCTTGACTCATTGATTTTGACTATTTCCTCTTCATTGTCCTGTTGTATCCCTCCTTGATAGCTTCCTTTGAGCTATTATTTCTTACTCCCTTGAATTTTATTTTATGATATTTTTACTAAAAGTTTTCTGATTCCACCTGGTTCAAAGATTCGATGGCCTTTCATCATCCATACTCTTCTCTTAGGATGACCACCATTGTTGAAGAAGCACGTGTAGTACCGATGATGTGATGTGTGCTTGTTTTGCTTAATGTGTTGCTTGTGTGTTGCCTTGTTCTCGTGTTTCAAAGGTGTCTCGGAAGGTATAAGTCTTGAGGAGTAGCTTGATCCATGTTAAGTGGGATAGGTTTTACGTAGTACTTCGCATGTTGATTTCTATAGCAGTCTGCAATGTTTCTGTTATGTCTCAAGATATGGACATGAGAAATTTATGAAATTTTACTGGGAATAACTAGACTTCTGTATCTTTCCAAACCCACTGGACTTACATTTTTATATATTTTGAGCTAAGAGATATACCTGTTCTAAGTTGAGGTTACTGCACAGTCTGAAATTTTGGAACAGTTTTGGCTAAGCTCTGTTTTTGATTAATTTAATGACAGAACCTAGAAAAGTGTTATTAATAAAAGTTATAGATAATTTCATAAGCTTTCCAACCATGTAAATATCACTTCATTTGGATCTTTATAGCTTGAGTTATGCCAGATTTACTGAACTGTTAAAATTGGAATTCGCCCAGAAATTTTCTGCATTACTTCCTTATCTTGTATAAGTGAATATATCATTGGATATCTTTGAATCTCATTGATTTGCCTTGGAATCTTACATTAGAGATGATTATGGTTATCTAGCATAAAAGGAGATGCAAGTTACTTTGGTGTCCCCTAGTTTCTTTTTTCTTAAGGGGGGTAGCAAAGTTGTGAGTGTTGCAAGATGAAGGTTTCGTATGTCCTAGTGCTTCACTTGGAAGAAGTGGTTATCTCTATGATTGGAAGTCTACTCATGTGCTAGTGTTGTTTGCTTGGGATCAGTGCTTTGTTGGATCATCTACAAGAAGCTCGGGTATTCATCAGGACTGGTCTTCACTTCAAGCTATCATCAGTTGGGAGTTCAACATTCAATTCAACATACTCTATACAAGTTAGCATGAACGACATAGGAAGGAGATGTTGGAAGTCTATAGTTAGTTTCATAAAAACTTAGATGACATCACCCTCATATCAAGTATGTTTAGTAAGTTTTAAGTGAAGGACTTATTATTAGCAGTAAACCTTAGATAAAGTGTTGCCTTCAGTAACATCGCCAGGTGGAACAAGATCTTTATTAAGTGTGGTAGCATCTGCTGTCAACAACAACAATTCCTGAATATCTCAAGCGACGAGGTACAAAGAACTGAAGATAAAACTTTATCTTTCTTGTCATCTTTTGGCTATCCTCGATCCATGTCTTATATCTCATCTACACAAAGCAAAGAAGCATGAAAACTTGAAGATTAGTGTTATCTATCTCTCTAGTCTCTCTGAATCTCGTTCCCACCTTATCCTGTCTTTTAAAGAGCAGTATGTCTTTCTTAGCTTATATCTCTATTTTTGGATGCCCAAAAATCATGGCTAAATTCTGGACAATAGTAGACTTCAATATTTTTCTCTGGCCGTAAGAACCACCCTAATAGCTATTATGGTTTGGGAGTTATAAAAATCACAAGGCGACACATCTGTGCTGTCAGCAACCTGGAATAATTTCTGTTGTGCACAGTTTTTGACTACCTTAACTGCCAAATCTGGAGAACTGTTCTATAAGAAAGTTTTAGTAAATTTGATAAGCTTTCCAATGGTATAAGCTACAATATCATCGGATTCACAGAACTCGAGTTATAACTGTATTTCTACACTACCATTTTTCTGCTCACGAGGAAGTGCAGGTTACTTGTTCTTGCATATGCTTATGAATCTTTTTGGATGCCAGAAGGACATGACGATAGTCATCACTCAGAAACAAATACAAGTTATCCTTTGGTGTTCTCTAGTTGATCTCTTCTTAAGGGGTTTGACGAACTAAAGACAATATAAGATGGCAGTTTTATACGTTCTATTTCGTCACTCGGAAGCATCAGCTATCTACATGATTGCAAAGTCACTATCGAGTTTGGTATCCTTTTTCAGAGTGGTAACCTGTTAGAGCCATTTACAAGAATCGTAAGGGTCTAAAGGAGACATTTACCAAGTTGATTTTGAGTTTGTGGCATCATCATTGATAGGAGTTGATGAAGGAAAAGTGAAGACTTGCAGATCAACTTTATCTTTCTCCCTGGTCTCTCCGAATCTCGGGACGAGATTCCTGTTAGGTGAGGTAGAATTGTCACACCCCAAAATTTTTAATTTTTGGGTTATGCATGAAAAACACTAAATAAAATAAATGATTTCAATATTTGAATAAATTTATTAGATAAGTTAAGTTGCTGTTAATTTAAATATAGAAAATTTTGGTTTTTAACTTTTTTATATTAATTTGATAATGTGGTGTTTGTGTGATGCTTGTCTTTGGTGTTGGTGAGTGCTATTATTTTCAAAATACCATAGGACGACGTTTACTTCTCACCGGAATTTTTTTTGGCATTTTTTGGATTTAAAATTTCAATTTTCGTGAGCTTAATCTTTTTTATTGATCTCTTCATCAATCTTTTCATGAGCTTAAACTCATTTAGTTGAGTTCCTTATCTTTCCAAGAGTCTCCAGAATTTTTTCCGTGATTTTTCTGAGCTCCGGGCTATTTTTCACGGCCAAAAATGTAATTTAAGATTTTCTGAAATTATTTTATTCGCGGAATTAAAATAATTCCGAAATTAAGAAAATCCGAAAAATTTCCAAACCCTACGACTATATATATGCCGGCGTAGCCCTCGACGTCCTGGTTTTAGAAGTACAACCCTTATCGCGAGTCGCCGCTCGTAGCTCTCTCAACCTCTCGCCGAAGTTCTGCATCTACAGCTTGCGTTCCGGCGAACTCTCCGACGAGCTTTTCCGGCCAAACCGTCGCGTTCCGACGCCAGCCACCACCACCAAGAGGCAGCCCTCGTCGTTCTCTATACCGTGATATATCTGTTTGCGCGAATCTATTGCTGTTTTATCGAGTTCCCATCTCATCTTACTTCTCTCCGACGAGGTTCCACCATGGCTGACCAGAGCTCCTCCAAGCCCAAGATAGAAGATGATACTATTTACAGTTTTGTCACTAATCTTGTTTTGATCATAAAATCTTCGTTTTAACTCTGATTTGACCCATTCAAGTTGCGTTAGATTCGTATTTGCGAGCTCTACATGTTGGTAGCACTGTACAGTAAGTTTGGAAATTTTAATTTTCGATTTTATATTAAAGTAATTATTTATCTATAGGAAATCTTAGAAAATTCATAACTTTCACGTTTTAAATCCGAATTTCGTGATCTTTATGTCTGTGTGATCGTAGTAACGTGTAGAAGAGTTTTACAAATTTTTTATACTGTTTTGTTACTGTTGATGTACTGTTCTAATTATATCTCTTTGTTTGCTTCGTGTATGTTTGCTTGGTTGCATGTATGTTATTGATTGATGATCGAGTTTAGAAGGTGAGCAGTTTCTGGACGATCAAGAGTATTACTTTGAGCCAGATCAGCAGTATCATCCGGAGAGTTTTGATAAAGGCAAGTATAACATGAGACTATCCTTGTTACCTATTTACTGAAATTATCATATATATGCATGTGTCCTCCTTGACAACCATAGAGATTATAACTTAGCTATTGATTCTTGTTTCCTTGTCACCTATGGGTTGTGCATTTGGGTAGCTATTGCTAGTGCTTAATTATAAATAATAATCTTGTAATTTGATTAATGGATTAAGCAATCAACATTTAATGATGATTTTATTACGGTTGAAAAGGGGGCTAGAGCAAAGGGTTATATTGTTGCTCTGGTTTCTCTCCATAAGAACTTATCTGTAAGTGATAACCGGGATTGATAGTACAGCTGTGAGGGCTATACGGCTCTGGCTCTAGTTGTTCAAGAGACCTTTTCTAGCTTGTTAGTGGTTACCTTAAATGGCGTAAGAACGGCTTGCCACGTTAGGTGTAGGACAGCCTCTAGTCAATGAGTATAGCCGAGAAGGAAGTATGCCATTTGAAAAGGGGGTTCCTACATCTGCCTGCCGAGTGAATCTAATGGCCCTAACTTGTTAGACGAACTCTTGAATGGCTTTATATGGTTCTTCGGTGTTTGGGTTTGATCTCCCCATACATTTGGAAATCATGACTCACAGTGAAAGTGTACACCTCTGCGCAGAGTTAAAAACTGGTATACTAGCCGTGCTCACGGATACGAGCGGCCTTGGGGATTCTTACAGAATAATTGGTCATAATTGTTATATCATATTTAAATTCTGTTGTTATTATTATGCTCATGTTAATGCTATTCATTATCCTTATTACAATTGATCATTGATTCATTAATGGAAAGTGGTTTACCTTGATGCTACTCAAATTGCTAGTTACATGATGAATAAAAGCTAAACGCAGTTAAACAGTGTCTAGTTTTTTGTGCCTCATGAACCCTGTGTTGTACTTGTTGAGTTTGACATGGACTCACTCTTGCTATTTCCCCCACACCTCAGTGTGTAATGAGGTGCTGCTCAGAAGAAGGATAAAGAGGTAGTGGAGTTTCTAGAAATCTTTTAGAAGTGTTTGGTATACGGAGCCCCCAGTCAGCCGTCCCTGAGAAGAATGAAGCTTGAAGTTTAGTCACTATTCCGCCATACTCTGATGTAAGTGTTAATATAGCTATGTATACGTTATATAATAACATTATTTCTGATACTTTTTCATTCTGACATATGTGTGGACTTTCTGGGCACACATATGAATATATGATTAGTCTGGTTTTGTTCTTTAGAAAACCGGGTGTGACAGCATATCTAATTTCTCACTTTTCAGGCATTGTCAGAGCCGGACCACGGTAGTGATGCGAGTACTCTTAGTACCACGGCTGGGAAGGTAGTTTTTATTTTATTATATATATATATACATATACAAATTTTGTGAAAGAGCAAACTTATGCCAAGTATTTATGATAACCGCTAACTAATAGTGGATGCTTAGTTGCTTACTAATATTTAGTAGTATTTTTCTTTGAACAAAAATAGAAACTTACTATAATCACTAACTTATCCATTGGTCTTATGCCGTAGGTCCCTAATTTAATCCATTGGTTTTATGCCGTAGGTCCCTGGAGGGTGGGTCCTTAACGGTCAGAAACGCTGGCCGACTTGTTCGTCGTTCTTGCATGGAATACCAGCACCAACCAGATCAAGGGTAACTAGGCCGGAAAATATGTTTATCTTTTATCAGCATACACTAGCGCTGGACCTATTGCATCATCAGATTTCATAAATGTCCTTATATTTGGCGTCTCCATGCTTGGTTTATCAGCATACTACACTGGCCGGTCACATATACGTAGGCAACTATGCATCTCAGATAGATGTTTCTGTTGACTGGACCAAACATTGTTTGCAGACCTTCAAAAAAAAACATTGTTTGCAGGTTCATTGTCCACGGTGGGAGCCCTGGCCTGAAGATCAACAAGATCGAGAACAAGATGTCGCTGAGGGTCGTCCAGAACTGCAACATCCAGCTGGAGAACGTCTTCGACAACCGCTTGCCCGGAGCCAACTCCTTTCAGGATCTCGTGGACGTAAGAAAATTAAATTGCTTCGTGGACGATTGATGTCCAGCTTAGAACCCACAGCTGGAGATCGAAGTCAAATTTGTGCTGCTGTTCTTTTCATGCATGCATGATTGCAGGGCCCTGTCCGTGGCGCGCATCATGGTGGCCTGGACCAGCACCGGCATTGCGATGGGGGTCTATGACGCGTGCCTAAGGTATGGACTCACCTCATTGGTGTGAAAAATCGGAGGCGCAGGATAGGGAGGCACCAGACGCAATGCCGCGTCCGAGGTGTATGAATAGAAAAGCCTTATCCGTGGCACCTTACATATAGGAGATCATACGGTGATTGTCACAGGGAACAACTAATCCTATTCATGCATGATCAGGTTTACCTATTCCTATTTCCTATTCAGGCATGCACAGGTTTACCTATTCCTATTCACGCATGCACAGATTTACCTATTCATGCGTGATCTTCTCACACGTTTACCTATTCGCCTGATCCCCTATTCACACGTGATCTAATCACTAAGATACAAGGTTTTTTTGAGCATGACTAGATACAAGGCTATCCTTTAACACTCCCCTCAATCACAACCTTACCAAGTTGAGATTGTATTTGAAGTTCTCCAGGAGTTGAACAGTGCCTTTCATAACCTGAAGAGACGAATTCAATATCCAACAACTGCTCCTAATTAGTGAATAGGAGAAGCCATCTGCTACTTGAAGGAAATTCGTTGCATTTGAACTAAGGTGCTTACCGGTCACCAACACCAGAGAAAAAAGAGAGTAGCGGCAGAGAGGTATGACAAGGTCACTTGAGTTGGAGAAGATCACCCCACTGAGGTTGCAAGTGAGAAATCCGGGGAAAAGGCAGAACCCTATGTTAAGGTTTGGAGCGGCGGCTGGCAATTCGACGCAATGGAAGCATCAACCAATACAAAAAGATAGTTGGATGTGGAATGAGACATCGAGAAGTGCATACGGTTGACTGGAATACAATGGCAGCGGTGAGAGGAAATGTGGCTCTATGGCACAGGCGTCCGCCTCGTGAACCGCGCCCGGATGCGGCTCCCATGCCTGCGTAGGACCAGGCTCCATCTCCTAAAAACAAAAAAATCCCCACTCCTCATCCGTTCATCCGGTGCGACCGGCCGTCCCCGAGCCCCCGAGGCAACGACGCAAGATTCCGCCTCCGACTTCGAGCGTGAGCGCTGCCACCCCGAGTGCCGAGGCCGAGCCGCCCGAGAGGCACCCCGCCAGCCGCTGCCCCGCACCCCTGTTGGCGCATCACCGTGCCGCTCGCCTTCTGTAGCCACCCCCATCCATCTCGCGCCTTCTCCAGCCTAGCAGCCTTCTCTAGCTCGCCTTCTCCAGCCCGGCGGCCTTCTCCAGCTTGGGTGCGCCGCACCCAGCCCCCATCCAGCACTCTTCCGCGCCCCGTGCCGTGCCCCCCATCCAATTCGCGCTGTCGCGGCCATGGCGTGCACCGCGGTAGGAAGGGGAGGCATGCGCATGCGCCTGCGCACTGGATGTACGCTGGGCAGCTCTCGACGTCCCCCTGACTTGAGCTTGCTGGCTACCGCAGTTCCTCACCAGGTATGTCGTGGTCGCCGGCAACGCCGTGTTTCAAGTGTTTCGGACGTTGTTTCAAGTGTTTCATCTGGACTTTGCAAAAGTAGATCTAGGATGTTGCATATGTTGCAATGACAATATACGTATGTTGCAAGCATATGTTTCAAGTGTTTCAGATGTATGTTTCAAGTGTGTCCATTTTGATGTTACATATGTTGCTATGGCTCTACCCGCATGTTTCATACTTATGTTACAAATATTTCATCTAGATGTTGCACATGTTGCTATGCTTATACACGCATGTTTTAATTGTATGTTTCAAGTGTTTCATCTGTTTCAGACGTATGTTGCAAATGTTTTATCTAGGTGTTTCAAAAGTAGATCGGGGTGTTGCACGACGGCGTGGCCGGTGGCCGGTGGACAGCGACCGTAGCCGCCTGTCGCTACTGCTGGGGCGCAACCGTGGGTCAACCCATGTGGGTTTCCCGTGCGGGCGCAGGGTGGGCGCGGTTCCTGCAACGGACGCGGGCGTTGGTGCTGGGCGGGATGCGGGACGCGAGGCGTGGGGTCTGCGTCCGGACGCGACGTCCCGTCCGGACGTCCGGACACCTGGCCTTCCAACAGGGAAGAGAGATGAGGCCGGCACGTGGATCCACACTTTTGGTGTCAACACGTTATGGTCGGACGAAGGGAGTAGTTCGTATAGATATATGATTAATTTGACGATGTTGATGTACCGCATTGGATGGATCAGGTACCTGCTAGAGAGGAAACAGTTTGGTGCGCCGTTAGCCGCGTTCCAGCTGAACCAGGAGAAGCTCATCAGGATGCTGGCGAACATCCAGGCGATGTCGGTCCTCGGCTGGCGATTCTGCAAGCTGCACGACACCGGCAAGATGACCTCAGGCCAGGCTAGCCTGGGCAAGGTCAGTCGTCAGACACCGTCCAGACACGGTGGTTTCTGAGCCATGGACATTGCTGCCTAACCGATTGTGCAGGCCTGGATCACAAAACAGGCGCGGGAGACGGCGGCGCTCGGCAGGGAGCTCCTCGGCGGCAACGGCATCGTCACCGATTTCCATGTTGGGAAGGTTGGTCGCGCTCGTGTAGCATCTTTCCTTCCATAGCTGATGAAGTTAACGCAGTCTTCTACAGTAGTTGCTTGTTGGAAGAGAAATTCGATCTGATCCGTTCTATTGTATGTGATGCATATGTACGTATGTGCTGGACATATGCAATTTGTGCAGGCGTTCTGCGACATGGAATCGGTGTACTCGTACGAGGGCAGCTACGACGTCAACACCCTCATTGCTGCGAGGGAGATCACTGGCATCTCCTGCATTAGGCCATCAAGCCGGCTCTAGCTGCAGCAAGGTGCCAAACATGGAACTCTATTTTGCAGCAAACAGAGCATACATACATACATAGTACCTCGTAGTAGTAATCAAGGTATCCGAAGGGAAAGGAAAATAAGGAGATTGATTGTGAAAAGAAACACAAAAACTGGTGACTGGCCAGCAGCTCAGCACCAACCACCGAGGCAACAACAGTTTTTACATGATTTTAGCTTTCCCAGTTCCCCACGCTATAGATGTTCTTTTATCCCAAGAAGCTTCTTTTCACCTTAGCTTCTTTTAATTTTTTAAAAAAAGAAACACATACTGTTTGTATTGTTGAAACTCTATTTGTTGTACCAGATAATCATTGTTCACCGCCAACAATCTAGTTTGGAAGTATATATATATGAAAAAGATTGGAAACTAAAACGTGGAAATCAGAACTGGAAAATCAGTTCAGGTTTACGCGTTCTTCTTTTGTTTGTTGTTTGAACTTCCATGGTTCCATGTCAAGTACTAGCACTCTATAGCCAACCAAAGTCCCAAAGGATCGGTTTTCATGATTATACGCTGAGAAACCACCTCATCTGGCAGAATTGGCTTCCATGCTCAGCTCAGACGTTTGCAGTTTGGTGAGGATACCAGCTTTACAAAGGTACAGTAGACCAGAGATTACCTCAAACAGAACGCTTAGGCTAACGGAACAGGTTCTCCCTCTAAGACTCCCTCTTAAGCTTGGCCTGCGAAACATGAACGTGGATTGAATACCGAATCAAGAAGTTGTTTGGTCTTCCCATGTCAGGAAAGACAGAGAACTAAAAAAACGAGAAAGAACTATTGTGCCATCAAGCATCTTGCAGCTATATCCTCAAAATATGTGATATTTATTGTTCTATCCTCTTTTTTAAAGAACAAAGGGCATATAACACCAATGCACAATCTCCTTCAAACTTCAGGTGTAGATATATTTTGAGGAAGCATGTTCTTCTCTTATACAAATTAGAATTAGCATGCTATTACTTACCATGTAAATTCATTTAAATGAACTCAGACAGTAACTGTCTTATATGCACAAAGTATGCTCAATGATTCAATGTATATGAGTATAGAATATAGATGCAGATAAAAACAGGTTATTCAAACATGAGAAGAAAAGAAGACTTTCTTTCATGCAGACTGAAGAACAATAGTTAAGACCAAAATATGTGCACAGAAGAAAGTTTAGTTCAGAAATTTTTAGTGCATTTTCTTAGAAATTGGTTACCATCCGTAACACATGAATCATTAAATAGAGAGTTCTATAAACAGAAACTAGACTGATTACAATTTAGCAAAACTGCACAGCAAAGACACTAGAACAAGCTATAATCATTGAGGGAGTCAGGGAGGGGGCACATTTTAACTCATTGCTGCCATGAGAGGAGATAAACATCTGCTTGTGTTTTGAGAGAATAAGTATCTTGCCTATGGCAAATGACATCATGGCAAAAATGAGTAACAAGAAAAAGCAAGGTACTGCAGACAACTTAAAATACATAAACCTTTATTACCTGACAAAAAGCATCAGATATTCCCAGCTTCTCTTAGCGTACTCATTATGTCTTTCTGTGCTTGCTCAAAGACCTATAGGGTCATTAGCTTTGTCAATTTGGCATAATTAAAAAATGTTAATAATACTCAATACAACATGCCAGTGCACAACACCTTGATTCTATCTGCATACACCGCTAACTTCTTCATGTTCTCCATCCTTCCCACCCAATTAAGCTGCCGTACAGGAGTTGGATGTTGGACACTCAGGCAAGACAATTGTTAAAACCTATTCATGTCCCCAGTCTTTAAATCAATAGAAATCATTAATGACAAAATAATAAAATGAGATAATTTCCAACTTTGTTTCAATATACCATTACCCGATCTGGACAATCTGGCAGATACTGCACGATCCGATCAATTTCCATGCTTACGCGCTGCTGAATCAACTCATCCGGCAAATGTTGTGCAATCTCCATGACTCTTATGCGCACACATTGTGTAAGTTCCTAAAATGTGGCAATTTAGTAACTTGTAATGTATTCAATCATTACAGGTATTGTCAAGCATAACAGGTATTAGCAAATATACCAGCATATCAAGCTCCATTTGAAAAAAATTTCTCAACATTTTCTCTAGTTTGAAATCCTTATACTGCCACGCCTTCCATTTTTTCAGTTTCCATCCCCCCTGCGTCTTTGGGCGACGTACAACAGCAGCCTTTGCATATAAATCTAAACGCACAAATGATTTCTCACAGGTATATAATTGCGAGTCATCGTCTCCCCAGGGTCTCAAACCTAACAGCGTAACCATCTTGCTAAATTCAATCTGAAAGTTCTTCCCAAGCAATTCATAAGAATACAAGTTATTATCACGATGTTGAATCAATATCTTATCTCCATTAACAAAATGTAGTCTTCGGGCAAAAGTTGATGAAAGTTGAATGCTGTACATATGGCTCCACCTTTGATCCACAGTTCCATTTAGTGCCCAGACCTGCAGCTTACAAATAAGCATTCCATCCATGCTGTGAGCAGTTGATACACATACCTTCCCGTTGATCTCTGTGACCCAGTAATTACGGCCATCACCAAATGCCCAATCTTCAAGCTGTGTGTGAGAGAGTCACCTCATTCCTGTATGTATAGGTGTCCACGCGTTCTGGCGGACCGTCCGGGAGAGCGTCATACTGTCCGCTCAAACGCTGCAGCGCCCAAAACGTGCAGAAAGTGATATGCAAGTTGTTGAAAATAGAAAATTTTAAGTGCTAAATATGCTTAGATGCTTAAGATAATTGGGTTGGCATGGCCAGGTCATGATAAAAGGTCATTTCCACCAACAACGCCTTCACGCCCGGACAGGCTTTCAGCTTCTGGAGCATGAACTATGTCACTGACCACAATGGCGAGCTCCATCTTCGTGATAGAGCGATGTCGAAGGGCACCACACCCCAGCGTCGTCTCCTCTGAGCGGCCTTCTACGAGCCAATTTGGAGGTCCTCTCTTGCCAAATTCGCCTCGGCCTGGGCCCGAGCCCCACTGTGGCGGATCGATGTCGGATGCTCTACACTTTGGCCAACATCCACCACTAGATCATCATCGGAGAGGAGTTTCCACCAGCTCCCCAATTCTGGTGCACCTTCCCAGATCTTCCCTACAGGATCCGAAACGTTGCGGATCTTCCGGTTCAAGCTTGCGCAACTGATGAACGGGGGAGCACCCTAGGTGTCGTCCTCGCGGGCACCACCGAGACCTATGTGGCCTTGGTGCGTGCATTCCTGGAGCTGTCTCGGGGGGCTAACCCGGGGAATGACTTCGACGAAGCTGAAAGCTACCACCTAGAGCGTGAATACTTCTAAATCAAAGGAGACCAAACCGACAATAATGACACTAATGTCATGCCGCCGGACTGCCCCCAGCCGCAGAACCGCCTACATTCAAGAGAAGGCTGAACGCCTCAAGGCGAGGCAGGCCGATCTTGAGGCCGAGCACTAGGAGCTTGAGCCAAGGCGTGAGGAAATGGATCGCCAATGGGCGGGCCAATCCCGTGCCCACGATGTCCAGGAGGACATCAACAACGACGCGGGGGCTCTCGGTGCCCCAAACTTCCCACACGTGGTGCACACACATGGTTGCAGCCGTGTGCTACCTGGGCGACATCCCAGAGCCACCGGACCCGGCGACCAACAGGAAACTTCATGAGGCAAATTAAGTGCCTCCTCGACATCGCCCTCGGACGGCATGTGGAGTGTTCCCTCAATCTATAGCCGTCTCTACAAATCGGTCTGAATTGAGCCGCCTCTAGAAATGCATTTTGCAATGCCAGCTATTATTTCTAGCCATCTCTAAAAAAATGATTTATAGAGACGGTTGGATGAGTCGTCTCTAAAATAAGTGCATCACAATAAAGTTCAAATTTTTTCAACGACCTTGGATGGAGAAACGATCAAAACCAAAATTGTAGATCTCGAGGAGTTTATAACTTTGTATTTGATAACTTTCTCATTTGAAGTCATCCACCCAAGGAAAATTGTTTTTGAGTTTCTCACATTTGAAATTCAAAATTTTTAGATAACCTCGGATGGAGAAATGACCAAAGTCAAAGTTGTAGATCTCGATAATATCTACAACTTTGTAATTGAGAACTTTTCATTTGAATTTGTTTAGGGTCCCAAATACTCATTTTAAAATTAGATGAGGATAATACGAGGAGAGAAAATATCTCATATGCACACAGATGACTTATGAGATGATACAACTGGTAAGTTGAAGGTCTCACGGCTGCAATGGACGTGGGGCTCTCTGGCCACTGCTAGCCGGCCACCTGCTTGGTTGCGGGAATCGCCCTTTGCAACCAATGCGTGTGCACGTTACTAAAAACTACATCCCATAAACTTGTGGGAAAATGGGCATGAGAAAAGAGCACACAAACAACTCTAGCGTATACAAGTGCTAACTCAGGAAGCTATTGACTCCAAGTGCTTCTATGTCAATCTCCCCGGTATCTTCATACATGAGCTTCGGCTTCCTCAATCTCTTCTGTGACATGGATTGTTAGGTTCACTCGACACGCAGGTCTTTGCCTTCAGGACCTTCTCCTTGCGTAGATCTTCATCTCTGGGACCTTCTTGACGTGCAGATCTTTGCCTTTAGGACCTTCTCATTGCGTAGATCTTCATCATCTCTAGGACCTTCTTGGCATGTGGATCTTTGCCTTCAGACCTTCTTGGCTAAGGCTTCGCATGGAGACACAACTTTTCTTTACGAATGGTTGTAGTCATCAGAGTCGTAGCTAAAGGTTTTCGTGAAACCTCCAAATCTTCTCTCATAAGCGTTGGGAAAAAGACTTCACCCTATGGATTGTAGGGTCATCTAGTATGCTCCCCTAGCTCTTGAGCCATTGTAGTGGCCAAATATGATAGCGAAGCCCCTCCTGCCAAAGTGTTGGTGGAGACGAGCCGTCATAGTTACCAAAGATGTTGGCAAAGCCCCTTATGCCAAAGTTTTGGTGGAGGCAAGTTGTGGTGGATGTCGAAGATGTTAGCAAAGGCCCTCGTGCTGAAGGTGTTGACGAAGGCAATGTTGGTGTAGATCCTGAAGATGTCAGCGAAGCCCCTCGTGCCGAAGTTTTGGTGGAGGCAAGTTGTTGTAGTCGCTGAAGATATTAACTATGATATGTTGTTGGTGCTAACGTCAAAGATGTTGGAGAAGCCCCTCTACCTGTTGGCATCAAAGGTTAGTCATTGCGGTGGCTGAAGATGATATTGAGACCGCTCGCGTCGAAGTGTTGGTGTGAGTGAGTCATTGTATAAGTTGAAGAGTTGGTGAAGCCCTCCCATTG